>OZ023166.1:28418921-29018921 GCA_963678695.2 Diplodus puntazzo | reverse complement strand
CTCTTAAAATAGTGCTAAATGTAAATGTCTAGTTGACAATTAATGAAACGATAAATAGTCGCAGGTCTACAGCAAATCCGACTCAATATCCACTCTTCTTTTATCTCTAGTTTGATCTCCACCAAATCTCTAACTGCTAAATTCTCAGCATGTTCACCAGTGTTCTGGCTGTGCTGACGTACCTGTTGAGTTGCTTGATAAGAAATGATAGCCTGAAAACAACTGCATGCTGGTGACTGAAATAATGCCGATGAGCACACCGACAGTGAACCAAAACAGTGAAGCTGTGAACTGCAAAACCAAAACAATGAGCTCAGAGATGCTATGAAGCTCTGTAGAGCTGATTTCAGCACGATTTCACACTATTCCACCAAACAACAATGCGTAGAATAGCACTGATACAGCGATGTGCTGGCCAAGATTGTAAGCTGGTGAACACTGATGTAAACATTACTGGTTTCAATATATTTAGAAGAATCAACAAATGCTTTGGGGCAATAGTGATAATCTAATGTTTTTGAATGCAGACTTTTTTAATTACTGAAATTTGCATGTTGATAAATTGTCACATAATCACAGTGTTTAATAACAGAATTTTGGAGAGGATATGTACAATGTTTTTTTTTTTTTTTTAACTTTTCTGCTTCCTTTATTGATTAAAGTTAATTTACTGTGAATAACACCTTGGATGGTAATGCTGCATTCTATACTAGAATATTGTCAGACCAAACCAAAGGAAGTATACACAAAGTATTTGACAGCCTGAAAATAGACAACATTTTAAAATAAAAAACTGAATGTATACAAAACTGTATTTGTATTAGAAAACTCCACAGGATGTCCACAACATCACGTGTAATTGTGAACACAGTATGATTTTGAAAACAGTCATACGTTGTATGAAACGTGGGATCTTTATTTTGTTTTTATTGAAGAACCTGAGGATGAGCAACGAGAGAGATGGAGCATATCTACAGTCCAGTACTTGCTTCGGTTTACAGTGTGTTATTAGGTAGCAATAAAATAAGCTATAAAAACAGAATCATATACAGAGTAACAATAACTTACAATAAAAAAACAACCATGCAAATACTAACTACATGTGCAAATATGCCTAGAAATAATACAGTATGTAGTTAATTGTCAGTGTCCAGCAAAATACAGTATGTGACCCTCCTTTTCATATGTAGTCTAGTCAACATGCAGACAAGGAGCTCCTCTGTTGTGTAGCAGTAAGTGCCATGCTCAAGGAAACATCATTTGTTCCATTAAACAAGCTAGCCCTGGCATTTTAATGGATGGGAATCTAGTCACAGTCCGTGGCGCTTCTTTAACCTCTAGCAGTTGTAAGTTAGTGCACTAATGTTCTTGCATTAACCCTCCACTCTCTAAGAATATACAGTAAACAATGATACATTGAAAACAGTGGCTACTGCAGGAAACTGGTGTGACTGAAGACTTCCTGAACCAACAGAAACATTGACTCCTCATGGTGCAGGTCTCCTGATCTCATTGGGAGAAGTGCCATGCACAATTGAGGTTTTGCAGAATAATGTCAGTGCCCTCTCTTTCCAACTGGCATGCACAGAAGAAAAGTTCTCACCCAGTCGGTTAGATTTCCAAATATGGACGGTTATCAAACAGTGTTAAGCCATGTTTCCAGCAAGCAGTCCAGATCAGCTCGTTACTCATAAAGAAGGGCATTATTGTGTTTTCAGGGGTCAAACTTGTGAATCCACCAATAGAACTTTCTTTGCAAGTCTGCTGGATTTGCAAGATAATGCCAATCCATAATGCCAGGCTTCAAGTAATGCGCTTGTGGTCGAACACACAATAGTTCAATCAGCAGCTGCTGCTAGCTGCTACATGCGTTGGCAGTGATTTCCTGCAGATAGAGTTGACATGGTTAGTGTGAATGCCTCATTTTAAAAGGATGCTGCACTCAGGTCATCCCAGTGTTGTTAAAGGACAGAAAGAGTGTCAGGGGTGTATAGTGGCAGGTCAGTAACATTCCTTTTATTAAGGGAAATGCCGTCTATCCAGTTGGTCAAAGAGGGCTAACTTGTTCTGCAATAACAGAGTTTCTACTTCTCTTGTCACTGAATTAAATATAATACTGCTATGGTTCAACATCAGGAAAACATTTACAGTGGTGGCCATACAGAATGACCAGACCCATATGCTACACAAGACTGCAGCATTTTAAGCCTCAGCTTAGAGCAAACGGTTCTTCGGCCACTTTCACACTGGATTTGGATTTGAGGACTGCAAAGACAGTGAAAAATAAGCAGCAGTTTTCTGGCACCCTCCATCGTTGGTCTTGAATTTTACTTTTTGCCCATACATCAATGGGGCTTAGGCATTTCAACTAACCTGCCAGTGTGAAAGTACCCCAAGTCACGAGTCACACCACCAACAATGTTCCTGTTTTACGGTGACATAAACAGAAGAAAACTATGTACATTAAAGTAGTGCACGTGTAACTGTTACTCGTAGGTTAGCACCTTGGCAAACTGGTGGATCTCAAACCATTCAACAATGGGATGTAAGGACACATTTGACTCATTTGAAGAGATGAATTTAAAGAGGCAAAAAATATTAATTATTACATTGGAAAGACATGCAAAATGTAGTAACATCAGTCTGTTCACGTGCTTTAAATGACTTGCTGACCCACTGGGAACTCATCATTAAGAACACTATAAACCAGCAGGTGAGGAAGACTTAACTACTCATCTATTTATCATCATGGTGACTGAATGGAACTGCAGGTTGCTTAATGACTAGTTAAAAGTCTGCAGTGGTAGTGTGTCAATCCTTATCAGTATTTTGTATTCCAGCATTAGTGATCATTATTTTACCAACAATATCAATGTGATGCCTTTAATCACGATGGATTCCAGCAGTGAAGATTTAAAAGTGGACATGCATGATGAAGATGGGGAATGGATCGTAGATGACACTTTATAAACGATGTGTGTGTGTCTATGAGTACTGATAGAAGGGTTGTTCATCAGGTCTGAAGCCATAGGCAGTAGCCGGTCGTGCAGGTGATGAGCTGGTCTGGTCGAAGACATCATTGCCATCTCTGGAAAACAGAATCGGTTGAGTGAACAGACTTTTATCACGTGGGAACCCAAACTGACACTGAGGAGACAGGAGGAATAGTGGTTTGTTGTGGTGAAACAAAGCCTGAAAGCCCTGATGAGTCTGCTAGCGGGAGTGGAAGGATATACTGCAGAAGCCTCTGAAACAGTGGTTCTTAACTGTGGTGTTAATGCAAAGTCCTGCCGTCCAAAGCCCTGCAGTTCTGATCACTACCATTTTAAAGTAATAACATTAAAACCACTGAGAGGTGATCATCTCGTTACAATGCAATGTTCTGCTGGGAAGCCTTGGATCCTGGCATTCATGTGGACACCACTTGACCCACACCACCCATGTAAACACAGTTGTGGACCAAAAACATCCCCTCAAGGCAACAGCACTCAGCAGCGACCCCCAGCAGGACAATGCGCCCTGACATACAACAAAAACTGCTCAGGAACGTCTTGAAGAACACAACGAAGAGCTCAAAGAGTTCACCTGGCCTCCGAGGAGACTGAAAAGAGAGATTAATGACTGATATTTATTTTTTATTTTTTATTTATTTAAGATACTTTATTAATCCCCAGGGGGAAATTATTTATCAGATATATAGTACATGCATTACATGCAAACACACCTGAAGTTCTCTGCATTTAACCCATCCTAGCTGCGTATATATTGTAAGCATGCACAAATACACACACACACACCTTGCAAGCTAGGAGCAGTGGGCTGCTTTTACAGCGCCCGGGGAGCATATGGGGGTTCGGTGCCTTGCTCAAGGGCACCTCGGCAGTAGCCAAGGAAGTGAACCTCTTCAGCTACCAGTCCACTTCCATATTGTAGTCTGTAGCTGGACTTGAACCGGCCACCCTCCGGTCCCCAAGCCAAGTCTCTACCGACTGAGCTACTGCCGCCAAATGATATTTGATATTCATTTGCAGTAAAAATAAATAAACTAAAACTAAATAATGATAAATGAACTCTTTGAGTCGAGTCAAGTAAAATTTACTCAAGTACTGTTCTTCCATTTTTATGATTCCTCTCCACTACAGTCATTTGATAAATTTACATTGTGTGAGGATACTGTGTCAGATCCAAAGTAGCACATTTTTAAAGAGTTTAGTTGATCAATCTGAAAAATCACTGATACCAATAATTGGAAATGCTGAATATCGGCCTGATAATCAGTCTATCCCCACTACAGACGTCCTCGAGTCAGACATCATGGGAAAGCCCCAGAGGTCTTATGACCACGCTTTGACAGGTCAGGGCTGTTTTGGCTGCACATCAGAAGCCTCCACAATGTTAGGTATGTGGCGTTTAATGTTGTGGCTGATCAGTATTTAGTTTATCATCATTTTTCTTATGTTCTGCCTTTAGCTGTGTTTAGAAAACAACTGGAAGAGATGCCTCTAGCTGCAAAAACTGCTAAAACACAATAAGTTCACAATAAATAACGATACTGAGTAGTTTGGAGGTAAGATTATTCAGGATGTGGATACTGACTGCCAGTTAGTCTGCAGTCCTTGTGTGTCTGCACTGTCTGTTGTTCTAAAATGCTAAAATGCCCAGATAACCGCAGCCTGGCAGTCTGAGCTTTACAACTTACAAACAATCTTTGCCAACAAGATCAAAGACCACATTCCCTCCTGATTATTTGGTGTCTGGCAAATATAAATTGGACATGTTGCTCTGAAGCTTTTTTCCTTTCACCCGACCATGTGTATGCCCACTGTGAGGCAGCTCATGATTCTGCAGCATATTAACTCACCCTGTGTGGTGCAAGTCTCCATTTTGAGGCTGTAGGTCACTGAAGAAATCTGGGCTGACTGAGCCGTCTGCTGGGGTGATTCCATCTGAACACATACAAATGAGGATATAATACAAACACTTTCTGTTAATCCAAAATCATTATTATCAGTCCTTTCTTAATGTTACTACAGTGGCTTAAAATGAATGTAATTAAGAAGTTTTCCTCCTCACTCAGTAGGTGCTGCACTAAACTACATCACATTAACACTGCAGCTTCAATTCAGTGGAAGAAAAAGGTAAATCTGTACGACACAAAAAACTTCAATGTTAGATACAGATAATCAATAAATGACAAGAATGCATTCCCTCCTATATATTTTTCATGAGATCTAGTTTAAAAATATGATTTCTATCAAATAAATGTAATTTTGTGGTATTTAGTCAGCATGGTGAGGACTACTCAGTCAAAAGGCAGCTGGTTCTGAGGACCTTGACAACAATGGTGCCAAATGTGGCAGAGACACACACACACACACACACACCTGCTGCTGACATGTCACTTTTGTTGTTACTTTTCAAATTATGTTGAATAACAAATGGATTGAAACAAGCAGTATAATTTTGAAGCTTGATCATTCAGAACAGAAGATAAAATGACCAGTATGTCATTTTTTGCAGTGTACGTTGCTCTGCATGCATGGAACACTTTTTTGTGTGTGTGTACCTGCACTATAGAATAGATCAGTCCTGTCGTTGTCATTATCATAGAGATATGGTTCAGCCTCATCAGCTTGGCGACTCTCGACCATGTCCAACCACTGGTTGTTATGGAAACGGAACTTCTCTGACTGAATCTTCCTCCCCCACTCATCATCGTACTCCTGGAGGATAAAGAAAACGGTTAAGAAATTAGAGAACAACCTAAAGACAGAGACAGGAATGTGTTTCTGTTCTTTATTAAATAAAAGACTACTGATGTGTTACTTTTGTTACTTAAACTTGCTCCACTGTGTGCATCAGCAATGTGCATGTTCCACTTACGGCAATGATATCGAGGGTGTTGTCACACACTTTTCTGATCTCAGCATTCTTGTCATGCATCAGGTCTATCAGGTAGGCCGGAGCCTCTACAGAGAAGGTTAAAGAAAAAAAATCTTCCAGCATGGTACTAGCCACAACCCCCTGCCCCCAAAAGTTTGTCTTTCATCTTTTTAGGTCAGACAGAAAGATACGGGTGTCTTTGATGATGACATCTCGTGTAGCTTGGTGAAACACCATCTGATAGAAGACGTAGACAATCTGACACACAAACTCATCATCTTCCTGTTGGGCTACAGATAGAAGAACACATGGAATGCAGGTTAGCATACTGGTCATCACATGCGGTATATCTTAGTTTTGCATTTCAATCAACCTGTGAGCACTATTTGCTTCATTTGTTGCTTAAAAGTATTTACAAATGAGCACCTTTTTGTTCAAGTTCCAAGTCTTAGTCAGTCAGATAAAAGTTTGGAGTATATCTATATCTCATGACTGTAATACAAGAGAGCATCCTGACATGTTACTAAATCCAAAATCTCAAAAGCGTGTGCGAACATTTGCCACTGAGTCTAAAACACAACAACTTGAACACGCGTTACCGTTCAGTAGCTCGATAAGGGCAGGAATAATGCCAGACTTGGCCAACATGGCAGCACAGGCGTCATCCATGGAAACTGTTCCAATCATTATCACCACCTCCAGGATGAGGTCATCCTCTGCTGAGCCTGAAACACACAAACAATTAAGGAGGTGAACCTCACGAGATTCAACTGTATGAGTGTTGGTGATCCAGACAAAAAAAGTATTGCAAGTCATGAATGGAGGCTGTTAAACAACACGAGCACTCAAAGGATGTTGAAGATCTGAGGTTGAAACAGACATCCACAGAATAACGCTATAATGACATAAAGGATCGGATTTTCACACACAAACCGTGATATGAAGCACATCTTTGGCAAGGGTACTGAAAATGTGGTTGTTTTTACGGGATATGAGGTCACCTGGAGGAAGGAACAAAACAGCACTGCACACTCCAGGTAACAGTGGCGTGCCCAGTTGGATCAAGGTGTAATATATGAAGTTAACTTCACTCATCAACATAATCATTTAAATAACTATGAATAGAAACAAAAATTTAACTTAAAGGAAATTGTATATACATGCATGGGTTCTAACTCTAACCCTGCATATACATATATGCCAATGCAAGCATATCTTTTGTAGATATGTGGCCACATCAGTTGGCCTAATACACGCTCACATTATGGGATATTTCTTGATTTCAGTCTAGGTGAATTATCTAAGTGTAATCAGGACCTGGTTTCAGTCTGTCTTTGAGGTAGGGTACCAGGTTGTACTCCTTCAGCACCAATTCCCAGTCCAAATCAGTGATGGTAAGGTTGGCCAGTGTCCCCAGACACTCCAGAACCCACACCTCTTCTTCCTCTGCACGAATCTCAGCTGCCAGGTCGCCAACATAGTCCTGACAGAGACAGACAGGACAGAAGAGATCATTCACATCATAAGCCACTAAAAGCCTCCAGTAAAGTTAAAGACTGCTTCTACAGCTAGCACTATTACCACATCAGTAACAGTGATACCAACATCAATACTTGCACAAAACCTTACCACAGAATTAGTTTGCTGGTAAGTGTTTGGGGAATTTCGTGAGCAGAATGGCCTTTTTGTTAGGTATTAGTAACTCACTATGAACAGTGGTTTGGTTGGTCCGTCATGCTGTGAAATGTTTCTGATCATCTTCATCAGAAGGCAGTCTTTCATCTTCAGAGCTCTCTTCATAAGCATCTTTAACCCATTCCCTTAGACAGACACAAGCAAACAGAGATTTCTCAACCAGAAGTTTTGTTTTTTCCACAAATCGAAAATCAGTCAAAGAGGGGTTGTATACACACAGAGCGAGTCAAGACTCAACTCTAGTACACCAAAACGGACAGAGAATGGAAGGATCTACTCGTGGAAAAATCTAAGTAGTCTGGGGGATTTTACAGAGACAGCAAGACATTTGGCCATAAAATGTAGCTCATCACCTTCACACATGAGTTGTGCGTTCCTCTTGTTTGCAGCCAGGTTGATACAGATGGAGATGATCTCAGCTTCGATATCCTCCTCATTGTGCTCATACAGCATTTGCATTAGCTAGAAACAGACACAAACACAATTTCACTTGTGACTTCAGAATTAACGCGACTGTATACATGTTGAATTCAACAATTCACATTCCTTCAGTTTGTTTAAAGTGAGTTGAAGTGGATCTCGATGTACCTGAGGTATGCAGTCAGTGTACACAAACATGCCCTTGAAACGGTCGTCGATGCTGATGTGATACAGGATCCGCATGGCTACCTGACGGTTGTTCTCATCGCCTGCGTGAACAACAAGGAGAAAAGAAATTCCAGTCAAAATATTCTTTCACAAATCCAACTGGCACAACTAGAGTTGGGGAAATAAACACTAGAATCTTGGGGGATCTGGAGACTTCAATTATGCAAAAAGAGCTGTATGGAGCCCTTTTTTGACGAGCGTCACCATCCATAGAGGATCCACTGCAAAGGCTAGAAACAACCTGGTCATAACAACCCGGGCACTGCAACAAAGTGGTTGCCCAATACAGCAGCTCCCCTCTCCCTTTTCTTATTTAGAATTCCTAAAAACTATCTTTAACACTTGTAGCACTTTAGGGAGTTCAGTTTATGTTTAGGGAATTTAATTTAGTTTAAAGACCAAGACTACTGAGGAGTAACAACGGCATGACTTCAGACAGTCAGAGGACCACAACAAAGACTCACATGAGGAGCTCCTTCAGTACTGGGATCAGCCATCAGCATCTCTGAAGGAGATCCCGGCAGAGTCAAGGATAAGGAGGCCAGCAGACAAGGCATCCTAAAGCTCTCCTCCAGCGGAGAATTTAACCATTTTAATATCTCAAAGATATTGACCAACTCCACCCAGTATGTGGCCTGTAACACTGGAAGCGACGAACGACTGCTGCTTTAATCAGTGAAAATAGTGAACATCTTTTGTTTAGTCTCCCATGGATAAGTCAGAACATGCTACATTTTAGTTGGTCCATGGTCATGATAACGCCTCCCTCAGCCCGTGATGTGTGAGGTTCTTTGTTCTAGACCAGCAAAGTATTGGTGCCTCTCTGGAACCAGTCCTCCTGGCCGAGAGCCAGAGGCTCCTAACCAGCACCTGAACTGCTTAGGTTGAAAAGGGGTACCTGAGGCTGAGAAAGGTGCCCAAGATCTGGAAGACATCCTGCATAGTCCATGTGCCTAAAAAGGGACATCCCAGTGACCCTAGCAACTTCAGGCCTGTGACTTAACGTGATGTTATGAAAACCTTGGAGAGGCATGTTCTATAGCACCCCATCAGGCCCGGGGTACGCGGCTGCCTGGACCCGCCTACACAGACATACAAAGCACTGTCAGGATCATGTTCTTTGACTTTTCAAGTGCTTTTAACACTGTCCAGTCACTCCAACTAGCTGAGAAGTTCTCAGTGATGCAGGTGGATCAACACCTCATGGCAGGGATTACTGACCTGACAGACAGGCTGCTTGTCTGATGTGGTGACGAGCAACACCGGCACACCCACGTGAACTGTACTGTCACCCTTTCTGTATACCCTCTACACCTTTGCTTCGGCTTTAACTCGGGAACATTCCACCTGCAGAAGTTCTTGGATGACTTGAATCACTACGAAGACCTTGTCCAGGTCTTCGTAGGATGGTGTGACAGGAACAACTCAACATCGGGAAAACCAAAGAGCTGGTGGTGGACTTCTGACACAGGAGGCATTCCCACACCCCAGTGCACTAAATGGGGAGGGGGTGGAGAAGGTCCACACTTACAAGTTCCTACAGGAGCAACTAAACATCAAACTGAACTGGTCAGACAACACTGATGCCCTCTACAGGAAAGGACAGAGCGAGCAGGTCTTTCTGAGAAGGCCCAGGTCCTCCAATGTGTGCACCAAGCTGCTACAGACTTTCTACCAGTGGCCTCTGTCACCTTCTTTGCTGTATTGTGCTGGGGACATGTGGCACAAACCAACTGTATTAGCTGGTCAGGAAGGCCAGCTCTGTGGTGGTGACGGAACTGAACATTGGGGAGGCAGTAGCTGAGAAGAGGATGAGAGGATGAGAGGAAAGCTGAAAGCTATCACGGACAATCCCACTTATCCTGTCAATGATCCTCATCCTCATCCTTTCAGACTGCACAACACTGCATCCCCCAGTACGTCCCAATCCACTGAGACACATATCATGTACCACTTATAGTTAATGACGGATACTGCAGTACGTACAAACAGCCTGTGTGAGTGTAAACTCTGAATGTTTAGCTCAGGAATGTGTTGCACATTGCACAGGTATATGCACACAAATCCATCTAGTGTATATAGCCTTTCTATTCATTCGCACTGATATATATTTATTTTTTTGAGTATAGATTTATTTTTATTCTATTCTATATTTTTCATAACTTGCGCTGCTGCAATTTGTATTGTATTATTTGCACACTGTTCCCTTTTGCTGCCATGACACATTTAAATTTCTCCTGCAGGGGATGAATGGATGTACATCTTGTCTTATTTATACTTATACTTCCAAGCTCTTTAGAGGTAGTTATTCATCACATAGCTTCTGTACTGTAAATAAAACTTAATGTGCTGTAGATGGAATACACAGGGTACAGGGTAAATTGTATGCTACAATGTCAGTGTGTACAGTTACCCAACAGAGCAGTCAGTTTAGGCAACAGTCCAACTTCCACCATCTTGGCTCTAAGTCCAGAGTCAAAGGAGAGATTAAGCAGCAGACGTAGTGTCAGATTTAACAGGTCTTCATGGTCACAGGGAACCAGACGAGCCAATTGTTCAACAGTATCCACCTCAGCCTGCCAGTCACAAACACAGACACAGACACAGACAAGATCAAACTATGATGCTGAAACTCAGGAAAAGGAAGGAACAAAACATTTTGAATAAGAACCAAGAGACATCAGACAGGACATCTTTTCAATCAAAGCATATATACAGTACATTACTTGGACTAAAAATCCAACTCCTTTTCAACTCTAAAACTCAGTGATCACCCATGCTCTTAATGACAGGGTCATTAAGAGCATGGGTGATCACTAAGGACACTCCCACACAGGGTTTAAGGAGAGGTGTGAAGTCTCCATATACACTGCTTCTTGTGCATGTTGCCAAATAGGAAGGTCCCAGAACTGACGCTTGAGAAGCTCCTGAGTGAGATTCAAGAAATGTTGATCATCTATTACATTTGGGCAGAGATTGAGATGGTGGATAAAGGAAATTATCAAACATTGTTATAACACACACAAATGCATCCAATTCACAACCTGGAAAAGACAGAATAAGAACATGTTTGATATTCTGATTTGATTAATTATTTGGTAAATCATCATGATCGATTCTAAAAACTGATTAATTTACTGTTGAAGCATCGGTGATTCTCATTTTCTCCTCATCTTTTTTTTTTTTTAATTGAATTCAATTTGTCATTTAAGCTTTATAGAATGAGAAAATGCTATCCATTACTTGGATTATGGTTTCATAAGTCAATCATTATTTGTAGACTCATGACTTGTAGCAACACTGTTGGAAATGATTAGAAAATCGTACATAAAAAGATATTTTAGGTTCTTCTGTCACTCCTCACACTATTTATTGAGTCCAACAGGATGAATTCTTAAGTTCATGTCTTCCCCTCACCATGTCATTCTTGTTCTCCAGGAAGATGGAAAGTTTTTTGAGGAATGAAACCACCAGGACCAGCAGCTCCTCATCATCCCGTTCAAGAACTTTGACCAACAGACCAACAATGTTTTTATTCCTCATCTTCAGCTCCGTTCTTGTGTCCTCAGCAAGGTTCAACAGGAGGTATAGAGACACTGGGAGACATTTAAAGAGATCAATAGAACATTTTAAAAATGAGGAAGAAGAAGTTGAGTGGAGGACATTTAAAAACAACGGGCTGGTCCATGGCTATGACTAGCGGTCAGAGGAGCAGCTGCAAACACTCTTCTTCACTGCTGTATTATCAAAATTCCTACGGTGGTTAGGGTTAGGGTCCAGTCTAAACAACGACATTTTACTAAGAAATACAGGAAAGCTGAGAGTTAACTGTTTTTCCCTTCCTTTATACAGTGATGTTGATAGTTTTTTGATATAGTTAGCCCCCGGGACCCAGTGGTGGTCAATTTTTGTGGGTTCTAGGGAAATGTAGTGGGTCCCCAATAAATTTTGTGATTTCTGACACCGTAGTGTTAAACTCGTGTTAGATGTTATATGGTTATAATCGTGGTTATATTCACGTATGTTGAAAATCTATCTGTAAATTAAACAAATAAAATTACAATAATAATGATTTGTATGGATTGGTCTTTTTCAAAACTAACAATATCGTGCCACAGTGTTTATAGATATGCACACAGTGCACAGATGGTCAGTAATGGTGACCAGCAGATTCTTTTCTGTCTTGCGAGTTTCCTTTTATAATGATTTAAATATGGATTTGTTGCTCACAGCATTATCAGGGATAAAATGTGGTGCATCCCCTGGATGCATGGACATTGAGATCGTACCATTCAGCATCACTGTTTATACTTGGAGGGCCACAAGTGTCACGGAAATAGCAATAAAGCATTTAGCTTACTGTATAGTAAAAATAGTCATTACTAAATTAGTTTAAATTAAGTTATCAGTCTAAATAGACTAAAATACAAAGTAAATTCATTTTTTTATATTTAAATGGGCAATAAAAAGAGGAATTATAAATAGAATTTACAAATTATAGCATCCATCAACAAATAGTGCAAAAACAACAGTCAATAAGTACATCATTTAAAAATACATTAATGAACTTATAAATACATTTAATACAACTATTTGTTAAAAGATGAATACATTAATTTGTAAACTAATTTATTAATGCCTATTTTGTATTCTACAATTATCAAATGCTTTATTATTATTTCCGTGACACTTGTGGTCCTCCATAACTAGGTCCCAACAGCACACAAATTAAACTGGGTAGGATCTCCACATTGATCAAGCTCTGATGATCTTTGGTCTACATAAACAAACAAACTTTAGTAAGCAGAGATAAGTTTTTAATGGTGCAACAGAGTTCTGCCTAATTTGAAATCTGGACTAACGTATTTTAAACCTAGTTTTACTAAACTCCGATTAGAGTTTATTTTAGATTAATTTAATCCTTGTTGGTGCAAACCAACCTCAATTCATGACAGAAGTTCTTGGTTTAGTACCTACCTCTGAGCAGCTGTTCCTGTTTAGCTAAAAGGCCTTGGTATTTTCTCAAAGCTTTATCCTGGTCTCTTCTTAGTGAGCCATTCTCTGGGGCAGACTCACGTACACAACAGAGTGTTAAGGAACACATTTGTACACACACACACACACACACACAAAACGAGTCAGGTAAACCATAAAATGAGTGGAAAAACCGACAACTCAAACAAAAGAAGCACATGAGACAAAGGATATAAGCCTTGGTTTTCTTGCGCAGCTCCTCACGCCACACATCGTGTCGCTTCAGTTCATGTTCCACCACGCTCATACACAGCGCACCTATTTTATAATGACTCACCACTCCATGAAACTGGGAGAAACTGGAGGAGAGGGGAAGAGATCATCTCATAAAAGGGTGAAGTAGAACAGAATATATACTTGAGTGTGTGTGTGTGTGTGTGTGTGTGTGTGTGTGTGTGCGCCTGTGCGTGTTGGGGGGGTATGTTACCTGGAGAAGCAGAAGAAGATGTAAATGATGATGGTAGCCAGCTCTACACTCTGTTTCCAGTCCTCCCTCAATACTCTGGCAAGAGCACCTAGAGCTGCCTCTGCACACAAAGACACACACCATTGCCATAACTTCAAGTACAGTGATGAGTTCCTAGCCATGAGTTAAAACAACCATATCTAAATGTGAATGTAGTAAAAGAGTTAGTCGAGAACTTGAACACTTTGATTTTGCTTGGGGGTCTCTATCAAAACAAAAAAGTGCCATGTGGGAAGGGCTGGGCAGAGCGGGGTGGCCTGGCTGCTGCTCAGCTGTTCTGAGCTAGCCAGCTTCTGGAGGAGGGAGTCGGGTGCAGAGCTGTCTGGCTCTGGAGGAGTAAACACCCAGAATCACAGTGTTTTCTGCTCTGATGCGAGGGGAAGGGGGCTCAGTGATTACTTTTTTTAAGTTTTGGGATTAAAAAGGGGATTTATCTTCACTCCCATTTATCAACCTGACTGCAGGAGTGATCTGCAGAGGTGACCTCCATTGTCAGCTGTTCAAGTTCTGAAATGACGATTGCAACTGGAGGGGAAACGTACTCTCCTACACGAACATAATGTCACAGAGAGGAGAGGAGAAAAGGTGAGAGATAACCAGAGTCTCTGGTAAGTGCTAGGTTCAGTGAGAGGTTGACCTGAATTTAGACACACACACCTTCAGTGTGTGCTCACTAGCTTACAGCTGATGTACAGTACTGTAATCTGGCTGTTTGGGGTGAATAAAACACTTTCATGGGTGACGTGAATAAACACAAATGATCCTGTTCTCAAACTCACTCAGTTTTTTTTTACATATTATCTTTAACAATCTTTTACATCCAGATTTTCTATATGGACTTTTGTTGATGTTTTTATATTTATGATCATATTTATGTGTGTTACCACCAGCTTCATCCCAGTGAACACACCGAGTATTAAAAGTATAAAAGTAACAATAAATCATTGTGGATCTATTCATGACGTAACATTTACTGGAAAATATGTGTTGCATTATCACTTTCTCTTTTTTAATGTTACTGTAGTACACCTCTATAATCCCATCACTACAACAATAGTGGTGGCGTTCACTCCCATTTACTCTGAATACGGGACTTGCTGAAAGACGAGTCTCTCAAAATTTGTGCTTCATGTGAAAATCAAACATTAAACGAAGGAGCATTTTATCCATGATTTAGCAACATGCAAATATCAGAATATTTCAAGAACCTTGCAACAATGTTTCCATAAACTGGAATAAATGTGTGAAATAAGATAACTACAATACAAAATACAGAAAGTGGAGTAAGAACATCAAAGACGGGAAGAGAATATGGTGTTGACTATTTCATAGTTGAAATTAATGTTGGTCTCTTATATTGTACACCAGTGAACGTAATTTGTATTGGTACAATTATCTGCAGTTCATGAAAGCTTTTCCATTTGCTGCTGTGAATACCTCGGGTGCTCAGGGACTGGTGTTATGTCTCAAGTTTGAACAGAACAAAGAGAAGAAAAAAAGCAGAGTGAAAGTATACCGTTGTGTAACAGCTCCTCCAGGTTATCAGGGTTGCGTGCGAGCTGCAGAATCAGAGCAGAGCCTCTGATCTTCTCTGGGATACCTTCATAGAGCAGCTCAACATACTCATCCACTTTGGTGATGCTGGCTTCCTCATTTAACTACAGAGACAGAAATGAACACAGACATATTTGCCAACTGTTACTGACTAATTACAAGGTGTGACACAAAGCAAATGCGAGATTTGAAGCTTTTGTATTTTAGTCCTTCAGCAGCCATATGGTTGATGAAGTTAAATAAATAAATGAATGAGAAATAGTAGATAATTTCATTATTGTTACCTCCATTCCATCAAACGGGGTCAGCTCTCTGGGTTTCACTGTTCTTTTCTCTTTCTTCTCCACTAATGACACAAAAACACAAACAGCTCAAAATGAACACACGACTACAGTATGTAGTAACATTGTATGTCCTTCAAAACATTAAGATGATCTCTTGATGTTTTATGATTTTAACAGATGCAGCACTTCTATGCATTCATTATCTCATAGTGGAATTAACAGTATACAGTCAATGAAACAGGAACTATGTAACTAATTATTGTACTGGTCACACTGATGTCACACTCCCAAAATTTGAGCTACAATGAATCGACAGTTGACTGATCGATTAGTTGATCAAAAGGACATTGTTGCCAACTATTTTAATAACTCATTCACCATGAAAGTTCTTTTTAACGAGAAAAAAAAAATCAAACATTTGCTGGTACCAGCTTATTAAACGTGAAGATTTGTTGATTTCTGTGCCGTTTATAATAGTACATGAAGAGTCCTAACAATGTGGACCGTTGGTTGGACGAATGAAGCAATCTAAAGACATCACTGCAAAATTGGGATCTGCATTTTCAAGACATTTTATGCATTAAACAAATGAAGCTTCATGTGTACAAGGTTAACAATTTAGTCTAGGCACGGTGCCAGACTACACAAGTTTCCATTTATGTAACACATTTTGCTGATAAAAATTTGGAGATGTTTTGAACTGACAACAATGGTATGTTAACTGTGATGTGACTGACTTTTGCCCTCCACTGGTGATGACTTCCTGTTCTGCAGGTAGTAAAGGAGCTGCTCCACCTGAGGTAAACGGGAAGAGGGGATGAGCTTACACTCCTCCACAACTTTCTTGGCCAAAGCCCCCACATCTGTACTGGGAGAGAGACTTTTCACACGGATACTGGAGGGAGAACCAGAGGACAAAGGGTGAGATGTACGACAGCAACACGGTGGGGATTTCAAGGATCAATCTGACTTAATGAATCCAATTCAAATACAAAAGAACTGAAAATAAATAAAAAGAGTTAGAGTACAGCAATGCAATTCGGAGGGGGGGGGGGGCAAATAATGGAAAGAGAAATCAAATGAAACCACAAAAAAAGTTTTATTGATCTCATTCATCATTCCATTTCAATAAAAAAATCAAGAACGCACTCACATCTTTTGTCCCTCCTTGCGTTCGCCCAGCATATGACCTCCGCCCTCTCCCAGAATGGACGCCTCCACCTCATAGTGGACCACAAGGGCCTTCTCTGTGGGATGGACATCTAAACTGCCCGCTGTCACTTTCCTTTGGGTGTGGGTGAACAAAAAGATAATCAATCAATAGCTATAATATTTCATCTTTGTTCAGTAACTTTGTAAAACGCCTCTAAATTAGCAGTGTGCTTCAATGAACATGACTGTGGCCTTTACCTTCTCCACATTTTAAACACACAGTATGTTTATATCATATCTCTGTCACAAAATGGTGATAACAATTTCCTCATACTGAGTGATGCACAGGAGGGTGCAGATACATAACGGTTGGTTCTTAATTATCGTGATAACAGTTCATATGCATCCAGCCACCAAAACAAAGCTGCCACACAGACAGGAGGACACACCCAGGCAGCGGCGGGCGAGCGGCTGGAGTGCTAGCTAAAGGCTAATGTTTCCATACAGGGCTGAATGAGACGGGTTAGCACCACTCACAGAGCGGACCACCAGACAGTGAACACATTCAACATAAGACAGCTAGTTAGCGGGGAGGTTTATCTGTCACCGCTTCAGTGAACTGTGGTTCCCTAGCTAGCTGTAACCCAGATATCCCAGCCAGCTTCACTGAGAGGACGGGGTGACACATCCTGGTCATCATTTTGTCGGTTAATTGGCGTTGTGTTAACCGACGAGACGATGGATGATAAAAAATAAAATAATAAAATTAATAATTAAATACGCGTCGATGATGATTTTGATGGTCTTCGTGGTGGATTCGGCATTAAGGCAATATCCCGGCTGCGAACTGACTCACATTGATCAGCTCCTTACTTTCTGTTAGTTAGCTCTATCTTCCATGAAGAGATCTGGAAGCAATCGCGCTAAATTTACCTATCTAATATGACAATTTGTCATGAATGCAATATGCTGAACGGATTGGTGGATTAACACAGCTTTGTTGGACAGTTGGTACTCGTTTCTCCTGGACAAGAAACATTACATTTGCCCGTCGTTTGACCAATATTAACAAGTGTGGGCTAATCAGACTCCTTCGTCGCATCAGGACGTCTCATCTAAACCAGGCGCTTGTTCAATACACGCTATATAGTTAGAGCTTTGAATGAAGCACGGATACCATGTTTTAATTAACACTATACTAACGTGCAAGAGCTGCAGTGACACTGACTAGCTAACGCTCCTGTGTCCTATATTTTATTGAACCCAGTAAACGTTACAGTCATGTTAGCTTGGATGCGTCCTACCGTTTGAGGTAGCGCGCGTCATCCTGCATCTTCTTCAAATCGTTCCCTGTCAGATTTTAATAGAATTCAGAAGCCTGGTTGCATTTAACCGATCTCTCAAATCACGACCATGGAAATCCGTGTACTGATAGCTAGCACCACTGTCTAAACACCAAAGAAAATGGACTACAAATATGGAGTTCTTCTTTTGGTTTAATGGCGGATGGCAACTAGCGTTTAAGGTGCAGTAGCGCCACCTACTGTGCCGGAGTGTAAGTCCACAGAGCGCTGTGTATAATTTCAGCACCGGGCCTGGTTTGATCAAGAGTACCCATCTGTTGATTCTCTGCGGCATCTGGACTTTACTTGAACATAAAGAAATGCGAATTGCTTGCTCTTAAACATTGTGACATCCTTTCTATCTGTAATATACCTGTAAAAGACACCATTACCTACTTAGGAATCGTCATTACCAAAGATGAAGAAGCCAGATGCAATCTGAATTTTGACTTGATTACTGACAAAACCCAGAAAAAATTTAACCAATGGCTACAAAGAGATTTGTCACTGAGAGGTCGAATTTTACTAACCAAAGCTGAGGGAATATCCCGTCTCACATATGCTGCTTTATCTCTCGATGTTAATAAAAAGGTCTCAAAAGATATTGACAAGATGTTATTTAACTTTATGTGGAGGAACAAAAACCACTATATTAAAAAATCAGTAATAATGAACTCATATGATAAGGGTGGCCTCAACCTTTTAGACTTTTACACCTTAAATAATACATTCAAAATAAATTGGCTAAAGCAATTCATCAAGAATCCATCCTCAGTTTGGAACTTCATACCAAATTTTATTTTCTCTAAATTAGGAGGCCTAAATTTTCTTTTATTCTGTAATTATAATGTTGAAAAAGTCCCCTCAAAACTATCAAACTTTCATAAACAGATGCTTCTTTCTTGGTCATTGATCTACAAACATACTTTTCCCCCACATAGATACTACATATGGAACAATAAAGACATCATATATAGAAACAAATCCTTATTTTACCCTTACTGGTTTACTCACAACATACTCTTGGTTCATCAGTTGTTTAACTCAGATGGATCGTTAATGACATATCAGGAATTTATCTTAAAATATAGTATCGTAATCCCTATTAATGAATTCAATATTTTTATAAATGCAATCCCTGATGGAGTTACTATGTTATTTAAAAGTACAGCAGGACAGAATCCAACAGTATTACCCATTGATCCAACCAAACTTGAAATTGGTCAAATTTGTTTCTCTTCAACACGCAATAGTAATCGTCGTATACGCTCATTATTTCAACAAGTTGTCGTATCAACTCCATATGTGGTAACTTATTGGAACACCTTTATTAATAACCTTGACTGGAAACAGATTTGGAACTTGCCAGCCAGATATATGATAAATAATAAAATGAAAGAAGTATCTTTTAAAATAATTCACAGATTTTACCCATCAAAAGCCTTTTTACAACGTTTCAAAAAGGATATAGATGTGAATTGCTCTTTCTGTGAAGGACACCCTGAAGATGTTTTCATTTATTTTGGTCTTGCCCCTCCGCTACTAAATTATGGGAAGATATTTGCAACTTGATTTCTTCTTGTATTGAACCTCATTTTTCCTTTTGTTTTGAACATATATTGTTTGACTTCATTGATTATCCATCTGTGAAAAAAAAACAATTTTATATTATCAGTCTTGTTATATATTTAGCCAAATGGCATATCCACAAATGTCGATACACTAATCAGAAACCTCTCTTTTCAATCTTTGAAAATGAGGCCAGGCAATATATTAAAACAATTAAACATTCCACTAATATGAAAGCCATTAAGACTCTTGATTTATGTGCTCTCTTTAATGTATTCATGTAACTGTAATATGATAATCTGATATATTGCCTCTGAATGTTCGTAGCCCCCTGGCGATTGTCGCTACACTGAATTGTATTGCTCTGTACTGCATTATATTTCTTAATAAAGATTTATAAAAAAAAAAAAAAAGAGAACCCATCTGCAGTCAAGACGGCGGACAAGGGCGCCGCCATATATCCAATCCATACCGGAAGTTCCAACCGGAAGTTGGTTCATCACCAAAATAAAAGCCGCCATTTAACCGATCCATACCGGAAGTCCCAATCGGAAGTTGGTCAATCACCAAAATAAAACCAAAATAAAAGCCGCCATTTATCCAATCCATACCGGAAGTCTCACGCGGAAGTTAGTTAATCACCAAAATAAAAGCTTAACAAACACGTACGTTTACACCATAGACTGTATGGTTTACACATAACATAATTCTATGCATTTTGTGCATTTACATGTTTATGGTAACGGTATAATTGATTAGTTGATTGTCTCGCCACGACTTTACTCAGAAGTTAGTTAGAAGCCTATAATAATCACTAACTTATAATGTCAACATTTCATGGATTTAGCTTCAACATCAACGTTATATATAAAAATGTGAATATTATGTTTGTGTGGTGGTGATAGGGGGCATACACACACACACACAACCACACACACAC
This sequence comes from Diplodus puntazzo, assembly GCA_963678695.2. Classification (NCBI taxonomy): domain Eukaryota; kingdom Metazoa; phylum Chordata; class Actinopteri; order Spariformes; family Sparidae; genus Diplodus; species Diplodus puntazzo. The sequence goes on along the minus strand of OZ023166.1, from coordinate 28,998,353 downwards.
ACACACACACACAGTGCCAGATTTAGCAATTTGGGGGCCCAAGGCGAAGGTATGTATGGGGGCCCTAAACCCTGCATACACTTCTTTACTCCAAAATGAAGACAGAGAACGAAGAACACACAAAGTGTACCACACGAGCTAATGGTCACCCATGATGGAGAATAAGAAAACAACTGTCCTTTCGGCAGTTAACGACAATTTACAGCCTGCGAAGTTCGCGTTTGTCCGTGCCACATACTGACGGAAACGAACCATGACGTATGTGGAGCTCGCAGAGGTGCGAACTGCTCCAATTAGCATATGAATAGCAGCGAAACCAGGCCTGGCGACTCGGTATTGGATGAAACCACTACTTTTAAACAAGGAAAATTAAGAAAAACTATTGGTCACTCTGTGTGTGTGTGTGTGTATATATATATATATATATATATATATATTATATATATATATATATATATATATCATATATACATATATTTAATGTACATTTTAACAGAAATTGTTTATACATTTTAATATCTTATTTATCTCAAAATATGTCATGCAAATTTTAACTTCTAAACAACTGGCATTTTATCTTTATTTGTTCCCAGGAGAGAGAAAAAAAAGAATAAATAATCTTTTTTACATAACATTGGCCATTGCTAATGACATACACAGTAATTAATTCAGCATACTTTCATTAAATAAATCAATTCAAGCTAAAATGTAAGGGTCTATAATTAGGCTAGACTGAGCCTCATCTATTTATACCAGAGATTTTCTTAAAATGAAGTTAATACCTTTCAGAAAAATGTCACCTGGGGTAAAACTCCCCCTTCTACCCTGATTTGCATTTGTATAGCTCACAGCATTTTCATTAACATGTTAATGCCTCCAATAGAATCGGGGGGGGGGGGGGTCATGGGGGGACAACTGCCAAGCAAGGCCCACGTCAATTTCCGACAATTTACGGCAGTTTTCGGTGTTGCCTTCAAATTGCTGTGAATTGTCGCAAACCTGAAATTCCACGACAATTACAGTGCCGCATACTGACGAAAATCCCACTTTTCATGCAGTGCAGGGTTCTAACTGGCAGAACTACGTTGACTCACCAGAACCCCACCATTGTCATCATCATCGCTGTCAAAATGGCGTCACTGGACAACTCCTCCACCTTGTCTGTGTCAACGTCAGACACTTCACAGCTAACGTTAGCTGCTGCTGCAGCAACGCCGGCATATCCAACACGTTGGATGTTGTTGACTGTATCCCCGATAACAGCAGTGGTAAAATCCGCCTTAAAGCCGTTTCACACCAAGTGCGAATTACCGTGCGGATTATTCGCACGGAAATGTATAAAAAATGATTTCATGGGTTATAATGGGAGCTTGCACACCAGGGCGGAACTTTCGTGCGGCAAAAAAAATCTCCGGAACCACTTTGTCGTCTGCGGAATTCCGTCTGCGAAACTCCACGCTTGACCAATGAAATCGTTTGCTTTGTAGACGGGAAGTGACATCATACAAAGCAAATGATTTATCTGATAAAATGAGCTAAAGTTTAATCATTCTGGTGTCCCAGCTAGAGCTTATCGGGCCCAAAAAATCAAGCCCGACCCGACTCGAGCCCGTTGTGTCCGAGTCTGGCCCGGCCGACACATTAACTGTAATTATCAGCCCGAGCCCGATTTAAACCCGACATTTTTTTTAATACTTGGGCTGTTATAAATGACGTTCTCAACTACAATTCGCGTTACTCTAATCTGACCACTTTTTGCAGTAACGAGTGGTCTAACGCGTTAATATTTCACACCAGTAATCAGATTAAAGTTGCACTGTGCGTTACTATTATTTTTGTCATTTTCCTCAGTAAAAATATACACTTTTGCTTTCTTCTTGTGTCTCAGGGAGTGACGTCACGTGTGCGACAAGTCAGGTTTTCAGCATGAGGAAAACTCACGTGTAACACCACGCAGCGACACAAACGTAAACAACAATGGAGGGAGGAGAGAGATGTGTGTTTTCTAGCCGGAAATACAGTCATTACTTTGAGTTATTAGCCGGCTCTGTGGGTGCTGAAGAGCTTGAACACTCCTGTCAGATAATGAACCGCGACTTTTTTTCGTTAGGTGCGAAATTAGGACACAAGAATGCGATCATTTCGCATCGGACTCAGTGTGCATGCTTTACATGCGGAACATTGCTGCACGGATATTCCGCAAATCCGTGCCGCATTTTCGTATCGCACCGGTGTGAAACGGCTTTTATTCCTGACTTTGTGAGTTTACCCATGGTTCATAGCGGTAGTCGGTTATGCTCTTCCACAGCGTCAATCAAGCTAACGTTAAACATACAGCGTGGATAATGCTGAAGGAAAGTGGAGTTGTGGAGACAGGCTGCTGCTCGGACATTGTCGGGTTAGAGAAGTCATGCAGTCATGCAGCAGCTATTCTGTGGAAGATATTTATAAACACAAATATTTATCTCAGTCTGAAAGCCGCGAGCGACGCTAGTCTACGTTCCTCCTTCCTCGATATAGTGCACAGGGCACGGACATGTTTGTCTAAGTTGCTGATGTTCTACACGAGACGTTTCTGAAAAAAACTTCAATTTTCATGAATGGTTGTGGCAACCAACACCGGCACATGTTGTACCTGAGCTCATTTTAAAAACAATTCAGCCTTTATGACATAACGCTAGTTGTTAAGGGCTAGCTTGCCAGCAGTGGTCAGTCATGCAGTTGCAAGGCAACCGGAAACAGAGAACCGCGGGCGGAAGTAGTTGTCTGTCATGGCAGCCCCCATAGGCTTCTGAGGAAACAGGTGGATACTTTGGCAGCTTTGCTATATATTTCTCTTCTGTGTAGTTTATTGGCGGTTGGCAAACGGTGCATTACCGCCACCAACTGGTCTGGAGTGTCGTTTGTGTTCAGCTTTTGCAATCCGTCACGGACTAGTCCATTTCATTGTGAAAGTAGGGGGGGTATGTGAGACAGATACCCATAAATTTGACATTTTAACTAATACTTAAACGTTTTTCTAAAGAATGAATTACATATGAATAAAAATTACCACGTTTTTGAAGTGTTCATGCTGATGAATTTCTTATTTTCCTTTTTTTTTTTTTTTTTTTTTTGGAGGTTGGTGGGGGGGCCCCCCCTGCCACTGCTGGTGGAGGGGCCCCAAGCAACCGCCTACCTATGCCTCTATAAGACCGGCTATGCACACACACACACAATAGGACTGAAGAATAACTAAGAATAAATAAACTGAATTCTCAAATTAAATAGAGAATTGATAAAACGGTCACAACAAATGTCTTACTATCAAATTAGTACATAGTAAATGTTAATTTATATTACTGTTTCATTGATTTACAATTAATATTAATTGCAAATATTAATATTATGGTTATTAAACACAAAAACAATGTTTGTGTGTGAGTATATGTGTATGTGGGGGGCTGCTCGCACATATCATTCACGCTAGAACTGAAAAATAAGGCCAATACTGTAATTTAATAGTTACACATAAAAAGGAACACATCTCCAGACCCAGCAACTCCCTGTTCTGTTGCATCACACTTGTCTGTGGCCACTGTGTTGCTCATGATGCCCCCCTCATCCCTGAAGATCCTTGGTGGGTGAGGAAACGACAAGCTGGACTGATGTCTTTTAGCTTAGTTTCTTTATTATGCTTCTGAGCAAACAATGTGCGGGTAGTCTGTACTGTGTTTAATGAAAGCATCCTCTGGTGAGCAGGCTCGGCCGTTTACAGGAAAGATGGAGAGACCATGCTAGCTTCCTGCAGACAAGATCCTGTATAATATCTGGGCAATACAGTCCTTGCACTGTATCACCACCAATGATTTACAGCAGGGGTCCCCAAACTTTTTTCGGTGGGGGCCACATCAACTTTCCTTTCTGTGGTGGGGGGCCAGTGTCAGTCTATAGCAGGAAATGATATGGGCCAACTACCACTGTTCAGCTATTAAATACCAAGTCCTTACCACCATTACTCATTAATCTCAATGTCCCAATTCAAAATGTTGCACCATAACTGCATATGAAAAACAATACAAAGGGATCTACTATGTTAAATAAAGTTTTTTTAACATTTAATTTATTTTCATTAATTGTATTAGAAATTGAGGAAAACATCAACACTTGTAGAGAAAATACAACACTTTGACATTGAATGAAAAAATGCAATACTGCTGTTACATGACTTTTCCTAAAAGTGTCTGTATTTTAACTTGGAATAGTTTTTATATAACCTACACAAAATATGATATGTTAACCTGTTTCGGCCATAAGCGGTCAAACTGACCGCACATCACTTCGCAGGGTTTCAATGTTCCATTTTTCGCGTGGTTTTTTACTGCTTTCATTGTTTCTTGTCTCTTACTGTGTTAGTGGTCTCCAGTTGTGCCTCTTTGTGAATTTAATTGTGAGTTAATAACTATATATTTGTATTAAAAAGCTTGTTTGGCACCATGGGCAAACAAAAACGGGAGTTCCTCCCTCCATGAAACAGCGACTGATGCGACTCTGACTGTGTACCAGCCGAGGAAGAATATCTGCATCCTGAGCACCTGCACACAGGTGTGGACACCTTCAGTAGGGCGAAGGCAACACCAGAGTCTGTGATGTACTACAACAACACCAAGTACGGCGAGGAAGTCCCGGACCAGATGCGCGGGCGTACTCCGTCAAAGGCGGAAAGATAGCCAGTGGCGGTCTTGTATAACATCCTCGACCTGGCTGGGATCAATGCCCGCATCTTGTTCAAGGAGCACCATCAGCAGGAGAGCCCAGAGGAAAGTCCTGCAGCAGCTGGCAGAGTAGCTGAGGGCAGAATACATGGAGGGGAAAGCGGCCGCGGAAGTCGGGACAAGGTGGGCAGCAGCGGAAGCAACCACGTGCACCACCTGCAGCAGACACGGACACGGGGCAGTGCCGGTGTTGTGCCAGAAAACGTCTGCTTGCCAAAAAACGACTGACCCCAACGGGAACGCCCATCGGGGGTGTTACTGGTCTCTCCACAGCAAATGACTGCTCCTGACGGCGTGTTACTGCAGTCCACAGCAGAACTGCGAGGATAAGCCTTGCCAAAAAGTGACTGCCCCCTGTAACTCAGAAGTGCAAAGGGTGACACTGACCAAATTCACCGTACATACACCTGTTACCCTCTACTATGACTCCAGAAATTTCTGTGAATATTGCCCTTTGCACTTCTGAGTTACAGGGGCAGTCACTTTTTGGCAAGGCCTTGCCAAAAAATGACTGCCCCTTGTAACTCAGGAGTGCAAAGGGTGACGCTGACCAAATTCACTGTACATACACCTGTTACCCTCTATTATCACTCCAGAAAATTCTGTGAATATTGCCCTTTGCACTTCTGAGTTACAGGGGCAGTCACTTTTTGGCAAGGCCTTGCCAAAAAATGACTGCCCCCTGTAACTCAGGAGTGCAAAGGGTGACGCTGACCAAATTCACTGTACATACACCTGTTACCCTCTATTATCACTCCAGAAAATTCTATGAATATTGCCCTTTGCACTTCTGAGTTACAGGGGGCAGTCACTTTTTGGCAAGGCCTTGCCAAAAAATGACTGCCCCCTGTAACTCAGGAGTGCAAAGGGTGACACTGACCAAATTCACTGTACATACACCTGTTACCCTCTATTATCACTCCAGAAAATTCTGTGAATATTGCCCTTTGCACTCCTGAGTTACAGGGGCAGTCACTTTTTGGCAAGGCTTTGCCAAAAAGTGACTGCCCCCTGTAACCTTGTCAGGCAGCCTCATGCTTCCTATCACCAGTGTCTGGAGGAATATCTTCATGAGATGCAGCCTTCTTATCCCTAGATCAGTTAACTCAGCTGGTCCACCCCCGAGGGTCCAAGTGTATAGGTTAATTTTTGTGCACAGTAAATGTAATTCATCTTCATCTTCAAAACTGTCTGTTTTTGTCGTTATTAATCTGTCCAAGATGAAATAAAGTTATACTGTAACACTCACCAATTGTTTTTCTTTTATCCATACTTGTTTATTTAATCACTCAAATAATTGTATAACATCCTCGACCTGGCTGGGATCAATGCCCGCATCTTGTTCAAGGAGCACCATCAGCAGGAGAGCCCAGAGGAAAGTCCTGCAGCAGCTGGCAGAGAAGCTGAGGGCAGAATACATGGAGGGGAAAGCGGCCGCGGAAGTCGGGACAAGGTGGGCAGCAGCGGAAGCAACCACTGCAGCAGACACGGACACGGGGCAGTGCCGGTGTTGTGCCAGAAAACGACTGCTTGCCAAAAAACGACTGACCCCAACGGGAACGCCCATCGGGGATGTTACTGGTCTCTCCACAGCAAATGACTGCTCCCGACGGCGTGTTACTGCAGTCCACAGCAGAACTGCGAGGATAAGCCTTGCCAAAAAGTGACTGCCCCCTGTAACTCAGAAGTGCAAAGGGTGACACTGACCAAATTCACCGTACATACACCTGTTACCCTCTACTATGACTCCAGAAATTTCTGTGAATATTGCCCTTTGCACTTCTGAGTTACAGGGGCAGTCACTTTTTGGCAAGGCCTTGCCAAAAAATGACTGCCCCTTGTAACTCAGGAGTGCAAAGGGTGACGCTGACCAAATTCACTGTACATACACCTGTTACCCTCTATTATCACTCCAGAAAATTCTGTGAATATTGCCCTTTGCACTTCTGAGTTACAGGGGGCAGTCACTTTTTGGCAAGGCCTTGCCAAAAAATGACTGCCCCCTGTAACTCACCTGAGATGATAAACTCTGAAGCAGCCTCTGCTCAGCCCTTTGTCTGTCTGCTGGAGCATGCTGCATGGGTGTAGAGCTGCCGGTCCCCCAGTCGATTGTCAAGCTTGGATGCATTATTTTGAGTGAGTTTATTTTGTTTACTTAGGAACTGAACTAACTTATTTTACTGAGATGATTTACCTTTGTATATTGGCTAATTTATAAATTGTCTCTCTTTTATTTCTAGTAATCAAATCATCTGTGTTATACAATTGACTAAATGAAGAAATAAAATCTGAAAGACACTTCCCTGGTCCTCATATTTTGATTGATATGCCAATGTAGAAGCTATATGCACAACCCAGCTACCAACAGCAAACAAGTTTTTACAGTGTGTGTCTGTGTATGTGTGTGTTTGCGATTTTTTTGACCTCGTCCCATTCATTGTCTAATTGTCTAGTTCTTCCTCCCGCTAAATTTCAGGCGACTTACGTCGTGAAAACATGAATATTCTGTGTCTGACTCTGTGTCTGTGTCTGTCTGTGTGTCTCTGTGTGTGTGTGTGTGTGTGTGTGTCTGTCTCTGTGTGTCTGTGTGTGATAAAGAGAGACAGACAGAGACAGACAGGCAGACAGAGAGAGACAGAGACAGACGGGCAGACAGAGAGAGAGAGACAGAGACAGACAGGCAGACGGGCAGACAGAGAGAGAGACAGAGACAGACGGGCAGACAGAGAGAGAGAGACAGAGACAGACAGGCAGACAGAGAGAGAGACAGAGACAGACAGGCAGACAGAGAGAGAGACAGAGACAGACAGGCAGACAGAGAGAGAGACTCTCTCTCTGTTGGCCCAGCTGATCTCGGTTGCCACGGTGATTGTTGCCAACCAGCCCTGGTAACAGACTGGAACAACTGATTTCTGAGCCCTTTCAGCCTCACATCTTGGACGTCAAACTAGTGCTAGTTCTTCAAAACCGTACATGATGTCGGCAAATTTTTTCACGATCAAGCCAGAAAGACACTCATGAAGTTTTGTGGTCCTAGTTTCAATATACAACTTAATACAATAACTTAAATACACAGGACTTGTGCCTACATTTTAAAGTTTGAATGGTGTTTCTAGGTGAACGTATGCCAGAGCAGGAGATGTTTGAAAAACGTTGCAGATTTGTGACTTTTTTGACCTCGTCCCATTCATTCCTTATGGGAAATTTATCGCAATTTTTCGCGACTTACGTCGCAAAAAATTAATATTCTGGAAAACTGAATAATAGCATACCGAGTCAGAACGAGCCGCACGTTTTGATATATTTTTTGTTTGTGCGCGACAAACGGTGTGGGACGAGTTAACGACCGAAATTTAGCAGGAGGAAGAAGAAGACAATTCCGCGCCGGGGAATCGCGAGAGTGGGCTGTGCGCTTTGCTCCGTGACGAACAAAAACTACGAAAGCTAAAGCAAAAGTTGAATCTCGTGTCGATAATTTGGACTTTTATCTACATTTTAAAGTTCGAATGGTGTGTCTAGGTGAAAGTATGCCAGAGATGTCGATGTTTGAAATCTTTCTTTCGATCGAAACGTCATGAAAACGTGAATGTTCTGGAAAACTGATTCATAATCTGTGTGTCTGTGTGTGTGTGTGTGTGTGTGTTTGTGTGCGTGTGTTTGTCTGTTTTTTGACCTCGTCCCATTCATTCCTTATGGGAAAATTCTCTGTGTGTCTGTCTGTGTGTGTGTGTCTGGCACTACCTCTGTTGGCCCAGCTGATCCTGGTTGCCATGGGGATGGTTGTCAACAGCCCTGGCAACCGTGGCTCTGCCGTGGCTGAGACAACTTATTTCAGAGCAATTTCAGCCTCACATCTAGGACGTCAAACTAGTGCTATTTATCCAAAACCAAACATGATATCGGCAAAATGTCTTCACCATCACACGGGAAAGGCCTTAAAGAACACACTCATGAAGTTTTGTGGGCCTAGTTTCAGAAATGTGGAAATAAGAGCGAGTTTAAAAAAGGGTGCAGTTTTGAAAATCCTCTTCCCGATTTACATTGGAGTGCATAGGGCAGTTTAGAGCTACTCTTGTCGGTTAGAGGCGGATAATTCAAAAACTGTAAATCCTACCGAGAAAGTAGACACATTGGGAGAGAGAAGAAAAGTGTGGCTACAACTCGGGAACATATCACTGTTTTTGAGCATGATTTGTGGCCGAGAAAATTTCTGAGATAATTTTTGAGTCTCTGCCCCTCTGTCAGTTGGCCCCCTCCACTCTGCTGCATGAACATTCCGCCATACACAATCATTGAAAACCCTGAATTTTTCCAAAATCACTCACCGTCATTCAAGGGTCACAATTCAAAAACTACACATTGTCGGAAAAAAGTTCAAATACAACTTAAATACACAGGACTTGAATGGTGTTTCTAGGTGAACGTATGCCAGAGCAGGAGATACACCAGCCCACTATGGACACCTATAGCTTTGCTATAGAGGTGTCCATAGTGGGCTGGTGAGCACAGCCCACTAATAATAATAAGAAGAGGCGCAGTGAATATCAATATGGACACCATAGCTTTGCTATATTGGTGTACATAGTGGGCTGGTGAGCACAGCCCACTAATTACCAAGACTGGTGTGCAAACTGCTGATTAACCCAGCACTGTCAGTACCTCTGTTGACCCAACAGAGGTTCATGCATGCATTTTGCTGCCACGTGATGACAAAGAAAAGCACAAAATATAGTTAAAAGCAAAAATGCTTGCAAATGTGTTGCTAAAAATGCTGGTTTTATCCAATGACGGTGATGCACATGAAAATGATACTGTTGATGATGAATACTCCAAAAGTCAGTGTTGTCGCTGTTGGTTGCAAACGCTGAAGCGGTAAGATCAGTGGTAGACCAAATACCACATCCTCTGTTACAGGCATCTGATCTTGGAAGTTCTTTCTGAGCACGTTCAAAGAGCATTCATTTGTATGTGGAAAATAATAGATTAAATCTGTTGACATCTTAAACAAAATGGCAAATGATTTCAAGCCTGAGTAGTGTGAATCAACACAACAAAAAGTATCATTACCACTCTACAAACCCTGGATGCGTGCACTGAATAATGCCGTTGTACATTCTGGAAATAGTCTTATTACAGTTGCAGATTTGGATATTGACTATTTTCATGTTTCCTGTCCCTCCCACATTCCATTAAAATCATGCCAAACTTGAAGGCATCCATAGAAATCATTCATTCCAGACCATGCTATTTTCTCTACGGCTCTGGAATTCCCCCTTGAGGATACATGTGTAATAATCTGTCAGGCCTCTTTGGATCAATTTGTAAGTCTGTCATCAGATTTATTTGGAACATAATCCTTATCACATATGCACACCACCACAATATTGTAGAAGAATCTCCTAATTCACATGATTTTAATGTCTCTGCCAGGATTTCAACATATACAGTGTATAGCAGGGTTATCATCTTGCTGGTGTACACAAGCAGATCAACAGCCTTCTGTGTCCTCATTCATTCTTACAGATTTCAGTCACGGGACTGTATTGAAATGTATTACTAATGCAGCTTTTCAGTGGGCTTTAGCCACACTTAAATGATTTGGGATGAAAGGTAGTGAGTATTAGTACCAGCCTTACTGTGCATCATTCACACACTGAATGAATACCTGATCCTGGTCTTAAAGGCCCATATAACGCCCACATAAAAAAGTGCGCAGTTACCAAATGAGAACCCAGAGGAAACGAAAATTGGAAAAGAGATCTCAGTAGTGTCTCATTCATTTCTCCTAGACAACTATGAGATCTATGAGAGACCAAAGTGAGGCTGTGGCTGATTTCTCCTGTTTCTCAATTGTTTCTCCTGAGAAACAGGTGCAGAAAATCTCAACTTGGGCTCCCTGTAAGTTTCAAAGGAGATCTCATCAAGCTCTCAATGAAGTTTCAGAATGTTTCCCCAGTGCTGGAAAGGAGCAAGGTTTAAGCGGTAAAGTCTCAAGTTTCACCTATTGCTCCTAAGGAACTTTAGGAGAAACAAATGAGAAATGTTTGAGACCCAAAAAGACGACAACGAGACTGAAATGAAAACTTTCATTGAGCTCCTTTATGGCTCCATAGCCATAAAGGAGCAAGCTTTGAGCAGTAAAATTTTCTTCTGGGAATCCATTTAGGGATTAGTTACCTTAATTGACACACTTAACTGTTTGCTACAGCCACTTTCATATCATTTTAGAGAGAAGCACAATGGCAATAAACAAGCAAAAAGAAAACACCAGCAGACCAAACTAAGACATCTGACACAGAGATGGATGTTGATTCATCAGGAATTTAATTATAAGTTTACCTGGTAGATCCACTCCCATCCATCATTACATATTGTTCTGCACGCACCATACACTACTGCGTTACGGTCATATATTGAAACAGAGTTGTCCTGCTGAAAGACAAGTCCTATATTAAAACGGCTCCAATGATCATAAATTCAGATACCATACCATTGCTGCTGTTGCAGTCCAATGGCAGCCTGCACAATAGGTGTGGGCCGAAATGTTCATACAGCAATAATTATTCCACTACTTCTTGTGATTCGACTAACAATATACTGGAAATGGTGAGCTGTTTTTGTCAAAACACGAGACAGCTCTAAACAGATTCCCCTCACAATTAGACATACCAGACTCACTTAATGACTTCTCGTCAAGGGGGAAGAAATTGAAAAGAATTGTAATATTTGCAATATTAATGCAGCGATAATCCAAACTTTTTCCATCAGTGAATAAAACAGCTGTTCTCAGAGGACAACAAGGTCCCAGAACACTGTTTGAAGCTAGAAAGGTGGCAGGGTCCGCCACATATAAACATAAATATATACATAGTAACTGAACTTTGCCATTTCAGGGGTATTTTGCATTCTTCTGTTAGACAGATCATGATGTTGATGAAGGTTCTTCTCTAACTAACCAGTTAGAACTTGTGAATCATATCATGAGTTACTCTGTGAATCCCATCCCTCTTGTTAACTGTTACAAAGACAGACACAGACAGAGAGCACCTTGGTAAAGAATTATTTTATTGTAGAGCTCTGATGTGACTGTGAAGCAGTGTTTCACATTGCCACATTAATTTACAACTAATTGCTTCTAAATACAATCAGCAGTCAGTGTGTGCTGATGGATTTTTACTATTGTGTGTGTTCATCTGCACGTGCAATGTAAATGCTTTCTTAACCCCTGTGTGTGTGTGTGTGTGTGTGTGTGTGTGTGTGTGTGTGTTTTCAATTCTTTACCCATTTCCTTTTCTCAGCTGTCCTTTACACATTTCCTCCTTCTGTTTCCACTGTCTCTGCTTTTATCCACTCCCCTCCACTACAAGTCCTTCTTTTCTCTTAACTATCACGCCCTTCTCTTTCCTCTATCCTTTTCATTCTATTCCACATCTCCTCCCTCATCCTCCTCATCAGCACACGCTGCAAACTCCTTTTCAGGTAACAAGCTGTATTCATTGAGAAACGCCTCCACATCCGTTGCAAAGAAATCTTCACTGAAGTGTTTGGTAACAGCCAGGAAATTACCCAGTAACTCACCGGCTTTGTACACCAGCAGAGCAGGAAGAACCTGAAAGGATGAAGAAAGAATCAACATTTACTTTGAGACTAGTATTGACAAAGTCAGTACTCAGCATCATTTTTTACTTTTTTTTCAGTACCCAGCATCATGTAACAACATTTCTTTTCAACTTGTTTCAGTAACAAGGAGTCAGTGCCACTCCAGTTTCTGTTATGCTGTTACTTTAGTTGACCAAAAAATGTATTTTTCAGATGCATTTAAAATAATTTAAATACATTTAGTTATTTAGTTAGAGCTGTTACATATGGCAAGCCTTCCACTCTAGTATGAAGCAGGTTACAATAAAACATATTGATATTCATAGTAATCATTTGAAACAAGAGTTTTGAGTTCTTAATTCCACAGGGACAAAGACAAAAGCAGCTTTTCACTGTTAGCCAGCTACCATCAGTTTTGCCAAATGAAACAGCATCTGTCAGTTATAGAACCAAACAATGAACATAGCAAAAAGCTTTTAAGGCTGGGGTTGGTAAGGTCTGCAGTACCTCCCTCGAGAGCCAATGTCCAGCCGCTGGACAGCAGCTACTTTACCATGTTCCACGAGCTCTAGTAGTGTAGTAATAAATACAGAAATAAACAACTCTGTTAAATGCCCCGATCCTATTAACACAATGGCGCAAACATACCTCACTCCCGAAAGGCTGTAGCCTGGTGTAGCAATTGCATATTTTTGTAGGCTAACCCAGAAGTTAGCATCACTATGATTCCCTCAACAAAAAGCCTATGGCTTTTTAAAAATGGATTTGGAATATTTGGAATATTGCCAGAAATACTTGCCAGAGATACTTACTACTACTATTACCACTACTACTATACATTTTGATAATCTTCACAGATGAACACCACTTTTGTGATTTTTGAAACATGATTTAAATCACTGTGGGTGCAGCATATCGTTGTCATCGCTAACCCTATCCAACAAGCTTAACCTTATGTTTAAGATGTTAAACAACACCTAGCATTGTCATAATGATGGTAAACAATGAATGTGGCTATTGTTAGCACTCATTTCTGGCAAGCTAGAAAGTTAGTATTGGGAAATTACAGCTGCACTTTCTCTTCTATTGTTGTGCCACTAACTTGCTAGTAGTTTTAGCAGTATATCCACCAAGCCTTCTGGAAAACTCCAGTCATGCACAATGAGGTGTGTGTAGGTACACCGACAGGTAGCCTGTCCAATCTTTTGTCATGGGCCAAATCAAATGATTAGACAGGTATATTAGAGGCCTGTGACAGCTTCAGATACTACTTTTTTTTTAAAGAGCATTTGAATTAAGATAGTTCCTTAGTTGTAATAACGCCAACAAAATCAGTGGTTTTTGCTTCTGGTTTAATATAATTTGCTCTTTCTAGTTCCGCCTGCCCACTTCTTGGACAATTGATGCTCATGGGAAGGGTCAATTAACCTCCCAGAACCTCACAGTTCTACAAAGTCCGTTATTATTCCGTTATTATCCCTTATTTTATTTTATTTTATTTTATTCTATTTTATTTTAATCTCTACTGTAATATTAATTTCTATTTATATCATCATCTTTATCGCTTGTTTCCATTCATGCTGTATTTCTATTTCTACTTTGCACAGAGCATTGGCACTAAAATAATTTTCCCCCGGGGATTAATAAAGTATTCTGAATCTGAATCTGAATCTGAATTACCACTAGGAGTTATACTACAGGCAAATGCCCAAATGGGGGAAAGTGCAATTCAGTCAATTATTTCCTCTTCTGTTATTAATAATCTACCTCCACCATTTTCATTGCTGTGTTTGTTTGTAAGAGTTTACTGACCTCAGGGGAGAAGCGCTCAGCAGCACCTGATGCCACCGCATCAATGCGACAAAACTTAACACTGGTGTACTCTGTAGCCAGACAGTCCAGACATGAGTTCATCTGATCACAGCCTGACAGAGGACAAATAATGTGTACATACACTGTTAGCAAACAGCACTGTAGAGAACCATCCCCCAGGAATACATCTTTATTTCAGCTTGTGAAGCTAGTTGATCAATAAGACTGTACTGTATCATGATGAGTCAGTGAGCTAACCTTTGACACCGTGCTGGTAGATATGAACAACCACAAGGGTCAACCGATGTTCCTTCTCTATGACCTCCAGGAAGTCCTCTCCACTTTCCAGGTCGTAGACTGTTTCAAACGTCGGACCGAAGCTCAGGCGCTCGTGCATTTCTTGCATACATTGTTTCCTGTAGCGTTTCAGGCAGCGTTCATCCTCTTCCTGGATTAGTTCGTACTCCTGAACACTCATCTAAAGTCGAGGACATAAACATCATTTAAATTCTTTCTTATTCCTTATTATTTCTCTTCTCCAAAACGATGTCTCCGCTCCAATTCCCCAGTCTATGATTCTGATTATCTACTACAGCACAATTGTTGTTAAATTATCTTTTAATTAAGTACAAAATCCGTTAATGCCATGTTTTCCTGTGTGTGTGAGTTCTGAGAGTGATTCCATCCACCTTTCTGTTGAGTCTCTCCTTGTCGTCCTCTCGTGGACTGGACATTTGTCTGAGCAGCTCTCTTTTGCTTTGAGGGACAGTCTGATCCACACTGTCCAGTTTGAACCTTCGCCAGTCATTAATTACACCTTTTGGACCTGCAGATGTGCAGAAATACCCACAAAAACATTAGCTCATTAAGACACATCACATGCACATCATTTGGTGCCCTAATCAACCTTTTCATTGTGATGCGATATGTTTTGAATCAAATTAGTATATATACTGATTGAGACTAGACTGGCATTTTAGAGATTAATGACTGCATTGTTCTGACCTGTATGATTGGCAGGCAACTCCTCTTCTTCCTGGGTAGAGCCAGACATCTCGATAGTCTGCAATACAAAAGCACACACAAATTGGATGCAGAGAGCAGGTGAGGTGATGTGCGTCTGAATGATGATTGATAATTCTTTCAACCTAGCATATTTCCCATAATTTAGCTTCTGTGGCTCATGCCAACTTGCCAACTTGATTGGAGAGATTTGGAGAAGCAAGGATTTTTGCCGCACTCCATCATTGCACACTTGAACAACAAACAGTCACTGTAAACAATTTCTGGCTACATCTGAATGGACGAATGCCACTTGTGGACTATCTGCTCCCAGATTTCAAAACAGGTCAATGTGACAGCTCATTTGGAAACTTTCTCATATTAAAAAAATAGTTTCCCTGAAATGTGTCTCTAAAGACATTTTAGGTGAGAAATAAGCCATACAGTATGGTAAATATGGTCTTCATTTTAGATCGACAGCAGTTAGTTTTTTTTTTTTTTTAATGTGTTTCCGGAGGAAGCAAGTCACACTGGCTACACCTTGTTTGCATAAGGTGCCCTTCATCTCAACTTTATGCAAAGGAGGAGTGGTAAATGCATTACTACCAGTACTGTCTGACAACAAATCCTGTTGTTTATTTCTGATGTGATGAATGTTAACATAGTACTCAAAGTCAAATTAATGGTGAGTTTGTCACAGAGCTATCCTCATTTCATGATTTGATATAACATTGTCTAAATATTATTTTTGCAAGGAGAAGTAGATCACCAGACAACAAAACACACCCAGCCAGGCCCCTGGGTAGGCATTGTGGTTGTTGAGAGAAACGTGTGTGTGTTGATGAAATGCTAAAATAATGAGCACAATATTACCTCTTACTGAGTCATGTGAGCGTACATAGTACAGCAATATTCCACACTTTGACACATCCATACTTAACAATCTGCTACATTTCTTGTGTGTGCATATGGCATAGATGCATGCAGCTGGATACTGTTGTCACAACCACTTACTGTGAGCCAGGCTGATGTTTACTTATCAGATTATGCTGAGATTAGCACCAGTCTGACAGGCCTAGGACATCTTATCATATATGTGCGTGTGTGTGATATGACATAATTTGGTAGCAAAGCCTGTCATTAGGTTTACCTTTCTGTAACCTACACAAGTTTTATTCCATTGTTGTGAAATATTAAGATTAACTTCTGGTGACTGACTCCATTTTTAACACATGACCTCTCTTTTTCTTCATCAGAGTAACCAAACATGGTAACAATGCTCAAGTTAAATTATAAATAAACCTACAGCAATTGTGATACTGCAGTTAAGTGCTGAATGTGCACTATAGGTCTGAGTACCAAGCAACACTGGTGAGGAAACCACTTCCTGTTCTTTGGAAACATCAGTGAAGGCCACATTCAAAGCTATTATGCTGATACAGCTCAATGACGAGAGGCTCCTAATCAACACTGCGTCATTCATAACACTGATAATGCTCACTAGTCTAGTCACTAGTCACTAGTCTGCTCACTAGTGTAAGCAAAGGAATACATTTCTTATATGGTTGCTTTTGATGAAATGAAATGCAGAAAGTAACCTTCAGGTGAAATGGTTTCAAATGGAATGGCATAAAATGAATAGTATCTAAGCAAATACACGCTACATGAATAAATTATCAGACTAAACGAATGATTGTATAGGCATACATAAATGGATGTAAGCATTTATACAATATATTACCATGTGCAGCTTTGGAGCAAGTACAG
The DNA here is from genome assembly GCA_963678695.2 of Diplodus puntazzo. Classification (NCBI taxonomy): domain Eukaryota; kingdom Metazoa; phylum Chordata; class Actinopteri; order Spariformes; family Sparidae; genus Diplodus; species Diplodus puntazzo. Next base: position 28,981,419 of record OZ023166.1, on the reverse strand, counting down.
ATTTCACTTTCATACAGTATTGCAATAATAAATATCAACAAAAAATGCACAGAGAAAAATGGGAATGTGATTTGTTGCAAACAAAGTGACTCAGCTGCTAAACAGTGACATATAAAAAATAAACATGGTGTCCTTCAGAAACACTTAAGTGTGGAAAAACTATACATGGCGCTCCAGAACTCACATTTACGTGTGACAGAAAAATGAGATGATAGAGTACTAGACATACTGCACAAATATATCCATTGTACCAAACTAAAACAGACAGAAAATCTTACCTTTGGGTCTCGTTCAGTTACTCACAGATTATTTGTCTTTGTCACTGTGTCGTGTGTCCACACACAGTAAACTGATGGGAGCGGAGAGAACACGGGTTTGGAAAAGGGTGGGGAGGGAGATGAGGGAATAAGCTTTATCTTCGCTGTCATATTCACCATCACTGTCACAGTAAGATGATGTGTAATAAGATTAGGTGTAATACCAGCTTTAGTGTTATGGATTCATGACAGCAAAGTAGACAAAAAATAAGATATGGAGTCATGTACCAAAAAAGTGTAAAGGTAAGAGCACTTCCAGTACAGTACAGTAGTTTCTGGATGTAACGCCAGTGTTATGAGCAAATGTTTAACTCTGTAAGTGCTTGTTATCACAGCAACAGTAACGCACATTTTTTTAAATAATGAAGGTGCTGACAGTGTTGTAAATCCATGTTGTAGTGTAGCAGAACATCACACCAGTGACAGTGATGAAACCAGTATACTGCCCACCCCCACTTCATAATGTTAAATATGAACAGACATAGCGCAAGCACTTCACTACTATCAGACCCAGGGGCCTGGGCAGGTGCAGCTTTTTATGAAAATACTCAGAGGAAGTCTTAAGATGGTATGAAAGATATGCAAAGCGGAAACAAGCAGGAAGAGCAAACCCCTTCAGATGAGACTTGTTTTTTTTTGGTGTATTGCCCCACTACCATACAATTTCTCGAAACCACTTGTGTCTGGAGGGTTAATATTATTAAATGCTAAAAAAAACGTGTAATATACATGCACAATTTATATTGCAGTGTTTTGAACCTGGTATATATTGTCTGATATATCCCAGGTGTCCAAGCTTGTTCATCAAGACAAGGCAAAGGGGTTTAAGGTCTGACCAGTGTGTAGACTCCAGTTTCCGATTTAGGAAGTGTTAGTAAGTGTTTTTAAAGTTTAGACTTATTCAAGATCAGCATAATGAAATAAGCTTTTGTTACTGAACAAGTCAAACACTGTTCCTGATTCCTCTCATATACTACGCTCAAACCTTAAATCCAGGTTACCTCTAATACTACTACTGAAATTTAGAATTGGCTGGTGTGAAACCTGACAAAGACGGAACAGGTCAACTCTGACCTTTTGGCAGACCATTTTTGTGTTTTTGTGCCACCAAAACTAAAGAGGGCACCTCAAATGTAGCAAAGCAGCCAGTTAATTCATATTTTCATTGTTTACCACACATTTAAAATATAACCTTTAGCCTTGTCAACTGCATATTAATTCAACAGGGATAACAGCCAATACAGTTAAAACTAAAGCCTAAATGACTTTTGACTTTCTTTAAATATCACAGACACTACACGACAGCAGTTTTAGGACAGCCCCTTCAGTGGATGCTGGTTTATTTGTCACTTAACTCAGCTCAGTCAGCAGCACTGAACACTCCTGACTCTCTCCTACTTCCACTGCACACCTGGAATCAGTCACTGGTAAGATGTTTATTTTTTGTATTTTTTTCCATAGGAATCTCTATTTAACATTCTATGCCTCCTTTTGAAATGTACATATGCAAACTTGGGATATGTCTTTTTTTTTAATGTACATTGATGATCTAATAAAGCTCAAACAGACCCCTGGTAATAAACCTTCAGCTTCATACAAAATCCTTTTCTCTGTAATGCCACCTATCTCACAATTGTCTTTAATTACATGAAAATCCTTTCCCTAATATTTTGTCCCATTGACAAGCAATAACCTCATTTAAACTAACAGTGTTGACTAATTGGCTCATATAAAGCTGATGAATTACATGTTTATGCCATAAATGGTCGCTATGTAACATCTTACGTGTAACAATCAGTTTTTTATCGGCAAAATGTGAGCGGATTGCAGCATGACGTGAAAAATGAGACCTTCCCGTGTTTCTCGGTTGCCTATACAAGCCTGTTTATGATTTATTTAAAAGGGGCACACAAACTCAGAATTTACATACTTACAGTATCAATGACGTAATAACACAAAGTCAGAAATATTTATTTTCCCCTTAAGTGAATAAACCAGCTGTTATCTGAGTAAAATAAGGTCCCAGAACACTGTTTGAAGCTAGAAAAGTGGCAGGGTCCGCCACATATAAACAAAGTAAAACAGTATAAATTGTGTTGTCCTTTAAGGTCAGTTTGTTTGTAAAGTTTATCCAGTAAGTGAAGACCGTTCTCTTCTGATCAAAGTTACTGTTACTGTAGTTAAACTACATAGTGCACCTTCAAGTTGTTAAATGCTGCTGGACTATGGATTTCTTTGGGTCAGATATTATGCAGCACTCTCAAAAGATGTGACTACATGCATGTTCTCAAGTGCCGCACCTCAGTGCTAATGGAGAAAGAGTCTAGAAATGGAGTTCTTATAGGCTCTACATAAGTAAGGTTGCTTGAGACAGTCCACAAACATTTCCTCAAGCTTTGGCAACCACAGGTTTCACTCTAGTCAGCAGAGATTTGGTACGTAACATGGCTATAACACACACACGCACTTTTTGTCACATTTGTTAAGGTTCGTGCATTTGGATGATTATTACAACTGTAGTAATATGTTGATGAATGTTTTCAGTCATCCAGGTCATGGTAGAGTGCTGTATCAAAGGCAACTGGACTTGTTTCAGTTTCTTGAAGTAGACACGTCTCAAAGAAACTAAAATGCATCCAGCTGCCTTTGATACAGCACTTAGAACAGCATTAACCCCATATTGTAACCCACAGCAACATTTGGTCTAAACAGATGATAAACACTGACATTGTTCCACTGAAAGTCATGATGTCTGGAGTCCTGAAATGAATCACAGTGCTTTCACAGTGACACGAAGATGAGTGAGTGAATCTTTCTAAAAATATGTAAAATAATTTAAAATCTGTTTGATTCATAGGCTTATTATGAGTTTATAAAAAATGTGTAACTTTTCATCAAATCTACACTTTATAAATAGTTAACACCTGTCTCATTGATTGTTTATTACAAAATACCTGCCTACCTACCAGCCCTGCTATAAATAATATATATTAATATAAAGTTACAACAAATGCACTAAAAAAACATCTCTCTGACAGCTAAAGCAGAAGTGAGAGCAGATCTGACTAATATGCTAACTGCAGAGAGGAAGATGAGGAACTACTTGTTCCTGTGAGCAGACGTGTCAAACATCCACTCGTTCCTTAAACAAGTACAGATATTTGTGAAAAAAAGACTCTGGCAAAAGTATTTATTGTTCGCTGTCAGGATTTTCAGGACTTTTTCTTCTAGAATAACTTACCAACCCTAGCTTTAGCTTACATGACATGTTACCAAACAAGCACTTACATTTGTCCGCCAATCATGCACTCATTGGACATCTGGCTCATTTGCTGTGTATGATGGTTGAGCGGAATTCTGGTTCAGCTGATGTGATTAGAAACAGTTGTATTTTATGAGCAATTTTTTAAACTAAGGGCAAAAGGACTAACACAGATTTTTATCGTCAATGTGCCACAGGACAACCTCCAGCCATGAGCGATGATGACAACTGGTATCAGCGCTACCTGGACATGAAAAATGAATATGACTATGAAAATGCGACTGACCCAAGTTACGTGATCAGCCAGCCTGTCCAGCTGTGTTCGAAGGAATCCCTCAACAGCTTTGGTGCGACAATCATCCCAGTTTTCTACTATGTCAACTTCCTCCTGAGTTACCTCGGCAATGGGCTCGTCCTCTTCATCATCTACAAGTACGAGGAGCTCAACTCAGTGACAAACATCTTCCTCCTAAATTTGGTCCTCTCCAACATTCTCTTTGCCTCCAGTCTCCCCTTCTGGGCCACATACCATATGTCTGAGTGGATTTTTGGTCTGGCTTTGTGTAAGATAGTAAGCAGCGCCTACTTCATTGGTTTCTACAGCTCCATCCTCTTCCTCACACTCATGACTTTTGACCGATACCTTGCAGTGGTGCATGCGGTGGCAGCTGCCAAGAGCAGGAAAAGGGCATATGCCATCATTGCATCCGTTGTAGTTTGGTGTATCAGTATCATCGCAAGTATCAAAGAACTAGTTCTCAAAAACGTGTCAGAGAATCCATTCTCTGGGCTAATGTGTGACGAGTCAGGATACCCTGAGAACACCATGGCACGCTGGCGTCTGGTCACGTATTACCAACAATTCCTGCTCTTCTTCCTTCTCCCTCTGTTCATGGTGATGTACTGCTACATCAGCATCACCATACGCATCCTGTCCACTCGCATGAAGGAGAAGTGCCGTGCCATCAAGCTCATTTTTGTCATCATCTTCACCTTCTTCGTCTGCTGGACGCCCTACAATATTGTCATCCTCCTTCGAGCTATTCAGATCTCCAGACCAGGTGAGGATGACAACTCGTGTTCTGCAGAGGAGAATTTGGATTACGCATTGTATGTGACCCGGAACATAGCCTATTTGTATTGCTGCATTAGTCCTGTGTTCTACACATTTGTTGGAAAGAAGTTCCAGAGTCACTTCAGAAGGCTGATGGCAAAGAATATCCCCTGTCTGAAGAGACGTGTGAGCCTCAACAGCCAGAGCACCAGAACCACATCACAGAAGACACCACATTCTACTTATGAGTACTAGTTCTAGACACACAAACGCACACACACACTGTGACTTCATGCAGCTTAACCTTGTATGCAACCAGACCCATTTACCATTCACCTATGTTACTCCTGGCCAAAATTAAGAAAGATGTAACTGCTTTCGTCAAAGCAATTGACAGAATGGTGTTTTGGATTAAATCACTTTTAAACTGGATTCATTTGGAAGAAATGGGCACACTCTTTAAGGATCTGTAAAGCAAATCTCTACAATGTGGACCCCATTTCTTTCTCCTGTTAAACAATTACATTTCCCTGCAGTTCTACACTTGTATACTGCCTTTGTAGCATGGTGATGAGGAAATTGCATATTTGGTCATATTAAAAAGCATTGCCTGACCTAGTTGATCTTTAAATACTGGCACCAGCACCTGTTTTTGTTTCTCTTGTTTTATTCATTTTAATTTCTTCTAGTTTTTGCCTGTTTGCTTCCTTTTCTGATTTGTTTGTTTGTTTTTGGTATTCATGTGGGAAGATATGTTTCATATAACATATTAGGCAATCTGAAAGTGCAATTATTCTGTAAATGCTGATTATTCTGAAAAACTAATAAAAAAGAAGATACAAAATTATTAAAAAGAATTTCTCTATTACATCCATATACTGAGTGTTCTAATCTTGCTGATTTTATATTGGATGCAAAGGTCATTTTGCATGAAATGTGATGCATTTGATACATCCTGTCTTTTGAATAAAATACATTATATTAAAGTGCTTTAAAATGTACTGTATCTTAATCCTCCAATACATGATGCAATTAAACTGTTCCCCTGCGACATCTGTCCTTTCAAGGATTTATATATAAATCACATACACACACACACTAGATATAATTCTCTGTACTCGCGTATTTTGTGGGATTAGATGAATGATCATTTCTCCTTTCTGACAGAACATCTGGAGACATTTCCTGTCAGCTAAGCACATTCTCTGGTGAGTCAGTGTCAAGTCTTGAGAAACAACATAGAATAATGGTATGTGGGTGAAGTGATAATACATTATTTTGAAACAGTGTGGTGAAACAGGCTTTATCATAAATACAGTCTGAGTCAGTGTTATTGCCAAATTTTTGCTAAGAACATGACAAACTGACACTGGCTCTTTCAAATAACAGCTTAACAACTGCATTAAAAGTACTCTTATAACTATACATTTGCTCTGAGGCTTAACACTAAAAACATACTTGTTAAGGGGTACTACAGCAGTTTAGTACTGGACTTCTATTAAGTTAGTGGACTCTGTCTCTTTTATTTTAACTCTTATTTAAAACATGTGTAAATGCCCCATTGGTTATAGAAATAACAATTTGGCTTTTATTTTAATGTTCTTTATGACGTGTGGTGTGATGATTCTGATGAAAGCCACACTGGAGTCAAGTGGTGCTGGAGCCGAGGGAATCTGATGTGGAAATCGCTAACTAAATTCACCAATCCATGCAGGCTGATAGGGAATCAGGGGAACACTCCAAGTTGGTCTTACTTGATGTAAGCACTCCCTTTTGATGCCATTGATCAGACCATCCTCATTAATCAGTTAAATAGATGTGATGGTATCTCAGGGAAAGCCTTGTTGTTTATGGCATAATGGTACACGAACCCGAATAAGTTACCAGAACTCAAAAGAATTGAGGCAATCGATTGCCTCAATTCTTTTGAGTTGCTGAACTTAAAAGTCAAAATTTTCCAGAACTTAAAAGGTTGGATGACTTGCTACTTGTACCTTTTGATAACCGTTAAATTAAAGTGCTCATTTAGCTCAACTCAAAAATTTGCAGTTAATATGACTTAAAGTTTTCTGTTAAGGCAACTCAATTATTTTTAGTTAATATGACTTACAGTTTCCAGTTTTCAAAACCACTGGAATAAGTTCACAGAACTTTAAAAAATAAGTACACAACCACACCATTTTATGTTAAGCAAACTCAATGTTTATTAGTTTGTGTTGGCATTGTTTTAAGTACACATTAGTCACATACGTTGAGTTTGTTTACTTAAAAACATGTGATTCAAAACTTAAAAATGTTTAGGCAATTGATTGCTTCAATTACATTCATATAACTCAAAATTCTCTGATTCTAACCTTCCAAATGTGTTCCTGGTCACTTAAGGCCCTAGGAAATAGATATTTTTCACAAATTTCTGATACTGACCAAACAACTAATCAGATAGTCGGGAAAATAATTGGAGTAATCAAAAACAATAATAAACAATAATAAATAATAAATAATACACAAATGAAATTAGCTTTCGTTATCAGCTATAAAAGTGCTTTTGGCGACATGGCTAATTCCTTTCAGTGATGACAGAGATTCTCACAGGGTGGTAGTGAACTGGACTTGTATCATGGTCACTGATGACAGTAAGGAGGCCCACGGCAACACCATCAAGCTCTAGCTCATCAGACTCATCCTGAATGGATGAAAAAGAGACACTAATCACAAACTGACACATGGAACAGAACAGATGATATATCATTTATCTTTATCACATCTCCAGTTATCTTCCTCAACTCTTAAGTCTTAACTTCTTGAAACTGGAAGAGAGAGATGCAATGATGGCAAATACATTCATCACATATCAAAATATACTGTGTGTGAGCTTGGATCCTCTGAAAGATCAGGTTGTAACCCAGGTTAGCTAATGTTAGCTCGCTAGTTCTAGCAGCTAACCATTACATTCGTTGTAATTGGTTAGCTAGTTAGCACCATGGTGACCAGCGGAGTTTTGCCTCTGCTGTAAACTTAGTTTATTACAATCCATGGTATTAAATAAGTAAAAGTGAATAAATATTCAACTTCAAAACTTACAGTAAGTCCTAACTGCTGCCGCATAGGTCGAACTTTCTGCCTTGCGGCGGCCAAACATCTCTGCAGTTCAAACTTTTCTTCTTCTGCATTTTTTTAAAGAGTGGCACGGAATCAGTGTAGTATGCACATTAGCGCCGCCTCCTGCTTCGGAGGGTGAATCAGAGATTAACTCAAAATGAAACATTATCCCTGCAGCGGCTCAACACTTTAGTAAAAATAAAAAAACCTATAGGCTAGAGTAAACTGATGTTTAAGTAAAATACATTTTGCCCTCCACTAATGTCAAATGCATTGTAGACCATTTGTCCCAATCGAATCGTTACTGTTGTTGTTTTTTTTTTTGTTTTTTTTTACTGATTTCATTTATTTGGAGAAGCACTTTGAGATTTTATTGTATTTTAGCATGTGCTATATAAATTAAGTTTATTTTTAAATCATCCCTATTTAAAACCATATAAATAACAGGACTTTATCATTCTTAGCATGTAATAACTTAATTCTATTAAGTTGTGCTTAAGTGCTGTTTTTTTAAGTTATGTTCACTTAAATAGAAAATAGCTCCATTTATTCAAAAATTATTAGTCAAAATTACTCAAAAAGGAACAACATGTTACACCAACTTGACATAATTAAGTAAGTAGAACTTTTTCTAAAACTTTGAGTATACAGTACTTAATCTATTTAATTACTTGAACGGGTAACTACTGAATTCTAAGCACCGAAAAGGCTCTACTTCCAACAGAAACTTAGGAAGGCAAAATTTCAGAGCCAGACTCTGGTCAGGTTTTACAGAGGAGCAGTAGAAATAATCCTGACTGGAAACATCACAAACTGACATGGTTCCTCGCGGCCCAGGACAGGAAGGCTCTACAGCGGGTCATTAACACCATCAGAGCATCACTGGTACCAGAGCCGGCCCTGGGCATAGGCAGTATAGGCAAATGCTAGGGGCGCCGTCATCCACGGGGGCGCCGAAAACGGGGGGAGAAAAATAAAATAAAATAAATAAGTAAAAAATATACACTTTTTACCAGTGCCATTACTACTATTATTTCGAAATATTATAAGCCCACAGCAACATAACGTCATAGCAAAGACTATTAAATAATGGAGAGGCCTTTCTTCTGGGTTCCTGGCTCGTTGCGCTGTACCTGTCCTCTGTGAGGGGGGCGGGGTCAATACCTGTCCTCTGTGAGGGGGGCGGGGTCAATACCTGTCCTCTGTGAGGGGGGCGGGGTCAAGACCTGTCCTCTGTGAGGGGGGCTGGTCGAAAGGTGAGCTGCCTGAATCTGACCGCACCGAGACTCCAAGACCAAGAGAGAGATTGGCTGTGTCCAAATTCAGGGGCAGCATCCTTCGGAGTGCGTATTTGAAGTGCAATTACGTCACTAAGCCGCGCGAAGCCTGTCCAAATTCAAAGTGTCCTCCAAATGCTCCCCACAAATGCCTCCTTCTTTTGCCTGTTCCTGAAGGACACAACGCTACTATCCTTCGCGGCTACAAATTGCCCAAAATTCACTGCGCGCCCTAAGAGAAGAAATAAATAAATAAATAAATAAATATAGCGACCTCAAGTGGCGCAGGTCTCTCATTTAAATGTAAGTATTGGGTCTATACTCGGTTTTTACTCATTTTAGCGTCAAACGCCAGATATGTTAAACTTCAAGGGACCTTAAAACATCAAAATATCAGTTAAAATACGTTGGTAATGCTCAACTTAACGCCTTTTACTTTCAAGCAGTAGACGTTCAGAGGTTGACTTATATCTTACACTGTATTGTGACTGTGGAGATGTTAGAGACTCGTTGTACTTCATGTACATAAATGGACCAAGATGAACAGATTTAGATCAGGCTGTGATCCGTGTAAAGTCTAGTTGGAATAAAGAGCTAAGTTTATGATTATCCTTATGATGATTATATATATATATATATATATATATATTTTTTGCTGTATTAGAACTTTTTTGTCTGTTTTACACTTCATTGTGTTTTAGGGAGCAAACAGAGAGCTTCATCACTGACCGAGGTCAGAACAACATTAGTTCACAGGGCGAAACATTCCGCCGGCTGGATGGAGTAAGGCAATAATATATAATAAAAAATAATAAATAGCCGATTTGTCAGTCCTGATGTCACTTTTTGTAAATCTTTGCATCGCTGTGTAAATGTGATCTTGTGTTGACCTTTTCTCTTGCTTCGAGGAGGATGAAGGAGGACATGAGGCTGCAGAGAGGATGGAGAGGCTCTTCTCTGCTCCAGAGGACAATCCTGACATTATAGCTGTTGTTATTTAGTTAATGTATGGGTTCTTTTTGTATTTTTTGTTCATAATTGTTAATTTTATATCATTCATGAAATAAAATATTGTTGTATTGTTGCATGTTGTCTATTCCATTCAGTATTTGCAGCTCAAGTACAATTTATAACAGCAAACGGCATCAAGTGCTACTTTTCAGGGACAACAGATTGAATGTTTTCTTTTATTATTAAGGTCTTAACATTTACAACTATTTACAAAATTACAGCATAAATAACTATTTACAGATTATTATTCACTATTAACAAAAACAATTATTATTAAAATCAATATTAAAACAGTTAGAGATGATGTACAGTAACAGGCTGAGCAGGAGTCCCTGCAGTGCTGCTGGGCTGGATGGTGTCAGTGGGACATCATCTGCGTCGGTACTCAGGGTGTTTGGGGGTCCAGTCTCCTCTGTCCACCACATCGTCCATCTACTGGGTCTGCAGTTCTGACTCAATCGACGGCTGCCAGGTCACTAAGAATGTTTTAAGAAAGAGGCAAGAATTATAATTTCATACTCTAATTATAATAATAATCATCATAATAAATAACAAACAAAACTATCTAATATCTAATAATGATAATATTGATAACAATATTGTGGGTTCAATAACAGGTTTACCTCTCCAAGGTCCTCTCAGCAGGAGATAAACCAGAGCTGCTTCTCCTCTTCCTCCACATGGAGGAGGATTAAAAAGGAAATCAGGAATTCCTGAAGCTCAAACATATTTGACAGTCAAACTTTACTCTTCTTGTCACTTTCGCGGACCTGGGCTGCATAAATAGTGACGTACGGGTAGGGGTGGGAACATCTGGTGACGCAACCAGGAAATGCTGCGAAGGGTAGACTGTCCAATTTCACAACAGGCTGACGCGGCCTGCAGGTCTCTCTGAAGGACCCTGCCTTTGCTGTCGGCGGAGGATGGGTCCTTGAAGGATGCTGCCCCTGAATTTGGACACAGCCATTTACTGATACTGTAGCGGAAGCACAAGGTCCAAAAGACTGAAACCATCCGGCGCCCAGTGAAGGAAAAGAAGGAAAGAAGAGGAAGACGTGAAGAAGATACAGGTACAGTAACGTCAATGTGATGAAGCGAAAGGAAATTAATAGTTTAATGATCGTATAGTTACCGTTGTTGGAGCAGAGTGTTAGCTTGCTAGCTTACTTCATACAATAGCAGCATTGTTTAATAATCAATAAATTGCTGAGTTGACATGTGTTCATGTTACTCCACCTTAAATTCATCAGGGACGTTTGGAGAGTTAACGTTAGGCCTGTTCAGGTGTTATTTTACAGGTGTCTTTCCTGCTTGTATGCCAGTTAAAATGCTATTAGTTTTCCATCCCCTTTGTAAGTAATAGGGTCATTGTAAGCCTTTGGTTTATTGTGTCACAGTTTATGTTTGTTAAAGTTTACATCAGTGTTAACGTGCAGTTAAAGTGTATTACTGTTAATGCTCCACACCTTAGATTTCCCACATCATTCATAGGTGAAATATGTACACTGCACTTGCACTCCGGTTAGACTGAATTGTATTGCAATGACAATAAAGCTGAATGAATCTCATTACATTTTCATTATTAGTCTATATTAGTCTTATAGCACATCAAGCATCTGTTTTTTTTTTATTAAAATGTAACATACAGTGGTCACATGTACTTCTCTTCTCTCCTCAGATGCACTTTTAACATATTTCATCACCCACCCCAGTGACACAGCATCCTCTCCCTCTACCTCAGCACAGCAGAGTGACACAGCATCAGGACTAAAGGCACCAACAGACTGACTAACTGGACATCTCTTCTAACTGACAAAGTGAGATGAGAGTTAGTTCACAGAGGACCAGTTCAAATAAAAAGCAGTTACACATTTCCCAAAAACAAAGATGGCAGAGCGTCAATATGACTTTTGTAACAGAGTCTTAGTCAATGCTGAAAAAATCAAAAGAAGCTGGTTCATGTACTCAAACAGAAATGATAGCTTGCACTGCTTCTGCTGCTAAATGTTTTCTCCAATGGAATACAGACTTAATAAGGAAGGACTAAAGGACTGGAAAAATGCAAGCCACTTGCTGAAGGTTCACGAGGATAGCCGGGAGCACAATACCCACATGGTAACATGGAAGGAGTTGGAGGTTGTTTTGTAAAGCGGCTGACAATAGATCAGTGAGAGCTGGCACTCTGAGGCTGAGAGATAATATGTTTGCGTAATGCCTTATTTATATTGCATTTTTATCACTTGTTTCTTTCTTCAGTTTTTATTTGGTGTGATATTTTTTGGCTTAAAAGAAAAAAAATCTTGAATACATACATGCAGTTTCTGTGTGAGTGTATGAAAAAAATGTATTGTGAAATTGACTGCGATGCAAGGGGGCGCCTGCTAAGATCTTGTCTAGGGCACCAAATTACTCTGGTACCATCTACAGAGCATCAGTGACATCAGTGAAGTGAGATGTCTGCACAGAGCCCAAAGACAATAAAAGGCAACACCCACCCAGACACAGTCTGTTCACCCTGGTGCCATGTCATCTTCCATGTCAGGGCTGGTTTAATCAGCTGTAAGACATACTCAAACGTATACTGGGACTCGTGAAAATGGCATTTAAACTGCTCATCGCCATGGCTCATTCATGCTGCTGGTGGACACAGATCCAAAAAACTACAGCTTTCTTTCTACGGTGGGATCTTCTTGACCAAGCACCAAACTCCCGTTCTGAGAACTGAAGCAAATGCAAAAGTACCAAACCAAGCACTTCCTAGAATGGCCACTTGAGGCTGGCTGCAAAAAAGCAAGTCAGTCCCATGTCAAAATGGCCAACTTTATAACAGAAATAAACATGTTTACAGCCTGGAACAAAAATCTGTTTTGGGCTCTGTACCTAATTTATCCTTACAACTGCACAGGGTTGAATTTGTAATGCTGGTTAAAATTCACCGGTTTAAATTATATTAAGGCTTACAGTTACAAATAATTATGGGCATGGCTGCTTTGAGTGACAGTGACAAGCTGTCAGCTTGTCTTCACCTCAGCTTATTCAGCCACTGACCTTGGTCTCTATGGCAGTATTTGTGGTGTTGGTACTTAAGTCATAATCTCGGAGGAGTGAGCAGACATGTCTATTCTCCTCTGTGCACCACAGCACCCCCCGTTTGAACAATTTAAATAAATATTTTTATGAGGTGAAGTCACTACATGTTTGGATGTGTTTGTGCCGCGTTAAACAGGTACTTTAAGTCAATAAATCCTTTCCCAACCCTATCCAAGTCGTGTTTTGCCCCAACCTAACCAGGAGAATTTTTTATATAGATATCGGACAAATACTATGACTTTTTGTGCGGTAAATTAGACACCATTGAGGGACAGACGCCTGTGTTTTGGATTAACGTGCAGCTCTGTTGGCATTAACTGGCAGACCTGCTGGAGCAAGCGACCTCTGCTGGCACAGCCTGGAGTTTCAGGGCATCAGAAGTTCCTCCAGAATCTAGAAAAATAAACCAGGTGCCAAATGTTTAAACCATGAGTACATATGGTGTACGAAAAGCCACTGTCAGTATGCATTATGATAATTATAATAATGATGCTTATTCAAATAAACAAATAAATACATAATATTTATAAATGTAAATAAAGCCTATTTTACTGTATAACTGAGGATTAAGAATCCTTCAGGTGTAACTGTACTATAGGGGCTGTAGCCGTGTGAAATGGCCGTGAAAAATGATATAATAGCTGCTTCGGTGTTGCCAATGCGCAATTTAGGCAAGAGAATGTTTTAAAGGATAGTACTGATGTTCTGGCCCATGGTGATGAGGGCTCATAGAGCAGAGAGAGCGCGGGGATCCTCTCTCGTCTTACAGAAGCTCAGATACTCTCACTGTGCTCAGACATGCGTCTCTCCGCCTCTCTCTTGAAATCAGACTAAACAACTAAAACTAAATTAACTGAAAAACCAGTGATTGTCCTACCAATAATACTTTGGTCGGACTAAACTTGATGTCAATTGTTTGCGGAACTAGATGACATCCAAAGTCAATGAAAATAATTGATTAGATGCTCAAAGCAAAATTTTGTGTCAATCAACCAGTCACATGAGTTGAAAATATTGAACCAGTTACGCTGTGTCGGCACTGACGTTCACACGGACGTCAGGACGTTCACTTCACTGATGTCATGTCCTGACATATAACATGAACAACAACGGAGGAGAGGATACTAATCACTACTCGTGGCCATTGTGGACACCCAGAGCTGTACGACAACACATCTACTCTTCCGGAGACAGGACAAACAGTGAGCGAGAAAGTAAGTCTACCTGGTAAGTTTTGGAATTATGTCTCAGCACAGCAAAGCTCTGATCGATCTGAACTCCATTCAGCATTTTACAAGTTGTTTGCTTGTTGTCTGGCCGACAGACCAGAAGAAGCATGTATTCAGGCTTCTAATGATGTAGTTATTTGGGTGTCCGTCTGATCCACTGATTGCAGTCAGATCACAGAGCTGGGTGCTGCATGGTTGTGGTTATTTACAGGGGGAAAAACATGCCCTTTAATACATTTTAAAGCTGTTGTTGAAATATTTAGAGTACATGCATGGTTTTCGGCTCTTTTGAAAGGTCCTAATTGTTGCTGAGTTCAAATAGCTTTTATTTCAGATGGTACTCAATGACTGCCAAAGATGTTCTCATTCTCTTTTGTACACATGGCATTAAATCTTCAATCATAAGACTGTATTTTCATTCACCTCTCTCCCTGCTATCTGACCATGGGAGTTTAATTTTCTCCCTTTCCATTTATCCCACAACATTCTGCCATGAACATTTTCAGCCAATAATGTCTCTGGTGTCAAACTTAAAACCGCTCTCCTCTCTGCTGCCAGCTGTCATTTCATGTGACCTCCTCCACCCCATCCTTCTCCAGCTCTTCATCCAGTGGCTGAGTTCTACTCACCAGAATCAACTCCCCGGGCATCACATCAGGATCTTTCCTCAACTTATTGTCATTTTTAAAACACAACAGTTTAAAAAAAACTAAATTATGTTGACTCTTGCTCTGGAATGTAGCCTTCCTCAGCTTCTGCAGGAAGCAAATCCTTTTCTGTGCTTTTTTAGCCAAGGAACCTATGACTGTTCTCAGAATTGTGTCATCACTTCTTGTCAATCATAAGTACATTTCCTGCATGTTGTAAGAATATGCTTATCTCAGCATCTATCTCAGCGTCAAGGCACTGATCGCAAAGTCCCATAGGATATTTTACTATGGTAAAAAGTGTGCAGTTAAACTTGCTGTGCCTAATTCTCAGCCTACTTATTGTGACTTACATTTTCCGTTTAGCTCCTCTACTTCTTTACATACCTACTCTGTTTTGGATTGAATGTTAATGTCCATTACCCCCTGTCTGTATACTGACTTCAACAATTCCTTTTTTGACTGCTTCTTCAGAGTGTGCCGGGACCTAAATGGATGTTGTGTTTTTGCCCCTTCCTTACTATTCGTCATTTGGCAATCAAGAAGATTCTCATGACTTCTGGCTGTACCTGACTTAATGCCAGTTGGGCAAGCCCCCAGATCCCAAATTTATTTGAAAAAGTTATGTACACCCTTATTTAAGATGAAATCTTCAATGTATTTGCTAAGCTAAAAGCATCCGCATGCATCCTGTCTGAAGTGGGTGGATATGCTCAGCCAGGGTTGAGGGTTGAAATAACATCTTTTTAAATCAGTTTGGCAAGTCGCCAATTTGCCCGTCCTTTTGGCGGCTCAGTCCGCGGTTTTAGACAGAGGGCAGCAAACTGGGGGTCTGTTTTGGTCCGCCGATTTGCCGCCTCGGAGGGTACACTTATTTCCACCTTGCCTGCTAGATGGTCAACTGGACAGCCGCTGAGATCCAGGAGATGCTAGCGTCTCCTGGATCTCTAGCTGTATGGTTGCGTTAGCTTGTTGTTGTAGCCACAAGCTAGGATCGGTCGCTACTTTCAAACTAGAAGCCCCTCGCTAAGAACCCAGTTCTAAACTCCAATGGGTGCAATGTAAAGCTCTTATTTTGAAGACAAATTTGTTGATAACTCTTCACAGCTCAACTTCGAGCTTCACGTCACATGTTTACGCCTACCTCAGAGGCGGCTTTTGATAAAAGAGGAATTTTACGCCTCCGTTTTAGAAAGCCGATCACAGCAGCTATCACATATCACCTAGCCAAGATACGGCCCCAATAAACACTGTACAACACGAGGTATTAAAGGATGCCCTCTCTAGAGTTTAGATCGGGCCCAAAATATCAAGCCCGACCCGACACGAGCCCGTGCACGTTGTATCCGAGCCCGGCCCGGCCCGGCACATCAACTGTAATTATGAGCCCGAACCCGATTTAAACCCGACATTTTTTTAATACGTGGGTTGTTATAACTGACGTTCTCAAACTCCATGTTGCACTAAAACTACACAATCAGTGACGCCGGTAGCGTTCCTCTAATCTGACCACTCTTTTCAGTAATGAGTAATTTAACGCGGTAATATTTCCAAACCAGAAATCAGATTAAAGTATTCAAGTCACTGTGCGTTACTATTATTTTCGTCATTTTCCTTGTAAAAATATATATTTTGCTTTCTTCTTGCGTCTCGAGGAGTGACGTGACGTGCGGGAGAAGTCACATTTTCAGCACGAGGACAACTCACATGTAACAGCACGCAGCGACACGAGCAACATGGAGGGAGGAGAGAGATGCGCGTTTTCTAGCTGGAAACACAGTCATGTTTTAGAGTTATTAAAACACACACACACACACACACACACACACATACACACACACACACACACAAATGCTTGATCAAGGGTCGGGCTCGGGCAGAGAATCTAAACTCTAGCCCTCTCATCTTGGAGACTCTTTTTTTTTTTTTTACTCTTGTAAAAATCATTTCTCATCCAATGATAGAACTTGAACAAAACAAAAAAAAAACATTGCTACAATGTTTGTTTTTTTGTTTTGTTCAAGTTCATCAGTGCAATGAACATTTTGTGAAAAAAATCGTGCCAGAGAATCCTGATCTCAATTCTAAGCAAAAAAATCGTGATTCACATTTTTTCCAGAATCGTGCAGCCTTACTGTGAAGTGTCTGACGTTGACACAGACAAGGTGGAGGAGTTGTCCAGTGACGCCATTTTGACAGCGATGATGATGACAATGGTGGGGTTCTGGTGAGTCAACCTAGTTCTGCCAGTTAGAACCCTGCACTGCATGAAAAGTGGGATTTTCGTCAGTATGCGGCACTGTAATTGTCGTGGAATTTCAGGTTTGCGATAATTCACAGCAATTTGAAGGCAACACCGAAAACTGCCGTAAATTGTCGGAAATTGACGTGGGCCTTGCTTGGCAGTTGTCCCCCCATGACCCCCCCCCCGATTCTATTGCAGGCAGACATGTTAATGAAAATGCTGGGAGCTATACAAATGCAAATCAGGGTAGAAGGGGGAGTTTTACCCCAGGTGACATTTTTCTGAAAGGTATTAACTTCATTTTAAGAAAATCTCTGGTATAAATAGATGAGGCTCAGTCAAGCCTAATTATAGACCCTTACATTTTAGCTTGAATTGATTTATTTAATGAAAGTATGCTAGATTAATTACTGTGTATGTCATTAGCAATGGCCAATGTTATGTAAAAAAGATTATTTATTTTTTATTTTTTCTCTCCTGGGAACAAATAAAGATAAAACGCCAGTTGTTAAGAAGTTAAAATTTGCATGACATATTTTGAGATAAATAAGATATTGAAATGTATAAATAATTTCTGTTTAAAATGTGTGACATTAAAATAGAATTTCATGTGTATATATGTGTATATACATATACACATATACATATATATATGTCACCAGTGATTTTCCTTGTTTAAAAGTAGTGGTTTCATCCAATACCGAGTCGCCAGGCCTGGTTTTGCTGCTGTTGCAACACAGTCTCACTCCCGACGCGTCATAAACGGACGTTGATTGAGGTTGATTCCTAATTGCAAGTGCTGTAGTGTAGTGGCTAACTTAAGCTCTCGATAAGAGAGTTAGCAAAGTTACCAATTCCTTTAGCGTCTGTTATACCCAGCAGAACATGCAAGTGCTAATATATCCAAACCCAGTCTGAATCATCTCACATATTTTATCTAGCTATCACTGAACTCTACGATCGTTTACCACAGAGCGACCATGATTTCACTTTCTGACCTACTGCGTTTATTTAGTGATGAGGAGAAGAGTTTATTATGGGTTCACTCGAACATGAAATTTGCGGGTTAGGTAAACATTTACCTGGTAACAGTGTCCATCTTTAGACGCCGCGGTGATCACTTGCTCTGAGCGTCACATATCGCCGCGGAGGGGATTGCATTGGAATCAACTGAGATCCCCCTGCGTCGTAATAAGGTGCTGAGGGGCACCTTTGGCGTCAGTGCACAACGCGAAGGGCCCTGACCAAGCGTCCGTTTATGACACGTCGGGAGTGAGACTGTGTTGCGCTGACAGCTAGCTAATTAGGCTACCTGAACTGGTGAAATATGACGGAGGCTTAATGCCGTGCCTTCAAACTAAATTAAATTTAATACAGACTGATTGGTTCATTGTAAAACATTTATTTATTGATGTAATGTGTTTTCTGTACGTAGGCTATGCTCCGAGGCAGCGCTGCTCTTTCTGTCCAATAACATACATTAGAGTTCTCAACGGGTCGGGCCGGCCCGACAAACCCGACCAGACCCGCAGGTTCGGGCCGAAAAAATACGCAAATGAGCCGGGTCAGGCCGGGCCTAGTCTGGCTGCTGCTTCATGGGGAGGAGCAGACGCAGAACTGATGCTGCTGCGTGACGTACTCGCGCCTATAGCTGACATTGACGCAGCACCTGTCTCCTGGCTCTCGTCACCTTTCCGTCTGCTGTCTGTCTGATCATGATAACAAGTGTATGAGGAAAACAATGCAGGCACGCGGGAGGTCGGGTTCGGGCCGCGTTCGGGCAGACAATTCATGCTGGTGTGTCAGGCTGCGTCGGGTTCCGACTTAAAAACCCGCGGGCCGGGTCGGGTCGGGTTGTAAGGCCCGTTGAGAACTCTAACACACATGTAGCTTAAAAATGCCATAGGCTACATAAAACATATTAAGCGGCAATATGTATTTAAAAGATGTTCAAGCAAACGCACATAGTTTGAAACAACGTTCAAAACACACACGGCCAGCATCACAACTAGGCATGAAGTCCGCTAGCTGATAAAAGGTTTAATATTTTTTCATGTGAGAAAGTCACTGTTAAATCCCCAGTCTGTGGTCAGTTTATCCAGATATCGCCTGTTAGGAAATTTGCTCCGACGTTTGTTTTAGGAGAAATACAGAGGGAGCAGCGACCAGGGGCTAGTAGGCTACATCCATGCTACCGGCACGTCTCAGAGGCAGTAGCCGGTCTACTGAACCGATAGCCCGGGCCGACTCCGTCGTCTTCCCGCTGGCGATAACGAGCCAAGTAACTTTATCCGCAAGTTTTTAGAGGTTTACCACTGGCTGGTTAAACTCTTCGTAGGAGATTAATGTTGGTCTCATTGATTAAATCTAACAACTGTGGCAGTCGCGTTAGTTTGGAAAAGTGAAGCTTCAGGTGTGTATTGCTGGACAGAAGAGCAGCGCTGCCACCACATAACTTAATTTCCCTCAGGATAAAGTATAGTAAATAAAATATTTATCCATCTACATTTACATGAATAGGCCTAAATAAAAATTTTACAATGAACACTTCTTACCTTTACGTGGAGTCTCTTCCAGGAGATGTAGGTGTGGAAAAACGAGCGCCTCAAATCATTCATTCATTTTGTTTTCTTGATCGAGTTATCTTGAAATAACAACTGCTGGTTTCCCGAGATAATGGGGTAATTAATTCGAGATCTTGAGGTATAATTACCTCAAGATCTCGGGAAAACTGATTCGTTCATACATTTTATTTCCTCCCTTTTCCCGTGATAACGAGCTGATTTCATTTGTTTTCCCAATATAATTGATTCGAGATCTCGAGATAATGACTGTGATATGATAGGCCTGAGATTTCCATCACAGAAAAGATATGTGAAGCAGTGATCGATATGCTCCTGCTCCTCTTACATTGCTACACTAAATGATGTTTCCTGCAATGATTTAACATACTACACCATCGTTTTGTTTTCTCAAGATCTCGAATTAATTATATTGTTATCTTGTGGAAACAAAGTTTCGTTATCTCGAGATCTCAAGAAAATTATCCCGTTATCTCGGGAAAACAAAGTTTTGTTATCTTGAGATCTCGAATTAATGAAGTCACGGTATTTGTATTTGTTTACAATCTGTTTTATAGATCGTAAACGAATACAAATACTGTGACTTTGTTCAAGAGGTTGAGTGGGTGGCTGTGGCTCATTGGGTAGAGCAGGTCGTCTAGTGATTGGAAGGTCACCAGTTCGAAACCCGGCTCCCCCTAGTTGCATGTCGAAGTGTCCTTGAGCAAGATACTGAACCCCAAATTGCTCCTGGTGAGCAGTTGGCGCCTTGCATGGCAGCCTCCGTCATCAGTGAATGTGTGTGTGAATGGGTGAATGTGGTATGTATTGTACAGCGCTTTGAGCTGTCGTTAGACTGGAAAAGCGCTATAAAATGGAAAAAAATGGACTGGAAAAGCGCTATAAAAATGCAAACCATTAACCATTTATTCACTCTTAATTACGGGATACGGGATGTTCTTGAGAAAACAAATGAAATTATCCCGTTGTCTCCTGAAAACGGCAGTTTTCAGGAGACAACGGGATAATACGTTTTATTTCGAGATAATAACTCGAGATCGAGAAAACAAAATGAAATTAATTCGTTGTCACAGGAAAACTGATTCGTTCATACATTTTATTTCCTCTCTTTTCCCGTGATAACGAGCTAATTTCATTTGTTTTCCCAATATAATTGATTCGAGATCTCGAGATAATGACTGACAACAAAGTTTTGTTATCTTGAGATCTTGAATTACTTAAGTCACGGTATTTGTATTTGTTTATAATCTGTGTTTTATAGATTGTAAACAAATACAAATACCGTGACTTTGTT
The DNA here is from genome assembly GCA_963678695.2 of Diplodus puntazzo. Classification (NCBI taxonomy): domain Eukaryota; kingdom Metazoa; phylum Chordata; class Actinopteri; order Spariformes; family Sparidae; genus Diplodus; species Diplodus puntazzo. Next base: position 28,960,312 of record OZ023166.1, on the reverse strand, counting down.
CAAGAGGTTCACTCTTAATTATGGAAGCCCTAAAGGGCCATGCATTCATGCATTTTATTTCCCCCGTTTCCCCATAATAACGAGTTAATTTCATTTGTTTTCCCGAGATAACGGCATAATTTTCTCGAGATACGAAAACGTTGTTTTCCTGAGATAACGATATAATTAATTCGAGATCTCGAGATAACAAAACTTTGTTTTCCTGAGATAACGGGACAATTTTCTCGAGATCTCGAGATGACGAACCTTTGTTTTCCTGAGATAACGATGTAACTAATTAGAGATCTTGAGATGACGAAACTTTGTTTTCCTGAGATAACGATATAATTAATTTGAGATCTCAAGATAACAAAAAACAGATGACTTATACAGACATTATATGTTGTTGGTCATTGTTGCTTTTTTAAATATATATTTATCTAAATATTTCAATTAATTTTTTTAATTACTAGTGTGTACACAATAGTTCTGCACGTATCGCTCTGTTTTTTTAGCTGTATGTCTGCATGAGTATCTTCTTGTAAACTGTTCTTATGCAAGCACTTTGAGAGCAACTAGTTCAATTCTTTGTAGGTAGCCACATATTTAACTAATAGTTGATTATGTTAATTGGAATGACAGAATTAAAGGTCCCATATCATGAAAAATACGTTTTCTCTGGTCTCTACATATATAAGCTGGTCCCCCCTGAGCCTGCCAACTCCCAGAATGATGAAAACAAGTGATTCCTGCATGGTCTCTGCAGCCCACCCACTGGTAAAACGGCGCTCCTACAGGCTGTTCAGATTCTGCTCCTTTCGTTACGTAACAAAAGGAGTCATTATCATAGGCCGGCCTCCTCTGCGCGGTGATAGGAAATATCCGAGAGGGGGGCGTTCATCCCCGAGGTGAAGTTCGGTGTGTCCAGCAGTGAGACAGCAGCGAGACAGCAGCATATCAGCAGCATATCGCAATGTCGTCGCTCAAAGCTGGACACGCAAGTAGCTCTGTTGTTGGTTGCAAAAATCAACATAAGTGTTGTATTCTGTTCGAGCTACAGAACAACAGAAGAGACAGTGATTGCGTTTCATTTTTTAACGACAACGTGCCGGCTGCGGTTCGTGTTTGCTTGTGTGTGTGTGCTAACCACTTCATATTGGGCTGCTTCAGTAACGAGGGTCAGTACAAAGCTGGCTTTGCCTCGACACTGACCCTCATAAAAGGATCAGTCCCACCCATACCGGACCCAGCAACTGCACCCGAGCCACCGATAAGTGTCGCCGCTGTTTGATAGTATTTACAGTTGCCTACGAGTCTGGAGAAGTCCGCTGGAAATTGGCTAACTAGTCAGCTCTGCTTCGGTCCGCCATGCAATGGCATTTGAAGCGAGCCTAATGTTAACTAGAACTGCAAGCAGTTATGAACGGGGGCCAAGCCCCCCGCGCGCGACTCGGACCGTGTGCACCGCAGAGCCCACGGAAGTTGGCCCCAAAGGATGACAGGCTCGGGGCAAAAGTGAGGACACAGGTCAACGTCTGAGCCGTGGTATCCGCTGTAATGGGAAGTGCACTGGAAGTGCAAAAGGCTGAATGTGTGCCGATTTGGATTTATTGTAATAAGCCACGCCCACATTGACCAGTCATGACGACCTTCAAGATATGGCCTCAGGATTGGCCCTACATCATACCGACCACATTTCGTAAAAATCGGTGTAGCTGTTCAAGAGATAAAAACTTCCCATATTTTTAGCGCCCCCTAGTGGCCAAAATTCACCAAATTCGGCTCATCCCTTCCTAGTCTCATGGCAACCAAGGATCTCAAATTTGGTGTTAATAGCATTGAGTTTGACCGAGATATCAAACAGTTTACATTTTTATAGTTAGCTACAGAAATTTGTTCGTTAATAATTTCCCCATTTTTTGACCGAGCAAAATTCTTTTCATAACTTTAGATCAGGTCCAGCTGAAGAGTGTACGTGGCACGTTTCACGCAGATCGGACAAAATCCCACGGAGGAGTTCGAAAAAATAGGTTTTGCATATGTGGCGATTTAGCGAACGAAATGTGCAGCAGAAGTGGGCGTGTCCTATGTCAGAAAACCCAGCTCTATTCAGGGAACATATGGATATAAGGTTTGCGAATGTTATTTCAAATGTGGAAGTTGCAGGCAAAAACGCGATTGCATCCATTATAGCACCACCTACTGGAGTACATGTGCAATTTTTGGTATGGAAGAACTGTATCCTATTCTATCTGTACCATATAAATTTCAAAGCGCTCAGCATAATAGTTTGGCTGAAATTAATGTTTGTTGTTTATCTTGTAATAAGCCACGCCCACATTGAGCAGTTAGGACCACCTTCAAGATATGGCCTCAGGATTGGCCCTACATCATACCGACCAAATTTCGTAAAAATAGGTGTAATCGTTCAGAGATATAAACGTCCCATACATTTATGGTTTACATTTTTATAGCTAGCTACAGAAATGTGTTCATTAATAATTTGCGCATTTTTTGACCGAGCAAAATTCTTTTGACAACTTTAGATCAGGTCCAGCTGAAGAGTGTACGTCGGACAAAATCTCAAGGAGGAGTTCGAAAAAGTTTTTGAGATTTTGCAAAAAAACTTTCTAACCGGAAGTGGGCGTGGCCAATCGGAAAGTGATTCAGCTCCATTCAGGGAATCTGGGGATACAAGGTTTTTGAATGTGCGATATACCATGTGGGAGTTATAGGCAAAAACGTGTTTTCCGAGGTTATAGCACCCCCTGCAGGTGGATATATGTAGTTTTTTGTGTCTGAGATATTCGCAGTAGTCTGGACCAACCCTCCAAATTACACCGCCCTCCCTTGCACGGTTAAGCCTGCAGCACCACTTTTAGCCGGAGAAAAATAAAAATACAAATCTTTACAATTACAATAGGGTTCCTAGCACCGCTGGTCCTAGGAAACGCGCTCCCTCGGCCCCTCGGGCTTGGCCCCCTAATAATATTACGACGGAGCTTGGTTGTCACAGTAAAAAGGCTGGAAACAAGTGCAGACTGGAGACAGAGACGATGCGAACAGTATCCAAGAGTTTGGAAACTGTGTTGGAGACAAACACAGCTTTCGCTAGCTGTTAGCTATTAGCTACCTGGCAGTAACTGTAACAACACATACAAACTAACATTATTCAGGCACACTAACCATTCTGAAACGTCCTGCTGCAGCCACAGAGTCTGTACTTCTTCAGGAGCCTCTCCTTCTGGGTCCGATTCTGGGTCAAACTGGTTCGGTTGAACGAAAAACTCTCCACGAGCCATAGCCATACATCCACCGTAAACATTAGCGCATGCTACTGCTAACACCAGGGGAATCCTCTCCCAGAGAGTGACTTAGCAGGAAGGGCTCTCCAAGTAGGCGTTGACAGGCGGAGCTCATTTGCATTTAAAGGTGCAGGCACAGAAACAGACTGCTCTGAATAGAGCTCTGTAGAGCGACTTTTAGACAGCTGGAATTCAGGACCACGCATGGGTTTGGGACTTCTGACAGCTGTGTGAAATTGATGAAAAACAGTATAATATGGGACCTTTAAATAAAGCTAGCCAAAATTAAATGTAATCAAATTTTTTTAAATGTCAACACATTTCACTGTACATTAGATTAATTTCACTGCAGTGCTTTAATTTCTACTGTAGTCTGTAGTTCACCCATCTACCTCTGTAAATAAGCAGAAACTAAAAGGAAGATAAAAGTAGTAAATAGAGACATTCAAGAACCAGCATAACTCGTCCCAAATTCTAAGCTACTCTTACTGCTCTGTGCTGGTTATTACAGAGGATATGGAAGAGGATTAGGGCTGCTGTGTGTTCTTTTTCCTGAGAAATAGTCACAATTCTGAACTTGTAGTCATTTTTTTTTCTCAGACTTTTACAGATATAGAAGAATTCTGTGGTACTGTCATCTCTGCACACAATTCAAAGTACAGTAGAGGGGAAAAAAGTAAAATGAAGAAGAGGAGAAGAAAAAGCAGAGGCCAAAATGCTGCGATGCTTCAACCCCTCATTAGTAGTCATACAACAGTCTATTTTTACAACGATAATTTTATTATGTTGAAGTTGACATGTGGTCAGAATGACAATACAAACAGTTATTGGTAAGGGCAGAGACAGTAAAACACAGCAAGCTGCACTGAACAATTAAAAATAAATCGAGGATCTGAATAGGTTCATTTCTGAAGGTGCTGAAGGTGGAAACAGTGTCATTGTGATTGGCTTTATTTGAGCAGCTTTGCAGTAGCCATGGAGGTCATGGTGGTCATGGTGGTCATGGTTATGGTGGGCACAGTGATATCTTTGAAGATGGGCTGTGTCACACCAGAGTAAGAGACTTTATTCTCACTGAGAGTCCCAATGATCATCTGGCGCATTTCCCTGCTGGCATCACCACGCACCGCCAGCAACGCCTGGATGTGCTCCTCTCTATGGATGGCACAAAGGATAGCAAACCTCAGCAAAACTTAGCCAATGTGGCATCAACGTGCTGTGCAACTGCCTCCTGAACACCCACATTATAACATTCATGTAGAAACTCATGCAACATTCTTTCAGGATCCTGTGTAATCGATCGCATTTTTTAATGCATGCATTCAATTTCGTTGTACCAACCCTAACCCTAATCCTCGTAACTTCGCCATACAATGTCCTATCTGCGCCAAATATCTCAGGAATGTAGAGGGAGTTGCCCTGAATATATCTGTGCATCAAAACTGTGTCACAGCCATAGTGCCACCCACTGGACACAGGAAGTCAGACAAACATCATCCGATTGACATGGCGTTTCCTGCTTGTTTTCTCCCCATGATGACATGCAACAGGTGAGCGCGCTATTTGACGGCGCTGCAGCCCAACGTGCGCGGACGGCGAGGGCCCGTTCATCGCTGCTTGCAGCTTTAATTTGATTTTCTCACCGGCATGCATACAGACTATTGCAGTTGTCCGATTGAGGAGCATAGTCAAACTATGGCTGTAATCCGACTAAGCTATGCATGTAAACCTGAGTGAGGTGTCAATTAAACAAAGTCTATACTTCAAATCATCAATTGATGGTTTCTCTTAAAGCTCCAATGTACTTTGTAAGTGTTTTCCTTGAAAATACAACACAACATTGTTATTTCTGTAAATGGTCTAATTACTACCAAGGATTTTTCTTTAAATAAAAATAAAATTGCATGACAATTTAAATGGTGCTCTTACATTTTGTGCTGGTGCTCCTAAGATTTTCGGAAAGAAGCACTTCTACTAATGTAAAAAGGTAGTGTGACAACAGTAACATTGACTACTTCAGTGGGCCTAGAGTGAGTGAGCCTCAAATCAACTGCCAAACTGAAACAGATTGTATTTTTTTGGGGGGTGTTGATAATATAAAAGATGATACATTGTGATTAATAAGAGTCAACACAACCAAGATATCAGTTACTGCTGCCAGGTGAAACGGCTGTAAATGTGTGTGTACCTGATGTCAGGATATTTGGACACCAGAGTGGTGACCTCCAGAAACAGCAGTGTGGGGTCAGTCAGCTTGAACACCTCAGCAATGGCAGCGATGGCACCACAGAGCCGGTCTGTGTCTTCACCCTATACGCAACAAGCAACCAAATTAGCTGTGCCCATCCAGCCTCAAGAGGGTTCCTCTGCAGTATAGAGATGCTATCATATGTGAACTCACAGCAGCCAGTTTCCTGAAGAGGAAGTTAAACTGTTCAGCCTCGTTGATCATCCTCTCTGCTCCCTCCCTCCTCTCATCAGCGTTTTTAAAGGTGATCCTCTTCTGCATTACTGCTTTAATGTACTCCACAACCACCCTGCGTAAGGCCTCGCTGGTCATCTCCTGCACACACCACAGCCAACATGTTATTAGGTCATATTAACAGTCTCTGGCACCCACAGGGCTCATAGCTTTCCCCCCTCGCTATAGAACTGACAGAATGTGAAACTTGTTCCACAACTAAAGTCAGACCCCATGACCAACATTTCCCTTAGTTTTCATACAAACTAATACATTTTTGGTGACACCCTGCTACCATTATCATGTTCTGCTTTCATCCTACCTGATTGAAGGGCTTCTTGATCTTGTTAAAGTCATTGAAATAGTCCTCCACTGTCACACAGATGGTGTCCACAGCGTGAGACCCAGTCAGCCACTTCCTGGTCAGCAGCTCATTCAGGTGATGCTGCTCAATAAAATGTCAAAGTCAAAGCAGTCAAATGCATTGGCACTTCAACACAGAGTAAATATTCAGTCCAATTAGGGCCCTTCTTACTTCAAGGTCTAGGAAGACTTCGTCCAATAGGAACTGACATCCCTCCTTGGCCACCTCATTGAGTGTCCTCTCTATGGCAGCATCACTGTCAGTGGGCTCTGACGACTGAGAGTACTTCCTCTTCAGACTGTTGATGGACTCTCTGAGGAATGCATTGGATGAGTCATCAATTTGAATACAGAACTCCAAACTGTTGAATAATTAAGAACTTCTGCACTATTGTATGTCTTTAGTGCTTTTCACATTGCGTGAAATATTATTCTGGCATATTGCATGTTCTTGTGCAAGAAATATTGTGCCTCCATATTTATGAGCCTGTGATACAGTCGATAAATCATTGTTTTTACAATAATTGTCTGGTTTTGTAGCTATTTATCAAATTGAGTGTGTGAAGGTAGGAATGGTCAAATCTGAATTTCTGTCAGTAACTAAGGGTGTATTTCAGGCATCTATTCGGGGCCCTGTCAGGATCAACATTTATATCAATTACATTCCCTCGTTTAAGTATGAGTAAAACGTTCCGCAGATGTCTTTGCTAGTAAACTGCAACAACAGTTTGTCTTTGCTAGACAAACAAATACCTGTACAATGAGCGTTGTTGAAGCAGTTTTCCTCTCAACTCTGGATTATGAGGATGCCATTTAATGACAAGCTGCTTCACTCTACTTGGGCCACTACAGTCATATACCATTCTGCTGTCAAAGTCATCATTTACAGAAAATGTTAACTTATTGTTAATTAGTTGGCGAAAAAAATAAAATCTTACTTGAATGTCTGGCAGTTGTTAATGATGGCTATCATGTACTGTACATAACACTGAGGAAGCTGTCTGTCTCTCAGGTGCTCTTCTTTGTAGACCACTGCCTCCTCTCTGTACCTATACACAACACACAGTAATTGTCAGAAACCAGGAGAACAAACTACTGCAATATTTCCATTTGCATATTACCTATATATAAAGGGGAACTCTTTTTTAAGATTATTTTCATTTGACCTGAAATGGAATCCTTCTTCATTGATTTGTGTTGTATGAGCTGAATGATCCCATAGATCTAAAGGATAGGGTCAAGAGACTTTTATCATATCAAAAAGGAAGTAAGAAAGTACAAAAAAAGTTACCTGATAAGGAATGTGTTCATCTGTTTGAGGCAGAGCTTTAAAACTTGTTCTCGAAAATCCCCATCAATTTGTGCAGCAACTTGCAGGTTCTGCTCAAACATCTGATGAAGACCCATTAAGATAAAGAACTGAGATGAGTACTGTGGTCTCCAATACACTGTTTTCATTCTAAGCATCAGGAAGCAATCACACAGTGGCTTTGGGGAGTATCCGCACCTATTTCAATATACCAGAAGTCTAAATATATGCAAAAGTATTCAAATTGAAATACACAAATACTGTACCTTCTTTACATGAGCTCAGACCATATTCTGTACCATCAAAACCAAAACTTAGATGGTGATTAATTTAATAGTTGACAACTAATTGATGAATTGATTCAATGTTTCAGCTCTAAAACTGACATGGCTACATGTAAGGAACATGTCTATTTACACAACCAGGACACAGAGTAACATCAGTGTTTCCCACTCATTAATTTATAGCAGTGGGCCACAGAATAACTGGCTGCCACATACTGTGTTCCTTTTTTTTTTTTTTTAAGCACTACTTAAAAACACAACGTATCCGTTCGGCTGCATTTCCTTTCCTTGCTCTCCCCCCGTCTCTCTGTCACTCGCGTCTCTGAATGTAGTCAGGTGCGCCTCCAGCCCTCTCTTTATTCTCTTAATCTGCTTGTTCATATTCAGGGTCAGACAGAATATACTTCGTCAAATGTCTGAAGTGGGTGTGTGTTAACGCATTACCTGGAAGACGATGGCAGGCAGTGTGGTCTGGTAGTATCCATCTTGGTCAGCTTCAGGCTCTGTTTCTTTCTGCCAGTCCTTCTTGTCAGTTTCCAGGGCCTTCCGCAGCCAGCCTGTTATATTAGACTGAACACACAGAAAAGTCAAGCAGAGAGTCCGGCTCCACACTTAACAAAAGCATTGCTTCTCTGCCACAGTAGCTTGGTTAACTTCTAGTCATCAAAACAGTTTTGCACATTTTTTTCTGATGGCATGTTTCTTATACTTATTTGACTTGTAACAGCCCTTTGCAGGGGAAGCAGCAATGCTGGGAGAGGAGATGTGACACACAGGAAGTAGCACAACGCAATGTGTTGATTGACATTTTAAAATTATGCATTTTTTCATTGACCTCTCCAATACCCATTTCACAATGGCCAAAAAAAACACTTACACTTGCTAACATCTGGCTTTTGTGTGTGATGTGAAAGTATATTTTCAGGACTAACTCCTAGGTCAAGCGACCCTGCAGTAGTGATGGGAATTCATTGCCTCCAGCTCAGCTCGGCTGTGAACACCCAGGTCAACATGCTTTTTTAATTCTCCCTTTCAGGCACAATGCTATAATGTTTGTAGTTGAGGTAAAGCTGTAAAGCCTAAAATTAAAAGATATTAAACGTAACGTGTGGTCTGAACCTCGTCAGTTGCTTGATCTGTACATTGCACATACGCAACTCTCTCAACAGACATCAGAGAGAAGCAAGACTAAATGTCACAGTTATCAGCTCTGGAAGAAAAGATGCGTTTAATTCATAACAGTATTGATTAAGACTAGGGCTGTCAAACGATCAATTTTTTTAATCGCGATTAATCGCATTTGTCCATAGTTAACTCACGATTAATCGCAAATTAATCGCAATTTTTTTGGCACATTTTTTTCTGTTCTAAATGTACCTTAATGAATTTTTTTAATGTTCTTAATACTTTGAACAACACAAGAAAGGTCAAATATGCTTGCATTATGAAAATGTTTATTCAACACTTCAAATCATGCAGGAAAATAAATCCAGGGTTGTCTGCTTTTGGCGAGGGGGGGCGACGGGCTCTCTGCATCTGCCGTCTGTTTGGCTTGCAAGTGGTGTCCACTGACACTGCACGTTTTTCTTCTTTGCCTTTTTCACGCAGTGTGCTGCTTTCTGTCAGTCAGTATCACACTGATGATCGCCATGGCTCCGGTGCAGCAAAAGAATAGAAAGTACGACTTGAAATTCAAACTTTCTGTCGTGATATATTCAGAGGAAAACTCGGGAGAAGCAGCCGCTAGACGTTTCTCTGTTGACACCAAGAGAGTGAGAGAAACGGAGCTTCAGCGTCTGTCCGAGGAGGACAACAGCAGGGCCAGGCTGCCTGCTGGAGGGAGGAAGAAGGCTAGCGAGGAGCCTGAGACAGCAGCAGCGGATTCATTTTAGAGGTGGGGGGGCCGTGGGGGTTCTTGTGCGGCCCTAAAGTTGAATGACTGGGGGATGGGGGGCCAAGGCGACGATGCTTGCGCGTGCCTCAGAGCGGGGACTTACTCAAAACACATCCATTATTACAAGCCTGTACATCTAAATGCCTTAGGTCAGCACATATAAGCACATATCACATCCAACCTCTACACATGCATCAAATCTAAATCAAAACCAAAACATGCCAGTCTGGCTACAAGGAGTAGGAGTAGCCAAGTGTTAAAATAAAATGTTTCATAATCAAATAAATTATTTTTAATCGTTAATTTTCGTGTTCTGAGTTTTCTCTATTAAAATCTTGTGTAAATGCATAATTACGGTTTACTATGTGCGATGATATGAATATTAATAAATGTATAATTAAACTTGTTAAAATGTACACTTTGGTGTTATTTTGTTTTTGGAAAAAGTATCATGACACAATTAATGAATGCATTCATCACTCAGTTGGCTATTTGCATGAGAGAATATAGAGTTTAAATCTAGCGGTCAGAATGACCGTTTACGGCCGTTCTAGTAGTGTTGAATTCCGGCCCTTCTAGTGTTAAACAGATTTATTTCTTTGCATGAGCAAAATACTTGTTAATGAGGATCATCTCTCTCTCCGCTGTCCGCGGTGCTGAACCAAAGAAGCCCTGACGCGTCACTACCTGCAGAGTCTAACGTAATAGTTACTACATTTGTAGGAAATCGCATGTTATGTTTGTAGTAGGCAGCGGCTATTACATTTGTGGAAAATGTATTACATCTGTGGGTTTATTACATTAAATGCTGCAGATTTTTATTACCTGATTTATTACGTTTGCTGACATTATTACATTGGCGAGCATTACATGCTGCCTACCAGAGATCATCACATCATATACAACACAGTGCTAACAATGAATAATACAGTTTATACAGATTAGCTCTTACCGCTTGGCGCAAACTCTGTCTCAAACTGGCGTAAATGGATCTGGATCTGTTCCTTGTGTTGGAGAGAGAGGCAGGTGGAGTCACCGTCATCAGCGGCCCCTGAGCTGTCTTTAACTCCATCTCCAGCCTCTGTCGGCTCGTCCTGTGTCATGGTCACCCCGCGGCGGCTGTTGGCTGGCTTTCACCGGCAGCAGTCCCCGCAGGTGCAGCGGTGGTGTCGGTCCTCAAGCTAGCATCTGCTGAAGAACTCGCCTCTTGCTGCTCCTCAGAGTCATTCGTCTTCGATTTCTTTGTAAATCCGAAATTTGTTAGTAGATTTCCCTGTTGTCTTTTAGACATGATGACTGCAAAACATGGCAGTAAAGACGACTCATCACCGAAATTGAGCGGGTCCAGCGTCTCCAGCGGTCTCTTTTTTTTGTTTCCAATGTCTGATTTAAAGTGACGTTTAAGAGAGAGAGAGAGAGAGAGAGAGAGTGACGCCTCTCAGTCACAGCCTCTCAGTACAGTCGGGTCCTGGCCTAATGACATATGGTAATGTGCGACTGGTGGAACCGGGCGTCGGCGCAGGGCCGTAAAGTGGGGGGGCCCCCCCTGTTCCGGCGCACCTGGCCTGAGATAAACATGCGGGGATGAGTTATCAGCAAACGGGCACGCCATGAGAGAGTGTCCCGCAAAATGATCAGGGCGATGGAGAAACAAATGTCCGCCACCGTGAGTGACAGCAGAGATGAGGAGCTTGCAGCGAGTGCTGCTTTTCAGCTTTTCCGCCAACCCTGCTTCTTCTTCTTCTGATTCGCTTTCTTATTCTTCTGCCACCCTCTGCATCAAGACTACGGGTGCCGCCGACGGCAAAATCATACAATGCGCGTTTTTTTTTTGCTGTTGTTTTTTATACTGAGCGTTTATCGCGCGTTAAAAAAATTAACGGCGTTAAGAGGACATTACGTTAACGCGTTATAAACGCGTTAACTTTGACAGCCCTAATTAAGACTTTTCTGAACAACTTAAACGTCTTCTGGATATATTGTAATGAAGTGTATGATTTGCTGCTTTCTACTGTTGCCCGTTTTTCTGGCACGCTCATGATGACAAAAGGACGCACAAGAGAAAAAACAGAGAGGCTCCTCCACTGGCAGTATAAAAAGAGTAAACCGACGATTATCAGCGGGTTTACCCACGTTTAAGTAATCCACATATACACACTAATTTTGGTGTAAAAGACAAAGTTCTCTTTCTGGTACATTTCAGCGCCGATGGGGCCTCAGTCCTCTTTCTGTTCACACTATAATTCCTCTCCAGCTCCTAGAGATCTTTATTGCTTGAGTTATGTAGTTTGATGGCTGCTGCTAAACTTGTTTCAACTCAGAAGACAACAAACAAATACACAGAGAGGATTGTTTTATATAAAATATTAAACACCAGATTATGTTGAAAAAATTTAAAGGGATGTTTTCGAATTCAAGCATTTTCCAAACCTTGAAAATGATTAAAATTAAGCATTTTTCAAAATCTTAAGACTTAGTAGGCCTACATATCCTGAATAGATAACACTACTGGCTACGGATTACTTAGCTGTTTATTTATTGCATTTACCATCAATCTCTGACACAGCCACACAGTTATTTTCATGCCAGTAAAAGAAGTTAAATTAGCTTACAGAGGGAAGAGAGAGCAAAATTTATGTGCCTAAGGCAAACCAAAATCTCAAGGCACACCAGTATTCAACATGTGTTATCTTATTACTCTGTACATGTTTGTATCTATCCACTAATGCCTAATAAATATTTATGAGTATTAATATGATAAGAGAAGCTGCAATTTGGGAGCACCAAGTCCTAATCTCACCCAGGGCACCAAAATGACTTCAGCCAGCTCTGCTCTGACAGCGCTGTCAGCAGCCAGCAGCCAGCAGGAGAAATGCTGCATGGTGCATCACTTGGATTTTATAACTTAACTATAAGCAGGATCAGTTTAACTTCCTCTGACTGTATGAATATCTGATGACAGATGTGGGGTGTTGAAACTTGCGTCTAAGGCTGTGGGTAAAACACACTCATATAGACTGATCGGAGTTAAGTGTAGCGCTGAACTAAAAAAACAAACAAAACAGGATCATTCCATGCCAGCTCACCCCAAATCTAGAACTTTCCCCAGTTCATGTCGGGGATTTTCTTGAAAAACAAATACATAAAAAATCATCATGTTGAAACATCTATCAAATTCATGCCAGCATGCAAAATTCTACAGCTGTACTTCAAATAATAAGTTATGATTTTTTGACGTTCGCTCCTCTGAGCTTAATTTCAGCATTTTCGTTATTCTTTGTGTGTGTAATCTAATCCTCGTCACTTATTTTTTACTGGATTGGGTTGAAATTTGTCCTGAACATCCATGCCTATGACTTCCTGTCATTAATTTGATTACTGTAACAACCATGTAAATTAATACATGTTGTAAATGATCCTCAGGGTCTCTTGGATGTTCAGGACAAATTTCAACTCAGTCCAGTCAAAAATAAACTAATGGTGAAATTCAGAATACACACACAAATATTCAGAAAAATGCAGAAATTCAGAGGGCCAAATTCATAACATAAAATGTATTTGGAATACAGGAGTAGGATTTCACATGGTCCACGAACTTCATAGACATTTCAGCATGATTTTTTCCCTGACATGAACAGGGAGGCCCTACTGTAGGTGAGTTGGCATGGAATGACCCAACATGAATAGTTGAATCTTTTAACTGAACATCGATTCAGATTCAACCGTCAAATCCTGAGTCCTACAGCTCTATCACGTCATCATGCTTCGTCTACATAAGTTGAACAAACAAAATTGGGATTTATTTCTAGGTTATGGTTTCAGCACGGTGCATCGCGCAACAAGTGTCATTATGGACATGAAATGTAAATAAGGAATCGATCAGAGCTGATCATTCTCGACACTGGTCTAGTTACATTATTTGTCAATATCAAGTAGCTTTGATTGTTAAACTAAACTTTGTGTCTCAAGGAACAGTCTTGTTCAGCACGTCAGGATGATTGAGATATGCACACAGTGTGCAGATGGTAACGAACCAGATTATTTTTTTTTCCTCTGACAGTGAGTTACCATTCCTTTATCAATCTACTGATCAACAATTCCCCCTTCATGAACATTTTCAGGCCCGTCCACACAGAATAATGTCCCGTTGCTCATAAAAGAGGAATATGTTTGTTATGTCAGACGATTCTTGTCAGAGGAATAATGGTTCACATGAAGCATCTCCCTAAGTTACTGTGACTGACTTGAGCAAGAGGAGCAGGTCTATTGTCACTGCAGTGCCCATAATCTGATTATGTGGGGATTCCCAGCTAAATTAAGGCAGGTGTAATGTGTATCAAGACTACAGGCTAATTAAATTGAATGGGGCATCCATTAGTGTTCCTGTTAGTGTGCTTACTGTAAAGGTCTTGACATATTTGCTGAGCAGGTCGTCCACCACATCCCGAGGCAGCAATGGTTCCAGTCTGTTGATGTCACACTCTGAAAGGAGCTCTGGATGGCCCATCATCTCCACACTGAAAGAGAAAATAATTGACAGGTTAATCAACACTGAAAAAAAAAACACTAGTTGCAGCCCTAATTGCATTTGACCAAGTTTTGCAAGAACATAAACAGCAGACTGCAACTCTACATGCAGCAGGTAAATCAAGCAAAAAAAACCTGTACACGCTAATGTTGGTGTGAAAGAGGTATAACACACAGCTACTTTAATATGCGGTTAAACTGTCAGCCCAGATTGTATTTGTACAAGATTTGTTCTCGACCTCAAAGCTCCCTGCTGACACTGCAGAACATGTATCATATTTTTCTCTTTGTGTGAAAGTAATATTAAAAACCTAATCTTTATTTGTATAGCACCTTTTATCCAAGGGATGCATTTCAAAATACTCCAGCTGCCTCAAAGCCCAACAATGTGATTAGCAATCAGCTGATGGTAATAACATATTACCGTCCAACCCTTATAACAAATTACTTTGGAAATGAGAATTCTTTTCCTTTAATGTATACTATTATGAGGCAAAAGGGTTTCAATAATACCCTACCCTACCGAGGTAAATGTAGAGATGGCACATAAGAAATGACTACACAGTCTCATCACAAATTATTGACGGGGAAGTGTGATGGAAAATAAGCTTGGAATTCACTTAATTGATTTTGGCTGCTGCAGTTGCTCCAAAACGGGCTACATACTGTACACAAAACCCCCATGGTCAGAGCAACCCAAATGACCACTAACAGCTTATGTCCAACTTTCAAATGATGAATGTCCCAAAGTTAACACAACAGACAGAGCTTGTTTCTGCGTGTACCTCTTATATGTGTTGAGGACCCAGGTTAGCAAGGATACAATCTCATTGGCCTCCAAGTCCTCAGAGGCCAGTTCTTTGACACGAGTGGACACAGCAATGTGGTAGAGACCGAAAAACCTGAAACACACACACACACACACACACACACAGATGGAGGCAAACACTCATCTGAAGTGTTCAATTACAGTGGGATTAAACAGACTTTTTGCAGGTTCTCATCAGTTGATAATATAAAAGTTCACAAGACTTGAACACATTGTTCTGGTGGCACACTTTGATATTTTGTCAGGAGAGCATGAATATGTGGCTTACATTTCCATTTAACATTTTTTTCAAAATTCATTGTACACATGTACATTCCCTCAGGGGGCTTGAATGGGGAAGGACGATAAGGGGACCAAAAAAACTCAGTCTTGTGTTTGACAGACAGATTTATGTTACCTGTTGAAAGTGTTGTAGTGTGGGGGGAAGCACTGCACCATGAGATTCTTGACAACTATGAGGTCATCCAGAACATATTTTCGGGTTATTTCTAGAAGACGAACCAGCCACATTTTATCAGCCTCTCTCGTCACTGACTGGGTGCCTTCAATTCGGGTGCTCACTGTGGCTTCCAACACCTACAACAGAAGCAGATCCAAGACTTTGAGAAAACGCTAAAGAGTTCAGGGGTTGAGTCTGTGATGTTGGCCAGACCACCTCTTACTGAAATAAGGGCAACTAAAACTTTGTCTGTTCCACAGCACATCAAATTAAATCTCACCATTAACTCTACAATGTTTCGCCTAATGTAATTTGATTTCAGCATTAAAGTGTTAACTATTCCATTAAGGATGTAATCATTACAGATCTTGACGGTCTGACTATAGTCTGAAGAGAAATCACAGCTTCACAACTATAAAATACCAGCAAGAGCAGTCAGATACATGTATTAGCAAGAGGATACAACATCAGTTGCTGTTACATTTTATATATCTATGCCAAGAATGATGTTAAAAAGCCTTCATTTAATTAAAACATACAAGAGTAAATATCACAAAGGAGAAGGAACCCCGACCGATTTCAACCTTCACTGGTTGCAACTGGAAAGAGAGTCAAACTGTGAGAACTGTAGTGACTCCTTATATGGTGGTCAGGGGGCAGAACTATACAGGTACAGCAGAGGTAAAATATGCAAAAAGGAAATTCTGAATCACAGTGGTATCTCTCTATAAAAGCAAGGAATCTCTGTCTGTCTGTCTGTGTGTGTGTGTGTGTGTGTGTGTGTGTGTGCCTCAAATATCTCTGCGGATCAGGATCAGACTGACCTGAGAGTTTCAACATGGCTGCTGTTTGGTTCAGTGGTGTGCAACTTCGCATTTGTTTGGACTGCAATGATACCGTGAATAAATTATTTCATAAATGCTTTACAAATTCCACGAGCATTTCCCACCGGATCCACCACAGTCACGTGCGCACCAGAGCCAATCACTGCAGAGCTCAAGCCTACCACACACATTAAGAAACAAGCGGATGTATACCTGCAGCAGCGCGAGCTGGACCGGGAGTTAGCCGGCGGTTCGGTCCCGTTCTGTTCTGTGCATCTAAACTGACTGTTGTGGATTAATGAGACTAAACGAGACCGGACCGAGTCTGTTCGGGTCTGAGGAGAGCGGATTTATACCTGCAGCGGCGCGAGCTGGACCGAGATTTTGAGGGCGGTTTAGTCCCGTTCTGTTCTGTGCATGATCTAAACTGACGGTTGTGGATTAATGAGGCTAAAAGAGTCAAGACCGAGTCTGTTCGGGTCTGAGGAGATGCGGAGACGCGGACAACAAAGTGGAATCGGAATCTATGGATGTTCGTGTGTAGCTAGCTGCTAGCCGCTAGCCAACCTACACGGCCCACCTCCCGAGTCGACGGACTGGACGCACCGGCATGTCCAAAACCGGACTTAGAGTAAATAATGTCCGCCACGCTTTTTCGCGAACATTGCTGTCACCTTTGCTTTGTGTCTGGTGCAGAAGAAACGGTAAAAACAGGCTTTTGTCACGAAAGTGTTCAAGCAGCAAGTTTGGTTGTAGAGGAACAGGAAGTTGTGGGAGGGACGTCGGCGGATGAATTGACAGGCAACAACGGTCGGTGTACAGACAGCGATATTGAGAGTTGAGAGATTTGTGACATTTAGCGTGTTTGGAGTGTATAGTTAGTGTGTTATGTAGTGTTTGGTGTAGTGTGTTTAGTGTGTAGTGGAGTCGGTTTTTTGTTTAATGAGTCAAAACAATGAGAAGCTGAATGTGGAGCAGGCAGTGCAGCTCTTCATTCAGCTGGAAGGAGCTCAGGCAGACCTGAGCATTGCCTGCATTTAAATGTAAATAGTTACACATAACTTTGTAAATTTTTAAAATGTATGCACATATTTAGCAAACAACCATTTAAATTTGCATTATAAGTAATAAAAATGGTTTGTTAAACATATTTGTGGTTTTCACAGTAAAAAAAATCTAACTTTTTCTGCTCGGATTTTATGTTTTTTTGTGATTTTAGGTCCATTGTGTTAATGCAGTATGTCAAAATGAAAAAATAACTGTACAGTCACACATGTGAGGTTGTAGCTGAAAATAATGACACCAAGTAAATAGTTTTTAAGGTGAAATATAATGGCAAAATCAAAAATAGTCAAAAACGGCCAATTATACCCTGGAATATCAGATTTCACAACAAACCTAAATATCCCCGACGTCCCACTTTCAAACACAGCCTCATTTAGCGATTCATGAAAATGCTTCTTAACCTCCCACTTTTCTATAGGAACACATATTTCCTACGGGCAATGCACTAGTATCATTAAAGTAAAAACAACACTCATCAGTACATCAAACAATGAGAGAATACATTCAATACTACCAAAAAAGTCTGAAGTCTATTTCTTCATTCAAATCTTGATATATCAAGGCATCCAAATGTAAAGAGTCTGTGAGAGTCTCCCTCTAATGAAATATCCTCCATTTTCAAAAGCCTATTATTGTCTTTATATTATAGAAATGGTGTGTCATAGGGTTATAGTTGTTGCTGTTGTTGTTGATGGGATATCTATGTACCGCTACTCTATTCCTCTTAATGTGTCCTATGTAAAAACAGAACATGGACAGGTGAGGCTGACATATGTTGAGTCGCAATTAATAAACTGTCGATTTTTATATACCTCCCTTAACTTGTAATCTACTAATTCTTTCTGTTGTAGGAGATTCAAGCAATGATTACAGGTAGTTTTCATGCACTTGGAAGCCCCAACATGTCTCTTGAGCCAGTGGGCTCCATTCCTAGCAGGAAGATAACCTTGAGTAAGTCTATCTTTAAGGGAGGGGTCTCGTTCATGGCAGAAGGTGCCTTGATATATCCAGGTCTTAATGAAGAAGGAGACTTAAGACCTTTTCTGTATTATTGATTTCATTTTCTTATCGTTTTATTTTTTGTTTACTAGATGATGTAACTACCATTGTGATTATGATGCCCTGAGGAAGACCCAGTAAAGGCCAAAACCGGTCAGTGTTTATTCTCCTTTGTTATTTTTACTCTGATATGCCATAATTAACTACAAACAGTATGCCCTTTATAACAACATCCTTGAGCTCAGTGTGAGTGTCCCCAAAGTAAGCCTATGTGCTTTCTCTCTCCAAGTATTTCACAGTATTACTCTGGACCTTCATCACTCCTCTTACCTCGAACATTTTGTCTTTCCACCGTTTGGGTCGCCCAGGTGGGATGAACCCGGTCTGCTTCTTACGGTCAACCATACGCCGATCTATCTTCTCTTCCCGCTCAATGATGCGAACCACAGACACCAGCATGGTGGGGTCACGACGGACCGTTACCATGGACCGCTGCAGTACCATCCACAACTGTTTAGCCAGCTCATCAGACAACCCCTGAACCTGGAAGGGAAAAAGAAAAGATTAAAAGTTAACTGCCTTAATACTATGACTTTTGTGGTTACATAAAAACTAAAACTGTCTTTGATAGAATACAACTCTATTGTCTGCCAGAGAGGTAAAAGATAAATTGCAATGAGACGTATTATTTACCAACAAACTGACATTGTCAAAAGGAGGAGACTGAATTAAACTGTTTTTATTAGTACATTATGTTAGTGTCACCAATTCATTATCTGACCAAATGTGACATACGGTCACAATCTCCCCTTTTTGAATATAAAATGTCATCATTTCATAATTTGTCCTATTATACATGTGTGTGGAATTTGTGTCATCATTACCAAACAAATACTTGAATTATGGCTAAAAATGTGTGTGAGGCACAAAAAAGAAATGGCATAAAACCACAAATAAGCTGCTCATAATGTACCACAGTCACACAAATAAGAAAAATCTTATCCAAGGTGAATTCATCATAACTACGCAATTTCATAAACCTTCTTGAACAATATTACATGCTGTGCCAGTAGAAGTGATGAGGGAAATCATCTGTAAGCATAAGGTATGTCATATTCACCACTCTGCTAAAAGCACCAACACCATTTTCATTCACTTATTAACTAATCATGTCTACTTTGTTTGGTTATCATCAAAGACACTTCTGCACATCTCTGCACGATTATTTTTTTTGTGGGAAAATGCACTGATTATAGATTATCAAAGTAACAATACAGAGAACACAGGAAATGTTACATTGTTGTTGTTGTTGTTGTTGTTGTTGTTGTTATTGTTATTGTTATTATTATTATTATTATTATTATTATTATTATTATTATTATTATTATAATATTACAGGGAAAAGGAGAAATGAAGAATAAGGCCTGTATCTTACATAACTTTGTTCCAAATAAAGGTTTGGTTCTCTCTGCTGTTGAGGAACAGATGACACTATAAGCCGAAAACATACTTGAAATGCAAGACATTAACAGCAGTGGTTGCAGACCATTGAACTCATTGGTTTGGGTGTGTGAATCAGGATCTGTATCTGGGCTAAGATAAAGTTCAGTTTGATTCATCCCCAACGATGTTTATGTCACAACTCTTCATCACTTGAACTCACATCTTCAAAATAGATGGAGATTAGGTTCATGTCACTTGTGTTCTTGCTGTCCATGCGGTACTGCTCATACATGAGATCATCACGGGAACACTCCAGCTCCATCAACTTCCTGTGAGCCTGCAGCAGCTCTGCCTGCTCGATCAGCTGCTGCGTGTCTGCCACGATCTCTGGTACTATAAGACACACAGAGTACCAAGAGCAAGAGTAAGCAGGAGGAAACCTCATCTGAAATACAGTCAAAACAGTCAGAACTTTTTCTTCCAATAAGATAAGACTGAGTTTAACTTAATGGACAGCTTGCTGTCTAAAACCCATCTGTTGATTTAGTGACACTACATTGTCTGTGATCTTTGAACTGATCTTACCAGAGAAAATGTTTTTAAGGTTTTCCACAGCAGAGGCCAGTTGACTATGTTGGACTACCGCATCCTTTACATCTTTCAGGTTCTCGATGGTGTTGATACTCTGCCTCCAGTCCTTACTCACATCAGCCAGTGAGCTCTGGATGTCTTTGACATCCAGCAGGGCACTGTGCAGCTGGGTGAGTCCAGTGCGAACACCATCCAGCTGGGACTGGATGGCTGCCTGGAGGAAATCAGGCCCCATCAAGGGAAAGATATTATAAGGCAGGGATCTCTACCTAAACAATAACAGATGTTTACAAATGAAGTTAATTTGCACCAAATGCAGACATATTGGGAATCCAGTGATTATCTGTGGGGTTTGGACTGCTGACATTTATATGGATTTTTGTGACATTTTGCAATTGTTGCTGAATAGAACAGTAAAAGAATGGTAGTGTAAACTGAAAGAGTTTCAACCTAGCTATACTGTAATGTAATGTCTGCTAACACGTCACCTTCAGCCTAGCCTCTACAGAGGCCTTTTTGCGGGCCTCCCGTCTTCTGTACTGCTCCACTTTGTCCAGCTGGTCCGATCGCTGCAGCATCCCTGCCACGCGCTGCACTGCCGTGGCAACCGCCTCCCGACTCGTCTCCTCCATAATGTTGCTCTGTTGTAGAAGCACCGGGTGTATCCAAAGGCTTTATGCAAACACTCTTGAGCTGAAAGGAAAAAAAAATACAGACCATCACAATCTGTGACGAATGATTAAACACTCGTGAATCTCCTGCACATCCAACACATACTGAAATATTCTGGTGAGTGTTGAGACATATTTTTTTGTCCAAATGTAACACTTTTACAGGGTGACACAAAGGTAATGTTTGTTGCATTGATAACTGAAAGGACATCGATTCAAAAGATTTCTTTCTCTCTCTTGAATTGACACTGTCAAACCAATAAAAATAAATTGATCTGGTGCATATTTCAAGCAAATACGAAATATCAACTTTACTTTAACAACCATCAACGATATGTGTTGCAAGGTTACAGTTATTTCTGCTGAGACAGTTTGGCAGAAGAAACCGTATCAGAAAGATGTTTAAAGGCCCATTCGATAAAAAGGGCATCGGGGCAACTGCAAGAAACGTGGAAATCTCAGTATTTAGTTTATTCTGAAGATGAAGAGGATGTCTGACGTTAATTCCTGTCACAACAAATCCACATAACACTCATGTCTTCAGTCAAAATGGAACCCTGTACAACATGTGACCGGAGGCGCATAAAAGCACATCACTAAGACTCTTAAATTTACATCGAGTAATTCGGCTGTCAATCATCGTTAGCTGACGCTAAATGGCCTAGCTAGTTAGCAACTAGGTTACAGTGTGATGAAGTACAGACAGCTAACGAGCTGACGTTATGTTGGCGTAGTTGTTGGCAATTGACAAGTGGTTAATAGCAGCCGGACAAGCTATCCACCATGACATATACGCTAACATGTCAAATAAAACATTAGCACTCTACAACTCAAACCTCCCGGCTCATTAATTTGAATAGCATGAGCTAAGCTATCAACGGAGGGCAAAAGGCTAGCACTTTGTCAACGCTGTCGAAACAAGCTCCTATACGAACCCTGCAAACGTTCTCACCGTAGGCACTTAAGGGATAATCGTGCAGGAAAAGAAATGCATTTATATAAACATAACATTCATATTTCGGACGGATCTGTGTTGTTGTGGTCTTACCTTACTTCCTTATTCGGCTCCGCCCAGCACCAGCTGCTGCTGCTTCATCTGCATCTGCATCTGCTTCCGCTTCTTCTTCTTCTTCTTCTTCTTCTTCTTCTTCTTCTTCTTCTTCTTCTTCTTCTTCTTCTTCTTCTTCTTCTTCTTCTTCTTGTTTTATGAAGTTTGGCGTCAAATGTGTTGGTGCATTACCGTCACCTTGGGGAGGGATAAGGATAAGATGAAGCCGGCGCGATTGGTCATTTTCTATCAAGTCGCTTCTTAGAGCCTGTGTAAGTTGAACATCACATTAACGGAATATTTAGACACCTCGGTGTTGCTGGAAAGTACGGAGTACTCCTCTGATGCCATTGACGTCGACGTTAGCATAATATGGAAATTGGTTGAACTTCGACCCAATTATTATCAAAAGAGACAACAGATTAATTACTAGACAATTCCCCGTCGGGGAATCGCGAGAGTGGGCTGTGCGCTTTGCCCCGTGACGAACAAAAACTACGAAAGCTAAAGCAAAAGTTGAATCCCACGTTGATAATTTGGACTTTTATCTACATTTTAAAGTTTGAATGGTGCGTCTCGGTCAAAGTATGCCAGAGATGTCGATGTTTGCACTCTTCCTTTCGATCTTTTCACCTGGTCTTATTCACTTTGTGCGTGTGTGCATGTGAGTGTGTGTGTGTGTGTGTGTGTGTTTGTGTGCATGTGAGTGTGTGTGTGTGTGTGTGTGTGTGTGTGTGTTTGTCTCTCTGTCTCTCTGTGTCTGTGTGTCTGCGACTTTTTGACCTCGTCCCATTCATTCCTTATGGGAAAGTTTATGCAGGTTTTCGCGACTTACGTCGCGAAAACATGAACGTTCTAGAAAACTGATTAATAATCTGTTTGTGTCCGTCTGTGTGTGTGTGTGTGTGTGTATTTGTTTGTATTTGTGTGTCTGCGACTTTTTTGACCTCGTCCCATTCATTCCTTATGGGAAAGTTTATGAAGGTTTTCGCGACTTATGTCGCGAAAACATGAATATTGTCTGTCTGTCTGTGTGTGTGTCTGCATGTGAGTGTGTGTGTGTGTGTATGTGTGTGTATGTGTGTGTATTTGTGTGTATTTGTGTGTCTGTGACTTTTTTGACATCGTCCCATTCATTCCTTATGGGAAAGTTTATGAAGGTTTTCGCGACTTGTCTGCATGTGAGTGTGTGTGTTTGTATGCATGTGTGTGTGTGTGTGTGTGTGTGTGTGTATGTATTTGTGTCTCTGCAACTTTTTTGACCTAGTCCCATTCATTCCTTATGGGAAAGTGCGAAAAAACATGAACATTCTAGAAGACTGATTAATAATCTGTGTGTGTGTGTGTGTGTGTGTGTGTGTGTGTGTGTGTGTGTCTGCATGTGAGTGTGTGTGTGTGAATGTGTGTCTGTCTGTCTGTCACTCTCTCTGCTGGCCCAGCTGATCTCGGTTGCTAGGTGACGGTTGGTGAGGGCCCGTAGCAACGGCCGTCCCAGGCTGATTTGAGAGCGATTTCTGCCTCAAATCTAGGACGTCAAACTAGTGCTATTTATTCAAAATCATACATGATGTCGGCAATTTTTTTTCACGATCGCGCCAAAAAGGCCTTAAAGAAGACACTCATGAAGTTTCGTGGTCCTAGCTTCAGAAATGTGGAAATAAGAGCGAGTTTAAAAAAGGTGCAGTTTCGAAAATCCTCCTCCCGATTTACATTGGAGTGAATGGGACTATTGAGAGCTACTCTTGTCGGTTGGAGGCCAATATTTCAAAAACCGTACATCCTACCGATAAAGTAGACACATTGGGAGAAAGAAGACATGTGTGGCTACAACTTTGGAATATATCACTGTTTTTGAGTGATATTTGTGGCCGGGATCATCATGGAAAGAGAAAATTTCTGAGATAATTTTTGAGTTTCTGCCACTGTGTCAGTTGGCCCCTGCCACTCTGCTGCACGAACATTCCGCCATACACACTCATTGAAAACCCTGAATTTTTCCAAAATCACTCACCATCATTAAGGGGTCAGAGTTCAAAAACTATACATCATAGGAAAAAAGTTCAAATACAACTCAAATAGATAAGACTTGTGCCTACATTTTAAAGTTTGAATGGTGTTTCTAGGTGAATGTATGCCAGAGCAGGAGATGCTTGAAAAACGTCGCAGATTTGCGACTTTTTTGACCTCCTCCCATTCATTCCTTATGGGAAATTTTGCGCAGTTTTTCGGGTCTTACGACGGGAAAAATTAACTAATTATCAGCACAACCTCACATGTGTGACGGTACAGTTATTTTTTTCATTTTGACATACTGTATTAACACAATGGACCTAAAATCACAAAAAAAAACATAAAATCCGATTAGAAAAAGTTAGATTTTTTTTTACTGTGAAAACCACAAATATGTTTAACAAACCATTTTTTTTATTACTTATAGTGCAAATATAAATTGTTGTTTGCTAAATATGTGCATACATTTTAAAAATTTTACAAAGTTATGTGTAACTATTTACATTTTAAATGCAGGCAATGCTCAGGTCTGCCTGAGGTCCTTCCAGCTGAATGAAGAGCTGCACTGCCTCCACATTCAGCATTTCCTCATTGTTTTGACTCATTAAACAAAAAACCGACTCCACTACACACACTACACCAAACACTACACAACACACTAACTATACACTCCAAACATGCTAAATGTCACAAATCTCTCAACTCTCTCTGACCCCTGACCCAAACTTGCTGCTTGGACACTTTCGTGACAAAAGCCCGTTTTTACCGTTTCTTCTGCACCAGACACAAAGCAAAATCAAATACAAGGAAATATTTAAAGAAAGAATCACAGATGTTGACAAGATAAACCAAAAATTAAGTGCAGCTATTATCCACGCAGCACAGGAAACAATTCCAAAAAGTATAGGAAAGAATAGCAGAAAGAGTGTGCCATGGTGGGATAAAAATTGTGAAATGGCTATCAAAGGGAGGAATAGAGCATTTAAGCAGCTGAAAAAGCAACACAACTTAGAAACCTTAGTTCAGTGCAAAAGAGCTCAAGCAGTAGTCTGCAAAACAGTAAAAACAGCAAAGTGTGCATGCTGGAGGAAATATTGTAATAAAATTGGGAGAGAGATGGCATTGGCAGAGGTTTGGGGAATGATTAGGAAGATGAATGGAATCAAGAGCAAATATGAAATACCAGTACTAAGTAGCAATAGCAATAAAGCAATTAGCAATGTGGAAAAATCAGAACTTTTGGCGAGCACATTTGTGAAAATTCATGGTTCAGATAACCTATCAGCAGATGCAAAAAAGAGTAGAGAAAATACCCTCATGCAGTATCCAGGAGTGACAGAGAGACAGACCACTACAGGGCGGGATCTGGACTTACCACTTACTATGGTAGAACTAAGGAGGGCAATAACAAATGCAAGGCAAACATCACCAGGGAAAGATGGCATCTGCTATAAAATGCTGGCAAATATGAAGGACAGTTCGCTCACAGCAATATTGAAGATGTTCAACTTAATATGGGAAACAGGCCAAATTCCATCTGCTTGGAAGCAATCAGTCATAGTACCAATACTCAAACCTGGCAAAGTTCCATCTGACCCAACAAGTTACAGACCCATAGCTTAGTAAAAGTACTTCATATTATGCATGCAGGTAGTCTAGGAAGTATCAAGTTCAGCAGTATATGAATCATGGACTACTTATGGAAAATAAGCTTTTTATTCCACATCAAAGTTGGGTGAAATATCCTTAAGTTTTTTCTCTCGTCCTTTACTTTGAAATCCGGACGCATACCTTCGTGATACCTTCATTTTATTACAGGTGTTGTGCCAGAAAACGACTGCTTGCCAAAAAACGACTGACCCCAACGGGAACACCCATCGGGGGTGTTACTGGTCTCTCCACAGCAAATGACTGCTCCCGACGGTGTGTTACTGCAGTCCACAGCAGAACTGCGAGGATATGTTGTATTGAGAAGTAGGCTGTCATTCTGTCATACGCTACAACTTGTCTTTATATAAACAATCATGAGATGAGTTTTGGTGGTATACTTTTATTGTCGTTGTTGTTTATGCTTCTGCTGCTGTTGTAAGATAATAGTAATTTTAAAAAAAAAACAATATTTTGTAACATGATATGTGAATTTAAACCGTTTTAACCTATAAATGAAGTTATAGCCAACTTAAATTAGTTTCAATGATTTTAGGAGGATACATAAATACGCTAATTATCAAGGATCCACAACAAGTATAGTTATACATTGGTCACATCAATATCATCCCTGAGTTAGTGTCTGACTGCACCCTGTAACTCAGGATTGCACGGGGCGATGACCACATGACCCAAAGCTTTCTGCATTAATTTCCTTATCCGCGTGTCTTCCTATCAATAAACTATGCTATTATTATTATTATTATTATTATTATTATTATTATTATTATTATTATTATTATTTGAGTGATTAAATAAACAAGTATGGATAAAAGAAAACAATTGGTGAGTGTTACAGTATAACTTTATTTCAACTTGGACAGATTAATAACGACAAAAACAGACAGTTTTGAAGATGAAGATGAATTACATTTACTGTGCACAAAAATTAACCAATACACTTGGACCCTTGGGGGTGGACCAGCTGAGTTAACTGATCTAGGGAAAAGAAGGCTGCATCTCATGAAGATATTCCTCCAGACACTGGTGATAGGAAGCATGAGGCTGCCTGACAAGGTTACAGGGGGCAGTCACTTTTTGGCAAGGCCTTGCCAAAAAGTGACTGCCCCTGTAACTCAGAAGTGCAAAGGGCAATATTCACAGAATTTTCTGGAGTGATAATAGAGGGTAACAGGTGTATGTACAGTGAATTTGGTCAGTGTCACCCTTTGCACTCCTGAGTTACAGGGGGCAGTCATTTTTTGGCAAGGCCTGGCTAAAAAGTGACTGCCCCTTGTAACTCAGAAGTGCAAAGGGCAATATTCACAGAAATTTCTGGAGTCATAGTAGAGGGTAACAGGTGTATGTACGGTGAATTTGGTCAGTGTCACCCTTTGCACTTCTGAGTTACAGGGGGCAGTCACTTTTTGGCAAGGCTTATCCTCGCAGTTCTGCTGTGGACTGCAGTAACACGCCGTCGGGAGCAGTCATTTGCTGTGGAGAGACCAGTAACACCCCCGATGGGCGTTCCCGTTGGGGTCAGTCGTTTTTTGGCAAGCAGTCGTTTTCTGGCACAACACCTGTTATAATTACTGTAAAAGTATCGTAATTTTCACGGGTCTGACTGTGTGACTGCAGTCTGCCCCACTGTCACTACCAGAAGCTCTTCAGAGCGGTTTCATTACTATTACCGTAAATGTTAGTAGATTCGCGCACTAGAAAACAATGTGCGGCTGATTTGACCAAGCAAACGCGAACCACGGCTGGCTTGACCGCAGTGCTGTCCAGGCGAACCGTGACGAGGAGGATCGAGGACATTGCGGGGAATCTGGAGCTTCAGCTGCAACGTGAAGTGGCAAGTTTCGACTTTTTCTCCTTGGCTTGGGACGAGAGCTGTGATGTCCGCGACACAGCCTAACTACTCATATTTGTCCGGGGGATAACGGACTTCAAGATTACGGAGGAGCTGGCAGCCTTGCGGTCCAGGAAAGGGACGACGACAGGGAGCGATCTGTTTAAGGAGGTAAATGCGTGCATGGACACACTGGGACTGAAATGGGACAGACTGGCAGGTGTAACAACGGACGGTAGTCCAAATCTTACAGGGAAAAATGTCGGACTTTTGAAACGCATGCAAGATAAAGTGACAGAAATCGATGCAGATCAGAAATTGATTTTTTTTGCATTGTATTATACGCCAACATGTGTTGTGCAAGTCAGTGCTAAAAATCAACCATGTTATTGATGTTGTTGCTAAAACAGTAAACTTCATCAGGGCACGGGCATTGAATCACAGACAGTTTGTCTCACTTTTGGAGGAGCATGAGACTGAGCAAAGTGACATCAGCTACCACACAGCTGTCAGATGGCTCAGCCTGGGCAAAGTGCTCAAAAGAGTTTGGGATCTGAAAGCAGAGATCCGAGAGTTTTGTGAGATGAAAGGCAAAGAAATCCCAGAGCTCTCAGATGAGGACTGGATGGCAGATTTTGCATTTGCTGTTGATGTGACGGCACTGATGAACGAACTGAACACCAATCTGCAAGGCAAAGGCCTTTTTGTTCATGAAATGCACAGCCTGGGAAGGCTTTCATGAGAAAGATGCAATTTCTTTCAAGCCAACTAGAGGGCAGCACTCTCACTCACATGCAAACCCTGAAAGAAGTCACTCCATCAGCTGATCACCTCCGCAGGTACTCATCCATGTTAGGAGCATTGCACGGGGAGTTTTCAAGGCGATTTGAAGATCTCAGAACAATCGAGGATGAAATGCACATGATTTCCTCTCCCTTTACCTGCAGTGTGGATAATGCACCCAGTGATGTTCAGCTGGAACTCATTGACCTGCAGTCTGACGCAGTACTGGCAGAGCACTTTAAGTCAGGATCTCTGCTGGATTTTTACTCTTCTCTTAAGGAGGAGAACTTTCCAAACATGGGGAGACATGCTCAGTAGATGTTGGTCCTCTTTGGCTCTACCTACATATGTGAACAAACATTTTCAATGATGAAGTTTACAAAATCCAGGTATAGATCCTCTCTCACTGATGATCATCTGTCAGCTGTGCTTCGCATCTCCACCTCAGACATTCAACCTGACTTTGATGCACTCGTTAAAGCCCAGCAGAGACTAGATTTCTCTCACTTAACAAGAAAACATAACTTAAAAACACCAAATGAGGTGATTAGACTACAAATGTAGGCATGTAAAGGCACCAACTAGCAGTGAACTGGGACACTTTCTTTGGAAGCCTTTTTCTTAAAATCACAGTTCAGTGATGTTGAGTTCAGTTAGTTCAATATAATGCGTCTTGCTTAATGTTTGGAGCACAAAGACAATATTGTGATGTCTGTAGAATGCTAAGAACCTCTTTCCAACAGTATTTGAAATTTAAAATGTGTTTTGGAGTAAATGTGACTGAAAATGTTTACTAATATAAGTCACAAATGTTTAAAAAAAGGTTTCACAAAAGTTTCTCAAAATTTCACATTTTGTTTACCATTGCTTTGGGAAATTTGATTGAATAAATTACATTTTTTGTAAGGCAAACTAACTTTTTCATTGCTTAATTA
Source organism: Diplodus puntazzo (assembly GCA_963678695.2). Classification (NCBI taxonomy): domain Eukaryota; kingdom Metazoa; phylum Chordata; class Actinopteri; order Spariformes; family Sparidae; genus Diplodus; species Diplodus puntazzo. The sequence continues at coordinate 28,931,054 of OZ023166.1, read as the reverse complement.
TAACATATAGCCTACTCTTACCAGCTTGTCAAAACAATGCTATTTACTGCTTTTTGTAAAATACAATTAATATTATGCAGAATTGAGTTCAGCCTTTTGGCCCGGCCCTTCACAATATTTTCTTTTTCTCATGTGGCCCCATTGAAAAAATAATTGCCCACCCCTGGTCTAGCGGCTGCTTCTCCCGAGTTTTCCTCTGCATATTTTACGACAGAAAGTTTAAATTACAAGTCGTACTTTTTATTGTTTTGCAGCACTGGAGCCATGGCGATCATCAATGTGATACTGACTGACAGAAAGCAGGACAACACGTGAAAAAGGCGAAGAAGAAGAAAAACGCGCAGTGTCAGTGGTCATGTCTTCTTCCTTGATTAAAAAAAATAAAAAGTTAGACCCGGCATTTATTTGCAACCAGCGGTTATTTATCAAAATATACACCTGCCCCTTGACCTGGCGTTTAAAGGGACCCTGCGGTTAATTTAAATACGGCTATTATTTGGTAATTTACGGTACTCAAAGAAATGCGTTGCATCCATCCTGCAACACCTTCACTGGCTCCCAATAAAGCAGCATATCCACTTCAAGATCCTCCTCATCAATTACAAAGCTCTCAATAATCTTGCAAAGTGTCTTTTAGTTTTATTTATAGTGCTGATAAATACAATGTATTATTATTATTATTATTATTATTGTTATTATTATTATTATTATTATTGTTATTATTATAACAGTAGAGCCTCAACAATGCAAAGATGCATTGCTAAAAATGTCAAAGAGATACACTTATTTTCATGTATTGTTTTTATGTTGAAAGGCTGCAACTGTTAAAAAAACCCCCACCAACAATGAAAGATTTAGGGAAAAATCTCAGATTCCAAATGTGATTTTATACATCCAAACTCATGATAATTGTGAAACTAAATTTTTTTGATAATGTTTCGCCACATGCTTCACAATCAGTCAAACCAAAAAGGGAACAGTAAACTTAAAAGTAGCAATAGAAAACTAGAAGAACTACTAGAAAACACAGTGAACTGAAAGAGTTAGAATTTTATTAAAAATACTTGTGTCCCCCCCACCTCTGAAATTAAAATTTCGTGCTTGAATAGTACTATATATAAAAACTTGCCACGCCAGTCACTAACGGCAGCTGGCTGCAGACCACACCTCCTTTTACCTGAGCCTTTTTAAATACTGCAGCCTGACACCACCCTGTCTATGTGTCTCAGATCGGATCACAGACCTATGATCTATCACATTTACAGGTTTACCTACAGTTATTCTAGCAACTAGTATCCAGTAAAACATTTTTTTCTCGACACTGATTTTTATTGATATGGATTTCTTAAAACTGCCAGGTAAGTCACTGAGTAATCTCTTAGCCTCTTAACGATACATGACAAAAGCTTAAATGTGATGTGATCAAAATGAAATGATGCATCTGCACTGCATCGTGCAGTGGAAAAAGATTAGATTAGATAAAATAGATTAATAAGCATTTAGATTTAGTATATAGTGCATAAGGCATCCACTGTTTGACGTATGTCCTCAACAACATACTAGAAGCTATTTGCTTATCAACATGTAATTTGTGAGTTCAAATGGAATAATTCTTAACTTCAGTGTGTACTTTAGTAAGCAGCGTTGGTGGTTGTTCATTAAAACATTATACCTCTATCCATTTGAATAATATGCAAAATACTGAAGCAATCAGTTTCCTCACCACTAACACCCTTGATGTGCCCTTGGAAGAGAGACAGAGTAGTAGAGATGCTATAGATAGATAGCCAACCTAAACGCCAGATTAAATGTCTGTAATGTACATTTATGTACATACCACAGATATATTGAATCTTTACATTTCAATAGGTTCAATTTTGAACTATATGTTGTGAAATTCCTTTAATTGCTTTAAATTGCTGTGCTGAGGATCTGGTTACATTTAGGCACAAACATTTGGTTAAGGGTCAGGAAACAATCATGTTGACAACCGAGAATGGCTAAAAGCTATTTTCTAAACAACTGTCTTTTTATTTGCACAGCTGAGGAGTGGTTTAGTGCTGCTCATGTTTTTTGCCTCTCTTGGCCAACCTATCCATTGTTGGGTTTGAATACAGCCATTATATCTGAGCAGAGTAGTCACAGACAGCTGATGATGCACCATGATGTCAGTCAGATAGATACAGAGCTATATCTTTCCACAAATTCCAAATAAAGCAAAGGGGAAGGAGCATCTAGTGTGATATATGCAAAGTTTGTTGTTTGTCTACTGTAAAATACTGAAAGATCAAACAGCAGGCACTTCGGTTAGATCAGACATGAACGTTCCCACAGGCTTAGACAAGTCATTTGGAGCTCACGTGTTTTGTACTTTCAGACAGAATCATTGAAAAATCCTCTGTGAGGGACAAACAACAGGTGGATTCAGCAGCTGTCAGAGATGTAAGACAAACACCTGGTGACTTCAGCAGCCTCTACAGCAAAGGTGAGAGCTCAGGTTGTCCAGGCTCATGCTATGTGTGCTCCTCCTCATAGTCTGGACTGGAGGCTTCTGTCACTGATGGGCAGCAACAAAGCATGATAGTGTTTGGTGTGTGATGGGTGTGCAATGTTCATCATAATCGCCAGAGTCAAGTTATAAATTGAACATTTTAAAGCCAAGTCGTGTAACTTTTTTCAATCCTAAAATAACAGCTTCAAAATCATTTGATAGTAAAGTATCTCGTAATAGGGTGAATGGTGTCACCCCCCATTACTTATTTCTACATGATGTAACTTCAGTTAGATGGTTGGACCACAGCATTACATACATGTTTACTACAACATACAAAATGCCATTTTCTACATGATGTTACCTTAAGCATGTGAAAGGAGCAATTTGTAAGATGTGGTCAGAATTTGAGTTCTTTTTTTTTTCTTCGAATAATGAACTAATATTATCAACAGAGTGTCAACAAACAAAAGTGTTGATCTTATGTCAAAGCAACTATGTAACAAAGATGTCTACTGAAGTCAGCATGCTAACCAACTAGCTCCAGCCAGTTCTGTCTTATAATACGACTTTGCACCTCAAGAGCTAATATACTGATTAAGGCTGTCATGATATCATGATATTCACAATATTCAGCAGAGCTGTGATATAAAAAAAAAAGATGAAATATTGATACTGTGTTAATAATAAGCATAACATTGTGTGAATAATCCAGCAAATATGTTTGGCCTGTTGCTAGCATTTTTTCTTTCTAATTTCTATTTATATAATGTTGCAATTAGCTAGCATTGATTCCTTTGGCCTTGATAACGGTTAAAATAAAAAATCTGATATTGTCAAGGCCCTTTCACTGATAGCACTGTGATTTCAGTTGGGAAATGTAAAAGCAGTGAGTTCGCTACTTCCCCTCACAAAATGTTGAGAAAGGACACATATTTTGATATCTAAATTACATTCTGCGTCACAAAACTGAATAAATGCATTGGCAACAGTGTGCCAAAAGTGTGTGTAAATACACTGGCTTACTTCCTGTCAGCTTTGTATATGTTGTGCATCAGTGTGCCATTTCTGCCTGGTTGGATAACTGTCATTTGAATAAAATGGACTTTACTTGTGTGAACAGACCTTCTCCCAGCTTCAAGCGGTGAGCAGATTACCAGAGGGTTCCTGCAAGAGCTGGTTAACATCCTGTTCACTTATATCTGCAAGTCAAGTCAGAGGAGCTCCAAGGTACTCAACTGTTTCCATCAACATTACTTACAGTATACTGCAGGACTGCTGTGCTTGAATCAGTACATTAGTGTTATAATTTCTAACATTAATGTCCTTACATTTCGAAGCGCAATTAAAAGTGAACTATACATATTTACTGTATACTTTGGGTCAACCAGTTATTGACCTTATTGATTATCAGATCAGATATTCAGCATTTGTCTGATTATTGGAATCAGTGTTTTTTTCTTTTTTATCGGATTTGAATAAAACAGGTGGTTTCAGCAGCTGTCAGAGACGGCACATAATGTAATGGAGCGGAAGTATAAAGTACAGATAATGGAAATATCACGTAAAATACCTCAAAATTGTATTCAAACACAGTCCTTGACTAGTGACTACTGACTTGACTAGTACATTGTTACATTCCATCGTTGCTGTTATTTCATGATTAAATGCCCCTTTATGTAAATGCTTATTATATATTCAGCTTTTATTTCAAGTCCAGAAGACACAGTGGAGGAATACTGATGAAACATTTTTTAAGAACAGACCCAATTAGTGAAAACTTTCAAGAAGTTTTATTGGGAAATGTAATTTTGAATGTGTATGAATGTGTGTAAACATGAGACACTGAAAATAACATAATGTAAAAAAAAAAAATACTGTTCCCTGCATTTTAGGTCCTGGACTTCCACCATCCTCACCAGCTAAAGGAAGGACTGGATGGCTTCAATCTGAACCTGCCGGACCAACCGGAAACTCTGGAACAGATATTAGTGGACTGTAGAGACACACTCAAGTACGGTGTCAGTACAGGTGTGTGTGTGTGTGTGTGTGTGTGTGGTCATGTATTATTCACAGTGTGGGGACAAATATCTGCTTACACACAGGTTCTGAGGACCTGTATTCTTTATGGGGAAAAATTGCAAGAAAATATAACTTTTAATTAATTCTATGCTCGCCATCATACTTGGAATTGTTTGCCAAAAGAAACCACAAGTCCTTTAGTTGTTTCCTTTGGAATTATAGGATTTGTGCCTTTCTGTTCTGAGATCCAGACATGCTCAGTGCCTGAAACTTGCAGTGACTTCGCAGATCTATCATCACACAGTTTAGTCAGATTAAATCCAAATATGTTATATATGTCAAACTTCCGTATTTGTGTGAAACAGGTGTGGAGTTCAGTGAGAGCCTGATCTGCTGTGACATGAAAATAATCTGCTATATAGGCTTGCTCTGGATTCAGGAAATACATATCAAGGACATTGGGACTTTAACCCATGGACACATTTTTTTTTTCATGTGATCTTTAACGGACAGACAGGACAGACAGCAAACAAACACACAAAGAAACAAACACACAAACAAACTTGCTCAAAGAAAATAAGAGCTCTGACCACTGTTAAGTGGTAAGGACAAGTTGTACAATGTATTTAGTTTGTTTTACTATTATGTATTTTTTTTCGTATATTGCTATTTGTAATGTTACTATTTTCCTTTTCTACCAAGTTAAATTAGGGATTTAAATCTAACATTTTTACATCATGTACACTGTAAAATTTTCCACTGTAAATTTACAGTAAATACTGGCTACTAGTTGCAATACTTTCACAGTAATTTCACAGTAATTTATTGTAAATATTTCACAGTAATGTACTGTACATGTTTCACAATAATGTACTACATTTCACAGTAAAATACAATGTATCTACAGCTGTATACTGTAACTTCACAGTTGCCATGCCCATGGAATTACTGTGATATAGCAGTATTTAGCTGTGGAATTACAGTATCTTGCTGTATGTAAATTACAGTAATTGCCTGTATTTTTTTTAATTTTTACTGTAAAAGTAATGCAACCAGTAGCCAGTAATTTACTGTAAATTTACAATTTAAAAAATACTGTAACATATTGCAAATTGGACTTGTTACCTGTGATTTTACCACACAAACATGCTTTGGATTTGCTAAATTAAAAGTCAAAACAAGAACAAAGAAAACAAAGACAATACTCAATAATAATTTTTTAATAATTATAAAATCAATTTATAATATCAAATTCAACAATTTACTAGAGCTGTTTCTGAACATAAACATGAACATGAATTTTCATTTCTAAAGAGCAGATTCAGCTATTAAGTGCTGATATATTCATTCCCTGTCCGATGTCAATATTGATACCAGTATTGATGTGTTACATGGCTGGGGTAGTTATGTAATCAGGTTACAGCTCAAAATCATACTTTGATATCACTAACTGAATCTATGAATCAATCAATCAATATTAAATCGAATCAATATCAAATTGTGATTAATCGATAGAAGGAAATTGGTTACCATATGTACCCACATGTCAATTTGCAACTTTTAAACATACAGTATAAACAATGCAGTATAAACAATTTACAACTTATGAACATAATATGAACATACTTAAGTCAACTACGCAGCAATTTCATATTTACACTGACCACTCAAAGCCAACAAGTTTTCTTTGGAGCGTGCTCACTTGTTGACTGATGCCTCCACGCTTCTTCTTTGAATTTGAGCCCATCTCAGGGTTAATGCCCAAGAAGCAACTGTAAACAATAAAGCAAAGACAACTTTCAGTTTTACAGATTTAATATTGCATTGTTTATCCAAGGCACATGCAGTGGAGCCCCTTCCTCTTTAACTAAATCCAACCTACACCAAAGAAATTAGTATTGAAAGCCAAGCAAGATACAAGCAAGCAAATCAGTCGTGTAGAAATTGAGATATACATGCAAACATTGTAATGAAAATAGTAATGGAAGTTCCTGAGACAATAATGCACTAAAGTTGATGAAGTTTACCAAACATGTCCACAGCTCACAGGTTGTGTGCTCTCTTTGCCATGCTATCAGAAGGAGAAAGTTGAGGAGTGCTGGGCTGCTGAATTTGATTCAGATTGACCAAATACAGAGGATGCTCATGTGGTCCCATCACCACCTGTCCTTCAGTGGACAGCATCCAAGCGCTAGGCTTCATTATGTCGCCTGAAATGAACAGAGATGCCCATCTTGCACTATTTTAAAAAAGTGGAATGCTGCACAAGAGAGCAATGCTTGTATTTCATTCATTTAAATGTTCAGCAACATCGAATGCTTTTTAAAACTGTATCTCACTCGACCATTGTTAGTGGCTAACTGACTGTCTCTTGCAAACCTGACGCCAGAGAACGTTGAGCCCTACCTTGCTTGTGCAATTTTTAAGTCTCCAAGATTTGGTTTTAACTAGCGATGCCCTGATCATGTTTTTTTTTTTTTAATCATCTATCACTGATCTCCATCATTAATGAGCCATATCGGTTGATCCAGTCTTTTTATTGACAGTTTTTGTATAGCTTCAGCCTTAAAAAAAACTCGAAATGCTGCCCGGTGCAAATTTACATAAGCAGTTAACAAGTAGCTCAGCTGATGTTAGCAAACAGTCCAGATGTAGTGACTTTTTTGTTCATTTTTATATTTTTATATTGATATTTCGAGCTGTATGTGGTTATCCACATACAGCTCGAAATATCAATATAAAATCCAGATATCAACAGTACCTTGGAAAATCAAGCAGGGGGTGCTTGGTAACGTCACTGTCCTCTGCACATCAGCGGCTGTGACACACGGTTGTGAAATAAGAAATAACAAAGCATTGTAGCATATTCAACGTGGTGCATAAGAGACGTTTCACTGGTTCCAATGATTTAGAGGTTAATCAGAGCGAATGTTATGTGTCAACATGTGAATGAATGCGATTAAATTACTGACTATAAGCTCAATTTGATCCAAATGTCATGTGCCAGTTTGATAAGACATTCAGTGGTGGATCAAAGTACAATATCAAGAAGAGAACCACTTGATTTTCTCAGATTATTTACACAGTTTTATGTGCTATTTTTACCTCAACAGCCTGCTCCACAGGTCACTGTCCTTGTTGTTTAAACTGCCTCTGCAAAAGAATAGAGAGCAATTAGTGACAGATCACATACTTTAAGCTGGAAGAGATTAGTAGTCAATCAAACACTCATCCCTCCCATCAATATGACCACCAAATGAAAGCACATGATTTGAGCTTCCAAAGATATAAGTTACCTCTCTGTGAGGCAAAGCTTCGTGGAGAAAAACGGCTTTGTAATGACTTAGCTGCTGCAGCTGGAGGCTAACGTTAGCTTACTTTAGCTTTGACCTGACATGAAGCCCTGTGCAGTTGCACCACTTGCATATCCGTTGCGATGGCTATGGCTCATTTCCCATTTCATGTCATGCATTTTCTTGGAAAAATGAATGCAAGTTCTGAATTTTTGAAGGCTCATTAGGTATCACACAAAGTCAGAAAATCAACACAGTGCAATGAAATAAAATCACTGGATGTGGCCAGAGAAAAGTATACAAATGAAAACTATTAAAATGATTGTTAATGAAATACGACCCAGACCTGGATCAGGGCATCAGTGAGCTCATGGGCAGGGTGTGGGGGTACTTTGAGGAGTTAGCTGCTGTAATGTCCTGGTGTGTGTGGTTCAATAAAGAGATGGTGGAGTTCGTTCCACATGTTTACTGGTGGAAACTTGCCGGTAACACACACTGCATACAACAGTATCTCTCACACTAACGTAACTGTCTGTGACGTCACTGCGCAGTTGTTCTTAATTACTACAGATGCGATCAAACATAGCATCCCATAGGTGCTCAATTGGATTTAAATCATGGAAACAAGAGGGCCAATCAATGGCATCCATGTCGTAGTCATCCAGGAACTGCCTACAAACTCTGGCCACAAGAGACCGGGCATTGTCGTGCACCAGGAGGAACCCAGGGCCCATTGGACCTGCATAGGGTCTGGCAGTAACTCTGAGGATTTCATCCCAGTACCTGACAGCACTGGGGTACTATTGGCTATAACGTAGAGGTCTGTGCAACCCTCCAAGTATATGCCTTCCTAGACCACCATTAACCCACTGCCAAACGGGTCATGCTGTTACAGGCAGCCTAATGTTAACCACAGTGACTCCAGACTCTTTCATGTCTGTGACCGAGCAAGGTTATGTTAAAAAATGAGTGCCAACAACGCCACCTAGGATTGGGCTGAGGCCTAGGACCTCTTAAAATGACCAAGATTAAAATTTAAAAAGTTAAAAATATTAAAACGTTCTTTTTGTCAGGGGAGAGCCGTTAAAAAACAGTGGTGTTTAAAATAGTGAATTCAGGGGGTCACGTGATGGCAGCAAGGTGAGCGGCACGTTTTGACCAGAGCTCTGCGCTACTCAGCTCTTATTACTAGTTTATCCTGGTAACAACTGGGCGCTAGAAGTCACTCTTGGCATGAACATTGCAGGATATGTCCTTAGAAAACTTTTGGTCACAGTCTTTTAACAAAATGGGAAGAACCAGAGGAATTAAAGACAGGAGAGACTCCCCGACTGAGCCCGGCGAGGATACACAAGATGGTGACCAGGCCGGGGCCGAAGTCTCCGACGAACTCAACCCTGCTCTTGCTAAAGCCCTTAACCTGATGACTGCTAATATTATAAAAGTAATGGATGAAAAACTCAGTCCCCTGGCCGAAACTATGGAAACTACAGGCTATGGAGCTCCAGGCCGCGGGCAAGTGGCTAGACGAAGCAGAGGCTAGCTTGCTAGCGGCTGAAAACTCCACCACAGCGCAAGAGCCGAGGATTGTCAAGCTGGAAAAGCGGGTCGAGGCTCTGTCGGAGGGTCTGGACATGGTTGAAAATTACAGCAGACGTCTAAATATTTGGGTCGTCGGTTTGGCAGAGGACACTGAAACGGGCCAGCCGGTGGAGTTCTTTGAGTCGTGGCTGCCTCGTATCCTCAAGATGACTACAAAAGCCGGACAGGTAAAGCTGGAGAGAGCACACCGCTCCCTCGCACTGAAGCCGGACCAGAATAAAGCCGGCAGGTCGCTGCTGCTGCGATTCCACTCATTCAAAGATAAACAGAGGGTGATGGAAGCGGCGCGTCGCGCCAGCCAAGACGGCGGATTAATTTACAATGGATCCAGGCTTTCATTCTTCAGCGACTTCTCCGCGGTGGTGATGAAGAGACGCAAGGCATACGACGCGGTGAAACAACGGCTGCAGGAGCGGGGGATACCCTACACCATGCTCTTTCCGGCTACTCTGCAGGTAACCCATGGAGGCTCCAAAAAGAGGTTCGTTACCCCGGAGCAGATACGCAACTACATGGACTCTCTACCTGGATGAGAGCCTTCCAGAGCCCGGACCTTATGCACAGGTTGTCTCACCTGCGACACTTTCTTTTCTTCACTCCAGCTTTGGTTGTTTTTTCCCACCCATGCTGGTAAGCCCTACATAGATTTGTAGACGCCACTTAAATAACTCTCGACATTTCCAGCCGAGTGTCGTGGTCGCTCGAGATGTGTTTAACACGTCACGTTATATTGTTTTGAGTACTTTAAGTAATTTTCTGATAATATTGTACTTTTTACACCGCCTGTTTTGCTCTCTGTTTTGAGCCTGAAAGTTGTCTGTATGGTGAACAGTCCCTGTATACTTGGGGAAAGACCCTTGGTCTGTTTTTGGTTTTTAGGCAGTTATTGTTAAGCCTGTTCAGTGTTAGTTATTTGTTATACTCAGTCTATAATGCTACATGTGATATGAGACTTGAGTTGAGTAGTAGTGCGCCATTTTAATCAGTAAATGCATTGCATTTAGGTCCCTCAATTGTGTAAAAGACAGCCACTGCTGCTATGTAATTCTTAAAGGAATACTTTCAGGCAAGGAGGTAACATTTATGAATCTATATTGTCCCTCTGGTTACTCCCATGATTCTCTCTAAGGCTTTTGCAGAGTTTGCAGAGCTGGCTTCTGGGGACTCCTTTGTGGGAGGAGATTTTAATTGCCACCTCAATCCCTCTCTTGATAAACTTCCCCCTGGCAGTTCTCACCCCTCAGGGCTGGCTCGGGTCCTCACTTCGATATGTCAGGATATTGGGTACTCAAATGTGTGGAGGGAGCTCCATCCCACTGATTCAGAATTTACCTTTTTTCTGCCCCCCATAAAAGGTACTACTATAATTGATTATATTTTCATCCCTTCCTCAAAAATGTGTTTGGCTCTGTCGTGCACCATAGGCAGTATTATTTTATCCCCTTGTATTTGGTTTACTCTCTCTCTGAGGACAGGGCATTGTCACTGGAGATTTCATCCGTCTCTTCTTAAAGATGATAATTTTATCTCCTACTTTATGTCAGAATTCAAAACGTTTTACTCAGTTAACTTACCATCTACAGATAACCCCTCTCTCCTCTGGGAGACCTGTAAAGTCTATTCCCGGGGACTGATTATGTCTTTTGTTGCTTCTAAAAGACATCGGAAAAGTGAACAGCGCAAAATTCTTGAAACTAGACTAGCCGACTTTGAGAAACACCATATATCAAGTCCAAGTCCAGACTTGCTCAAGGAACTGTTGGCTACTCCTACAGCACTGAACACTCTTCTGATCCAAGACTCAGAGCACTCCCTGTGCCAGACAGAAGCTGTATGAGTTTGAGGATAAACCCAACCAATATCTCGCCAATCTTGTTAAAAAGAGGGCAGACTCTCAGACTATTGTCTCTATTACAGATTCCAATGGTGTTAGAGCATTCGATACCAAGACTATTAATGAGGAATTTGCATTATTTTATTCTAATTTGTATAAGTCCAAACAGCCTGACAATGCCCGAGCCCTCATACATCTGTTTTTTTTCAAATTTGAACCTCCCCAGAGTTACAGAAGCTCAAAAACTACAGTTAAACGCCCTGATTATGAGAGAGGAGGCTCTGCGTGCCTTGAAAGCTATGCCATCCAGGAAGGCCCCAGGGCCAGATGGATTTGGGTATGAGTTCTTTAAGGAGTTCAGTGGTGTTCTCCTAGACCTCCTGCTGAATATGCTTAACCATTCATTTGAAAGTGGAATCTTGCCCCAGTCACTTAGAGAGGCCAATATTTCTCTTATCCTTAAAAAAGGAAAATGCCCAGACAATTGTGCCTCCTATGGGCCAATAGCCCCACTTAATTCGGATCAAAAACTGCTCTCCAAAATATTAGCCATGCGTTTGGAAAAGGTGTTACCTTATATTATAAAGGAGGACACAACCGGTTTCATCAAGGGTTGGAACTCCTGTGATAACATGAGAAGGCTCCCTAATATCATTCAGCTGTCCCAGAGCTATAAGGACCCTGCCCTCATGCTTTCTCTTGATGCCGAGAAGGCCTTTGACCGGGTCGAGTGGTCATTTCTGTTCTTTACTCTGGAGAAATTTGACTTGGGCGACAATTTTATAAATTGGGTTAGGGTTCTGTATAACACTCCGACGGCGGCAGTTTTGACTAATGGGCTTAGATCTAGCAACTTTCCTCTCCACAGTGGGTACAGACAGGGTGACACTCTCAGTCCTTTGCTCTTTGACATTGCTATAGAGCCTCTGGCCCAAGCAATAAGGCAGGATGCTCTAATCTCTGGTATTTTTATTGGGGAGAGAGAACATAAAATGACTTTATACGCGGATGATGTACTGATACATCTTTCGCGTCCTCAGACCTCTATTTCTCGTTTGATTAAAATTATCTCATCATTTGGCATTTTCTCTGGGTACAAAATTCATTTTGCAAAGTCTGAGGCTATGCCACTGGGGTCATTAACATGTTTTCCAAATATGGCAGAGCCCTTCCCCTTTCGCTGGTCTCCCTATATGACCCCCTACCTGGGGGTTCATATAACACCTTCTGTTACGGCCTCCATTATGATAATCTAAGCTCTAGGCTCGAAGGGGTCGGAGGAAGCAACATATTAAGGACGCCACACTCAATGTAAACAGTTAAACAAACTTTATTGTATAGTTGTCAAAAGAAAACCCCAGACCAAACAAAAGAGGGCTGAAGATCCCAGCCAAAAAGAACAAAAGATGAGAAGATGCGGGACCAGCCTCGCAGTGAGCCGTCGTTCCCACACCTTCCCCTAAACTACCTAAAGGAAAACTAAGCCTAAAACAAAAGAGACGAGATAACTGAACTACCAGCAATCCCCAGCCCAAAAAGGAACACAACAAACTAACCCAACAACAACCCAAGCACCAGAGGAGCATGGAGGTTTCCACCAAACCTGTCCAGAACAATGGGGCAAAAGAGTGAGGGGAGAAACCCTCCTCACAGGTGTGCTGCTGCTGTATGTGATCTGCCTCCTTGCTCCTGCACTCTCTGCCATTTTATCACCTTCCCCACTCTAGAGCACCAATTACTCTCAGGTGTGCTCAGGTGAAGAGGGAGGAGGGCGCTACCTGAAACAGAGGGAGATGGAGAGAGAGAAAAACAGCAGAGCAGAACACACGGCCGGCACACATAACACCTTCATATGGTCAAATGTATAAGTCCAACTTCCCTCCCCTCCTGGATGCCATTAAGGCAGACCTGGATCGCTGGGCCCCTCTTCCTCTTTCTTGGCTGGGCAGGGTTGTGCTCACTAAAATAAACATCCTGCCTAGACTGTTGTACCCATTGCAAATTATCCCTATTTTATTATCAAACAAAGTTATCAAGGTACTACAAGGCTGGCTGAGCTCCTTCATCTGGAGCAAAAGGAAGCCCAGACTTAAGATGGCTAAGCTCCAAATGGCTGGTTCTGATGGTGGGTTAGCTGTACCAAATCTGAGACTATACCAACTGGCTGCACACCTATGGGTTATAGCAGACTGGCTCAAAGTTGACCCAACTTCGATTTGGCTTGATGTTGACTCCTCTCAATCAAAGTGTCCCATTTTGTATTCATTGTTTGTGACTAACCTTGAATCTGTCAAAGACTTCTGCACTAACCCCATCACTCTAAGCACAGTCAAAGCCTGGCGGTCCATTTGTACTATAGAGGGCCATACTAATCTAACATCTCCTCTCACTCCTATCCTAAACAGCCCTGACTTTGTGCCAGGCTGTCAGGACCGGGACTTGGAAGTATGGTGCAACCGAGGGCTCACAAAACTAGAAGATCTATTCAATGGCCAGATCTTATTATCCTTTCAGCAGCTGAAGCAGCAGTATGGTTTACAGAGGTGTGAATTTTTCAGGTACTTGCAAATTAGACGCTTCATCACAAAGGACACTACTTTACTATTTAACTGTGCCACTTCACCTGTAGAAAAGGCCTTGTCTTTACAGATATCTAAGAAACGCATCAGTGTTTTCTATAAAACTCTAAGTTCTTATTCAGTCCTGACCTCTCTACCCACAAAGCAAGCCTGGGAGAGAGACTTGGGCATCAATATAGATGAGGCTGACTGGCAGGAAGTGCTATGGATATATCTACTTGCAACCGAACCAAATCCATCCAGCTTAAGATTGTGCACCGTACGCATATAACACCTGTTCTTAAAAACAAAATGGATGCCAATGGCTCTCCACTCTGCTGGAAATGTAACTCTGAAACTGGTGACTATATTCACTGTCTTTGGTCATGTGTGAAGCTACATTTGTATTGGTCTGATATTGTAAATGAACTGTCTGCTATTTTTGGTGTTTCAATACTGATGGACCCCATGTGCCTTATACTGGGTCTTCCAGATGCTCATATCACTAACACCAAACACAGGAGGTTATTCAATATATTGACTTTTGCTGCCAGGAAGAATATCTTGCTTTTTTGGATCAAGGATGCTGCTCCAACAAAAAGTTGTGGCATAATCTTATAATGGACTGTATTCCCAATGAATATATTACATGTATGCTTCACTCCACATTGGACACTTTTTATATGGTCAGGGATCCTTACTTAAATTATATTGGTCACACACTGTCATCTTCTATATTGCGGGGCTTTCTTAAATCTGCCTAGCCTGTCTTTGTACCTTTTCTTAAAATGTTTATTTACTTACTGTGAAACTGATGTCTTCTTGGCCTTGTTAATTTTCTGTTATAGAGTATATGGAGAGGGGGATGGATACTACTAGGGATGCACCGATACCACTTTTTTTCAACCCGATACGATACCGATACTTAGATCTGAGTACTTGCCGATACCGAGTACCGATGCCGATACTACTACCACCAAAACAACCTCCAAAAAACTATTAGCCAAAATGCAATTAATTGGAAGACAGGTTTTATTTTCTTCTCTGCTTGTTACAACAAATGATGATAAATGAAAAATAAACATTTTCTGTGAAATTTTCCGAGAATTATTGCAGAGTTTCCACATTTTAATCAAACAAAATATCAATTAACTATTTGCACTGTCTCCAGCTTTCGGATTGACACAACATTGATGAACCTATTGCAGAGTGTCCATATTTGAATCAAACAAAATCTCAAACTTCAGTCAGCATGCAATGGTGTGGTCTCTGAACTAAGTTTTTTTGGGAAAGTGAGTGGCAGGTTCTTTTTGATGAAAAGAATCATCTCTGCATGATCAGCTGTGAGCCTGTTTCTTGCTCCTCCGTCGCTCCTCATGGGCTCCCGTAGTTCATAGTCGCTCCGCCCCCGCATTGACTTTCCACAGAGAAACAAACACAACAACATGCAGCGAGCCAAGAGCTCATTCCTCAAACGGCACCGTCTCATTAGTAGCTTGGTTTTGTGGCGTTGGACCTCAAACAAACCACGGTCCGCTGCACAGTTTGTTCAAAGCCTGTTATGACTAAAGACAGCGGACCGACACATTTATCTGAGCTCTCAAACAGACGCACGTATCAGAGTGGGACACTTGTTGCTCACTATGAGAAGACCGCGGCAGCCCACTCGAGCTATAAAGTAGCTAACATTAGCAGAATCATTTAATCATTGTGTCCCGTATGAGAAGAAAGAGTCCCGGTGGACAGCTGTTACGGATGCAGTCACGTTGCATATTGGTAAAGATATAGGAAATAAACACCCTTAATTTGAAAATGAGTATAGTGGCTCTGAGCTAGCAGTATAGCGCCGCAGCGCCGCTATTCCACCGTCTGGGGAGAACATTGACTGGTATCGGTTCTTGGTATCGGCGAACTTTAACGAGTACAAGTACGAGTATATTAGAACAGTATCGGCCCGATTCCAGATACCAGTAATGGTATCGGTGCATCCCTAGATACTATATTATACTATGCCCACTACTGTTTTGATCATTAATATTCCTCTTTTACCATTATTACTACTTTACCAACTCTTTTGCCATGTCATGTCTGAGCAGTTGTGTTGTGTTTGGTGTTGTTTATGAAAAAAGAAAGATCAATAAATATATTTATAAAAAAAATAATGAATTAAACCAGATCAAGGAGTAACAATATTTATTTTAAGAGCAGGTAAAACAATTAAAACGTATAAACTAAAATAATGCGGCAACACAGGGGCAGGAGGTTAAAACAAGAGTCCATGTGTCTCTGCTGGCGTCTACCTTCTGTTAGTCTGGCTCCTTTCCTCGGGCAGAGCCTCAGGGCCAGTCAAACGTCCTTTTACTCTAACACAGTTTTACACATTACACGCCAGAACAAACACCGGCCTTTTGAGGGACTTACGCGGAAGGGAGAAGTGTTACCTTCTCCCACTTTTAGCCACTAGCTGTCGGTGTTTACGTTTTCCTCTTTGTGTTGTCTCAGGCTTCGTCCGTTCTTTCTGTGGGTTTCCGTTCTGTTCCCTCCGTTATGCTCTGTTCTCCTCATTCCTCCCCCTTCATTGTGCTCTCTCGTGCTCTCTCCCTGCTCTTCTGCCCTTCTGCCACTTTTATCTAACCTAGTCCACCAAACTTTCTGGTCCCCAGTTGAAAGTCCTTAATCCTGATTACATATCACGATGGCGGAAGTAAAAACAACGTTGAAAACACACAAACATTTCAAAATAAAAGCATGCACTAAAATGAGCTTAAAACACAGCACTTACTAAAAATCCAAAGTAAAGGCATGCTTAACATTAAAATCAGGTCAGAATCAAGTTCTGCCTCGTGACATCTGTCACATGTGCTTAGTGTGAACCTGCTCTGATCTGTGAATCGAATCGATCTGCATGGTGCTGGGCTGCAAGCACAGGTCCCACTAGAGGACGTTGGGCCCTCATTCCACCCTCATGGAGTCTTTTTCTGACATTCATTTTAAAGGGATCTGGCAGTGCTCCTCCTGTTACTCCTCACACAAAGGAGCAGGTAACGATCCTGCTGCTGGGTTGAGGCCCTTCTACAGCCCTGTCTATCTCTCCTTGTGTAACGGCTGGTCTCCTGGTATCTCCTTCATGCTCTTGAGACTTTCCTGGGAGACACGGCAAACCTTCTTGCCGCCGCACATATGGATGTGCCATCCTGGAGAAGCTGGACTACCTGTGCAACCTGATTGGGCTGCAGGTACCAACTAATGCTACCCGTAGTGACAAGGACACTAGAATGACACAAAACTAAGAATCAGTCAGGAAGGATAAGGAGAGAGCAACTGTCTGTGGCTAGCACATACAAAACCATTCCCTTTATGGAGGTTGTCGTGCTTTTGCCTCTCCATTGCACCTGTTGCCACTTTTATTTGCACCAGAGCATGTTTACTTGATTCACAATCATTTGTGCTTCCTAAATAGATAGATTGATATCCCTTAAGTTTAACTGACCTGGTGTTATACTGTGATGATTAAGTGTTCCCTTAGTTTTTTTGAGCAGTGTATAGTAGTACTACACATTTGGCTACAATGCAAAAAGTAGTGGAGACATTCAAAAAGTATTCAGAGCTCAACTATGGGATTTTGAAAGGTCTCATGAATTTGAAGTTTTTTTTTTCAGAGAAAATTCATGACATGAACTGGGAGGCCCAAGGAGAGCTGGTATGGAATGACCCTCTGTCTGCATCAACTCATTTTCTGCTTGACCTTGACCTATGCTTTTCCAGGCCATCCACGTTTCTTCAACCAGCTGTCTTCAGGTCTGGATGTGATTGGTACAGCTGCCGAGTGGCTGATCTCCACAGCCAACACTAATATGTAAGTACAATTTTAATTGTTTTAATTTTAATAAAGTATTTCAATTTTTAGGCCTACATTATACTTTAATTCCACTATATTTCAGAAGAAAATATTGTAAGTTTTACTGCATTTCACAGCATTTCTTTGACTGCTAGTTATTTAGATTTTATATGAAAAACAAAAGTTTATGAATTACAATGTATTGTAAAGATGAAACCAGTGGTTTCCAGCCTTTCAGGTGTTTAGTTGTGCTGCTTGTTATATTACAGATGTATATGAGGTGTTAGGAGTTCCACCAGCAGTTATATGAACACATTTTCTCCCAGCTCTTGTCATGGATTTTCTTGAAAAAATTAATGTGAATTCTTCTATTGAATTCACGAGACCATACAAACTTCCAGACCTCTATTTCATATACTTTTGAGTTCTGAATTTTTGAGGGTTCAATAGGTATCGCACAAAGATAGAAAACTAAATCTATTAGTGACAGTACACGCACACAGACGCAGATGTGAGAGCCATCTTTTTGTTTAATTTCATGCTAATTTTGGACTCCATACCTGACCTTTTTGGATATACGTGTATATCATATTCATTTTTCCTTTCCTTACAAATGTAACCGACTCTATTTTTAAAGCTAGGGTCTGTAATGTTGAAACACATTTTGTTATACTGGGTGAAATGGTCCTTCTATCCTGAAAGTAGTCAATATCTTGTGTATTCAGAAAAAGGGAATGAAAACAATCAGACCTCTGTGGCAACTGTTGGATTGAGAAAAAGCTGACCAATCCATGCTATTCGGCCCGAATAGAAAAAAAACAATCAGATGCCTTCATGTCTCGTTCTGCCTACACCCCCCTCTGTCCCTCCTCCTCCTCCGCGCGTGCACATGTCACGTTTCACTGATGGTGGAAATATTCAGCACACTCCTTCTCCCTGCTGAGTCCCACTGCCAGATGCGCGTTCAAGTTTGTGGGGGCGTGGCTTTGGACGGAGCACTGACGGGATGGGGAGGGGTGGTGGAACTTAGAGGAGGTGCCACTTTCAAATCTTGCTAGCTCTCTTGCTAGCTTTAAGCTGACAACATTAGGTGCATTGTGTTCAGCTTGATACAAAACCCATGAAGTGGTGACTTTCCATTATTTAGTCCACTCATTTACCCACTCCTTACCGAACCCAGTTCTAATCTTGTCACAGAGGCTGTATACATCCATCCATCCATTATTTGCAACCACTTTATCCCTTTTATGGGGTTGCGGGGGGTTTGTGCTGGAACCAATCCCAGCTGTCTCTGGGCGAGGGTAGGGTACACCCTGGATGAGTCGCCAGCTCATCACAGGGCCCTCACTGATGGCAGAGGCCATCATGCAAGGTGCCAACTGCACATCAGGAGCAATTTGGGGTTCAGTACCTTACTGAACCTTCCAATGGAAAAAAAAAATATTCACAAATGTTCTTCCTGTTGATGTTGAACATGCTCGGTTCATGTACATGCAACTCCTTAAAGTATCTTAGTATGTGCAATAGTTATTTGTTGACAAAGTAATCATATCAGTTATTGAAATAGTAATCCACGGCTGTTGAATGTTTTGAGAAAAAGAATTCTCTTTTAGAATATAATATAATCTCTATAGTTCAAGAGGGTGCTTCCAAGAAGCCAGCAAAGTGATAACATGAAATCTTTGTTGTTACAATATAACAGCACAATATATTTCTCTGTCAGGTTTACATATGAAGTATCTCCTGTCTTTATCCTCATGGAGGAGGTTCTGCTAAGGAAGATGCAAAGCATTGTGGGATGGTCCAATGGCGAGGGGGACGGAATCTTCTGTCCAGGTAATACAATGAAGGTGCCGCAGAAATGGGTTAAGTTACATTGACTGCCTTTATCTTGCTAATAACATCTATTGACGTTGAAATCCACATGTGTTGTCAAAGTTCAGTTGTGGGACATTATTGTTTATTGTCAACCCTGAGACAATGGCTAGAGGCACATGCACTTGTCCATAACTGTCTATTCTGTTTGCGGAAGGAGGCACAATATCAAACCTGTACAGCATCCTTGTGGCCAGATACTATTTCTACCCGGAGGTGAAGACCAGAGGGATGGGAGTTCTGCCTCAGCTGGGCATCTTCACTTCAGAACATGTAATCACAATTCACACACTACTCTCTGGGAAACTAGCTTAGTCAACCCTGACCTGACACTAAAGAATTATCCATTTTTTGTTGGGTTAGGAAGTCATTCTAAAAGCATTTTTTCTTGATATATATATATACACATTAGGGGTGGAACGGTTGAAAAGATCCATGGTTCGGTTCATATCACGGTTTTGTGGTCTCGGTTCGGTATACGCTGATCGTTAGGAAAATCAATTATGTCTTGTAAAGTCAGGTTAAAACTGAAAGAATGAGGCAGTCTGACATTTGATACACTGTGACAGTCTTAGGTTAAAACTAGGTAAGATTCTGGCACTGCAAGAGAGGAGACATTGCTAGTTACAACATGCTTTTCATTTATTTGGCAAAGAAAGTTATCTTTAACAAATGCTAAGAACAAATAGTTATTCACTGTCACTAATGTAATGTAATGGGCAGTCACAGTCAGGAAACTCTCAGTAGCCCTGGAGGTCCATCAATCACTAGTAAGCGCTACATAGGCTGTCAGACAACTCTAACAATTCCTCGTCGGGTCTCTTCATCAAGTGCGGGAATTGCTGTGTTGCTTAAGTGTTTGCGGGAGGGGATTTTATTTTATATCATGGCTCGAGTGTTTTAATCATACAAAAAAATCCCGCACCCTCCACGGCAAAAGGCTGCATATCTTTGGCTATGAAACACCACTCCTTTCGTTATGCATTTTGCCCTGTCTGACTCGTCACTGTAAGGCTGTTTAAAAGCTGCAGGAGTAGAAGTTGTCCTGTCGACTCTCTCCCTTTCCTCCTTGTGCTGCCAGTTGTCTCACTGGGATGATCTTTGCAGATGAGCTGACATGTTAGTCGTGTTACTGTTAGCATAAACAACACATGTAGCACAATGCTTGCACACTGTTACACTTTTGTCAACAACTTTCATACGCCGTCATTGTAGGTCACTCTAAATGCAAAGTGGTCCCATACAGCAGACCTATACAGTGCTGCTGGCGCATCTGCAAGCTCTGACTCTTTTCCACTCGCCATGCCCACAAACGTCTCCACAACTGACCCAAAGATACTCTATTACTATCTGCTACACCGCTTCGCTTCTTCTTCTTGTTTACTGGCGGTTGGCATCCAGCTCTGTACCGCCACCTGCTGCTCCGGAGTGTACACGCTTTGCCTCGTTAGTAAATGAGAAAAAGAAGTTGCGTGAACCGAACGGTACACACGCGCCCCGAACCGTGTCAAGCGTACCGAACGGGACAGATTTTTTTGATGAACCGTTCCACCCCTAAGATATATATATATATATATATATATATATATATATATATATATATATATATGTATATATATATATATATATGTATATATATATATATGTATATATATATATATATATATACATGTATATATGTATATATATATATATATATATATTTATATATATGTATATATATATACACACATACATACATATTTATGTGTCGCTTTCATGACTTTTGTTTTGTGTATTTCACATGAAATATGCTGGCGTGTTGAATACTTTTTGGTGTCTGATAACAATTCTCCCAAGTTATGCACATTATATAAGATATCCTCCAAAGTCGTGACAATGATCAAACAAGTCTGATCATTGTCAAAGTGAGTCTTCCCTATCCTCAGCCTCACCCTCACCCTCCAGCTATCACCCCATGCCTGTTAACTGTGCATGTGCGCCCGATCAAGCATGCAGAATGGAACAGACTGGGAACAGCATGATTAGCTGGTTAATAACTTTTACATAATTCTGGGGCTTAACCAGGGCTTATACACCCCCAGCCCTGGTGTAGCGCTGTCCCTGCCATACAATACTTTAATTTGGCCTGTGTACCTGTGACGGCTAATTTGCTTGTACTTCTATGATGCAGCATTTAACAGAGTTGTTTATTTATGTATTTATTGAAAAAAAAAAAAAAAAAAAGCTAAGAGGCCTTGTTGAATGTATTAGATCTCTAGATCTCCCTGCTGGCCACAAGTTTTAGTGGCTGTGCAGGGAGGCCGAGTAGAGGTAGGTTGTTTTTCAGTAGGGTTAGAGATAACTGTACAATTTCAACATGCCCAGCTGTTGAAGGACCACAGACCTTATTTCATGGTCCATTTGGTTGTAATGCCACACATAAATTGTTACCTATATATTATAGTGAGTGGTCTGATTTAGTTCAGTTAGTTCACTGAGCATTTCCAGCATGAGCGACAATGTGCAGACTTTTCAGTATCTCATATTGTAATGACTTTATCCACAGCTCTTTCAAGGTCCGCTTATTGTTCTTTTCAAAGTAGAACTCCAATCTGAGTCTGGTGTGGTGTGCATAGATGCTGTCTGTATTCAGTTTCACTTGACGTGTGCACCTGGGAACTTCTACCTCTTAGAACCAAACAATGCAGCTACTTCTTTCAACTGAATTGAATGTGTGCCTGTTGTTATTGAAGTGAGACAAATGGAAATGAATGGCTGTCCTTTCACCCATTCAGAGTCACTATTCAGTGAAGAAATCTGCAGCAGTGCTGGGGCTTGGCACTGAGAATGTGGTCGTAGTGAAATGTGATGAAAGGTGGGTAAGTTAGTCACTCACTAAGTAAACATGTGATGCTTTAGCAAATTAAATGTTTGCTCACCTGTCCGTGTGTGCTTTGGGAAATGTATCCATGCATGTAGTCACAGTTCGGTACATGTTGGGTATATAAAAACAGTGGGGAGAAGTTGTAGGACTCGCCTTGCTCCGGTGATTGACACAGAAGGGCAGATACCTCACTTTGTTATTGGGGGAAGAAAACAAACAATACATTTTCTCAAGAGCAGTTCCTGAGGTGGACACCAAAGCTGCCATCAAAAGTACTGTGGCAACACGCCACCCTCGTCTGATCCACCACTCACTCGCTCAAACTTTCTCTTAAACTTTCTCTCATCGCTGATTTGAAAGAAGTGCTGGGTCCTCTAGCTGTGGTGTATCAGGGTGTCTTCGTCTTTGTCTTGTTTTTCTGGCTTCTGTTCTTCTTCTTCTTTGTTGTTTAACAGTGGTTGGAAATTAGCTTTTTGGCGCATAACTGACAATTACTGGATTGGAGTTGAAGTCAGACTTATTCATAAAACTAAATGCACCGAACCGTGACGGTTTTGTAGGAATACATGTACCACTGCACCCATGATGTTACTGTTAATGATGGTAATTTTGAGTACATTCTTCCAGAGTAATGGAATACATTTTGCTATCTTGCTGTTAAAACACAGTTATTCAGAGAATTATTAATATATATTGTGCATATACAGTAGTATGTTGATTGAAGACTTAAGGGGTGCAGATGCCAGGGGTATGACAGTCAGTTACTGTTTACTGAACCTTTTTCCATACTTTTGCTTCTTTAAGAGGGAAAATGATTCCTGCTGAACTCAAGTCCTCCATTGTTACAGCTCAAGAAAAGGTATGAATGAAAATTATTCAAGGATGTACAGTTTTTGAGAAGAAACTTAAAGTGTTCAAAATAAAACTAATGCATTCTCATAAAAATTGAGAAATACTTGAGAGGAACAGTTCACCCAATAATAAAAACTTAGTCAAGTGGTGAATAGTCAACAAAACAGCATTGCAGCATTCTCCTAAACAACTGAAGTCGATGGGGATGGAACTAGGGGTGGGAATTGATAAGTTTTAATCAATATCAATGCCATTGTCAATCCAATTCCTTATCAATTCCCATTCCTGAGTAGTTCATTGAGTGGCAAAAAAGGAGTTCTACATAGTCTTCTGCACCAAAAGCAACCATTTTATTTTTTCCCAAAATTATGTCTGCACAAGATTGTGAACATGAACATATTCAACTCAAACATACAACAAAAAACTGTGCATGCTGCTTGCAGTTGCAAGGCGACAGTGTGCTAACGCAGGATATTTAATGTCAACGTTACCATCGTCAACGGAGGTCCCAGTGGAGCTTGTTTGACCAGCAGCAATGTTACCACTTGGATGCAGGCGGTCGAACACATGACATTCTCGGTACTTTATTCCATGCTGGGTAGACAGATGTTTTAGCATATTGTTGGTATTTGCACCCTTACATGATATTACAGCATTAATAATAATAATAATAATAATAATAATAATAATAATAATAGTAATAATAATAATATGTAATAATGCATTTTATATATATAGCGCCTTTCAGGGTACCCAAGGACACTTAACAAAGTGAAACAAACAAAACAAAGAACGAATGGAGCGCCTGTCAGTCCGCACGGAGGGAATAGCACTGTCCATATGAACAAACTTGCATCTTGAGGCCCCATCCAACATCGCCGCAAGCCGGGGGAGACCACAGCAGCAGGGGAGAGTGACAAAGCAGCCAGGTGGTGAATAACCCTAAGGTTGTGGTGGAGGGAGAACCAACGGAGCAATGATGGACAGCCCACAGAGTATTGAGTATGTCGATGTGAAAGTTAGCGTTGCTAGGCTAACAGCTGATCGGCGAGGCTAACAGCTGATCAGCGGAGAAAGGTGAGTCCATGGAGCCAATTGTTCAGGTGTGCAGCCTTCACAGTTAGTCGCGTAGCCCCAGAGCTTGTATGGACAACTTGGCTTTCTTTCTTCAACAGAAAAAAAACAGTTTTGCTACGAATTGAGAAGCGGCGATATTTACGCCAGAGTCCTCTCGCATCCGGCTTGATTGCACCGGTAACACAGGTAGCATTTCACTGATTACACATCTTGTTTGGTGAAATGCAGCCAGGCTTTAGATCGCATCCTCCTCTCCATGATGCTGTGTCGTGGTTGACCGTCTGAGTTGTCGCAGAGAGTGTGACACAAATGTACCGAGATGCAAAATAGCAGTTTTTAGACATGAAACATATGGATATACGGTTTGCGAATGTGTTATTTAAAATGTGGAAGTTACAGGCAAAAATGCGATTGAATCCATTATAGCGCCACCTAGACTAGTACATGTGCAATTTTTGGTATGGAAGAACTGTGTCCTATTCTATCTGGACCATATAAATTTCAAAGCTCTCAGCATAATAGTTTGGCTGAAATTAATGTTTGCTGTTTATCTTGTAATAAACCACGCCCACATTGACCAGTCATGACCACCTTCAAGATATGGCGTCAGGATTGTCCCTACATCATACCGACCAAATTTCGTAAAAATTGGTGTAGCCATTCAAGAGATATAAACTTCCCATATTTTTAGCACCCCCTACAGGCCAAAATTCGCCAAATTCAGCTCATCCCTTCCCAGTGTCATGGGCAACCAAGGATCTCAAATTTGGTGTTAATAGCATTTAGTTTGACCGAGATATCAAACAGTTTACATTTTTATAGCTAGCTACAGAAATGTGTTCGTTAATAATTTGCGCATTTTTTGACCGAGCAAAATTCTTTTGATAACTTAAGATCAGGTCCAGCTGAGAGTGTAGATGCAAAGTTTCATGCAGATCAGACAAAATCCCAAGGAGTAGGTTTTCCAGTTTTTCGATTAAGCAAAGAAACTTTGTAGGTGGAAGTGGGCGTGGCCAATTGCAAAGTGATTCAGCTCCATTCAGGGAATCTGGGGATACAAGGTTTTTGAATGTGCGACAAACAAGGCTTTCGCTAGCTGTTAGCCATTAGCTACATGGTAGTAACTGTAACAACACATAATAATAATAATAATAATAGATTTAATTTATTTGGCGCCTTTCAGGGTACCCAAGGACACTTGACAAAGTGGAATAAACATATGCGAAAACAAACAAAGCAAAGAATAAATGGAGCGCCTGTCAGTCAGCACGGAGGGAACAGCCGCACCGCCATCAACACCGCCACCAGCACCGCAGGGAACAGCACCCTCCATCCAGAAGCGAACTTGCGTCTGGAGGTCCATGCACACAGCTGGGGCAGCACAGGAGACCCAGAGATCAAGTCCCAGTGACAGAGCCCGGGGCGAAGCGACAGCAGAAGTCCGGGAGCTCCCGCTCTGAACACCTGACGACCCCACCAGCAACGGCAGAGCATCGACCATCCATCATCACCGGGAGCCGGGGGAGACCACAGCAGCAGAGGAGAGCGAGAACGGAGCCAGGCAGTGAACAACCCCAAGGCAGGGATTGGGAAATGAGAGAATCGTTAGGAAGAATCGATAACGGCGGAGGCGTACAATTGCGATGGAATTGGTCAGTTGGGACCGGTTCTGAGTTGGAACCGGTTCTCGATTTCCACCCCTAGATGGAACAACCAAATACAAACAAAAACATAAAGTGTCTTCATACACCTTGACTTGCGTAATCCAAGCCTCCGGAAGGCCCAAGATCCCACATTGATTAGAAAACACCTCCTACACCCTCGCTTGATGTGATAAAAATAACTGCAAACATGTGGCATCCACCTTAGTGAATTTCAGTGTCGGAGCAATGTCTGGATGACTACAGCTCCAAGTGCTACCTTGAAGCTGATTGATGCCGGGTTCTCAGCTGCGGAGGACCTGTTCATCTGTGTTCGGTGAGAGACAGTTTCTTAATTGGTGTTTCAAAATCAATAAGTAGTAACTGTGACCAGTAAGTAGACATAGACGGAATTTATCTGTCTTTGAGATTTCTCTATGATCTGACTGCAATACATGTATCAGAAGGATGACAAAATGACAACTACATAATGCTGTCTTGTAAAAAGCCTGAATTCAAACAACTTTTAAAATACTTGTTCCCTGAATGGAGTTCAGATCAAACAGAGCTTCTCTGTGCTGAGACGTATTTCCAACACTTACCAGATAGACTTTCTCACTCACTAACCCGAACCCTCCACGGCAGCTCCTTGTTTGTCTTGTCTCTGTGAGCAGCTGAGTGTCTGCAAACAGCCATGATTACTTATAATTATCCTCTGCTCCATTGATGTTCATGTTCAATGTCTGGACATCAGTGGCATGAATACATGATGTCAGTGTGAACGCTCAATATTTTCAACTCATGCGATTGCGCGCTTTGCCTCATTTGTGCCACCTGGTGTTAACGCATCTAATTGCATTTTATGATGTACGTAATCTAGTCGCGTGGGTAATTCTGAACACATCCTTAAGTGTTTAGGTAAGCAGCTACAGTGAAGATTTGGTCTGAAATAAGTTTTTTTAGTTTTTTTTTTCTACATTTTTAAAACAAGTCCCCATCTGCTTTAATTGTTTAGTAGAATGCTACAACAAGCTCTAGAATCCAGAAATGTTTTGTAGACTTCAGAAATTCACCTGACTTTCCAACAGTATAAGGGTGAGTAGATAATGACTGAATTTTCATTTTTGGGTGAACTCCTTCCTCTCTGCTTTATCAACCACTGCTGAATTTCATTGAAATGTTTTGCCCCTGAAACAGTCAGAATTCAATAGAGACATGACAAGGCTGACATCAGTTCTCTCTCCCAGGGTTTGGTTCCGTTCTACGTGAATGCGACAGCAGGCACCACGGTGTACGGGGCCTTCGATCCTCTCGATGCCATCGCAGACATTTGCCATAGACACTCGCTGTGGATGCACGTTGATGTTAGGCAACACACACACACACACACACACAATTTTTCTTAAAGCTCCTCCTTTGCCCCACTTTGCTGCATTGGCTGACACAGCCTACACTCCCAAAGCGTCAGTATAACTATCTTACCAACAAGAGCTTTAATATTCATATTTTGCTGAAAAATTAGTACTTTGTCATCATAAAGGTACAGCTACTGAAAACAGTTATGGATGCACACATATTGAGGTGTTAAAAATTGTATTATGTCTTCTTTAACTTTAAAATTGATTGTTTTTTTCAGATATATAATACAAAATAATGATAATAATAATAATATTTATATAGCACCATCTGGTTCTTTACATACATGCAACATATCCACAAAGAAAGAGTCACATTAAAGGCAAGTAATTGCCCGAGTAATCCCAAATATATATAGATGTTACAAGCAGCTTTATATGAGTGTGTTTTTAGACATGCTTGATCTCTTCAGGCAGGGCACTCCACAGTTTTGGGGCTCTGACAGGGAAAGCACAGTCACCTTTAGTTTAGCACGACTTTGGAATTCTGGAGGAGAGTTCTGTGGAATGATCTTAGGCAACAAGTTTAGATTCTAACAATTGCCATTCTTTGTTGGTAACAGGCAGCATGGGGTGGAGGCCTGCTGATGTCAGACAGACACAGGATGAAACTACAGGGCATTGAAAGGTAACTGCATCAACATAACCTGACCACCTCACACGCAGTCTTTGTGTTTTCTGTGGGACACCATTACAAAGACTCTGCAAACCTCTATGTGCATTTTGGCAAGGGCCACTTCTGATGGTTGTGGTTTGGTGTCTTTCAATAGATTTGAGACAAACGAAAAGCTCTCTTGTTAAAGGCTGTGTCCAGATGCTGTTTTTGCACGGTTATCAGCAGGGTCTAAGGTTGCTAATGTCATCAATCAGAGTGGAATCGATACATTTGCAGTGATTGTTTTGCAGAGCCTGGTCTGTAACTTGGAATCCTCATAAGATGATGGGAGTCCCTCTTCAGTGTTCTGCCATACTGGTCAAGAAGAGAGTAAGAAATGATCCTCTACACTTCAAAAGTACATTACAAAATATACGATGACAACCTTTAAAGGTCCCATATTATGAAAGACACGTTTTTTTCTGGTCTCTACATATACTGTATAAGCTGGTCCTCCCTGAGCCTGCCAACTCCCAGAATGAGGAAAGCAAACGATTCCTGCATGGTCTCTGCAGCCCACCCACTGGTAAAACGGCGCTCCTACAGGCTGTTCAGACTCAGCTCCTTTTGTTACAAAACGAAAGGAGCTGAAATCACATTTTGATAGTATTTACCACGAGTATGATGAAGTCAGCTGGAAATTGGCTAACTAGTTAGCTCCGCTTCGGGCGACTATGCAATGACGTTTGAAGCGATTTTAATGTTAACTAGAACTGCAAGCAGTTATGAACGGGGGCAAAGCGCCCCCCCACGCGACTCGGACCCCGCGCACCGCAGAGCCCACGGAAGTTGGCCCCAAAGGATGACGGGCTCGGGGCAAAAGTGAGGACACAGGCCAATGTCTGAGCCGTGGTATTAGCTGTAATGGGAAGTGCACTGGAAGTGCAAAAGGCTGGATGTGTGCCGATTTGGATTTGTTTTAATAAGCCACGCCCACATTGACCAGTCATGACCACAGGATAAGGATATGGCCTCAGGATTGGCCCTACATTATACGACCAAATTTCGCAAAAATCTGTGTAGCCGTTCAAGAGATATAAACTTCCCATATTTTTTAGCGCCCCCTAGTTTCCAAAATTCGCCAAATTCGGCTCATCCCTTCCCAGTGTGATGGCAACCAAGGATCTCAAATTTGGTGTTAATAGCATTTAGTTTGACCAAGATATCAAACAGTTTCCATTTTTATAGCTAGCTACAGAAATTTGTTTGTGAATAATTTGCGCATTTTTTGACCGAGCAAAATTCTTTTGATAACTTTAGACCAGGTCCAGCTGAAGAGTGTACGTGCCAAGTTTCACGCAGATCGGACAAAATCCCAAGGAGGAGTTCGAAAAAGTAGGTTTTCCAGTTTTTGTGATTTTGCGGAAGAACTTTCTAACCAGAAGTGGGCGTGGCCATCGCAAAGTGATTCAGCTCCACTCAGGGAATCTGGGGATACAAGGTTTTTGAATCTGCGACATACGGTTTGGGAGATATAGGCAAAAACGTGTTGGCCTAGGTCATAGCGGCCCCTGCAGGCGGATATATGTAGTTTTTTGTGTCTGAGATATTCGCAGGAGTCTGGACCAACCCTCCAAATTGCACCACCGTCCCTTGCACGGTCTAGTCTAACCACTTTTAGCCGGAGAAAAATAAAAACAACTACAACTGCAAGCAGTTATGAACGGGGGCCAAGGCCCCTGCGCGACTCAGACCCTGCGCACCGCAGAGCCCACGGAAGTTGGCCCCAAAGGATGACGGGCTTGGGGCAAAAGTGAGGACACAGGCCAACGTCTGAGCCGTGGTATTCGCTGTAATGGGAAGTGCACCGAAAGTGCAAAAGGCTGAATGTGTGCCGATTTGGATTTGTTGTAATAAGCCACGCCCATATTGACCAGTCATGACCACCTTCAAGATATGGCCTCGAATTGGCCCTAAATCATACGACCAAATTTCGTAAAAATCTGTGAAGCCGTTCAAGAGACATAAACTTCCCATATTTTTTAGCACCCCCTAGTGGCCAAAATTTGCCAAATTTAGCTCATCCCTTCCCAGTGTCATGGCAACCAAGGATCTTAAATTTGGTGTTAATAGCATTTAGTTTGACCGAGATATCAAACAGTTTGCATTTTTATAGTTAGCTACAGAAATTTGTTTGTTAATAATTTGCGCATTTTTTGATGGAGCAAAATTCTTTTGATAACTTTAGATCAGGTCCAGTCGAAAAGTGTACGTGCCCAGTTTCACGCAGATCGGACAAAATCCCAAGGAGGAGTTCGAAAAAGTAGGTTTTGCATATGTGGCGATTTAGCAAAGGAAGTGGTCATGTCCTTTGTCAGAAAACCCAGCTGTGTTCAGGGAACATATGAATATAAAGTTTGCAAATGTGTTATTTGAAATGTGGAAGTTATAGGCAAAGACGCGATTGCATCCATTATTGCGCCACCTAGTGGAGTACATGTGCAATTTTTGGAATGGGAGAACTGTGTCCTATTCTATCTGTATCATATACATTTCAAAGCTCTCAGCATAATATTTGGCTGAAATTAATGTTTGTTGTTTATCTTGTAATAAGCCATGCCCACATTGAGCAGTCATGACCACCATCAAGATATGGCCTCAGGATTGGCCCTACATCATACCGACCAAATTTTGTAAAAATCGGTGTAGCCGTGCAGGAGATATAAACTTCTCATCTTTTTAGCACCCCCTACTGGCCAAAATTCGCCAAATTCGGCTCATCCCTCCCCAGTCCCATGCCAACCAAGGATCTTAAATTTGTTGTTAATAGAATTTAGTTTGACTGAGATATCAAACAGTTTACATTTTTATAGCTAGCTACAGAAATTTGTTCTTTAATAATTTGCGCCTTTTTTGACCGAGTAAAATTCTTTTGGTAACCGTAGATGAGGTCCAGCTGAAGAGTTTATGTACCAAGTTTCATGCAGATCGGACAAAATCCCAAGGAGGAGTTTGAAAAAGTAGGTTTTGCATATTTGGCCATTCAGCAAGCGAAATGTGCAGCAGAAGTGGGCATGTCCTATGTCAGAAAACCCAGGTCTATTGATGACACATATGGATATTAGGTTTGCGAATGTGTTATTTAAATTGTGGAAGTTACAGGCAAAAACACGATTGCATCCATTATAGTGCCACCTATATTCCAATTTGCACCAAATTTGGCACAGAGCCTCTGGATGACTTCAGGAATAATTGACATAAGTTTGATGTTGAAAGCGTTTAGTTTGACCGAAATATGAAACAATATGTGTTTTTTAGCTAGCAAAAAAGATTGTTTGGTTATAACTAGCAGATTTTTTGGAGTGCCAAAATTCTTTTGATAACTTTTCATCAGACCCTCTGGAGATTGTATGTGCAAAGTTTCAGGCAGATGGCGCTTAAATTGTAGGAGGAGTTCGAAAAAGTAGGTTCTTCATATGCGGCAGTTTAGCAAACGAAATGTGCAGCAGAAGATGTCCGGCCAATCCTGAGGCTAAACAGGCTCTGTCTGCTCTCCTCCAGAAATGTAGACTCAAAATTAACATTGCGGCTTATGGGGGACTTGTTGGAGTGCTTGTCGCTCTGGGGCTTCCACATCCAAAACTGTAAGTCCTACATCTTAAATAAGACCATCAGCTGAAAGCCAACAAGATTTCCTACATTTCTATGCATATATTGTCCATGTGAGGTAAAAGATGTGGAATCCAAATCAAGCTGAACAGAATTTCTGTCCAGTTCCTCCAGCTGCTCTTCACTCTAGCGATGATGTCACGCACTCTAGCTCACGCAATACGCACCCATTATAAAATGACAAAGACAAGCATAAAATCCTTAAAACTAAAACTGTGATGATTTCAAAACCATACAAGATTTTAAAAATCTTGCATGGTCTCTCAAGACCTTGAAATATTAGTCCTGAATACAGGACTAATATTTCAAGGTCTTGAGACTCTTTTAAAGTTGGAATGGAGTCTGTAGCTCAAAGTATGAAGGACAAGGAGTTGAAAGTGCATTTAATTCCATGCAAACTAATTAGACTGCCACCAGATTGCCACCTATTGGCCGATTTGCACCAAATTTTACACAGACCCTTATCAGGCCATGGAACACAATTAGCAAAAGTGTTGTGGTAATTGGAATGTATTTGGGGAAGATATGGAACAATATCTGTTTTGAATGCAATGTGCAGGAATTTTTTTGTTTTATGTTTTGGGCGTTTTTTGGGCTATCAAAATTCTTTTATTAACTTTTGTCAGGAGGGTCCACAGATGCTTCATGCAAAGTTTGGTGCAAATCGGTCAAATCGTCTAGGAGGAGTTCGAAAAAGTAGGTTTTTCATTTGTCGTGATTTTGCCACATTTTACCACACAATTCAGCTAAATTCAGGGAACACACAGATATAAGGTTTAACAATGCGCTACATATTATGTGGGAGTTATGGGCCAAGAACGCTTTCACGTGGAAAGTAGCGCCATCTGCTGGTCATTTTTGGTGTGTGAGTTACAGGGGCCATTCTAGACCACCCCTATAAATTTAATTTCCATAAGTGTTATGGTGTGGGCACAGTGCCAAATATAAAGTTAAACTGGCACCACAGCGCCATCTAGTGTCGGATTGGTAAACCCTTCGTCAGCTGTCCTCAGGAGGCCACTGACAATAAGTGTCGTAAGTTTCGTTTTAATCCGATGAACCGTTGTGGAGATATAAAATACTTCAATTTAAAGAGCGCCACCTCGTGGTCATCGCATAAAATTTTGCACAGGGCCACAGGGGCTCATGGGTAAGTAGTAACCTGAGTTTCATGTCACTAGACCACACCAATGTTGAGATACACAACATTTCCTGTTTTGAACCAAATCTGCAGGAAGTTATTATTTAATAACTTAAAAATTAAATTTTCTATTACAAGTCCCTTAATAACTTTTGTCAGGAGGATCCACAGATGCTGTGTGCCAAGTTTCATGCAAATCGGTGAAATCCCCTGGGAGGAGTTCGAAAAAGTAGGTTTTCGATATTTTGCAACGTAGCGAAAAAAAACGGGAGTTGGAACTGGGCGTGGCCTACACCACGAGATTCAGCACAATTCACTGAACGCGTGGATATAAGGCTTTTGAATGTGCGACAAAGTATATGGGAGTTATTAGCCAAAACGCAATTTCCTTAATAACAGCGCCACCTAGTGGTGGAAATTCAGGACGACAATAGATTATAAAATTTTTCGCCAGGTGTGACTTATATACCAAGTTTGGTGAGTTTTGGGGTATGTTCAGGCAGTGAAAAATGCGATCATTTTGGACAAAGGAAAAAAAAAAAAGAATAATAATCATTTTGATTACAATAGGGACCTCGCAGGTTCCCTGCTCGGGCCCTAATAACTAGAACTGCAAGCAGTTATGAACGGGGGCCAAGCCCCCTCGCGCGACTCGGACCCCGCGCTCCGCAGAGGAAGTTGGCCCCAAAGGATGATGGGCTCGGGGCAAAAGTGAAGACACAGGCCAACGTCTGAGCTGTGGTATTCGCTGTAATGGAAAGTGCATTGGAAGTGCAAAGGCTGAATGTATGCCGATTTGGATTTGTTGTACTAAGCCAAGCCCACATTGACCAGTTATGACCACCTTCAAGATATGGCCCCAGGATTAGTCCTACATCATACCGACCAAATTTCGTAAAAATCGTTTTGTTTTTTTTTCACATTTTTTGACCGAGCAAAATTCTTTTGATAACTTAAAGGGACACTTCACCGATTTGCATTGAGCTTTGTATCTTCAGGAAAACAGTCATGTTTTTGAATGGTCGTGCATCATTCCCTCAGTTTGCCCTGAGACAGGAGAACTAGAGATTTCAGTGTTGGACTTCCTGCTTTCAATGATGTAAAAATCGTCATTTTACGTCATTGAAAGCAGGAAGTCCTATATCTGTGTTGAGAGGGAAGACTACAAACGCTTCGCTCATTTTTCCAAGGGTGGGGGCTCGAGGTGGGGCCCACTCACGCTACAGACCTATCACAGACCAATGGGCGGGACTTCACTTGCAGAACGAAAATACATAGCTGCCATCTTTGTTGGCCGCTAAGCGAACAGACACTGTGGAGCCAGGTTTGACCCACGATGGCAGATGATATGCAATATGATATTTCAGACAACGAAGAGAGTGATTTCGAGAGCGTGATGCTCGAGTCAGATGTTCGCGGCTACCTGTACGAGCCACAATACAGCGACGAGCAGCTGAGGGAGATGGAGGCGGCAGGTCTTCTGCCTCGGCTGCGGCGGCTGCTGCAGCCGCGGCAGAAGACCTGCCTGTCCCGGACGAGGAGCCCGGACTGGCTCGAGCAGGGGCGGACTGGCGGTGCCACCGGTGCTCTCGCTGTGCGCCTATGGACACCGAACTGGACTCTGTCTGCTGCAGTGAATCCCAGAGATGCCAGTTTCTTCGCGACGAAATATCTACAGCGGACGGAGATATGTGTGGTGTGCCGGATTAGTGGGAGTGGCTTGCAGAGCTGTGCATTGTGGTGCATTGTGGGAGTTGTTGTCTTTCATACAAATGCGCCCTAAAGTCACTTTCTGCCTTTTCTCAGTCAAATAAGCACAAAATGATGTTACATTTTGACTACAAATATGACCCTCTTTCAATAAAGATCAATGTTCCCACCGGTGAAATGCTTCTTTAAGATCATGTCCAGCTGAAGAGTTTACATGCCAAGTTTCACGCAGATCAGACAAAATCCCAAGGGGTAGGTTTTCCAGTTTTTCGATTTAGCAAAGAAACTTTGAATGTGCGACATACGGTGTGGGAGTTATAGGCAAAAACATGTTGGCCTAGGTTATAGGTTTTTGTATCTGAGATATTTGCAGGAGTCTGGACCAACTCTCCAAATTGCACTGCCCTCCCTCCCTCCCTCCCTCCCTCCCGGTTTAGCCTGCAGCACCACTTTTAGTCGAAGAGAAATAAAAATAAAAATCTTTACAATTATGGCCCTGTAATAATATTACGATGGAGCTTGGTTGTCACAGTAAAAAGTCTGAAAACATGCAGAGTGGAGACAGAGACAATGCGAACAGTGTCCAAAAGTTTGGAGACTGTGTTGGAGACAAACACAGCTTTCGCTAGCTGTTAGCCATTGGCTACATGGTAGTAACTGTAACAACACATAATAATAATAATAATAATAATAATAATAATAATAATAGATTTAATTTATATAGCGCCTTTCACTGTACCCAAGGACACTTGACAAAGTGGAATAAACATATACGAAAACAAACAAAGCAAAGAATAAATGGGGCGCCTGTCAGTCAGCAGAGGAGGGAGCAGCCGCACCGCCGTTAACACCGCCACCAACACCGCCACCGGCACCGCAGGGAACAGCACCCTCCGTCCAGAAGCGAACTTGTGTCTGGAGGTCCTTGCACACAGCGGGGGCAACACAGGAGACCCAGAGATCCAGTCCCAGTGACAGAGCCCGGAGCGAAGCGACAGCAGAAGTCCAGGAGCTCCCGCTCTGAACACCTGAAGACCCCACCAGCAACGGCGGAGCATCGACCATCCATCATCACCGCGAGCCGGGGGAGACCACAGCAGCAGAGGAGAGCGAGAACAGAGCCAGGCAGTGAACAACCCCGAGGTTGTGGCGGATGGAGGACCAGCAGTGCAACAATGGACATCCCACAGAGCATCGAGTGCGTCTGCTTAAAAGTTAGCGTTGCTATGCTAACTGCTGATTGGTGAGGCTAACAGCGGATCAACGGGGCTAACAGCTGATCAGCGGAGAAAGATGAGTCAATGGAGCCAGTTTTTCAGGTATGCAGGCTTCAAAGGTAGTAGCACAGCCTCAGAGCTTGCAAAGACAACTTGGCTTTCTTCTTTTAACAGAAAAAAGCTGTTTTGTCACGGATCGAGAAGCAGCGATACTCACGCCAGCGTCCTCTCGCATCTGGGTTGCCATGGAAACAACATGAACATAGAACAAACTAACATTATTCAGAGACACTAACCATTCTGAAACCTCCTGCTTTAGCCACAGAGTCTGTATTTCTTCAGGAGCCTCTCCTTCTGGTTCCGATTCTAGGTCAAACTGGTTCGGTTGAGCGACAGCATCTCGGCAAGCCATAGCGATACATCCACCGTAAACATTAGCACATGCTACCGCTACCGCTAGCGGCATCGTCTCCCTGAGAGAGGCATGTAGCAGGCAAGGCAGGCATTTACAGACTGAGCTCATTAGCATTTAAAGGTGCAGGCACAGAAACAGCCTGCTCTCAGTAGAGCTCACTTGAGCGACTTTTAGACAGCTGAAATTCAGGACCATGGATGGGTTTGGGGCAATGCATTTTGAATACAGTGTTGTTGGACCTCTGACAGCTGTGTGAAATTGATGAAAAACAGTATAATATGGGACCTTTAAAGGCTTTTTGATGATTAGTTATTCTATGATAAGTTAGTCCCCCTGTAAACCAGAAGTATGAATCTCAATGATGTAAATGAGCTGAAATAGTTAACAGCAGCAGGTCAGGTAGCAAAAGAGAGGGTTTTTCCATCTTATAATCTAACTGTCCTCTCATTGTGGTTTGATTCATCACTCCATATACTGTATAATGTTCTAATTTTGTCTCTAAAGCTCGTACATATAATCTCTTCCAGGATCTTGAATGACTAGGCCATGCCTCTTTCTTCTGCAGGGTCTCCTAAAGCAGTGTAATGAGTTGGGAGCGGAGTACCTCTTCCAGACGGACAAGCCCTACGATGTGAGCTATGACACGGGGGATAAGAGCATCCAGTGTGGTCGACATGTGGATGCCTTTAAACTTTGGCTCATGTGGAAGGCAAAGGTATTCATGCACAGTATCAGTGTTTCATGGAGTTAATATTTTTGGATTATTGGGTGCTGCTTTTTTTTTCTTCATCTTTCACTAATTAGTCTCAACCCTCCACCTTAGAGATACTGTGTGATTACATCCGTTTGCCTTTATCGATCTCTGTCTTTGCGTCTGTTACTCTCTCAGGGCTCGCAGGGTTTTGGGGCTCAGGTCGACAAATGCCTAGAGAATGCAGAGTATCTGTATGATCAACTGCAGAGAAGGGCAGGCTTCGAACTGGTCTACAAAAACAAAGTAAGAATGGTATTCACAGGAAATAGGAAATGTTTTTTCAAGTGCTTAAAGACATCTAGTTTATAAACAAGGATCCATTCATGTCAAGTACATTAAACTGTTACTTCTTCAGCATTTTATTATGATAACTCACCATCAATCTTACTTTTGCCTGGTTTTATACTGCTGTCTGGCAACCAAGACAGACGCAACTTGGCATTAAGCCTGTTACCATGTACAGAATATAACCCGGCACTATTGTTTGATGATTTGGTTGTTTTTATTGTTCTATTTTCATTATTCACCTCTTTGTTAATATTACCAATCAATTCCTACTGGGGATATCTGTCATCCACCTCTCACACAGCCGGAGCACAGTAATGTGTGTTTCTGGTACACCCCCCCCAGTCTGAGAGGCCTGCCACTGGGACCTGATAGAGACACCAGACTTCATCAGGTCAGTGCAAAGTCCACAGTGGCTCCTCTGAATTCAGCAATGGGGAGGCACCATTGCATTTGACCACCTTTCTGTCTTTGCAGGTGGCTCCACAGATCAAAGGCAGGATGATGGAGAAGGGCTCTGTTCTGATTGGCTATCAGCCTCTGGGAGCCAAAGTCAATTTCTTCAGGTGTGTGTTCTCCAATCCTGCCACACAACAAGAGGACATCGACTTCCTGCTGGATGAGATCATCAGGCTAGGCCATGACCTGTGATGTTTTACTGTGCTTCAGCTATTGCCTCTGATTTAAAGCACAATGTGTAAGATGAGAATTTGTTAGAAATTTTAAGAAAATGAAATATGAGCTGAGTGTGAACAAACCGTCTTGACATGTCAATGACAGCTGTACTGTTGCAGAGTTGTTTCTGTAAGCTTAATTGCCACTTTAACTCATCGTTAATGCACTTCAAAAACGCGACAAGAGCTTTGAGTTTCCACAATCATCTCTAGTTTGTTTGGATAAATCCTGAAGACTCCCATCAGCCAACAGGTCCACAGCTAACTGAGCTACTTGCTAACACCTGCTAGTCACTAGAGCAGTGAGAATAAGTTGCAGTTGGTGAATAGATTGCCCCCTAAAGTTTAAGTACCTTTGAAGTCTACAAATTAAAACCTTTAACTTTATACCTTTACCAGTTAATTGAATGGCATAAAGGGGCCCTTTTACAATCATTGTTAAAGGTCATCACATTCAAGTAAGTATCTGAAAATGTTTAACTGCATGTCTTGCCTTCCCTTATGAGGTTGAAAACCATTTTTTTTGGACTTGGGTTGTTTGAAAAGGTCTGCACTGCTTTACATCCTCCCCTTCCCGATCAGAAATCAGCAGACATCAATGTGTAATGCTGCTGCTGTGTTAAAATGTTCTGCGTATATACACGGTGGCACTGAAGGGCAAATGACAATGGGGAATCACTTCGAAAAGAAAAAACAAAAAAAAAAAAAACACATTAACTTCTACCAGAAAAGATGGGTACCTGCTATGACACACATCATTGCAGACTGGACGAAAGCACATCCGCCTTAACAGGTCTTTCTTCTGTACAACCCTGCTTCTCTTAAACATGTCTTTAAAAGTGCGAACACTCATTGTTATGCTATGAAAAAAGGTGGACAGCATATCAGCTATCACCTCATATGCATGTCCTGCATCAACATAATCCCTGATAACTTCTTTGGTGGTAGCCATGTTTACATCTGAGCCATGAACTACCTGGTGTTGAGTAAAGCAGCCTTTTCCACCTGTTAAAAAGACAGACGCGCTTTCGTCCAATCAGCAATGATCTGTGTCATAGCAGGTACCCAACTTTTCCGAAAGTTAATGGCGTGTTTCTCATTGACGTTTGCCCTTCAGGGCCACCGTAGTGTATACCTTTTGCCAAGTCAACAATTTGAGCACTTACTTTCAAAGTATACAAACATAACAGCTGCGAATGCATCTATAAATACAGTTCTATACTTGAATGAGTTCAGCTTGAGTTCTTAGGAAAAAACGGGCACAAAGAGAACCTTTAAGTATAAGTAAAAAAAAAAAAAGAAAAAAGTGTCTGCACTGAATGAAAACATTACAAAGCATGATTTAAGGTTTAAAAACACTGAATATTGATTATTTGTACAAACATTTATTGAAAAATAGGATTACATTTTTAATTTATATTAATTTTAATATTACATTGATTCCTTAAAACCAAGGTTGTCTTGTAGCATTTAGTCAGCGCTCATACCACTGGTTCCTTCCATTTCCACCTGGAACAAGAGACAACTTATTTGTTAAATCATTAAAACATGATGCACGGTATTGAGTAGAACAGCAGGAACCTTTGTACAATGAAATTAAGTCTGGTAACAACTTCCTCATTAAGTCAGTTTGAAAGTGTATGAAGCCATCTGGTTACAGATTAGACCAAAGACGCTTTTGCAGCAATGCACTCAAAACTACAGTCAGGTGACTGACAGTCAAGGTGCAGTAGACTGCTCATGAAAACTGAAATGTGTGCTTTCTGAGATCTGATAGTTTGAACAGTGCTGTTTGCACTGCACAAAATCTAAACTCAGCTAACGTCCACCAAAATAACTAAACCCCTTTGACTTGGAATGGAAAGCCGTAGGCTGGATTCAGACCAAATCAGGCGATGCAGTGAAAACACAGGTTTTTCCTGTTCATTTTAATAGTGTATTCCATTTTGGCTGCAGAGTGGCTGCACAAAAAAGGCGGAGTGCTCGGAAAGAGGTGGCTGGATGATGTGCCTTTTCTCTGGGCCGCTGGCTACTGCCTGCTCCTCATCGGGAACAAATCGAATATGAAAAAGTTGGCGCTCAGAAAATTGGGGGCTGATTAAAGTCACATCACACACTCTGCCAGATTTGGTCTGAATGTACCCTTACTTTAAAACAAACCAATATGAACCATTTTGTTCACTATCACTCAACCTGAGAAAAAAGCTTAGATTCTCACCTTTTGATTTCCCAGGTTTGCTGTGGTATCCATGGTAAGATTCCCTCTGGCCACTTGGATTATCTGTAGACAGATGATGATGAAGTTAGGCATTTTCACAGACATTTTTTTTTTATATACGTACTCCGACTGGTTTGAAGTAGTCAGGGTTCAAATCTAACAACTTGAGAAAGCAGTTGACAGATTTCCTGGCTTTCAGTTTTGTTATTGTTATTTGAGGAAATGTCACAAAGAAGGTCACCCAAAGCCCCTTGTGAAATAAAAAAGCAATGTTTCTAAAATCAACATTAATTGAAATGTATCAGATAAACGATATGAAAATTTATTGACACTACAAAAGTCAAGAATTAGAGATAATAAAAAATGTAATTCTGGAATACTGTTGATACTTCATGGTCAAATGCAAAAAAAGTGACAAACAGTATTCAAATCTAAATTTCTGGCACCAGCAATGATGAATTACCAATTCTGATGCATTGAAAAATTAGATACATTTGACAGCGATTCATTGTTTTGCTTTGGAGCATTTTGTCCCAAAGCTGACATTTTGTTTAGATGCATCGTCAGACAAAACCTAAACATTTGCAAAAGGTTTAATATGATCATTTGGAAGTTGAATGTAAAGGTTGCAGATATCTATAGATGGCACAAACAACTGCACCATTAAAATTCAAACTGTTTGTCATATGGGATAACAGGCTTTTCTTCTGTTTCTTTGTCTATACCCCATTAATGACATTATAAAACACAATTAAGATTGATTTTAATTGTTCTGTTCTGCAGTGATTTCAGTACAGACTTATTGATTTCCATTTTCAGTGTGGTTCATTTTATACAACATAAATGCATATGATGGAGACATACAATGTTCATGTTGTGCTTAAATGAAATTCATGTGGAAACTCAAGGCATCATACAGACCAACATTTTTTTTTTGGTGGGATAATGCTGATTTTTCTCCTTTAACAAATAAGCATACATTTTATGGATTTTAGAAAATAGGATAAGCCAAGTACTGCAATTAATTTTCAGACATTTTGGAGCTTAATCACATTGGAATGTTTGTAAAGAACTTGAACAAGTAGGTTCATGTAAAGAACTAAATTAAAAAAAAACTAAAAATGTTCAATTTATAAGAAATGCTGACATTCTGGGATAGTGGCTGAACCGACATCCCTAAGCATCAGTATTTGACAAAGTGGGAATGAGACTCAACTTTCTTACAAAGTGGACCTTTAAAGTACTATTTGATTTCAAGAGTTAATACTTTAAAAACCATGACTTTGAATGTCATGCAGGATATAATTAATTCTTTGTTAGTTTATGCATGGACTTTCACGTAATTTTTTTATAAACAAAGTTGAAATTCTGACCTGCTGTGCTGTATCGTCCACATGCCTTACCTTGACCTCTGTTCCTATACAGCCCCTGCCGCCTTTGGTTTTTATGCCCATTCATGCCAAATCCTTCAACCTTACCGCCATTTGCTCTCTTCGTATCTATGAGAGAAGTAACAGTTCCAGCACAACAATTTTTCTCGAGACAACAAAGACAAAGACAACTGCACGCATTCATCATTGTAAATTATAAATTAGATCACCTGGATTTTTAAAAGGAGGTCTCGTGTCTGGTTCCTTGTGGCATTCAGGCTGCTTACATGTCTTACAGTCCTGTAAGTTAGTGCACTGGACGCCAGATTCCACCAAATGTCCCTTTGACAGAGACACTTGGGCCATCCTTTGGTCAGTCATCGGGACACATATTTGCTCATTTCTCAGCTGGCCAACTTCTTCATTCCCACATGTTCCATTCTCCACCTCCATGTCCACTCCATTTTGGAGCATCAGCTGATCTGAAGGTGAAATTCTCTCTCCTGCCACTGGGTTCAAGAGAAGTGCATGTTCCCGCTCAGGAGAGCAAGGGCATTTCTCCTGCTGCTCAATTACAGATTCCTGGTTTGGGCTTCGATTAGCCTCAGGTTCAGAAAACCTATTTTCATCCATGTCCTCTTCAGTGGGGATGGATACAATTATTTTACTCTGCAGGGTAGTTTGAGAGACTAAGGGATCCTTTTCTGAAGGAGCTGCACTCAGGCATTGCTGTGGTCCCCCATCTTCAGAGACATCAATTTCACACAGCATTTCTGGCTTCTTTGTTGAACTCAGTTTCTCAGCTGGGGTGCTGTAAATGAGCCAACTGTCTGACATTGGACCAGCATCAGAAAAGGAAAACCTGTGAGACAGCCTCCTTTTACTAGAATTGACAATAAGATTGTCACTTGGGGTTGACAGTCCACCATTTTCAGCATCCTCTGTCATCTCAATGATTATTTCAGGCTCAAACGTGCCTTTCTGCAGCATCCACTCTTTAGTGGGGATAAAGGGCACGAGAGACTCCACAGACCAAACAGACTCATTCAATCTTCTCTTCATCGGATTGCTCTCTGTAGTGTCTTCATG
Organism: Diplodus puntazzo; assembly: GCA_963678695.2. Lineage (NCBI taxonomy): Eukaryota > Metazoa > Chordata > Actinopteri > Spariformes > Sparidae > Diplodus > Diplodus puntazzo. The sequence continues at coordinate 28,888,554 of OZ023166.1, read as the reverse complement.
TGGATTTGACCCCTTGCCATTTTCTTGCTCATTGTCAGGGAGCATATGGGATGTGTTTGGGGAATGCAGTATTTCATTTTTATAGGTTAGGCACTGCCCTTCAGAGCCAAAAGTTCCCACAAGCTCACTTTCTCTTCTGGATGAGGGAAAATCATATAGAGCAAAAGGCAGTTTAACAATCTTGAAAAGTGTTTCACTGTCCTTACAACTTAAGACATTGTCAGCATCATCACCAACTTCATTAGCCACAACGGGACCATTCTTGGACTTAGTTGGACTGTGGTAAAGTGACTTTTCAGTCTCGACTTCGGTTTCATAAGAAGGCAGCTGCTGGTCATTCTGATGCAGTCCCTTGTCAGCAATTTTCAGCACCACTGCCTGTGGCGTGCTGCCTCCCCAACTCATCAGAATGTCAGGAACAGAGGTACGCCTCTCTTTGACCACCTCATCCTCTTGCTGCGAAGAGCTGCATACAGGGACTATACTATCTGGAGAACTCACCGACCACATGTTGCTGTGACCCTTTCTGAAAAGGGGAACATTCTCCTGACCAACACTGCCTGTATGGCACTTCTGTGGTTCTCTGATACATGACTGAACAGCCTTTGTTCCTTTAGGATGAGGGTTGTTTGAGTCATGTCTCACTGTGCCATTTGTGCTGATCCCATACACCTGTTCATCTTTTGCATTACAGGTGGGTAGGCTATAGTTCTCAACCTCAACAGAGCCTTGTTTTTGGGAGCTGCAGCTTGAGGATGGAGAAAGCGAGGCGGTTCCATGACCAGAATCTGATCTGATATGTGGGTTTCCATCACTATAACCACCCACACCTCTATGTGTGGGTTCCGTTTGGACCGCAGAGTTTACAGTTTCTCGGGGGACAGTACAGGGCTGGCGAATTCGGCGTGGCTGGTTTGGGTTCTGGTAGGGTGCGCTGGGAACTTGGACCTGTGGGTGAAGCAAGCGTCTGTAGTCGACTGGTTGGATGTGAGGGTGGGGCAAAATGTAAGCTGGAGCCTCCATGTAAGGGGGAGGAGGGAGTGGGGGCATGACCATACCATAACCTGAGAGGCAGAAATCAAGATGTTAAAAAATATTTGCAATGAAGCCAAGTATAAGCTTAGAATGCAAGAGCAGGGGTTGTATTGGATTTGTCATACAAAGTGTACGACTACAAAAAACGTACATATTTTATTCCACTTCAGTCAGAGCGTGTGCTATTGCTATTAGCTTAGCAGTTAGAGTGAAGAATCTTTTTTTTTTATGTTTTTAAACAATTTTTGTTCCTTTACACCACCCCACCCCCTCCTCCACAAGTAGAAAAAATTCTTTTAACTTCGAGTATCCAATTGCATTTCTCCAAATAAAAATGAAAAAAATCCCTAACACTCACCCATGCCTGGGAAGCCACCAAAGGGATTATAGGGAAAGGGCACGGGCCATTGGTACTGGAGGAAAGGGGCTGGAGGTGGAGCAGGGACGTAAAAGATAGGTTGGGCAGAGATGTGGTGTTGGGGATGGAGGGGAGGTCCGGGGTCCTGGCTGGTGCCATTCAGTCCTGTATGTTGCTGTCCAGGATTTGGCAAGCCACTGTAAGAGGGGAGGTTTCCAACATTTGGTCCTGGATGAGCTGGTGGAGGTCTGTTAACAGAGGCTGTTGCTGCCATATTCAACCTATACAGAGTTAGAGGAAACACGAGTGTCATTTGAGCAACCACACTGTGGTGATTGGAGCAGCTTATGTCTTATAAAAGGGTAACTCCTCCAATTTTACACATTCAAGTGTGTTTAGAGGTCTTGAGGTGTACTATTGCATGAAAAAAAAAGTACCGAAAAGCCTTTTCCTCCTCTGCATGTAATATGATAAATTGCATGTAATATGATAAATTGTCTATAGTGTCATCACTCAAGCATGAGTTTTATTCATTGACGTACCTAGTGTTGATTAATGGTTCATCAGCATTTCAAGAACACAACTTTCTGACTCCTTTGTGTCTTTGCAATGCCAGACTGTGCTTTGCTATATGGAAAATTAAATAGCGATATTATAAATGCCAATATAAGTATGAGGAGCAGTTAATGACAAAAAAAAAAATCAACTGCAATACGATGAACAAAATTAAAGCAAGAAACAAACTTCAATATGAGTCCTGAGCTGAATCACTAAAGAGGGAATTATTTTAAACATTGCACTTCATCTCAAAATCACATATTCAAGTCTTCTGTCTGCATTTCCCCTGCTTCATATTCTATTAAGAACAAAGTAGCGTTGCCTTACCTTGTTGAGAACTGCAATAAGTAGAAACCAGAGCGACACTCAAAGTGATTCAAACTGAGCAGCAGGCACACCTGGGTTTAAGTAGCTGCTGATCAGACAGGTGTGTGCACCATCAGCTGATATGGAGTTTAGGGGCCCCCTGCAGGACCGAATGTGAGTGTGCCATCAGAACTCTAGATGGAGACAGACTCCAGTCAGACAATGAAGCTTTCAGCTGGCTGTTCTAAAACTTCAGTCTTCTATTAGACAATTGTCTGGGTTGTCTGACCAGTTTCCTTTATGGGCTTTGTGTTTCCATCTATTCAACAGTGTTCAGGGCCAACATCACAGGACAATATTAGGATCAAGTCTAACATACTTTGCATGGAGTCGGTGCCACTGAAGTGATTAAACAATTTATCAGTAATGTAATTGCATCAAAACTAAAACTAAAGAAAGAAAATATTTAAAAACATAATATGTAAGAATTCTGGATGAACATTTCTTAAAACAAAATGACCTTTGTTATATATGGTTGTGTATTAACATTATCCCAAATGTTTCTAACAATGTACAAACCCAGAGAAATCCATATGTTAACTGTGGCAAACGGAACGTTTCATTTGATTGCTGTCGTTTCTTTTTTGATGGGGAAGTTGGCAGTCTAGACTAAATTTAAGGTGAATACAACTTTACATTACGTGACCTCATCTGTGAACATTTGTACCTGAATCACATTAGATAGATTCTCATCAGTAGTGGTGGTTGTTTGATGGTGTAAACATCAACAGCGTGGCACGTTTTTATTTGTGTTCAATCAGAGTTTATCTGCCCAACAGCCAATTACTTTAATTTACCCTAGCTGTGAGAAAAAGTTAGTGAGCAATGGCAGACAGACAGTCCGTGCTGTTAAATTCAGACAACTCCCGGTGATTTCAGTATCCCACTCACTAGAGACTCTGGTCCTCTTGCTTCTTTTCCCCTCTCACCAGCTCTAGTCAGCACTCAAAATAAAGACCCAAAAATGGATAAATCTACTTTTTAATCCCAAAATTTTAAAAGTAATCTCTGAGCTGTCCAACTGTCAGTATACAAAGTGACTCCAGCACTTTAATAAAGACCTCCTGGCTGAAGAAGTTACATATTTTGCATTTTACTATAATTACATTTGCATTCTATTTACCCATTCTGTAAATTCAGAATTTAATATTACAGTTTAAAATAGTTCATTTCAAAAAGCCTTTAAAAAGTCATGGACAGAAGCTGTAGCCCTGCAGCCTTGTGTTCTTGTGCAAATTTGGTCTGAAAGCAAGTAAAACATATCTTTAATACTATTTTTCTTTTTAAACTCTGCAAAAGTGCTGTTTGCAGAATGCATGGTGTTGAGGTAATGTGCATCTTCTTGCAGCTAAAATTAATAATTGCGCTATGACAATGGTAAGTACCACACTGTACCACCAGACTAATGCAACAGAGCAACTTTTCGAAGCACGTGAGACATGAAAAAAATCATTAATGTAATGTCCTTCCAGACCCAGATAATTCGGAATTTGCCTTACTTAGAAAAAAGTATGATAATTATACAAAAATAGCCAATTTTCTTGCTGATGGTCTTGTTTGCTTATTCTGTAGGTCAGATAGAGGCATAAATATAATTGTGACTTTTTCATAACCCGTTCAAAACTCCATGTAGTTCGTTAAAGATTTCACAAGTCCTACACAGCTGTCCAGCCAGCTGTAATGCAGTAACTAACCAATCAATGCACATTGTTATGCATAATATATTTTCTTTATTCTCTGTGTTTCATCTTTTAAAAACATTCAAGTATATGGAATTTGGGGGTGATAATAACTAAGAAATGATGTCACCTGTCATTGACAGGATCTTTCATGTGTGTAAAATTGAATTTTTGAATCTAGCTTATAGACTTTGGGTTCTCATTCCTTAACATCCTTCGAATAGTTTAGTAATGCAACAGAACATTTCTTTTATATTGTCCAGAGGAAAAAGAAAAATCTACAGTTAGTTTGTTTGTTCGTTAGTTTGTTAATTCTTTGTAGATATGGTTTTCCCCTGGCCTTTGAAAGCCTACATATCTAAATCTTTTTTCCTGAAGAGATTTACAGTACAGTCCTAGGAGTCCTGTGATGTCTGGTATGTTTGTGTTGTTATGTTATCCAAGTGTCAATATTGGCACTGTAAACATATTCGGAAGGACAAGGATTAAACTTTTGGAATGTGCCTGAGCCAAGACAGAAACCACATCAAAGAGTTCTACCCCATGGAAGAGTGCATGTAACACAATAGTTTTCAGCACTTTAAATAGAGTTACTGTATTTAGACCATGTTGTTAATAGAAATGTGTCAAAGCATCTTAAAGGGAAACTCTCGCCAAAAAGCAACCGAGGCTTTATTTGCGATTGAATATGAGTCAAACCTTCGTGTAAAAGCATAATTACGACGAAAGAGGCACTTTTAAGATTTGCCGTAGTTTTGTTTTTGGGCAAACTAGCTGCGCCCTAACAGGCAGGAGAGTAATGGTGGACTGCTCCTCAAGTGTGTCTGTTAGGTCGCACTCGGGGAGCGACACTTTTTGTCTACCATGATGGCAGCGTGCCAGAGGTGCTTCTGCTAACGTGAGTTGACCAAAAACCTTCTTTTCAGTAAACTCTGTGTACACAATGTTCTCAATACTTGTGTTCATGTGTAGAGACCCTGGTGATACTACGAGCAAAGTTTCATGTTGTGTCGAGCCTTCTTAGTTTTTTTTAAAATAGCGATTTTGATGGTAGCGTAAAAGTGCCCCTGCACCCAATTTAAAATTAGCTTGCCCAAAAACGAAACTACGGTAAATCTGAAAAGTGCCTCTTTCGTGGTAATTATGCTTTTACACAAAGGTTTGACTCATATTCAATCACAAATAAAGCCTTGGTTGCTTTTTGGCGAGAGTTTCACTTACTAACAGCTGTTAAATCCCTTCATCTCTTTTTTGGAATAGTTTCCACAAGTAATCAGGATAGATTTAATCCTAATGAGTGAAACATGAATAAATTGAGGTTGGAAACAACATTTTGCTATAAACCTGGTCTATTTGTGATGTTCTAAAAAACTGTAGCTTGGTGAGATAGCAGTATTGTGGCTGTAGCAGGGCCTTATTACATGTGTGGTGAGTAACAAATTAGTATTTCAAGGCTACAATCACTTCTAGTATCATGTTGTACTGCATTTCTGCGTGGTTTGTCCAGGTAGTGTTGCTGTCTCCCATCAGAATTGCTTAACTGCTGTTGGTATAAGTCAAGCCCCCAGGAAGAGTGCCAGGCTTTGAAGTACATTTTCAAAGTGGCCAAAAAATGGTCACTGGTCAAGTAATAGAATTATGCAAACAAAGATCATACATAGGGCTTTATTACATCTGACATGGTTGTGATGGGATTGCTATTCTCATACATTTACTGTGGTCCTGTCCAATGGTAGAACAATTCTAGACGTAAACTATTCATGTTAATGAATGTTAATATTCCTCAACGTCCTGATGTTTGTATATTTAATATGATGGAAATATACAGGAAAAAATGACATAAAGTATATTTGCATTAGCCTTTTTGTCTGTAAAGAGGACAATACTAGGAAAATGTGTAAACCCAACTGTTATACATAACTGGCTGATGGACTTCTTGGACATATCATAGATGGATAGTGTGGCCTGAATCCTCATAAACTATGACAGTGGGCTAGGGGCTGTGATTTGAGAAACTGAATAATAGGTCTCAATTCATTAACTCATCCATTTTCTGCTGCTTATCTGGTGCCCAGTCAGGCAGGCTAAGCAAGGTTGTACAGATGTCAGATTAGCTACATAATCTGTCCAGCCTGTTCTGGGTCTACCCCAGGGTCTACTACCTCCAAGAATGAGGCCCCTAGATAGGATCCTGATCAGATGCCCAAACCACTTCAACTTTATTCAGTGCAAGGGCACAGCAGCTCTACTCTAAGCTCCATTCAGATGTCTGCATTCTTAATGCTATCAATAATGGTGAACCGAGCCATCCAAAGGACGAAACTCAAATGTTTCCTAAGTTTTCTAATCTTGTAAACTTCAGGGGAAACTTTAGTCCTTTTCAATTGAGATGCATTAAAAAAATGTTCAAGGTTATTATAATATTTGATTAATGTTAGTATTATGATTATGAATATTATGGATATTTTGATGATGATGATGATGATGATTATTATTATTATCATTATTATTATTAGACAGGTTGACCCAGGAATATTGCTGCGTGGAAGCAGAAAGTCTCTCGTGTCAGCTTCTATGATGATATCAGTACAGAAACTCTGCAGCATGACCAGCAAGTATTATTTGAGAATAATTATTTTTACTTTACTATGTGATTTTTATGAGTTTACAGCAGCCTTCTAAATGTAGGTGACTGTTACATATCAAACATTCACAAAAAAATATATATATTTAGATGAACCTGCTGCAAGTGAGAGACTTTTCTCTACTGCTGGCGATAAACTGCTCTCGCCGAGAGAATGCAGAGAATGTTGACAAGCTGATCTTTTTACAGAGGAACCTCACAATACAGGAAAATATATATAAGAGACACACATTTTTATTTTAAATAAAGTCCCATGGAGCAAACCGGTAGGGAGTGACTTCGGCCCTCTAAAAGGCTGATTCTTCTTGCCAATGTTGCCAAGAGTTTACTCTTAGGGGAAATATTTGGTCTCTATAAAAGAATCAATCAAGGAGTATGGTTTAGACCTGCTCAAATGGGAAAGTGTCATTTGATGCCTTTTGTTGTGAATTTGCGTTATAGCTACACATGAAGATTGATTGATTGAAAGCAGTTAGATGGTTTAAAATATATTGAAAATATACAGTATATTTTCAATTTACCATTGCTGTGTTCATTAATCCCATGTGGTTTTACATGGGCAAAATACGTATCTAGCTATAATGTGTACCATTTAAATCCAATAAAGGCTATATCGACAATAATTAGCTATTTTAATTGTGCACAGCCATTTTGGACTCACAATTGAATTCACCGAGTGGTTTGGATACGCCACCCTGGCTGCAAGCAAAGCTCCTCAACGAGTCAACAAGACCGCAGAAAGAATCATCAGCTCTGACCTCCCCTCCATGGAAACACTGTAGACACAGTGCTGCTCAGGGAAAGCACAGAGCATCCTTAGGGACAAACACCACCCGGCCCACTCTCTGTTCAGGTGAAAGAACTCAGGATACAGTTTGAGACACCACAGACCAGAGAGCATCTTCAGAACACAGTCTGACAACAGCTTCTTTCCAGCCACTTTCATACTAGTAGCAAATGACATTAAGGTTGGAAGAAAGTGCCACATCCCCCACCTCATTCACACTACGGACACTTCACAACACTGACAGACCTTAGAAACTATTTGTTGTATTTACTACCTCAGCCCCCATCTACATGAATGCCTTTATCCCTGTCATACAGAATCTCTTGTGCAGTATTTAATTATTGAAATAATTCTTTTCAGTGTGCAATATTTTAGGGTGTATTTTGTATTACTTGTTAGTCTGTTTTTATATAACTCATAGTGTGTACTTCAAAAGAGAATATTTTTCTAGTTTTGTGTGTGTTAGGTGTGGGTAAAATAGGTGATTCACACACTAAAAGTAACTCAGGGGACATCTTACCACCACTTAATTAAATGCATGGTTGCAAAGTACAAGTATTGATCTATTGATTTTGACAAATCTTTTAATAGCAAACATAATGTTGATGAGTTGCGAGGACTTAATAATGTTGGTAATAACATTGACCTAATACTGTATGTGATTTAAACTTAAATTTCTGTGTTAATTGGTTTCAAACAAAATTGACTACTCATTCTCATTGGCTCAGTAACTTAATTCTTCTCCACCTCTACAACAAAATTTCAAGTCACCCCCCCCCTAGCTATTTATCCTCCCTGGGCAAATTCAGAGAGTTAACATCTAACCATGCATTAGATGATTGTTCTCAGTCATCCAGGTCCTGGTAATTCTAAGGCATGAGGGCCAATGGTGAGTCGTTGACCCAACCAGCCTTCATAACGACTCTGAAACTCAGAGTTCACACGTGTCAGAATCAGAATCAGAAATCCTTTAATGTCCCGCAAACAGGAACATTTATTTTTACCCAGCAGCCAAAGGACAGAATATTACAAAAGTCAAAACCAATAGCAAAAATAAACAATATAATTAAAAAGGTAAGATTTAGAATAGACGTACATACATATAAACATGATATCGTACAAAATTAACAGCAGTACTTAACAACTCTGTAAGGGCATACCAACATAAGGTTTGAAGCCTACAAACTCCCTTCCAGTTAGTTAGAAAACAAGAAGCTTCTTTAAAGAGAGGTGAAATGTCTTATATGACGATATGCCCCCCTCTGGCTTTTTTGTACCCTCTGGACACCTTAGTGGCAAAAAAAATGCTATTAAATCACAATTCATCCATATTTTTTTCTGCTTTTTTTCATAAATCTCTTAAACATGCGCCATCTTCACGACTGCTTATGGTATAATGAGATCAGACATGTACGACAGGGGATGCATGAGGCTTTATGTGATTAGCAAAGATGGTGCTGATGCAGTGGACAAGCCAAAGGATGTTGGAATGGTCATTGAGGGTGTGGAACTGCTACGCAATCTGCAAAGTGTCTCTTTTGGATGTGCCATGCTTTTCAGCCTGATCTACACACTCAACCTAAACTATCCGCAAAAACTCAAATTCACATTTGAGTTCTTCCAGAAAGTGTTGATGAACATGGATGGCAAGAAACTGTCCCCAAAGGTCCAAAGACTTAAAATTAAGATGCTTCAGTGACCTCACTAGTACAGTGCCGGACAGTTGAGCACATTTTGGCTTGGTGTCCTTAACTATTCACTATTCATGTGGTTTGAGAAGAAAACCCAACAAACAAACACTGGAAATGGATTTTGTATTTTTTGGCATTGTCTTTTGCCACTTTCATTATGTGTGAACTTGCGGATACTTCTTTAGAGCTGCTGTTGGAGGGATGGAGCATTTGGTGGAGGAAACTACTCTTGGACCTTGTGGCCATTTTTTTTGCATTGAAATTGCATACTATTATCTTTGTTGCATATGTCAATGGAGAGGAATGAGCAAAACCACTCATATAACAGCTTTCATGAACTGAGTGGTAACAGATAAATCACTGTATTTTGTTCCGCAGTGACAGAAAGCAGTGACGGGACAGTCATTTCTATGAAAATGTTTACTACTGGCAAAAGGGCTTGTTTTTTATTAGGTCTGACCTTTTTCCAATAAGTTTTGTGGAGGATAGAGCAACCCCTAATACTGATGATGGGATATATTTTTTGCTTGAATCCTTCATGTAATTATACAGGTTTTCATTCTCATCTGTGGTATTAATACCCTGGGAAGCCTTGTCTTTACGTATGATGTTTTTGCTAGAGTACATAACTGAGCCTTTTGCCCTTTAAGGTATTGTCAGGTATATTTTACTAGAAAGCCTTTTGAATATTTCCCAATTGTTATTAATGTTCCTAAAATTTGTAAGGTGTTTTTATTTTATGGATTTGCATTTTTCATTGTTAAAATATTCCTCAGATAAAAATACAAATCCATTTTAAGTTACTGTGTTGTGTAAAGCCTTGCTGCTTTTAATCTAGTACTGTTAGTTTTACTGTGCAATGGAAAACGTACACTTTGCAGTCTGGATTGTGTTTTAATTTTACCATTGAGGGAAAGAATCAGCAAAAGATCCACACACTCTTAATAACTCCAAGCAATATAAATTGAGCAATATTTCGATCTAACAGATCTTCGTCAGGCATTGTGAAAGTTGACTTCGACGTGTGAGAGTTCATGACCTTTAAGAGATTTTACACTTCCGGGTTGACCGGAGCGTGAAGAAGAAGAAAAAGACGAGAGTTAATTGTTTGTGATGCATTGGAATGGCAAGTGGCTATGAAGTTTTCAGAACTGTGCTTGTATGTGTAGAATAACCAATTTGGAATACATCACTTTTATGTATAAGTTCTCCTTAACAGTAACTGAATAAACACATAAGGTTTATGTGTAAATTTGCATTAATTTAATTTAATCAAATCTCAGTAAGTTATTTAATTTATTCACATTAACTCAATGTGATATAAAAACAGTGCATTTAATGCAACCCTTTAGACTGAACTTATGTAATAAAATTAGATGGAAAATTTACATGTAATTAAAATACATAAAGTCAACGTTTTAGGCTTGATTAATTTTTTGAGTATGGGTTGAAAGCAGAGGATACAATGCTTGTATATATAGCCGATAAAGATGCTATTCCTAGGATAGGAGAGAAGGGTGATATGCAATGCACTGCCACAAAATGTGATGTGAATACAAGGGACAGCCACATATACCTGCTCATCAAGTCTGGAGTTCTTACTCTAACTTGTCATCTTTTTTGCAGCATTCAGCTGAAATCCCCTTTCATGGCTAGTACAAAAAAGGAGTAAGCATACTCACATGTTAAGTGTATATATTAACAGTGTCTGATGTAATTTTGCAGTATTATACTTTGATCCACACGTAACTTGTAAATTATTATCAATGGTAGTTATTACCTTAACTAAAATGAGTCTTGAGTTATACAAAGTATAATGACGTTTTTGAATAAAAAGACACAAACACTTTCATGCTTGGCCCTCTTTTGGATCCCTTCCACAAATGCTGTAACCTCATCATATTTTTAGGGAAGCACACCCTCAGAGTAACCCCCTGCCTTAACCCAACATCCATGGCAATTTAAATTGCAAGGACTTTTGCAATTTCTTATACATGGACATGCTTAGACAATGAAACATAGAACCTCACACATAGATTAGATTTATGCTTTGGAGTTACCTTTCATGTTGAGGAACACCGCAAGCTTCCCAGTAACACAGTTACATTGTCTTGAGAGCAGTCCCAGATGTGGCTGGCACTTCAATCTATCCATGCATTTTTTTTTTGTGCACACCCAAAATATCTTATAGCTTTGTTTTGCACTGATTCACACAGAATTATTTCTAAGGCTATGTACCCCTGCAGAATCATCAATGTGCGGCCCACGAGCCACCACACTTTTTTCAGTCTGCAAACTATTCCATTGAAAAACTGTTTCTATAAATCCTTTTCTATATTTTATGATATGAACGTGCAGCTGCTATGGTTACTGTTGTCACTCAGCTGGGAGAGAGTATGTTACTGTGGGACGGAGGAGGGGTGGTTGTAGTGCCAGGAAGTTGGTGGCTGAACTCTTTCATTATGTAATATTTGGAGTTAACACAGGATTAGTCATGCATCTCTCCATCAAAGCAGAAGAGAATCTGTAGGGCAACAGATTAACAAATATAATGTTTGCAATCACAACACAGCCTTCATATTGATAAATCCCAAACCATCGTCAGTGATGATTCCATTTCTCTCTCCCCTCTGATTATGTTTTTCGCTCTCTCTACAAAACAGTGACCTAGTCTATGGAGAAGAGAGCCCATTCAGATTCATCAAAGCCCCTTTCATAACCTAACAGCCACGAATGCACATCCATAAATGCTAACACACACACACACACACACACACACACACACACACACACACGCACACACACACACACACACCCCAACACACACACACACACACACACACACACACACACACACACACACACACACACACACACACACACACATGCACGCACACACATGCAAACAAACACACGCACACCTCCAGTTTGCCTTTGAGGGGGACATGGCTTTGTAAGCTATTTTTCGTAGCTCTGTGGTGCTTTTGCCAAGTCTGGGTCGTCTGCCCTCTCATTAATATCCTTTCCAGATTTCATAGGAGGCAGTGGACAAAGACATGAAAGACTGTAGAGATGATGGACCATTAATGGGACCAGAACAACACCATTGCAAGTCTAAGTATAATTTGTGTTTAAATAATTTTTGTAGTTTTGCCCAACAGTTTTATCATAGAGCCGAGTCGGGGCCAACTTGGGGGAAAAAAATCTGAGAAATCAAAGTGAAGACAAAGTCATAACAACACCCTTGTAATAATACTGTATGTACAAATCAGAAAAATGCAATCATTTGAAATTCCTGCAGAAGGAGGATTTCCCCTCAGAAAGCAGCCTGCTTTGTCCCGTTTTCTTCGCACACGGTGACTCTGCTGTTTCCTCTGCTACAACGCTCAGAACAGCCACCTTCAGCCCGGACAGGCGGACAGACACATGCTAACCGACACGAGTGCGGAAACAAGTGAGGCTATTTAGTGTTTGGCCAGATATTAGAAATTGGTGTGTATTGTTTTCTTTTTTGTATTTGTAAGTGTTTGTGGACCAGCTTGAGTCCTTTTACACTGTAAAACACTGTGCTTGTTGCTTGTTTTTCTTTGTGCTCATCACAAGCTGATTCGAGCCCCTCCACTTCATGAAGCTAAGTGTTAGCTTTGGCGCTGTATGAGCGTATAATAAGCCACGTTTCCATTAAGGAGTTTGTTCAATGGCTCCTGAGTGACAGGAAGGTGACTGATGTCTCTCCGTGGCTGTTCATCCTCCTTTTCTCTTTCTTTTCCTCTACTAACCCACACGTACACACACACTCATATGTTCATGTAAACGCACACAGATAGTCTCATGAGCAGCTTGTTGAAAACTAATCCTTAACGACCCCGCTTTATCATCAGACACGTGTGTTGCAGTACCACCTGCGCCAAATTCCGATCATCAGAGTCTAGCTCTGTCCAAACCACACTGTGATTGGAGGCACATGTTAGAGGCCGACAGACACTGTTCCACCATTGTTTGTTCAAGCATTGCACGGTCATTGAGGTGAGTACTCCACATCTTTCCAAGTTTTTTGTTGTCCCCGTCCCAACTTGTTTGAAACGTGCTGTTGCCATCAAATTGAGAATAAGCATATATTTACAAAAATTTATGAATCTGATGATGTGAAACATTCAATACATTGTCTTTGCACTGATATCAATTGAGTATGTCAAAAAGGATATGTACAATCAACGTGCACTGGAGTGCTGCTTTAATAGCAGTTAATGTGATGTATTTGATGCAGTGGTACATCTTAGATTGAGATCTCAGTAAGTGCATTCAACCATGAGGATACAACCAACAACTGCAAAGATCTTGATCAAATATGCTGAACTGCTTCAAGTGCTACGTTCAGAAACGGTATGAGATGGTTTTGTATTGTTTCAGTTTGATCAGCTTTACACCTGCAACACTATTACAGTAACATTACAGTCATGTACTGGTAGTCAGTTTTGTATTTCTTACTGCTTGCATAACGTTATGATTATTTTAAGAAAATTTGGAGCATAGAGAATCAGTAATCTGTTATCTACAGGATCCTGGTTTGCCTTGTTTAGTCAGTGAGTTCAGTGGGTGTAATATGTTAGCAGTAATCATAGGACTAGTTTTGTAGAAGGTATGCTGGACAGCATGCAATACATCCTTTTTTTATTGCTGTTCATTCTGCACTAATGAAAAAGAAACACTGTTGCATTTATTTGTATTGATACATTATACTGTGGCCATTGTATCTAGAAATATATATATATATTGCCCAGTGCCCCCCTGTCAGAGACCAAAGGTAGGGCAGGTGTGGTTATTAGAAATTGACAATTACTAATAGTAATTACTAATGGTAAAAGGGGGTTTTAAATGTTCTACCTTTTGAGCAAAAGAATATACAGCCCCTTCTCTCTGTTTTCTCTGGTCATGAAATGCTCATTTCAAAACTATTACTACTGCATAGACAGCTCAGTTATTGCAAGGGCCACCTCTCCAGTAGGGAAATACTTCTTTAACTGTAGTTCACTTTGTTTAGCTTTGATACTCCAGCCTTGCAGTAGTGCCAAAACTATGCTGCTTTGTTTGGGCTCAGATGCAGCAATTCCTCTTATCCATGCCTCATCAACAAAGACTACTGTGTACCAGTGATCTTCACTTCTGCCGCTGTTTTTTCAGTTATTATGTTTGTCTTCATCTCAAATAACTTCAGAATTTGAGTGTACTTGGACAGTTTTCAATGTATCGTCATATTACTGTAACCGCTGTAAATCAGAACATAAGAATCTTGTGCTTTTTTCTATCGCTGTAATTCAGTTTTTTTCTAAAGCTCCGATATCATCTCCCCCTCCTGTCCATCACTTCAGCTGAGATACTGAAAGAGACAGACACAAAGTGACTGTTTAATGGCCAACTGTCCAACAAAGAGCATCAAGCTAATGGTTTGTGATGATGACAAGGCTAACAAAGAGGGCATGGAGAAATGAGCCAAATAGTGTTACGTAAGGCCATCACTCACCCCACTCATTTTCTGCCAAATCCAGGGGATGCCTTTATGGTTTGATCATATAGTTATAACACTGTGTTGTATTTATGTTAAAGTCTGCATTATGTGAAGACTTAATTTGAACTGTGTTGATTATTACCCCAGATTACAGCACAGCATCCAAACTCCCTCACTAAATGTTTGCAATACAAAGGCAAAACTCTGCTTTCAGGTGTAAACACTAGCAAAAAGGGGTGACAGTAAACCCTAAAAGGCATCTTCAGAATGTAAACTATGTATACTGCATGTGAAATTACAACAAGGCACAGCAGTGCTTTGAGCAAATGACTAACATCAGTGTGCTAAGCAAGTTCACAGTGACAGTGTTGCTGATTTTTTGTTAAGCAAATGTGTTAACGTACAATATGGTTTTTCTGTTGCTAGGGGATTCTATCAAAACAAACCAAAAACCTTTCTGAAGTAATGTATGGGAGGAGAGGGGGGCAGAGTCGCTGCTCAGAACTGTGAGCTAACTTTTGGAATTAAAAAGTCGATTCATCTTTACTCCTGTTTATCAGCCTGACTGCAGCAGTGATCGGTGTCAGGTACTAAATGTTCTGTAATGTTGAATGCAAACTGGAGCTGGCGGGGTAGATAGTTACAGACAATACAATGGAGATAGAAAAGAGAGAACCACAGTCTTTGGTGAGTGCTGAGTTCAATAAGAGGTTGACCTGAATGCTTACAATGTGACGATTTCAGGTGAATAAACATAAACGCAATTTAACACAAATGATCCCCTTGTGGTGAATACCTAATTAAACACCCCTGTGGATAAAAATCTATCTGAGGTTATGTTTTAGTTGTATTTATGTTTTGTTTAGTCTCATTTGCCAACATCTTTCCACATTCTCTGACTCTAAGTAATAACAACAGTTCAACCAAATGCATTGGCAGCATGATGGTGCAGTGGTAGCAATGGTCCTGGCTTTGAATCCCTCTGGGCCAGGGCTTTTCTGTGTGGAGTTTGCATGTTCTCCCCTGTGCTTGTGTAAGTTTCCTCTAGGTACTCCAGTTTGCCCCATCATTAAAACATGAACATTAGGTTGATTCTCCAGTCAGTTCCCTTAACCAAGGCACCAGCTAAAATCTGGAGTTGGTCCCCAGGCAACCCTGTTACCAACAGCTCCCCCCAGATGGATTAAATGCAGAGAGTATCAGTTTTACTAAGTTGTACATTGTATAACATGTGATCAGATAAAGATTAAACTTCTTCTGATACCTTGTGTAAACTTGTGGATATCTATGGTTTATACCATGGCTTGGGGGAATATTCGATTCTGATTGGCTGCAGGGTGTTCATTAATCCCTGATATATATACACCTACTAAGTAGTTCCAGTCACATTGTCTGTTCACTGTTCTAAGTTAATGCACTAGCTGGCGTATCAGCCTGTCTCTAAAATGCACTGAGTGCAGTCCATCAGTCCTTCAGTGCCTTATGCTCTGAACACCACAGGATGGCGACTATAACACGCAAGCTGCAGAAAGTACACTTCCCTCTAAATTTGCTGATACTTCACATCACATTAGCGAATAATCTCACATCCCGATCGCTGTTAAACTCTCTACTTCAGGCTGCGGCCACAGTAAAGTTACACACAGCCGATCATTTGTTCGTGAAAATCTTAATATTGATTTGGGGACAATGACATGACTGGTTAGCTAGCTAGTCTTGTTGTTAAACATACTGTCAAATTATATTTATTGTTTGTCAACCTTACGCAATGTTATTAACTTTGAATCTTTCTAGCATAGCGTTAGCTTTCTGGCTCATTGCTGAGCGGACTAGAATATCTCTCGTTGCCAAGTCGTATCTAAGGTCCGTCCTATTTACTGGAGGAGTGAACAACGTTTCCGTTGCATAAAAACCTTACCGAAGGGTAATGATTGTTCCAGGCATTAGTCAAACCCTCAGGCATTATCAGGGAAACAAAGTTATGGCTTGTGAAAAACTTTATATTTTGATTGTAAAACGCATAAAAATATAAATTAATGGTCTTAATTTCTTTTCTTTGGCAAGTGACCATGGTATGAGGGGGATAATGCCCTTCGAGGTGTCCATAATCAGGAATTATTGGACTTTGCGTAGGCAACCATCCTGCGCTGCGCGTTGGACAGTTCTAAGGCCTCCGCGTCGTCCATTAATTCCTGATTATGGACACCTTGTTGGGCATTATCCCTTACTTAAATCAGTGTTGGAAAGTTTAGGGATAATCAAAGAAAACAGCTCAACTAGTTGTTTATTGACATTTAAATGCTGAATTCTTACAAATTATATCTATATCTAAATTTAGCATGTTTGCATGCTAATTTGCTAATGAACACTAAACGACACTAAACAAATAGCAGCTGAGGCTTTTGAGTATATTTTTAGTTTTGCAGGTTTTTCATCATAAATATATGTGAAAAAATAAAATAAAACCTGCTCTGGTAATGGGCTAGAAGAAGAGTCAGAGGATCACCAATGGTAGGCTACTTACAATGCATCATCGGATACTACCAAACAAATTCATCAGTTAAGACATTTCACTCAAAGCTGTAACTGTCAACCTCATGGTGGCACTAGAGAAGCAGTAAGGAAATTGCCTTACGTCAAGTCTTTGTACCAATATTTATGATTTCTAAAAGATAAATCCTTAAGTTAAATGGCGACATCTTCAGCTGTTGTTGAAATGTTTCATTAATGGCCAAAGTGGTGGAATAGGAGAGCCACCAAAATCACAGTTAACCAGATCACTAGCATGCAAAATTTGTAACCAAAGAAACACTCTTTGTTGAGTCATTCTGAAGGCTGACAATCAAATCAATGCTAAATGGTGAGAAAAGAGGGATGTTGGAGACATCTGTGAGTTACAAGTTTTTTTATTGATACAAATCTTTCACTGACATTACAGATTCACACAATGCATTTCCACTCGTAATTTGACAGCAATTTTAGATGAAACACATTAAAGGCTTTCATTTGTTTCACAATAACCACACAGGGATTTTTTTTTAATAACGTTTATTTTTTTATTACATTGATATGAAAGCTAAAAAGTCACATTGTGCTGGTCTCTTCTGAATACCTGCCATTGATTTCGGTTAATGACTATAGACATTGCAAACAAAGTATATTGATTTAATGAAAACTTCAGTGACCTATGTTGATACATTAGCTTGTGTTAATGTTTAGTCATAAATAACAGCAAAATTAGTCTCCAGGACAATGTATAATGCACTGTGGTGATAGGTAGTTCAGTTGTTATAGTTTTATTATGAATGGATTGACACTTGCACTGTAGAGCCACTGGTAGTATGGGTTGGCTAGAGCCATCACCTCAGCGATACAGATATGTCAGTCTGCTTCTGATTTTGCTGATTTTTGTGGAGGCTTAATTTACCCAGAATGAATGGAAACCCAGCAAAGAGAAAAATGCTACACATGAACATGTACATGTACAGCCAAAACTGGGTAAGACTGTCCTTCACAATGTACTGGATCCATAACATTACTTTCATGAGTCCATTATACGTCTAAAAATCTACTTGCATAGAAGTGCCCATCAATGAGCTGTGGCTACAGTGTACCCTGAAAAATGTCAAGTCCAAACCCAGTATGAGCACTTTGTCTAAAACTGACAAAATCAGGCATCCATTAAAACATTGGCTTTTACAATCTGATCAGTTGTCTATGGCACAATTCACAAGTCAATGAAATGCACTGAAAGGAGCATTATTTTTTAATACATTAGGATAAGAAAAAAACAGAATTTAGGCCTACATTTTCCTTCAGATGGGCTAGGTGTGCTTGTCAAGTGCGGTTTTTGACAGAAGGATAACTTCTACTTTTACAATATTTAAAGTTCTATTTTTAGTTAATTTTGTTTATGATGAAGCAGACTGTCGTGGCAGAGCAGCTGACGAACATGGAATATGTAACATGTTATGGCCAAAATGAAAGATGAGGGGTCAGACTTTTGACCAGATTTTAGCAGGAGTAACAATTTTGTCCCACGATTTGTCTCTTTTTACCTGTGTTAGCTAGCATAGATCACATTTTTTAGTCAGCCTTTGTCTTTGAGTGGAAAATGTATATGCCATATAGGCATTGTATGCTTGCACACACTATGGACACTTGAAATGACAAGAATAAACAGGGCCTATGTCAAAGCGTAAGAAGTTATTTTATTCAAGATACATCCAGTTAGTCTATGTGGTAAAACGTGTAAGCCGATGGGCTTTTTTCAACTTTTCAAGTTAATGTAAAACAGGGCTAACATATGCTGAATAAGAACTGCATTTGGAGAACAACGGGGTTAGTAGGTAAGTGGGAAAGCAGGCAAGAATAAGCAAAGGGGAAAGAAAGCTATGAAAATGAAGGGGGGTTTATTTGAAGGAGGCGCGGACCTGGCGGCCCTTCAGAGGCTGAGGAGGCCGGTAGTTGTCCACCATGCAGCATTCAGATTCTCCCTCTCCAGTGAACAGGAGGCTGCGGAACATGGCCATCTAATGAGGAGGGAGAGACAGGGAGGAAAAACAGTGAAAGATAATCAAGGTCTGACTTCTATTGACAGAGTCACTAAAAATACCATGTGTTGTTAACATATACTGTATAAGTCCATTATGACCTCCACGAGCACAGCAGGATTACCAAATGAGACAATGCTATTTCAATGATCTATTTAATTATGGTTACAGACATAATAAGGGAAGATAGGCTGGTTTGTGTAAATGGCTCTAGCCAGCCAAGTGGCCCATATGAAATGTTGGCAGTTAAGATTCCTGCAAACCTTTGATACATTAACATGTCGTGATCCCTTGTAAAAATGTCAAGTGGTTTCACACTTGCAAATGTTGAAATAGTCTTGAACTTTGGTCTGCAGCATTGCAGCCTTCTCGCCTGCAACTCCACCACCATCCCCTTTACTTCCAAATATGATTGTGTAATGTGAACATGATATGACATATGTCACATTGCCTATGACATATACAGTACATATGTGAAATTATCAGTGGTTTGCAGAAACGTTTAACTGACATTATTTAATCCTGGCAACTGGGCTGATTTAAAGGCAACTCACATCCAAATCTAAACAATGGGCTAAATCATCACTAAAATTCAAGCCACATGATTGCTCTTATGTGGCTGTGCCTCTCTGAGCCGATTGTGTTCAGTTTGAGTTTTTTAAGAGTGAGGGTATTTCCACAAACTATTCAGAGTAGAGCTGCACAACATGATAAAATGCTGTTTGTCACACAGTTCACTTTCATAAAAAAATTGCTTGACCATATTTTGATTTTGATTATATTTCCTTATATTTGCCTCAAGGGTCTTGAGTATGTTACGACAACATGTAGTAGGTACAACATGAGCAGGCAAGGCAGTGTGGGCACATAAGGGACACTGTTTGACCACCACCAAGAAAAACATATACAACAAAATACATTTCTGGATTGCTGGCAGCCAGAACCAACCACCCAGCTGCCAGTGTCAGACTCTCAGTACGTTTCCATGCACACTTAAGTCAAGCGATGGTCATAGCTTGATAAGGCTTGATAAGGTTAGTTGGTCTACTGCCATTGTCCCAGTATATAAGCACCAGGGAATAATCGATTTATTGATGGGAGTATGTCTGATTCCATGAGTGATATGCACTGTTTTAGCGAGTTGCTACTGAACCATCATCCAGTTGACCTAGTATGTCACACACCTAACGAAGGAAGCAGCAGCAAAGGTTGGGTCAGCTGCTCTTTGATAGAAGAGAGAATCTACCGGTAAGAGTGCGTCTTTGAGGAAAGGCCAGTGCACAGTTATCATGGCGAACATTCAGAATACAGCATAGCTATCAGAAGGGCCATGTGTAGGGAGGGGCCGGAAAATTCACTAGAATTGACTTTTCAAGTCCAGAGATACACCCAAGAGAATCATATCTATTATCTACTTTAAAATAATAGGCTATATCATCAAGAATCTATGATTATATGCTATCAACATATACAACTTTCCATTTATCCAACTTGCCTTCAAATCAAAATCATATTTTCACTGGTTATAAATCCATTTCTAAGTGCAAATGGAACACAGAGTGTGTGCTGCTTGGGAACCACAATGACGAAACCTACCTATGAGCTCATCCTCAGTTGGCAAAATCAAAATGCGCTTTGATTTGCGTAAGACAAAACAGGCCAGCAACAGAGCAGTGTTCCCTCTACTACTGTTCACGTCCTGAGACTATAGTAAAAAAGTGACTTCCTGGGTCATGTTAAAAAATTGGCCACCAGCAGAAATGTGATATTGAATCTAATCAGCTGCTTTACTTGCTTCTGCCACATCACACCCTCAAGCTGCGTCGCTTATCTTGCCTGTGCACAGGGTGATACAAAACACAGCCCTCCCAACAGTAGCATTAAGCTGGATGGAGGGTTCTACAATTGTGACAGCCTTCAATTACCTCTGCAGAACAGGCCACATCTGAGCTACTGGAACACAGAGCACATGTTAGGGGCAAAGATCTGTCTCTCTCTCTGTGTGCATGTGTTTGTGTGTGTGTGTGTGCGTGCACGCAAAACGACTAAAGCAGCAGTGTGGCATAAACAACAGCTCCTCTGGGAGCCATTTAGCCTTTAGCTAGCTGATGAGCTTGGATTTAATTTTCCTCAGCAGGCTCACTCAGCAGTGCCAGAGAACAAAGCTGTCTTGAGTGCATTAGTGTATTTATTTCTACATCAAGCTCAAGTGTACATCTCAGCTTTATTCAAGGAGAAGAAGTGAAGTCTGTTACCTACTGTACTATGTGGGTCATATGTCACATGAAGATACAGTGAGGCAGCATGAATTATGTAAAGAGACAGTGTGCAAACTGCACAGCGGAGATACCGGCAGCCAGTGCAATCTTGGTGAAACACAAGGCACTCATGGCACAGACCCACCCTGCTCTAAATTATGGTATGACTGCCTACACTCATGACCTTGACAATGTTTGGTCCAACAAACCTTGCACCTCTTTGGACCATGCATGAGACGTTTGCTAAGGGTTAGGGTTAGTGCCTATGAGACGATTTGAAAATACTATAAACAGCCAGTTCTTTTCTTCTAAAAAATGTAAGTTCAGACATTATCTACTCCCCATCCTGAAGGGAAGTTTGGTGAAGATTTATAGTCCACAAAGCTTTCTGGAGCTTCACAGCAAAAAAGTTTTGCATTCTCTTAAAACTGAAGTAGCTGGAGACGTAAAAAATCAAAAACCAAAAATCTGCATAAAAACTCAATACAGCTCATCAGGCGTAATCCGAGACCCCAAATTGTTATGAAAAGGCGTTTTTTTTACACCCATATTAAGGCTGAAATCTTAACTGTAGCTGCTAAAAGCTAAAAGCATGGGTGCCATTGACATATAATGAGAACTGGAAACAGTGTCAGAGGCAGAGCCCTGTTCATTCCAGTGAAAGCTGCACAGTGGCATATGAAACTTTAAAAGTTTGACTTTGTGCGTATACAATGAACTGGCCAGGATTTATCCCCTGGCTAACTTGAATGGGGATAAAACAGGTTAATTGAATCACGTGGGTCTTCAAGACTTTCCAAATTTATCAAATTATGAGACGAGTACTTTCACAAGGGGTATGATGCTCATAAAAATGTCTCCACCATTTTACAGCTGCTTCTTTCACAATTTAAGCCTATGAAAAGAAATGTGTGTGGGACCCATTGCAACATGGGACAATGTATTTACATACTATGCCAAATTGGCTTCAAACCCTGGCCCTTGTCATGGCGACTTGGTAAGAGCAACCCCTTCTGAACTGGGCGCATGAGCTGAACTGCGTGTTGATGGTTAGCAAGAGTCGCTGAACATGGAGCCATTTATAAAAGAGATCCCCATCTACTTCAGTTGTTTAGGAGAATGCTGCAAATGTTTTACCATACCTGACTTTACATCTGCATGTGGGTGAGTAGATGATGACTGAATTCTTTAATTTTTGGGTGAACTGTTTCTTTAATTCCACAGTAATTGACTGGCTGTTTCTTTTTTTCTCTCTCTGACTCCCTAATGTCTTTTATTTTCACTTTAAGTTGAATACTTAAGCTGAACCAGCTTCAACTGGAGAATCCAGAAGCAGTCACAGCAGACTACATGATTGGACCCACAAACCACTAGTTGGGTTGCCAAGAGAAATGTCTGTATTTAGGACTGCCACCACGACACACAGGCTCTTTGAGCATGTTAATGCACATAGACACACTTGCACTGAAACACCCGTACCCATATGACCTTCCAGCTATATTTGAATTATATCTAGTGTGTAATCGAGCTGTGGCTTTAGTTCAGTTGACTGGCTCTTGAACTTAAGTAGTTCAGTATTACATTTATTTGTACATGTATTTTGTTGTACACATCAAACCAACCTTCCTATCTAAATACAGTGATAGCTAAAACAAATGTCACTGTGGCCTCAAGTAGTTCAAGGGCTTTTGTCCTTATCCTTCTACAGGTAAAATGTACTGTTCCAGCCACAGTGCTTTTATGTGTGCTTGCTGTTTCGTTGTCATCAGTCTTCATGAACATAACATAACAATATTTTTGACAGTGAGCAAATCCTTCAAATATGTACCTGACACATTTATATCTCACACAATGAATCTCCACAGCCCTGCTTTAACTTCAGCTGCTTGTGCTTTGCCAAATGTTTGTGTGTTTTTTCTTACTCAGTTTGATTTTATTTAGGTAAAGCAAGTCGTTATATGTGAAGTTAAGTACCTGTGCAGGGCTGACACTGATTGGCTCCTTGAGGACGATCCAGGTGACACTCTCCAACAGGGGAGGTGTAGTCAAAGAGCCATCATAGGTCCAATAATCCAGAGAAGCAGGAAGGAGAGTCTTTGGGTCAAAGTTATCAAAGGTGGACTGTTTTCCCTGGTACAACCGAATAGAGGAAAGACGGAAGGAGAACAGTTGTTTGTCATTGTAAACCATGACTATGGAGTTGTTAGTTTCCCAAGCTTCTAAATTGTATTAAACAGAGAAAAAAGCTCCACTTCTAAAAAACACTTATGAAGGCTGAATTCATGTGTCAAGTTGTCACTAACATTTACAGAGGAGCAATGGAGAGTATGCTGACTGGAAACATAACAAACTGGCATGAACATCATTGGTGCCCATCGACAGAGCGTCAGTGATGGCGGTGAAGTGACATGTTCACCCGGCTATCATCTGGCTTTCGATACAGAAGTATCTGCTGCCTACTCCAGAGCAGTTTCATTCCTCAGGCTGTGAGACTCCCCGATTCATCCTCAACTCTCAGCCATGAGGACTTTATTTTTTAGACTTGATAATTACTTATGAATTAGTCTGTATAGATTTGATTGTGTAGTTTAGGATATTGCAACAAGGATTGTATGATACAATCTTGTACTGCATAATGATAA
Organism: Diplodus puntazzo; assembly: GCA_963678695.2. Classification (NCBI taxonomy): domain Eukaryota; kingdom Metazoa; phylum Chordata; class Actinopteri; order Spariformes; family Sparidae; genus Diplodus; species Diplodus puntazzo. The sequence goes on along the minus strand of OZ023166.1, from coordinate 28,864,477 downwards.
ATTATTCTTAAGTCTATTTTGATTATATTCAGTCATTGTTGAGTTTTGAGAATACTGGGACAGATGCTGTTACCTTAGTCTTGATGGCATCCAAGGAATCCAAAACTTTCTGAATCCTGGGGTTGGCAGCACCAATCTAAAACACAATACAGATGCACATACTATTTAATTTGTAGCAGTTTTTTTTTTTCCAAATACAGTTTTCATTATTTGGCTTTTCTTTTAACCTCACACAGTTCCATGCAGGGCATGAAAACTTATAGCACCATCCCATGTCTAGTGCAGTCACAGACAGATGGATTGTTAGTTGTTAGTGATCTGTCACTAATGACTCACCTTGAGAAAGACTCCAACCACAGCGAGTCCATCAGGCTGACTGGCTGCCTCTCCAAAGCTTGGGTACTTAGTGTTCCAGTGCACCAGGTGAAGCTAACAAGGAAGAGAGGCCAAATTTTACATCTTATCCAAAACCTAACATGAAAAACAGTGAGGATATTTTACACATAATGACACTGGATCTAAAGAGCCAGTCAATAGTAATTGTTTAAGTAGGGCTTTATCTTTCCTGCTGATTTAATCACTCCATGACAAGACGAGAAATCAACTTGTCGTGGAGGGGTGGGGATCCTCCTTGTCTGAAGATCCCCTCAACTAAAGAAAATCTCGAACTTTTTCACATACCATATTTTCAATTCACTGTTTCAGCTGTTTATCTGTAAATTCTATTTCCATATGACACTGCAATGAATCAAATTCTAGTTGGGGGGGGGGTAACTATATTATTATTATTATTATTTCACGCTACTGGGATTTTAAAAATGTTGCAAATGAAAAATCAAAAGAACCATTGGTAACCATTAGTAAAAAAACAAACAAAAAAACATTAATAATAAATGGTATATTTATAGTTAATTAAACTTCAATTAATAGTTATTTGGCTGTTAACAAACAATGAAGTGCTTTAAAAATCATATATTAAGCAATTCTAAGGGTTTATCAGATTTAACTGTAATGACCATCCAAATAATGTTAATAGATCAACTAGACAATATTTATTATCCATTTAGTGTTACAAACATCAGTTGACACTTTATATTTGTTTAATAAATGGTTTATCAAGCATTTCATTGTCTGCTAACAGTTACATTACTATTAACTGATGTTTAATTCGCTATAAAGTTATTATTTATTAATGATTGCTACTATAAAGTGCCATTAAGACTTTTGATTAAAAAAAAGAAATTTTAAAAGTGACAAATCTGTTCTATTGTCAAAGACAGGGCAGAGCCAACATTAACACCATAACATGTATTCAGGATCTGTATGTGGTAGTTGTAAGCATCTTTAAATCCACATTCAGGTAACTATAGCAGCTTCAGTACCTCACAGGGGAACTTGATGTCGTTGACAGTGTGCTCAGAGCCTCTGTCGTCACTGGCTCCCCAGTGGAAATGAAACTGCCTCAAACGGTATGTTCCAGAAATAGGACCTCCGGTCAGGGCTGGTTGGGGCACAACAACAGGATCATTACAAATACACTCAGGAGTTATTGCTTTTCAACAAGCCTTACAGTATTCAATATCTTTCATACATGATTGGGATGATTCAACTTTCAAAATCAGCAATGCAGTTAAGCGTCCAATTTTCAACAGCTAGCAATGACACCAGAATTTCTTCAGATATTGCCTACTCTAGTTGTTATTAAGTAAATCTATGGTAGTCAATTACATGCACATTATCATAGACAGTAATGACATGTTGGGATTTGTGTGTATATGTTCCTATTTACTCCACTGGTTTATTTTTCATTGTAATACCTTTACTATCTAAACTTAATTCAAAATGTTATCCTTTTGTTGCTGTGGACCCAGTTCCTTCAAATAAATCAGAATGCCTACATAAGTTTTCTTAGTTGCAGAATACAGAGAACCATGTTCTGTCCTCTGTTAGTGAAACACTAAACTTGAAGGTTGAACGGACAGCTACTGCGTTCGAAGAAAAAAAAAAAAACACTATGTATGTGTCATATCACACATTACACATAGTGCATATAATTGTTTTGATAAATAAATCCAAAGTTTCAACATATTCGTGCTACATTGATTTATTGGGCTTCGTGTTAATATAATAATGTACTACATGTGTGATTTATTACAGGAGATATAATAACCTATTTTGAAATCTATTACTTTTAAAAGCACATCATGAATAATATGCACTTAAATAACACATAGTGTTTATGTAGAAGTACTCTAACTTTATATGTAATAATTGACTTAACACATAAAGTTTATGTCAACATCCTCATTCATCTAATTTATTCAGATGAAGTCATTTTATGTATTCACACTTACTCAACATGACAGACAAACCTTGCATTAAATGTGACACTTTGACAACATTGAATTTATGTAAAAAAATCAGATTGATATTTTTTAAATCACTCACTTTAATTTGATTGTCACTTGATAGTTACTCTGTTGCACCTTTCATTGTCTGTCCTGTCATGATGCTTATTCATTGTAACTAGCTGTTCATGCTAACTTCTGTTTTCTTAAATCATAAGGGTTGGGTCAATATTTGGAGCCCTAATTAACTTAGAAAGTGTACATTTTATAAATGGATTCTTCATAAATAAAGGCTACTTTCAGATGTATTTATTTAATCCAGACTGATATGCTTTTGATCATTTGCATTTCTGGAGTGATGTTGAATAAATAGAGTCGGCGCAGCAGAGTGAGGCGGTGCAGATGTCCTGTTGTCTCCAGATAACGATGAGGCTTATCAGGGTGGACTGACATCCTCAAAGGCTCTTATCTACTACAGTCAGTGAATACAGCAGGGTGGAGGCATAAACAAGACAGCCAGATAAACTTTACCAAAAGTAATACTGAAACATAAATTCTATTCTATTCTATTCTATTAATATTTGCTTTTGAATCAAAAATACATGCTTACTGGAACTGTCTGTGTCGTCCACAAAGTCCACCTGGAAGGAGTGTCCGTTGTTGAGAATGCCCTTGGAGTTGGAGGGGTCATATATCAGCTTGAGAGCCTTCAGAGAGGAGTCATATTGAGCCTCCTTTGGGACAATGTTGATAGGAGACTGCCTGGGCCCGTTGGCTACAGGATACTCATCTCCCCATTTGTCAGGTCCTACAAATACATATTCAAGTGACAAAAAGTATATGTTAATACCACTCACATGGGTGTTCCATTCCATTCTATTATTTTCTATGCATGGAGCACTTTCACGTCAACCTAAAAGTTTTATGACTAAATATTCTAATTTCCCTTTTTTTATTCCCTCACTTATGTTGTGTTGCTTGCTGTCGTATCAAGTGTAAAGAAGTATTCAGATACTTCACATGATACCATACCAGAAAAATAATAAGGTAACCCTTTTTAACCATCATTAATACATGAACATTTATAGTTAATTAAACCATACTTAATACTTGACCGTTAAACCATGAAATACTTAAGCAATTGCTTATTGTAAAGTTGCAAGAGGCTTTAGCAACCTTAACAATTGCTTAAAAACTGGATTCCATAGACTATCTACTCAGTTTTACTTAGCAGCAGTGTGATATTGAGATGAGATACTTAAAAATAAAAATAATAACAACAACAACAACAACAACAACAACAACAACAACAACAACAAAAGAACTCGCTGGAAGCAAGTAAAAGTACAGAAATATTATCAGAAACGTATACTGAAAGTAGGAAAAGTTCACGCAATCAGTATGCAGATTGTCCTTTTTAGTATGACAGCCTCCTATTACATTATCTTTACTACAGTACTGTTTAGGGAACTTTATTTAAAAAAAACTAACAATATAAAGTAAAATAAAAGTATAGAAGTGCAAGTTAAGTGCAAGTATCTCACATTTTAACAAGGAATATATTCTGTTCTGTTGACTTCTTAGAAGCTATTTTCAGATCATTTACATGATGCTTCAATTAAATATGTATAATGAATATAATCCATTAATACTGAAGGGAAGCATTAACAAACACCTACACTGATGCATTAATGTAAAGTATCTTAATGCTGGAGCCAGTCCAGAAGTTTGCCATCTCTTTTATATGTAGCTTCGGACCTGGCTGCCAACAGAACATTCTGCTGTAATTTTAAAGATGCAATGTTTCCTGTTTAATGCAGTGGAGTCCATCAGAAACTGAGTGAATCTGTTATATTATCCTGAAGTTAAGTAGCAGGCTGCTGAGGTGAAGATTATTTAATGACAGTGTTATTGAGGAATGGTCAATCAGTGACTACAGCAGCCCATACTGACTGCACAGTGTGGCAGCTTGTTCTTGACCTGTTACATAGGAACCGGGCTGGATGCTGTGAGATCCTCACCGTTTGTCGGTCCGTATCCCCATCCGTGAGACATAGCTGCTGCTTCTGTATGCTATCCTAAAAACACAAAGGAAGGGTTAATCCAAGTCAGTTTGCAGATCGCAAAGCTGCAGGAGAGGCAGATGACGATGATGTGTTGTCAGACAGCCGCTGGTCGGCGTTATATAGGCTGTGTCGGTCCTCACAGCGGTGGGTTTGGCTCGCCGGTCCTTCAGCGGGCCGGTCAATCAGGAGGACAGTGCAGACTGCCATCGAGAGATGCGATAGTGGCGTCCACCTCTCCTCCCCTCCCTGCCCTCCAGTTCCCCTTCGGAATATTCAGATATTAGTCTATCCTCTCCTTGCAGAGATGGATTAGTCCCGGATGCGTGCACATTACCTTCACACATCCATCCTATCCATCCTCACACCCCGCGCTGCTGTTAGGTCTGTTCCGGGATCAGTGCGGTTTCAGAGTCTTGAGCCTCATGGCTGTGAGGATTTCTAGCGCAATATCCTGAAATCTACATTTTCTTTTCACCTTTTGCCAGCCTTCATTCATCGCGGCTCTGCATACGGCACGGTATGTGCATGCCTAAGGCTCACTGCAGGGCCGTGCCAAGCTTTTCTGGGGTCTGAAACCCACCCCCAATCCTTATTTTCAGTGTCCTCACATTTCGCTGAGTATTATTCATGTTTCCCCTGTCAAAAATCAGTTAAAGTACACACACGCACACACGCGCGCGCGCACACACACACACACACACACACACACACACACACACACACACACACACACATATCATTACTAGGGCCAGTGTAAAAAATCAGAACCCTTTTTTTCAGTCAGCTAGCATCTGTCATAACTTAAGCCGTCAAACCAGAAAGCACAGATAATAACAAAATACTGGTGGATTCAGTAGGACTCACTCTTTCAAATGATGTTTCCGCTGATGTCTGTCGAGGGTAATTTTCTCTATATAATGTAATCTGTTGTCTCAGAGTAAACTAAATAAAACACTTTCTCCACTAACCGGTATCCAGTTGATTGTATCCATGGTAACAGAACAGTAACCGTTAGCAGCTCATACTCTCCTTGACCCATTCAAGTACAAATGTTTATCACTTGAAAAACAATTTAATACAGTGTTGTTAGGACCGTCAACATGGTTCTGACATCAGAGCAGCCTGCGCGTAGCCCACAGCTCAAATGCGGGCTCATTTGCACTAACAAAGCCTGATAGGCATAGGAAAGTGCATCGACCCTAACGTCCAGTAGGTTGCGCCTGCTTGACACGGTGCCCCCTGGTTTGACAAGTCCCTTCTCCCATTGTCTGAGAGCGCACCTGAATGCATCGTCAGTTCAGCAAAGATCGGATGAACGGAGAAAATCAAGAGCAACTGCTCGCACGTTCAACGCCTGTCCCAGAGCTACATGTTGCTGGAAGCGTCAGCCGTTACTCAAAGGGGCAACCAGACGTTTGGATTTCAACCGCCAACGGCTGCAGTGTTCCACCTCGCTGGACGAGTCAAACTTGACCGTGTTAGCAAACACACTCCGGATCCAGAACAGTAGTTGTCCAACCAGCCTCTTTCACCGCCTGCAGAGGGAGGATTTTCCCTCAGAAAACGCCCGCTTTGCCCGTTTTCTTAATGCCCACGTCGACCACGCTGTTTTAACAGCCAACCCAGGATGCTGCAACTGCCTTTAATCCACTTCTCTGTCTCTCAACCCACATTTTATGAGTGACTCCTAGAAGACTTATAATAATAATGATAATAATAATAATAATAATAACAATAATAATAATGATAATAATCACAACAATAATAATCATAATAACAACAACATCAACAACAACAATAATGATAATATTAATTAACTCGTGGTTAATAACCTAGCTAAAACACTAGATATGTGTACCTTGTGGGAACCCCCTTTCATATTATATAAATATACCCCTCGTTTAGTACTTCTATGCAAATGACAACTGGGGATTAAAAGAAGAATTAAAGGCATAGCAATTGTTAGCACTCCCAGATTACAAGATTTGAGCCCAACCTTTGAGGCCTTGAAACTCCACACTGTGCACAGGTGGTTTTCAGCAAACCAACTGACATTTAGTCAATTTTAAACAAACAAACAAAAAGTTTGTGAAATGCAATAAATTTGCTGCTGTAATATAAGGCTGTTCCTCAGCTGAAACTATGGGCGTTCTACTATTGGACTATACAACTTACAAAGTGGTACTGCAGGACAGAACAGGCAGGGCTAGCTGGTTAGCATGCTAACCTCGTTAGAAGTCTCTCAACACAGTTTTTTCTTCACTTTCCTCACTGACTGTAGGTTAATTTCAATGTTTTACACTTAATTATTCCCATTTCATTCAAAAAGCCCATTTGAAGACGCTGTTGATGACTTGTTATATTGTGTATTTGAATAAGAATTAATTGCTAATCAACTAAATGTTCAAGGCAAGGAATCATCAACTTCATGTCCTCTTTTCACTAAACATTACATTTGTTCAAAGCCATTCTCAGCAAACTCATGCCATCAGAATATTCAGATAGAAACCATTATGTGTGATCACTTGTTCATTACTAGGGCCAGTGTAAAAAATCAGAACCCTTTTTTTCAGTCAGCTAGCATCTGTCATAACTTAAGCCGTCAAACCAGAAAGCACAGATAATAACAAAATACTGGTGGATTCAGTAGGACTCACTCTTTCAAATGATGTTTCCGCTGATGTCTGTCGAGGGTAATTTTCTCTATATAATGTAATCTGTTGTCTCAGAGTAAACTAAATAAAACACTTTCTCCACTAACCGGTATCCAGTTGATTGTATCCATGGTAACAGAACAGTAACCGTTAGCAGCTCATACTCTCCTTGACCCATTCAAGTACAAATGTTTGTCACTTGAAAAACAATTTAATACAGTGTTGTTAGGACCGTCAACATGGTTCTGACATCAGAGCAGCCTGCGCGTAGCCCACAGCTCAAATGCGGGCTCATTTGCACTAACAAAGCCTGATAGGCATAGGAAAGTGCACCGACCCTAATGTCCAGTAGGTTGCGCCTGCTTGACACGGTGCCCCCTGGTTTGACAAGTCCCTTCTCCCATTGTCTGAGCGCGCACCTGAATGCATCGTCAGTTCAGCAAAGATCGGATGAACGGAGAAAATGAAGAGCAACTGCTCGCACGTTCAACGCCTGTCCCAGAGCTACGTGTTGCTGGAAGCGTCAGCCGTTACTCAAAGGGGCAACCAGACGTTTGGATTTCAACCGCCAACGGCTGCAGTGTTCCACCTCGCTGGACGAGTCAAACTTGACCGTGTTAGCAAACACACTCCGGATCCAGAACAGTAGTTGTCCAACCAGCCTCTTTCACCGCCTGCAGAGGGAGGATTTTCCCTCAGAAAACGCCCGCTTTGCCCGTTTTCTTAATGCCCACGTCGACCACGCTGTTTTAACAGCCAACCCAGGATGCTGCAACTGCCTTTAATCCACTTCTCTGTCTCTCAACCCACATTTTATGAGTGACTCCTTGAAGACTTATAATAATAATATAATAATAATAATAATAATAATAATAATCATAATAATCAATAACAAAAACAACAACTAATAATGATAATATTAATTAACTCGTGGTTAATAACCTAGCTATAACATTTGATATGTGTACCTTGTGGGAACCCCCTTTCATATTATATAAATATACCCCTCGTTTGGTACTTCTATGCAAATGACAACTTGGGATTAAAAGAAGAATTAAAGGCATGGCGATTGTTAGCACTCCCAGATTACAAGATTTGAGCCCAACTTTTGAGGCCTTGAAACTCCACACTGTGCACAGGTGGTTTTCAGCAAACCAACTGACATTTAGTCAATTTTAAACAAACAAACAAAAAGTTTGTGAAATGCAATAAATTTGCTGCTGTAATATAAGGCTGTTCCTCAGCTGAAACTATGGGCGTTCTACTATTGGACTATACAACTTACAAAGTGGTACTGCAGGACAGAACAGGCAGGGCTAGCTGGTTAGCATGCTAACCTCGTTAGAAGTCTCTCAACACAGTTTTTTCTTCACTTTCCTCACTGACTGTAGGTTAATTTCAATGTTTTACACTTAATTATTCCCATTTCATTCAAAAAGCCCATTTGAAGACGCTGTTGATGACTTGTTATATTGTGTATTTGAATAAGAATTAATTGCTAATCAACTAAATGTTCAAGGCAAGGAATCATCAGCTTCATGTCCTCTTTTCACTAAACATTACATTTGTTCAAAGCCATTCTCAGCAAACTCATGCCATCAGAATATTCAGATAGAAACCATTATGTGTGATCACTTGTTCATTACTAGGGCCAGTGTAAAAAATCAGAACCCTTTTTTTCAGTCAGCTAGCATCTGTCATAACTTAAGCCGTCAAACCAGAAAGCACAGATAATAACAAAATACTGGTGGATTCAGTAGGACTCACTCTTTCAAATGATGTTTCCGCTGATGTCTGTCGAGGGTAATTTTCTCTATATAATGTAATCTGTTGTCTCAGAGTAAACAAAATAAAACACTTTCTCCACTAACCGGTATCCAGTTGATTGTATCCATGGTAACAGAACAGTAACCGTTAGCAGCTCATACTCTCCTTGACCCATTCAAGTACAAATGTTTATCACTTGAAAAACAATTTAATACAGTGTTGTTAGGACCGTCAACATGGTTCTGACATCAGAGCAGCCTGCGCGTAGCCCACAGCTCAAATGCGGGCTCATTTGCACTAACAAAGCCTGATAGGCATAGGAAAGTGCATCGACCCTAACGTCCAGTAGGTTGCGCCTGCTTGACACGGTGCCCCCTGGTTTGACAAGTCCCTTCTCCCATTGTCTGAGCGCGCACCTGAATGCATCGTCAGTTCAGCAAAGATCGGATGAACGGAGAAAATGAAGAGCAACTGCTCGCACGTTCAACGCCTGTCCCAGAGCTACGTGTTGCTGGAAGCGTCAGCCGTTACTCAAAGGGGCAACCAGACGTTTGGATTTCAACCGCCAACGGCTGCAGTGTTCCACCTCGCTGGACGAGTCAAACTTGACCGTGTTAGCAAACACACTCCGGATCCAGAACAGTAGTTGTCCAACCAGCCTCTTTCACCGCCTGCAGAGGGAGGATTTTCCCTCAGAAAACGCCCGCTTTGCCCGTTTTCTTAATGCCCACGTCGACCACGCTGTTTTAACAGCCAACCCAGGATGCTGCAACTGCCTTTAATCCACTTCTCTGTCTCTCAACCCACATTTTATGAGTGACTCCTAGAAGACTTATAATAATAATGATAATAATAATAATAATAATAATAATAATAATAATAATAATAATAATAACAAAAACAACAACAATAATGATAATATTAATTAACTCGTGGTTAATAACCTAGCTATAACATTTGATATGTGTACCTTGTGGGAACCCCCTTTCATATTATATAAATATACCCCTCGTTTGGTACTTCTATGGAAATGACAACTGGGGATTAAAAGAAGAATTAAAGGCATAGCAATTGTTAGCACTCCCAGATTACAAGATTTGAGCCCAACTTTTGAGGCCTTGAAACTCCACACTGTGCACAGGTGGTTTTCAGCAAACCAACTGACATTTAGTCAATTTTAAACAAACAAACAAAAAGTTTGTGAAATGCAATAAATTTGCTGCTGTAATATAAGGCTGTTCCTCAGCTGAAACTATGGGCGTTCTACTATTGGACTATACAACTTACAAAGTGGTACTGCAGGACAGAACAGGCAGGGCTAGCTGGTTAGCATGCTAACCTCGTTAGAAGTCTCTCAACACAGTTTTTTCTTCACTTTCCTCACTGACTGAAGGTTAATTTCAATGTTTTACACGTAATTATTCCCATTTCATTCAAAAAGCCCATTTGAAGACGCTGTTGATGACTTGTTATATTGTGTATTTGAATAAGAATTAATTGCTAATCAACTAAATGTTCAAGGCAAGGAATCATCAACTTCATGTCCTCTTTTCACTAAACATTACATCTGTTCAAAGCCATTCTCAACAAACTCATGCCATCAGAATATTCAGATAGAAACCATTATGTGTGATCTCTTGTTCATTACTAGGGCCAGTGTAAAAAATCAGAACCCTTCATTTCAGCAAGCTAGAAGCTGTCATAACTTAAGCCGTCAAACCAGAAAGCACAGATAATAACAAAATACTGGTGGATTCAGTAGGACTCACTCTTTCAAATGATGTTTCCGCTGATGTCTGTCGAGGGTAATTTTCTCTATATAATGTAATCTGTTGTCTCAGAGTAAACTAAATAAAACACTTTCTCCACTAACCGGTATCCAGTTGATTGTATCCATGGTAACAGAACAGTAACCGTTAGCAGCTCATACTCTCCTTGACCCATTCAAGTACAAATGTTTATCACTTGAAAAACAATTTAATACAGTGTTGTTAGGACCGTCAACATGGTTCTGACATCAGAGCAGCCTGCGCGTAGCCCACAGCTCAAATGCGGGCTCATTTGCACTAACAAAGCCTGATAGGCATAGGAAAGTGCATCGACCCTAACGTCCAGTAGGTTGCGCCTGCTTGACACGGTGCCCCCTGGTTTGACAAGTTCCTTCTCCCATTGTCTGAGAGCGCACCTGAATGCATCGTCAGTTCAGCAAAGATCGGATGAACGGAGAAAATGAAGAGCAACTGCTCGCACGTTCAACGCCTGTCCCAGAGCTACGTGTTGCTGGAAGCGTCAGCCGTTACTCAAAGGGGCAACCAGACGTTTGGATTTCAACCGCCAACGGCTGCAGTGTTCCACCTCGCTGGACGAGTCAAACTTGACCGTGTTAGCAAACACACTCCGGATCCAGAACAGTAGTTGTCCAACCAGCCTCTTTCACCGCCTGCAGAGGGAGGATTTTCCCTCAGAAAACGCCCGCTTTGCCCGTTTTCTTAATGCCCACGTCGACCACGCTGTTTTAACAGCCAACCCAGGATGCTGCAACTGCCTTTAATCCACTTCTCTGTCGCTCAACCCACATTTTATGAGTGACTCCTTGAAGACTTATAATAAAAATAATAATAATAATAATAATAATAATAATAATAATAATAATAATAACAATAACAATAATAATAATAATCACAACAATAATAATCATAATAACAAAAACAACAACAACAACAATAATGATAATATTAATTAACTCGTGGTATATAACCTAGCTAAAACACTAGATATGTGTACCTTGTGGGAACCCCCTTTCATATTATATAAATATTCCCCTCGTTTAGTACTTCTATGCAAATGACAACTGGGGATTAAAAGAAGAATTAAAGGCATAGCAATTGTTAGCACTCCCAGATTACAAGATTTGAGCCCAACTTTTGAGGCCTTGAAACTCCACACTGTGCACAAGTGGTTTTCAGCAAACCAACTGACATTTAGTCAATTTTAAACAAACAAACAAAAAGTTTGTGAAATGCAATAAATTTGCTGCTGTAATATAAGGCTGTTCCTCAGCTGAAACTATGGGCGTTCTACTATTGGACTATACAACTTACAAAGTGGTACTGCAGGACAGAACAGGCAGGGCTAGCTGGTTAGCATGCTAACCTTGTTAGAAGTCTCTACAACACAGTTTTTTCTTCACTTTCCTCACTGACTGAAGGTTAATTTCAATGTTTTACACTTAATTATTCCCATTTCATTCAAAAAGCCCATTTGAAGACGCTGTTGATGACTTGTTATATTGTGTAATTGAGTAAGAATTAATTGCTAATCAACTAAATGTTCAAGGCAAGGAATCATCAGCTTCATGTCCTCTTTTCACTAAACATTACATCTGTTCAAAGCCATTCTCAACAAACTCATGCCATCAGAATATTCAGATAGAAACCATTATGTGTGATCTCTTGTTCATTACTAGGGCCAGTGTAAAAAATCAGAACCCTTCATTTCAGCAAGCTAGAAGCTGTCATAACTTAAGCCGTCAAACCAGAAAGCACAGATAATAACAAAATACTGGTGGATTCAGTAGGACTCACTCTTTCAAATGATGTTTCCGCTGATGTCAGTCTTTTCTACTTGAGTTGATTTTGATATTCCTACTCTTTTAAAATCATATTTAAATGCGTAAATTTATATTGCTTTGTGTTTCTTTTATAGCTGGTTTTAACACTTTCAGTAAAGCATGTTGAATTGAATCATTGTTGAAGGTGCTATACCAATAGCATACCCGCAGTCTTCATCCAATCAGGTATTATTCAAAGTAAATGTTTTACTGCGCAATAAAAACAGAGATGTATTCTGAGTCAACACCTGGTGATTAATTGGTGATATCAGGCATTCAAAATTAAAATGACTTAAATATATGTATGTGGGTCGATACAGTTATTCAACACACCAGTTATTTGCTGCCATCATGTGGCTAAATAGGAGATAACATTCACACTCACTGCTACTATTTTTTATTAATCTAGCATGGATCATAGTTCTGCACATCTGGTATTCCAGTTATTAAGCTTTTTTTCCCCATCAAGTCCATTGGTTGTCAGGCATTTATTGACATATGTCTTCATTAATTCTTGCTCTGGGGGCTGGTTGTTCTCGATGTTGTCATGTTGAGCAGAGGATTGAATCCATTTATCAGTATCTGACTATGTTTCAATTCAACACCATTTACATTGTGCATATTAAGGAGGACAGATAATTTATCTTTCAATCATCACTGTCAAAATATGAGTTTTAAAACATATAAGACAGCAAATTCTGATATACAAATCTTGGTAGAATTTTAGTAAATATGATGAAATGCCAGCTAGTATGCTTATTATATCTGTCTGCATAGACATGAATGCAAATTTCATTTTGAATGCGAGAGAATTGCCAGCATCAAGTTATGTCTAATGTTAAGCTATATGCATGCAGATTGTAGACAAAGGCTCAGGAAATTATTAAAGTTCCACCGATTCACTGATACACACACAAGTTCAGTGATAAGGGTTTGAGTACTGGCTAAGCTTCAATTGTAGTATCTGACCAGGAGCAGCTCTGCTATTATACAAGAGACCCTGCTGAAATATTTTCACCCAAAGCAACAACAACAACAAAACTTAACCTACCATCCACTTACTGTAATTTCCAGAATTTTCACCCACAACTTGTCAGGTTAGTCGATGACCTCTGACCTATAAGAAGGTGTACTCCTGGCGGTCCCTGTCTGTGTACTTAATCGCTTAATCCTCACTTACAAGATGTTGTGCTCTGCAAAGGTAGCTCGTCACCACTGAACTGAAAAAGTGGTGGTAAGAGGTCAGGTTCAGATATTGTCTTGCTCCTGTCAACCTTGACAGGTGTTTTGAAGCAAAACAGTTTTACAGCCTTCTTCTGAACAACTGAAGTAGCTGACTTTTAAAAATGAATAAAAACAACATTGACTGTGCCAGATGAGCTGTATGGAACCCCTTTTTTTGTCTCATAAAATGTCACATATGCAGCCACAAATTAGTTTAAATGGCAGGAACCTTCATGCACTCACACATCTTAGTGCTTAATCTAAAAGGTTTCCAGTGATGTTCATCTCTCTTCATTTACTTTCTGTTGACCTTTTGACCGCCTGAACAATAAACATGTCAAATGAAAGATATCACATAGATTTTGTTTTGTACGCCATGCACACAGTTTATTTACCTTTTTGATAGTATGTCAGGATCTATGTGTCTCATAAATTTAGTTTGTGTGCAATCTGTGTGATTTGGCGCCCCCAACAGTTTCTGAGTGAAGTACCACTTTTGTAAATACAAATCCCAGGTCTGTAAGAACTTGTCAGACATAATGTATGTGCTAAATACAAACAAACCTCATCACGTCATAACAATGTGATAGGATGTCTTTAAAACTTGTATCTTGAAGTGAACATGTGTACATGAATTCCTGCCCTCTCACTGAAACAAGTGACATAGACACCATTCAGCATGTAGCAAGACACTGTTCCATAAGAAGGATTTTGAAGCTGTTTTTTTAAGGTGAAAATGTTTTACATATTTGTTACTTTGACTTCTATACAACTCACACTTTATTCTGAGTTAAGTTTATCTTAAGGTGTTCTACTTTCTATTTCTCGAGGTACCGATGCTGAGAGTGTCTCTGTCTCTTAAGTATCTCATTCAGCAATTCGCAATTCAGTAATGGACGCCAGACATTTTGGATTGGCATCGGCGCCTCGCAGGGCTGTGTGCTCCACCCCATCCTGATCACACTGTACACCTATGACTGTACTCCCAGACATCAAGACAGCTCTACTGTGAAGCATGTAGAGGACACCTCCATCATTAGCCGCATTATAAACCATGATAAGGGGTGCTGTTTAGCTCAAAGGGTAGAGCAGACGTCCCATGTACAGAGGCTTTGTCCTCGCTGCAGCAGCCCCGGGTTTGAGTCCTGGCCTGGGGCCCTTTGCTGCATGTCACTCCTCCTCTCTCTCAGCCTGTTTCCTGTCATGTCTTCAGCTGTTCTGTCAAAAAAGGCCAAAAAAATATACTTTAAAAAAAAAAAAAACATGATAAGAGTTCATATTTGGAGGAAATCCACAATCATGCAAGTGGTGCACAGAAAACAGCACACACACACACACACACACACACACACACACACACACACACACACACACACACACACACACACACACAGTGGAGCTGAGCTGGAGCCTAATTTTCCTGGCCAAGTTCTTGTTACCTTTTTATATGGAAGCAATAGAAGGCATCCAGACTGGAAATTGGCAGAATGGTCCAGGACAAGGCTCTATTGTGGTTGATTAAATATCCCAGAACATCATTAGAATCCATCTACCTTGCATCATTGATACCACATGACCATGGAGCAGTTTCTTTCCTCAGGCTTTGAGACTACTGAGATGATGCTCAGCACCCCACCTAGTTTGTATTTTTTCTTTTTCTTAATTTATTCACCCGTTTATGAAATGTTATTGTAGCATAAAGGGCCTGCTACTACTACTACTACTACTACTTGGACAAATCTGGTTGTACAATGATATTTGAATACAACACGATTTAACTCTGGACATAACTGTGTGTTGCTATATTCTTATGTCTGATCAACCATTATATGTATATCCCTTTTCATTGTGTAAGTTCTGCTGCATTGACCTTTTTCATGGGCCCAGAACTTGTGTTGCTTATTTTGTAAAATGTTTTGATTTTCATTTTTTTTGGTGTAAAAAAAAGAAACTTTCTGACCTTGTGTTTTTGAAATACCACCTGCGACTCCTCATGCCTGCCAGCTTGGTACCCTGTGTGCTGGAAAAAAGAAAACAAAGACATTTCACCCACCTGCCTTACACAGATGGTACACGGCTTGTGCAGCAAATACTGCAAAGATCTCAGTAAAACCCCTCTGAGCCCCTACTAGATGAGCAGAGTTTGGAACATGATGGGAAAAGCTTTTGACAAGCCTTTAACAAACTTCATCTGCACACACTGCTTTGATGTGCTGTCAACTGAAGGAGCTTATGCAACAGATGGATGGACTCATTTCATGAGGAGTTAAGGATGAAGACATTTGATTCCTGATTGGCTATGCATGTAATGTATAAGATGACATGTAGGAATTTAGTGTGTTTTGGAAAACTATCTCGATTAGCATGATCCAACTGCTTGGAATCTAAATGTATACTAGTACAGTTACATCTGCAATATAACTAGAGCTTAAAATACAAGCTTTTTGAGGGGCTCCCTTTTAATGACAAAAAAAGGTTTGTTTTGTTGTCCATCAAACACATATCACACTCCATTTGCTGTAGAAGTGAAAAAATTGGCTAAAAGCTCTGAAAAAGCAGGTAGGTGGACCTTGATTTGAGATTATTTTGCCACATACTGATCCCAAGGTCAAGAATGACTTTTATGCCCACAAGTAGAAATGTGTTTTATTTATCAACACACAAATTTTGAGAAAGCTGCCTTCAGAACCTTTGTGATATATTCAATACAAAATTCAACTAGAACTGCAAGCAGCTATGAACGGGGGCCAAGCCCCCCCGCGCGACTCGGACCCCGCGCACCACAGAGCCCGGGCTCAGGGCAAAAGGCTGAATGTTTGTGCCGATTTGGATTTGTTGTACTAAATCACACTCAATTTGGTCTTTAAAATGTGGAAGTTGAAGGCAAAAACATATTTACATCCGTTATAGTGCCACCTATAGGCCAATTTGCACCACATTTGGCACAGAGCCTCTGGATGACTTCAGGAACAATTAACTTAAGTTTGATGTTGAAAGCATTTATTTTGACCGAAATATGAAACTATATAATAACAATATTTTTTAGCTAACAAAAACGATTGTTTGGTTATAGCAAGCAGATTTTTTGGAGTACCAAAATTCTTTTGATAACTTTATATCAGACACATCTGGAGATTCTATGTGCAAAGTTTCAGGCAGATGGCGCTTAAATTGTAGGAGGAGTTCGAAAAAGTAGGTTTTGCATATGTGGTGATTTAGCGAAGGAAATGTGCAGCAGAAGTGGGCGTGTCCTATGTCAGAAAACCCAGCTCTATTCAGGGAACATATGGATATAACGTTTGCGAATGTGTTATTTCAAATCTGGAAGTTACAGGCAAAAACGCAATTGCATCCATTATAGCGCCATTTAGTGGAGTACATGTGCAAGCTTTTGCATGGAAGAACTGTGTCCTATTCTATATGTACCATATAAATTTCAAAGCTCTCAGCATAATAGTTTGGCTGAAATCAATGTTTGTTGTTTATCCTGTAATAAGCCACGCCCACATTGACCAGTCTTGACCACCACCAAGATATGGCCTCAGGATTGGCCCTACATCATACCGCCAAATTTCGTAAAAATCGGTGTAGCCGTTGAAGAGATATAAACTTAACATATTTTTTGCGCCCCCTAGTGGCCAAAATTCGCCAAATTCGGCTCATCCCCTCCCAGTGTCATGGTAACAAAGGATCTCAGATTTGGTGTTAATAGCCTTTAGTTTTACCGAGATATCAAACAGTTATTTTTATAGCTAGGTACAGAAATTTGTTCGTTAATAATCTGCGCATTTTTTGACCGAGCAAAATTCTTTTGATAACTTCAGATCAGGTCCAGCTGAAGAGTGTACGTGCCAAGTTTCACGCAGATCTGACATATTCCCCAGGAGGAGTTCGAAAAAGTAGGTTTTGCATATGTGGCGATTTAGCGAACAAATTGTGCAGTAGAAGTGGGCGTGTCCTATGTCAGAAAACCCAGCTCTATCCAGGGAAGATATGGATATAAGGTTTACAAATGTGTTATTTATAATGTGGAAGTTACAGGCAAAAACGCAATTGCCTCCATTATAGCGCCATCTAGTGGAGCACATGTGCAATTTTTACGTATGGAAGAACTATGTCCTATTCTATCTGTACCATATAAATTTCAAAGCTTTCAGCATAATAGTTTGACTGAAGTTAATGTTTGTTGTTTATCTTGTAATAAGCCACACCCATGTTGACCAGTCATGACCATCTTCAAGATATAGCCTCAGGATTGGCCCTACATCATACCTTCCAAATTTCGTAAAACTCGGTGTAGCTGTTCAAGAGATATAAACTTCCCAAATTTTTTGCGCCCCCTAGTTGCCAAACTTCGCCAAATTCGGCTCATCCCTTCCCAATCTCATGACAAGCAAGGATCTCCAATTTGGTGTTAATAGCATTTAGTTTGCAAAGATATCAAACAGTTAACATTTTTATAGCTAGCTACAGAAATGTATTTGTTAACAATTTGCGCATTTTTTGACCGAGCAAAATCCTTTTGATAACTTTAGATCAGGTCCAGCTGAAGAGTGTACGTGCCAAGTTTCACGCAGATCGGACAAAATCCCAAGGAGGAGTTCGCAAAAGTAGGTTTTCCAGTTTTTGCGATTTTGTGAAAAAACTTTCTAACCGGAAGTGGGGATACAAGGTTTTTGAATGTACGACATACGGTGTGGGAGTTATAGGCAAAAACGTAATTTAGTCTGTTATAGCGCCCCCTGCAGGCAGATATATGTAGTTTTTTGTGTCTGAGATATTCGCAGGAGTCTGGACCAACCCTCCAAATTGCACCGCCCTCCCTTGCAAAGTTTAGCCTGCAGCACCACTTTTGGCCGGAGAAAAATAAAAATAATTAAAACTGCAAGCAGTGATGAACGGGCCCTCGCAGTCCACGCGCGTCGGCCTGCGACGCCCTCGGACTGCGCGCTCACCTGTGACTTGCATGTCACAATGGGGAGAAATCAAGCAGTAAACATCATGTAATTTGGACGATTTTTGTCTGACTTCTTGTGTCCAGTGGGTGGCGCTATGGATATGACACAGTTTTGATGCACAGATATGTGCAGGGCGATTCCCGCTACATTCCTGAGATATTTGGCACAGATAGGACATTGTAGGGTGAAGTTACAAGGACTTGATACATCATGGCGAAGGATTTAAATGGACTGCACAACCACGACCAGCAGTTACATCAGGCTGGGGCGCCGTCAAATTGCGCACTCACTAGCTATTTTCATGTGATGCTGGGGAGAAAACAGCGAAAACGTCATGTCAATCGGATGATGTTTGTCTGACTTCCTGTGTCCAGTGGGTGGCGCTATAGATACAACTCAGTTTTGATGCAGAGATATATTCAGGGCGACTCCCTCTACATTCCCTGAGAGATTTGGCGCAGATTGGTCATTGTATGGTGAAGTTAAGAGGACTTGATGTTTTACGGAGAAGGATTTAAATGGACGGCACCACCACGGCCAGCAGTTACGTCAGGCTGGGGCGCCGTCGGACTGCGCAATCACCTGTGACTTGCATGTCACGATGGGGAGAAATCAAGCAGTAAACATCATGTAATTTGGACGATTTTTGTCTGACTTCCTGTGTCCAGTCGGTGGCGCTATGGATATGACACAGCTTTGATGCACAGATATATGCAGGGCAATTCCCTCTACATTTCTGAGATATTTGTCGCAGATAGGACATTGTATGGTGAAGTTACAAGGACTTGATGCGTCATGGCGAAGGATTTAAATGGACTGCACCACCACGACCAGCAGTTAAGTCAGGCTGGGGCGCCGTCAAATTGCGCACTCACTTATTATTTTCATGTGATGATGGGGAGAAAACAGGCAGAAAACGTCATGTCAATCGGATGATGTTTGTCTGACTTCTAGTGTCCAGTGGGTGGTGCTATGGATACAACTCAGTTTTGATGCAGAGATAGATTCAGGGCGACTCCCTCTCCAGTCCTAAGAGATTTGGCGCAGATCTAACAGTGTATGGTGATGTTACGAGGGCTTGATGCTTCATGGCGAAGGATTTAAATGGCCGGCACCACCACGGCCATCAGCAGCAGGTATGACGTAGAGAAGAGATTTCCATAACTTTCGTATTCAAGGTCAGATGATGCTGACTGACTGTGAAGTCTGTACTGTCAGATCTGTAGAAGGAGACGATTTAAGTACGAGGATTGGCAAAATTTCAAAATGGTGGCCAAAAGCAAAATGGCCAAATCAATATTGATGCAGAGATGAAATTCTTTCTCTTGGAAAGGGACAGCGGTCAAGTGAGCAGGTTTGGGGAGCGTCCTGCAGTAGCTGTGGTATGTGTTATTTAACCAAAGAAATCACTCAGTTTTTTCAAATTGCAGGTGAAGCCACTGCGTTCATCGCAGAAAAGCCGGGCAGAGTCACAACGACACACATGTTGTTGCCTGCCACATTCACAGGGCAGTCACAACACGCAAATGGCATTCTCAGCAAACTGGCTTATTTGAAAATTGTGTGCTGTGTCAACTAACACTGACTTACACATTATGTGGTGCTAAACATCACCCATCAAATATGCCATGTTGTACTGTGCAATTTGGAGAAGCTAATTGCAAATGCCATGTAAGTCTGATGATGTTTGTCATCACTGCACACAAGTGAGCATAAAATAATGCTTCAGTTGCGTTCTTTCAAAATTGTATTTGTGGCCATGTATTCTTGTCAAGGTTGGGATACATGATACATGTGATTTGAAAGATAACAATGCCATCTAGTGGACGTCTTGGATAAAACACCCCATACATTGCTGGCTTTTTACAATGCAGCTAATCAAAATTGCCGATCCTGCAAAGCACACAGGTATAACACAAGCAGATGATTTTGATAACTTTTCATCTCACAGGTTATGGTACACATGCATTCCAAGTTTCATTCATGTACATGCATGTTTTTTTTAATCTATTTATCTCTAAATTGAGTGAGATAAAACTTACTTCCTGTGTCCAGTGGGTGCGCTATGGACATGACACAGTATTGATGTACAGATCTATTCATGGCGACTCCCTCTAGATTCCTGAGAGATTTGGCACAGATTGGTCATTGTATGGTGAAGTTACGAGGACTTGATGCCTTATGGCGAAGGACTTGAATTGACTGCTCCACCACGGCCAGCAGGTATGACGTAGGATAAAGATTTCCATAACTTTTCATCTTCAAGGTCAGAGGATGATACTGAGTGACTGTGAAGTCGGTGGTGTTACGTCTGTAGGAGGAGATCATTTAAGTACGAAGATTGGCAATATTTCAAAATGGCGGCCAAAAGCAAAATGGCCGACTTAGTATTGATGCCGAGATGTATTCAGGGAGACAGCCGCTACACTTATGAGCAGTGTGGTGTGGATAGGAAATTGTATGTTGAAGATATAAAGCCTTGATGCTCGACGGCGAGGGGAAAACCGCCCTGTCCACTAAAGTTTGGCGCAGCTGAATGATTTCCATAACTTTTGTTCTTCAAGACATGAAGAAGATAACTGAGTTAATTTGAAGACTGTGGTGTTTAAGCTCTAGGACAAGATAATTTTCAAAGTAGCCATGAATTGGACAAAAACGCCGCCACACATCAAAATGGCGGACTTCCTGTTGGACTGAGAATATGGGTCCCCAGACTTTTTTGTGCGTCTGCTCATGACGAATCTACGTACCGAATTTCGTTTGTCTACGCGCATGTGGAAGGGAGGGAAGAACATTAGGGGGCGCTACAGAGCCCGCAGGTCATGACCACGCCCAGTGACAATGCAGGATCGTAATTTTCGCCAGATGTGACGTATATTCCAAATTTGGTGAGTTTTTGGGTATGTTCAGGCATCCAAAACTGCAGTCAAACTTGGAGAAGAAAATTTCTTTCCTTCAAATTACAATAGGGACCTCGCAGGTCTACCTGCCCGGGCCCTAATAATAAGAAGAATAATTTTTCCAATTACAATAGGGACCTCACAGGTCTGTGACATGCTCGGGCCCTAATAATTTTTTCAATTACAATAGGGACCTCACAGGTCTGTGACCTGCTTGGGCCCTAAAAATCTTTACAATTACAATAGGGTTCCTAGCACCGCTGGTCCCAGGAAACGCGTATGCTTGCATACGCGTTCCCTCGGCCCCTCGGGCTTGGCCCCCTTAAAATCTTCACAATTACAGTAGGGTTCCTAGCACCGCTGGTCCTAGGAAACGCGTATGCTTGCATACGCATTCCCTCGGCCCTCGGGCTTGGCCCCCTAAAAATCTTTATAATTACAATGGGGTTCCTAGCACCGCTGGTCCTTTCTCGGCCCATCGGGCTTGGCCCCCTAATAATCAGACCATAGTGTTGAGATCTGAGGAGAAAAAACCCTGAATTTCAATGAAGATTTCTATTTCTATACAACATACAGTACAGAGGAAAATTAAAGTAACCTTTAGATACCTATTATTGGAATTTCCCCCCTTTGCAATAGACACGCATATGAATACAACATATTACAAGAATTATTAATTTATTCCATTTCTGGTCTTACAAGCAACATGTCAAAGAAACGTCTTTCTCTCTCTCCATCTCTCTCTTAGTTGAAAGAATTGCAAGAGTGAAGTCTATTGCAGTAACAATATTTCTAGTTCCCTGGTTTCTTCAAAATAAAGTTCTTATTTGCAGCTGAAACATTATGCATCCGAGTTGCTGAAATGAGTGATACATTTTTTGGATCTAGGCTGCATTACCAATTGTGCTAGTGCCCTAGACTATCAGGCCTCCTAGAGGCCAGAGGATATTGATTTATTTTGAAATGTGTTCTGTGATATTCAATACTATGGGAGTATATATTGTGGGGCCTCCTACACGGATGATCAGCATTGTATATTGGTCCTGTATCAAGCGTTGTTGATGTACACATGTATTTTACTTGATGTTGTGTTCACATCGACCCTTTTAAAAAATGGATGTTAGCCTAGACGGTCACAGTTAACCTGTTCAACCTGCAACCCGCAATGTGTTGCTTTATCATCCCCTGCTGAGGCACACAGAGAAATTAAGTTGGGTGACAACCATTTTGTTACTTTCCAAACTCCACTTGCCTTCATGTCATACAAGAAACGTTTCTGTGCTTTTATTTTTTAGAGCAAAAACACTTTTTATTCCGGTGGCATTCCGTCTTATTTTGGTGAACTTGCCGCAACTCACGGACCGCAGGCTTGCGCCACTTGATGCCCCCGCATTCACTCTCACGCGCTCGCGCACTCTCTCTCTCTCTCTCTATCTCTCTCTCTCTCCCTCTCTCTCTCTCTCTCTCTCTCTCTCTCTCTCTCTCTCTCTCTCTCTCTCTCTCTCTCTCACACACACACACACACACACACACACACACACACACACAGAGAGACACATTCCACCAGTGACTCTCTGTTGTGATCGCCTTGCTTCCAGAAAGGAAGGACGTGCTTTTGGATTTAGCAGCCGGTGCCTCCGTTCAGCGATGGTGTGAGGAGCTGCTACAGGTAAGCTGAGCTTTAAACCATGTATTGAGAGATTTTAGGTTCGAGCGGATGCAGCATTCAACAGCTTATCAGAACCGCTGCTTCTTCGCGAATGACTCATACCGGTAAGAAGGGCCACCGGTGCTGTCCAGTGTCTCCGTGCCGGTGCGCTGCTGCACCGTTCCAGCCGTCGTGCAGCCGTCCCTCCGCGGAGCCCGGGCTGCGCTGGCGTTCATGGCAGCAGCCTGATAACGTGCGCTTCTCGCGCGTGGGGAGATTGACGCTGCTGTCGCTTTGCTAATTTAACCATTCAGCTGAAACGTCACGTCTTTTTTCATAAAATATGGCGGAAAATCTGCGAGTTAACCTTGATACATCTGTCAAAGATGAAGCTAATAAACGCGCCGTCCATTTCATGTCAGGTGAAAGTTTGTGGATTGATTGACGCGGTGGCACTTCACTGTCGCGCTGTTTGTGGGAGAAAACGGCGTTGACGGGAAGCCAAAGCGTCACCTGGTCTTTGTATTGAGGTAAGAGGGTTTCTTGACGGAGGTCTTTAACAACCCCTTCTAACACAGGGTTTGAGTCGGGCGCTGTAAAAGCCTCGCCGTAAATGTTGGGAATTGTGAGGAGACATTCGGTCCATGTCACAGAGATAGCATAACAGGGGGGGTCCCCGACACAAGGCTGACCTGTCGAAGGGGATGTGGATGTGAAGACGGCGCTTGCACAGCTGGATGGATGTATGGTTGCTATGGAAGAAAGACACAGACGCTCACACGGTTACTGAACTGCCTTGCACTAAGCCCTAGCCGGAGATGAAACATAAAAGGCTCGTGATTTCAGGAGAGCTGTGTGGTGCAGTGATGTTCGGCGGGGATGTGCGCCCTGTATCTTCCGCCTCACTGAGGGGCTGTGAGCGCAGAGGAGCTAGCTGTCGCCTGCGGTTGCTGAGGATGAGAGGATGAGAGGACGAGCAGATCCCAGTGTTTCTAATTCAAGAAGACCAACTGGTAGTGATAACAGTGTGGGCAGAGTGTTAGCTCGGAAATGAGACATTTTTTTTTTAGTACATTCCCACTCAACTTGGAAAGGTGAATCATACTGTATCA
Source organism: Diplodus puntazzo (assembly GCA_963678695.2). Lineage (NCBI taxonomy): Eukaryota > Metazoa > Chordata > Actinopteri > Spariformes > Sparidae > Diplodus > Diplodus puntazzo. The sequence continues at coordinate 28,840,190 of OZ023166.1, read as the reverse complement.
CGTTTGATTTAGTTTTTCACACAGGGTGGTCAAGTGGGTGCCACATGTTTATGTTTTCAATGTTAGAATATAATGTTTCTTTCTTTTAATGCATTTTCTATAAAAAGAAAAGACTGTACTACATGGCCACATTTAATTTCATAATTTATACCACGCAAATAGCCTTCTGTGGTTCCAGCTTCTCAAATCCAAGGATTGACACTTCTCTGTTGTATCGATGTAAATTGCATACCTTTGAGTTTATAAATATTGTACGGAAGAAATGTGTAATTTGAATGATCCAGTAGGGCTGTCAACGAATATTCTAAATTCGAATATATATTCGAATATATAAAAAAACCGGAGATTCGATTGTGAAAATTAATATTCGACTGTGGAAAAAAAACAGTAGGTCAACGTAGGTCACTCTAAATGCAAAGTGGTCCCATACAGCAGACCTATGCAGTGCTTGTTTATTGGCGGTTGGCATCCAGCTCAGTACCGCCACCTGCTGGTCTGGAGTGTACACACTTCGCCTCGTTAGTAAATGAGAAAAAGAAGTTGCGCGAAGTTCACTTTTATTTAGAAACTAATATTATTTTAAAGCTGCACAGATGTGTAAACAGTCAAAAAAAAAAAAAAAGGCTCATGCCGACATCAGCGAGTGATAAAATCATAGGTAATCTGTGGTGGTACACTCACTTATGGTTAAAAGTCATTCAACCACTGTTAGAGAGTTCTGCAAAGGTTGATCTAGTGCTGAAACAATAGCAAACAATGAATGGATTTGCATTTTCATAGCGTTTTCTAGTCGACCAACTATTCAAAGCAATTAACAAACCTTGTCACATTGACAGATTCGGACACATATTCATACACTCATAGCAGAGGCCGACATAAGAAGAATTTGGAGTTCAGTATCTTGAACAAGAATACTTTGTCGTGCAGCTGGGAAATCCGGGGATAGAACCACCACCATTCCAATTATAGGATGACCAAATCTACCTTCTGAGACACAGCTGCTTGAAGAAAATAAGGACCCAGTATTCTCCTACCATTATGTAAAGTTTTTGATGTGTATATATATGTACATATATACACACTGATCAGGCATGACATTATGACCACCTGCCTGATATTGTGTTGGTCCCCCTTTTGCTGTCAAAACAGCCCTGACCCTTCGAGGTATGGACTCCACTAGAGCCCCGAAGGTGTGCTGTGGTATCTGGCACCAAGATGTTAGCAGCAGGTCCTTTAAGTCCTGTAAATTGCGAGGTGGGGCCTCCATGGATTGGACTTTGTCAAGCACATCCCACAGATGCATGATTGGACTGAGATCTGGTCTGCGGCTTTGCTGTCCCATACGCAACAAACTGCGATGCACTGTGTATTCTGGCACCTTTTTATCAGAAATAACATTAGCTCGTCTGTTGGATCGGACCACACGGGCCAGGCATCGCTCCCCATCAGGGATGGAAATTAACTTTTTTGTCCGCCTGCCACTGTGGCTGGTAAATTCTAAAATCTACCAGCCACTCAACATTTTTACCAGCCACTTTTATATTTAAGCGCTGATATGTACAATACAATGCCGTGAAACATATTTTTCTTGTAAAAGACATGCACATAGTATTTCCCAATCAGTACTTGTTACCAGAGTTGATTATTCAGTACTTATGTGATACCAATGAATGATTACAGGGGTGAAACTATCCAAGGGTCATCTACTAAGCTGTGAAATGACAGGAAATGAAGTCTGAATAGATAAAGTGGTTCAAAATGAAGGTTAGATGGTTAGAAATCTATATCAGTATTTCCCTGCAACTTATTTCATATGTTCAACTGCACTGGACCCACACAAAGGAAGTGGAAATTGCATCATTAGGTGGTTAGAAGGTAGTAATATATAGCAATATCTACTTGCAACTATAGAATTTACTGTACTTCGTTATTCCCTATGTTCAACCGTTACGATGTAACGCCACATTTTAATTTACTTCCGTTCTCGTAAACTCCGACAAAAGAGCAGCCAGCTCAGCTGACCGGAGCGTGGAGAAATCATTAGTAGCAGTGAAGAGTCCAAGTGAGGGCTTGCTAGCAGAACGGCCAAGACGGTCATTTTGGCCGTTTTCAAATATGTGCAATAACTTTGCCTGTATTTTAATTTAGAATAGTTTTTATATAAATAAGAGAAAGACAATATGATATGTTTTACCAATTTTGGCCATAAGCGGTCATATTGACCGCACATCATTTCGCAGGGTTTCATTGTTAAATTGTTTGTGCTTCTTTGCGAACTTACTTGTAAGTTAATTATTATATAGTTGTATTGTATTGCCTGGTTGGCACCATGGTCAAACAAAAATGGGAGTTCCCCGTCAGTGAAACAGCAAGCGGAGCTGTTCGGTGCTGAAGTGACGCGACTCTGACTCTGTACCAGGGAAATCCGAGGAAGAATATCTGCATCCTGAGCACCTGCACACAGGTGTGGGCACCTTTAGTGGGGCGAAGGCAAAACCAGAGTCTGTGATGTACAACAACACCGTGTACGGCGTGGACGTCCCGGACCTGATGTGAGGGCGTACTCCGTCAAAGGCTGTACAGAAGATGGCCAGTGGCGGTCTTCTGTAACATCCTCGACCTGGCTGGGATCAATGCCCGCATATTATTCAAGGATGGTCATCTAGCCATCACAATTTGGCCCCTTGTCAAAATCGCTCGAATCCTTGTGCTTGCCCATTTTTCCTGCTTATAACACATCCACTTTGAGGACAGCATGTTCATTTGCTGCCTAATATATCCCACCCACTAACAGATGCCATGATGAAGAGATAATCAGTGTTTTTCACTTTTACCTGTCAGTGGTCATAATGTTATGCTTGATGGTGATGGTGTATGTATATGAAGTCTAGAGCTAAAAATTATTAACTGATTAGTCCATCAACAGAAAATTAATCTGCTACAGTCATTTTTGAAGAGAACATTCCAATTTCTCAAATGTAATTCTCTTGTTTTCCTTGATAATTGAATATCTCTGGATCTATTGGTTGGAGTATCTCTCCAGTGGTTGCATATCTAAGACAGAAAACTGGATTTTCAGCGCAAAATAAGCAACACTGCAGGCAGCTCACTTTTTTTTTTTTTTTTTTTTCAATCTTGCGTATTTTTATCTTTTTAACTGTTCACTCCATTTACTTATCTTTGTCAGGGTTTTTATCTTATCTTATATTTTTTGTTTTTAAGGTTTAACTCCAGAGTTTCCCCAGGGTCCTCCACACTTAACCCGGTCCTCCACACTGGGAGCTATGTCCGGGTTGCTGCTGAGGTGCTGTCCTTGGGTCCCTTCGGCCCGGCCAGCTGTTGTCTGTTAGGGTCGGGGGGCCTGGGCACTGGTGGCCCCCCGTGGCACAGCCTGTGACTCCTCCCAGTGTGGACGGCCCCAAAGGTGGCGTTTCCTCAATCCTCAGTGCCTTGCCATGTCTCCTTATTGCCAGTAGTAAGAGTGTGCAGGTGTGTGTGTGTGTGTGTGTCTGCGTGTGTACGTGTGTGTGTGCGTGTATGTATGTGTGCGTGTATATAGTATGGAAGGCGGGAGGGAGGGGCTTTCTTTATTATTGTTCTATCTCTTCTTTCTGTAAAGCACTTTGTGCTACATTTCCATGTATGAAAAAGTGCTCTATAAATAAAGTTGATTTGATTTGATTTAAAAAACACCTTGAGTCATCCAGCAAAAAAGTTGAACTGGACACAGCTCTAAAAACGCTAGCTCCTGGAAGATCACTTTGTATGCTAGGTTTCCGTCTGATAAAGCTCAGGATAGACAAATACGACCAGGACAAGCTTCTCCTCCATTTTCTTGGTTATCCTGTCGCTGACTACAGAGTCCTGTCTGATGGACTTGATTAAGTTACACGCCCCCACCAATGCAGCCCCTTGCATCATTTTAATGCAGAGTTGTTTACGGTCTGAATCCTGCTTTCTAAGCTTTGTATTCCTTTATACACACCATTATTTCCCCCATAAAAAACATTCCTCTTAGTTGCTCTGCTGTGGTTACTCCACTTTTCGGTTTCCCATGTCAAAAGTCCTCTCCTGTTCTCCTGTTAGTCAGCATGTCTCTAGTACTTATCTTTGCGGTCACTTTGATGAGGCAATAGTTATTCCACAAAGTGCCCTGAAGGTAGCAAATGTTTGCAGAGAGCTGTCTGGGCCTTTTTAAGCTTTTTCAGGTAGTGATAACACTTCCTGTCACCATTGAGATCCATTTCTTCTTACTGGAAAGAATGAAGGAGAGCGACAGAGATGCTGGGTTTTATGGTTTTATCAAAGTTGATGTGATTGAAATGTTCAAAGTAAAAAATAAATTAAAAAAATAGTCATACAAGCCAAAGAGTATCTATAACAGAAACAATAACAAATTAAAGAGATTCATGATAATTATCACAGGTTGGTTTGCTATCCGCCACTAACACAGACAAGACGAAGAGGAGAGAGGGGAAGGGGAGTAGAATGGTTGATGATAGAATGGATGGTCCTGCTGCAACTGGTTGTTTCGTTGTCAGTAGCTTACAGTGAAACAACTAATCACAGCAGTGTTAAAGAGTTTGTGACAGAAATTTCAGCGTGAAGGATTACTATTGTATCTGACTGCACTCGCACTAATGAGATATTCTCTGGTTGTGTCTGTGGTTATGTGGCGGCTGGTGTGTATTACAAACAGCAAGTGATGGTGGTGATACAGTGGACTGCCAGCCGTACCTTCCCCAGAAAACACACTGTCCTCTTTGGCTAGCTGAGCAAGCTCACAGCTGTGTCTTTGGGCTGGGCAGAGCGGACAGGCTGGACAAAAACATCATGGTTCCAGAAGCCATACCTCAAAAACTGTTTCCCACAGCTATATACTCTCATATTATATTGAAACAAAAATTAAACACGTGTCTGGTCACCAAAAAGGATCCATCAGTTTTTGAATGCTAGATTTAATGTGCAGTCCAGTCACCTTGGGGGCTGCCTGTTTTTAGATTTATCAGATGGGGAAAGATTCTACTGCCACTGTGAAGGAGAAAGTTCAGAGGAAATAGCCGTGCTGATTAATGCTCCATGTGTAAGCTCTTCCGTTGCTTTTCTTGAGTGCAGTTTGAGAGAACAATTCGTCTCTAACCTTCACCAAACTATTTCAGTACATTAGCTCGTTGATGAGTCACCCATGGAGTGAATTCCTGTGGTACTTTCACAGTTCTTGGTTTTTATGTGCTGCCTAGACAACACATCTCATGGGAACACAATGAGTGGCTCGACACTTCGAATATGACGTGATAAGTTCTTTCTGAGCAGCCTGTTACTCCTCCTTTAGTTCTACTAAATGTGTGATCTGTGCTGCACTCGTGGCATTATCATGGATGGAGTTTTTAGTTTCAGGCTTGGAGTTTCCTTCAACCTGACATTTTAACTTGTTTAACTTCAAACAAAGTCTTGTCACTACACCTGTAAGTTACATCTCCTTCAGACAACTGGGGATTCATAGACGATACAATGCAGGGCAATGCAGGGTTATCATGTACAATAGGACATTTTGAAATATGTGGCACAGCTCTAAAATAACAGGCAAAAGAGAAAGGGTTAAGTGTTTGGGAAAGGTATTTAACTTGGAAATTACAGTGTTCAGATTTTGTTGCGCCTATATCAACTTTAGTGGCATTTACACTTCATTTACATTCGTAACATTTCCAATTCAATTGATTATAACAGAATCCAGGTCTCATCTATTGAATATTCTGTTGAGTATTTTTCTTATTTTTAACACATTTGCTAAAAAGACCAAAATCAAAAATGTGTAAGTTCATCTCTCAATACTTGCATCAAAATGAAAAAATAAAAATAAAATATAAGAAAGGTTGTCAAGTATGGTATTTTTAATAACATTACTGTAAGGAAACAGGCTGATAAGTTAAGCAGAGCAGTTAAGATGGTTGCCCTTCTTCAAATAGCGTGCTGTTGTTCCAAGTCTTTGGAGATGACGGTTCCATAACTCTTCACAGAAACTTCTCAGGGAATTACAAATGGACTCATGATTACTCATTACATACTTATGAGTACTCATGACTCAAGTACAGCAGTGGGCCCTCGCTGTGACTTCAGAGGAGCTTCAGGCTTCCTTGTTCTGATGTCACACTGCATTAGCTGTTCACAGTGAATATCAGAGTTGGCTTCTTGAAGTGCAGGCTATGCAGAGGAAACTGAATGTCTCCCAGTAAGCAGCGCCGTCGTATAGGGGGGAAAGGTGATGACAATTCTAAGGGCCCACAGCCCGCTAGGGCCCACACACAGCCCCCAGTAGCCTCTATGACAAAATCATTATGCATACACTGAACTAATATATATTAGGGATGCACTGATCCGATATTAAGATCGGATATCGGCTCCGATATTGACAAAATGGCTGGATCGGGGATCGGTAAAATGAAACAGATCCACCAGCCGATCCAATTATTTTTTTTCACTGTCGCAGCACATCCTACGTCATTCGTCAGCGTCAGTGTGTCGCATGCTGGAAGAGCGCAAGTTGTTGTTTGACCAACTCTTTATTAGTTTATTCTCAGGTTCAGCTGCTATGTTTTATTTTGTATTCCTGTTTGCAGGACGTTACACGTACTCACGTCACATTTCTCCGCTGATTAGCTAGTAGCCCCGCCATCAGCTGTTAGCCTCACCGGTCAGCTGTTAGCCTAGCAACGCTAACTTTCAAACCGACGTACTCAATACTATGAGGGCTGTCCATCGTTGCTCCGTTGGTCCTCCCTCCACCACAACCTCAGGGTTATTCACCGCCGGGCTGCTTTGTCTCCTCCTCTGCTGCTGCGGTCTCCCCGGCTCGCAGCGATGCTGGATGGTCGCCCCCGCTGTGTGCACGGAGCCTCCAGACGCTAGTTTGTTTACCGACGGTGCTACTGACTTCGGGGCTAGTGTTCCCTCCATGCTGACAGACAGGCGCTCCATTCATTCTTTGATTTGTTTGTTCCACTTTGTTACGTGTGTCCTTGGGTACCCTGACAGGCACTATATAAATTAAATGTATTATTATTATTATTATTATTATTATTAATGTTACACATGTTTACAATGTTCGGTAACTGTTTGATTATTTTGTCTTAGTTAGGAAAGTCTGGTGCCTTTAGTCCCTTTCACATGGTGGAAGGTATACAGTTTATTATTAATTCAACAATGGTATCGGATCGGTATCGGGTATCGGCCGATACGCTCAGTCCAGGTATCGGTATCGGATTGGATCGGAAAAAACTGGATCGGTGCATCTCTAATATATATTCATACGAATGAATCTGAATTAACACAAAGCCACAAGTCATACATAATAATAATATAATAATAATAATAATAATAATAATAATAATAATAATAATAATAATAATAGAAAAAGCAAAAACAAAAAAAGAGCCATTGCGATCACTGGTCACAGTCCCTGCAGATTAGCTCCACTCTCCTCGCACAGTTACCACACACGGGCTTGTGGATGGAGTACGCCCTCGCATCTGGTCCGGGACGTCCTTGCCGTACTTTGTGTTGTTATAGTACATCACAGACTGGTTTTGCCTTCGCCCCACTAAAGGTGCCGACACCTGTGTGCACGGTGCTCAGGATGCAGACATTCTTCCTGGGCTTTCCCTGGTACACAGTCAGTCGCATCACCTCACTTCACTTCTTGTTGAACAGATCCACTTGCTGTGTCACGGAGGTGGGAACTCCTGTTTATGTATGCCCATGGTGCCATCCAGGCGTTTACAACTATAGATTAATTAAGTTGTAAGTAAATGCGAAACCCTGCGAAATGATGTGCGGTCAATATGACCGCTTATAGCCGAAATAGGTAAAACATATATTTTCTATGTCTTTTGTGTAATTTATATGAAAAACCTATTCTAAATTAAAATACAGACACTTTTAGGAAAAGTCATGAAACAGCAGTATTGCATTTTTTCATTTAACAAAGTAATTGCACATGTAAATTTGAAAACGGGGGGGGGGCACTATGTGAACCTCTGATGAAAACGTTCACATAGTGCGACACCTGCTGGTCGTTTCTTGCAACTACTTCCCATTGCCACGACATATGCCAGTGATATTTCTAATTGAGAGCAGACATCACTGTTCACAGTGCATCCTCCAGAAAACGTACTACAGTACTTTCATTTTCAAAACAGACATGATGCGTTTTCGTCTATCAGCTGCACATTAACAGTCAATACCATATGCTGCTGCATTACTTTATTTTATTTATTTATTTACGCAATTTTTTTCTCTTGCATTACTTTATAATCCATGCACCACATTTAAAATTTAAAAAATGAATGAAAGGTTGTTCATTTGATATGACAAACATTTTTGTTGTCATTGAAGGTCATAAAACAAAATCATATGCGGCACCACTCGGTAAGCGCATAATGAAGCTATAATGAAGCGAAAGGTCGTCAGTATGGTCTGTGATCATAATGTAGTCTCGTCTCGTCTGTCTGTCGCAATTTGTGTCAACATTGCACTGTCTAAAGGCCGAGACGTATGCGAGAACCTTTATTTTGAAGAGCACAGCACAGATATCATTGATAGAGCACACTAGCCAATCAGAGGCAATGGGGTGCCAAAGGCCCACTCACCAATGGAAACGAAATATTGAGTGGTAAATTTGTTTTGTCAGTACAAACAAAAAAAACAAGAAATAGAGCCGAATTTGTGATTTCTGTTGTTTGCCCAAAATTAGAAAAACGAAAATATGACCTGTTTCTGGTTTCTCAATGTGCCATTTATACCAAAAAGACAAACGGTTTAAACGTACCTTGGTCGTCATTAAATGAGTAGATTGACATTATTGTCATCCTGACAGCTAGGTCAGAACCAAAAGAGGATTTTGTTGTGTTTTTTTGTTTGTTCTTTTGTTTTGTTTTTTGCATTTAAGGTATTATATCACAGTATTACAAATAGAATGGAGATAGCCCACTCAAACATAATTCTACCTCTTTTCACTTTATTGACTATGTATGGGATATATCATAAGAAAGATGAAGGTTGAAGACGTGTTTTTATTGGCTTCAATTTGGAGGAAAAGATGAGGCCTTCACATGATTTGCAGGAGTAGCCTGCCTGATAGTGTGGGTTAATCCTAAATGTAATATGATTCATTCTCACAGTTATAGACGCATTGCAAAATCAATGTCCTGGCAGAATGTCAGTGTTGGCTCTGGTATAAGAGACCATTGTCCATTGAACCATTGTTGGAGACATGGTAGAATGTAGTTCCTGTTGTTCTTTGATTGTTCCTAAAGCCCTCGCCATCATACACTGGACTGCTGCCTCTCTGTTCCTCTGCAGCCATCTCCCTCACTTTCCCCAGTGCCACCCATGTCTTTGCTTAAGTGGGAATATTTTAGTGTACTTTAATAAATTATACATAACCTCTCGCTGTGTGGTCCTGCATTTTATATTCCTGTCATACTAAAGATGGACTGTTCTATTCCTATTTTCAACAGTACCAATGACTCCCCCTAAAATATTTTTCAATAAAGCTTATTCTATTATTACAGACTTTATATGGGGGAAGAAAAACCATAGAATTAAAAGGAAAGCACTACATCTTCCAAAGTTGGAAGGGGGTTTTAACCTCCCGGATTTAACTTACGTCATATAGTCAAAAATGCAATAGAAGAACAATGGATCCAAGTGGAAAATGCACAAGTTTATCCTCAAAACCTTTTGTTTTATATATTTTCAAATGATAAAAACAGCGCTATTAATTTTGCAGTAAGAACTTTAGCAACAACATGGAGAAAAATGAAAGGTATTCTGAGTGAGCTGATATCAGTTCCCAAAAATATTTCCTCATGGAACAATTCTTGGATAGCTCTTCAAAATGTATCATTAAGCTGGCCTACACGGAGAGATAGCAGGATAGAAACTATAAATGATTTAATGCATGGAAACAAACTCAGTTCATGGGCTGTTTTGCAAAAGAAATTTGGTTTGTCTAATAGAGAATTTTTTAAGTATATGCAACTCAGAAGCATATTTCAAACTATAGATTTACAGTCATTTGGACAGCAGAGTAATTTAGAAGATGTTATATTTGATTCAGAATCAGGTGATCATTTAATAGGTAAAGTCTACAGACTCTTGCAGAAATCATATTCCGTAGAAAATTTGTTACAGTCAAGAATACATTTGTGGAACCAAGATTTAAAACGAGAGGATATTGTTGTAAGATGGAGGGATTGTTGGAATTTAACAAGAGATATCACTGTTAATGAGAGTCTACGTTTGATTCAATACAAGATAATGTACAGAACCCACTGCACAAGGGATAAAGTTAATATAGACGATTGGCTATCAGACTTATCTAAGGTCAGATTTAACTTTAATCCATCAGTTTGCATTCTCCAAGATATGTCGCAGGACACAGTGAGGTACCCATTGAGTTGGATTATTCTTTTTTCATCAATCGTATTAAAGAAATTGATTCTTAAACATTGGAAATCCACACACCCTCCCACATTACTATGCTGGAAAAGAGAGATGTCTCATTATTTGAACATGGAAAAAGCTATCGCTATGTAAAGGAATAAATCAACTCAATTTGAAGTTATATGGGCGGAAGTATTACAAACACTGAGTACTTAGCCCGAATATTTTGGGGGTGACATGATTTTTTATTTATTTGGCCCTCTGATTTTAATAACTGATAAGTTTATTTATTTCTATTTATTTTTTTCTATTTTGTCCGCTTGAGATATGGGTGTCCCATAAAGAGGAATGTTATTTGGTTGTATTTCTGTATTGAAGGTCTAGATGACAACACTGATATTGAACTTATGTGTTGGCTAGGTGGAGCAGTCGTGGTGTGTTTTTGTTTAGTTTAGTTTTTTTTTATTTTATTTTTGGCTTGGCCTTTATTGTCTTGTTTTGTTCGGTCGTCAGGACGGTGGTTGTTTTGTCTTGACTTGTATGTATTGAAAAATCTAAATAAAATCGCTCTGCCCAGAGCCTTTCTGCCAGCCTGCTCTCTGTTACACTGGAGCTTTCACCCACCATTTTCCCCTCCTGTCTGTCATAAGGACAATTAAATCCCTGAATTTTCAACAATACAATCCACATAATTTCTAGCAATTTCAGCTGCTAGGGACGATATGCTGTATATATATTTTTTGCCATTTGACTCAGTAATGTATTTGCCTCGTTTCTGACTTTGTCTTCACACATAGGTCTTAATGATGTTTTTGTTCCTGTTTTTTTTGTAGTGAGATAGAAATAAAGAGCGAGGGGTGGTTACACCTCCGGTCTGACTCTTACATTGCTGTAATCATCTGGTTTGAATGCCACTGAATTCATCTTATAGATTATATGTTCCAAGGTACATATTTTTAGAATTGAAAAGTCTGGTTTTCCACCTGATATGTTTCCCTTGAACGTTTATAGCAGAGACACTGTTCATCTCAAGTGAACCATAAGTTTGAGACTGTCATCTCAAGTCATCACAGCTGATTCCCCTTGTGGAAACATGGCTGTCACTTTTTATGCGAATACGGGACATTCGTTTAAATGTGGGATGAGAAGTTCATATTCGAGCTGTAATAATCAGTCTCATCTAATTTTTCTTCCGCTTATCCAAGAGGGTCGCGTTACCACATTTTATCCCCTTTTTTCAAGGGGTCGCAGGGATTACTGGAGCCAATCTCAGTTTCTCTATGGGCGAAGGCAGGGTACAGGGCAGGGGATGAGTCGCAAGCTCATCGCAGGGCCCTTACTGATGGGCTGGAACATATACTTACTTCAACATGTAGCTCAGTTCCGCCCCAGGGGAGCCGGGGTTCGAACCAGTGACCTTCCGATCACTAGTCAGCCAGCTCTACCAAATGAGCTACAGCCGCCCCTTGTAATAATCAGTTTAAAATGTAAAATCTAAGTGCATTAGGCAGTTTGTTGTAGTCATTCAGGTCCATTACAACGACGTGCATGTTCACCTGCAGAAATTGGGGAAAGCGAGTTATGTAAATGATGTAAATGGACTTAGTAACATAGTTATATACCCAAAGTATAATCTTTTCCTAAACATAACCAAGTAGTTTGGTGCCTAAACATAGCTAAAATATCACCATTTCAGAACATTAATAAAAGTCCAAAAATCATATTATATCATATTATGTGCAAGTCATTGCATTAGACATTGCATATGTACAATTGCTAACTTGACTATGGAGCCCTTCTCTTGCAAACAGACAAGAGGGGTAGGTAGAGCCAAAGTCCTCATGGACAGGTCTTGCCACTTTGCAGTTATCGTGGCAAGCCCCTGGGTGGTCATAACTTCACTTTTAATTGTCACCTGAACATAAAAGCTGCATGTATAAAATTGTCAGTCAAATCTGACACAAACTGCCATAAAAGCCCAAAGACTTAAAGGGCCTTAGGGCAGGATTTGTGAAAAAAGGAACAGTCATTATAACTATTGTAATGCTAATAGGTGATGAAGCGTTCCAGACCAAAAAGAATGAGCCCACCCACGTATCTCTCCGTTGCCTTGAACAGGCTGTGTGCTGCATAATGTACTACAATTCGGGGCCCGAATTTCCCGCGCAGTCCTGCGGACGTGACGTCAAATGACGCTGAATGCGCGTCCTCGACGGCTTGGAGACCGGAAGAAGACAAGCGCGGTGGATCCAAACTAGTGCTTGGGTAGAAATGGATTCTGCTACGACCAGAAAACGACCCAGCACCACACGAAGTCCAATAAATAGTAATACTAAGAGGAACACGAAGGTTTTATAAGCGGCAAGTCGTGAGTCGAAATGAAATTACGACCAAAGCCGGGCTGGCACTGGAATAAACATCGCATCCGCGTTCGACTCATGGAGGCAGCTTCAACCTGAAGTGGGACTGAAAACAGATGCTGACATGGCTCATATCCTAGTAACCAGGTAAGAAAACATTACACGTCATGTTTAGAGCTTGATTTGAACATCTTATGAGATTACCGAGGACTCGGAGTGTGCTAACGTGCAAAGTAGCGTTAGCTGCTAACATGTATCTTAGTCCAGTCCTGTGTAGTGACAGACTGCGCATTTTCCACGGTCCTTTAGTCTGAAAACGAAGAGTTAGAAATATGTCCCTTCATGTATACGACCAAAAGCCCAACTGTTATCCGGGAGGTGATGTTAGCAGCTGACTGTAGCAACAGGCTAGCGGGTTCTGTGTCTGTGTAGTCAGATTAGCCGCTAGCTGCACACAGCGAGCCGGCTTCCTAGCTGCTTCATGCGTGTAAAGTTAGGGGATAAGGCTATATCATACACTCAGCGAGACGGCTCCTGTCTCGTTCCCGTCCCCGGGAAATACGCTATTTAGGGGGTACAGTAAACCCATGTCAAAACATGCCTCTTTGAAATAAAAATCAATTTGGAACTTAGTCACAAGTCATTCTCTGTAAGTGCCAGCTGTACTGTACTGAGGTCCAATACTGCAGCAAAATGTAGATCTTCTTCTCACTATCACCAAGTTTAATACACTGTGTATTCATTTGAAAGTCTGGCTCTTCTATTTGTAATGCTCAAACAATCAACATCAAGCCATTAGTTATATCTGTTCTGCCAGGGTAGAGTTGAAAATAATAATTACTAGATTTGATTATGAAGCATTGTGAGCATGTGTTCTAACTCTACTTTTCTCTTCTCTCCATAAAGGCCTCAGCTACATGATCCAGAGCTGTGAGCAAGAAAAGAGAGAAGACAAGACTGTCTTGTCTACCACACACTGATTTTATTATAGACATGTAAAAAAAAAACACAAAATACAAATTTGTACATAATGCAAATTTGAAAAATACTTTCTTTTCAATGTAAACTTTGAAAATAAAATACATATTGTACATAAATTGCATTTATTTTTGGATGAAAGTGGAATCTTTGGCTAAAAATGTTTATTTTTTGAGGTATTGTGATCACAGATACACAAAACAGTTGAAAAGTTTAGTCTGGCATCCTAAATGGAGCTTCTTTGTAACCTGTGTAGTTCTCAAAGGGGTTAGGGAGTTTTGGCTCGGATGTGAAGAACACAGCAGCTCCAGGCAGCACATCTCCAGGTGGACACTCCTGCTCAGACACTGGTCCAGAGCCTGCCGACACACACTCCTCCTCTGAAGACTCCTCCATGTGTGCCACTCCTTCCATAGTCAATTCCAAATCCTGAAACAAAAACAATGAGAATAAGAATAACTTTATTAATCCTCAAAGGGATGTTATGATTTTACTTGATGTTATTTTTATTCTGATTCAACTTAGTATAATACCAGCTATGATTTATTATTTACTGTTATGGCGCAGTGCTATTCATATTGTCTTATAATGGGAATGGTTTCACACATTATCTCAGTGGCACTGGTACATAACACTTGGTTTGAGACACTGAATCATACTATTGCTGTTACATGATAATGACTGCACACTTATGTAAGCGTGTTAGCAAGCTTTATACAATGTTATAAATATTAGCTATGTTGGTAAGTACCACAGTAAGAAATTAGCTGCAGCCACAAGCCAAATGCTCGTCAAACACCATAACGTTGGTGGCAGTAGCATTAGCTTCACAAAACAATGGCTATCGCTAGCTCAGTATTCACCGTGGCTGGTGAAATTTGAACTTTAGTAACCATTTGGCCAGTGTAAAGTAAACGTATTTACACTACAACTATCATTTTGCTGAATTAATGCGCAAATGTTGTCAAAGAAATATACTAAAGTTGCACTAAAATAAACACCGGGTTTACTTACTTCATCGTTTGAGACGATGCTGTTCGCAGTTGTAGGCTACCAACGAAGTTCCGCGGAGGCATGTGCGGAGGTCTTGCAGTAAACAGTCACGTGAAGAGCGAGTAAATAAATAACGTGTCACAGCATCAGCTGCACTGCTGTGAAGAGTTCATGCGCGCTCCCGCGCCGGCTTGGCTGATGGCTGCAGTTACCCTAACAGCCGTCGTGTCGCTATTGAGTCTTATTTCTAGATCCTGCCCTATGTCCCTTTAACCCCTGAATACATTTTAAAACACATTTCCCCACAGTTTACTCTTATACTATGTCCACGCACGTTTTCAAGATACCAACTTCTTTTAGGCTCAATGCGGAGTGCCACGATGTGACGGCGTCAGCTCAACCCATCAACGCAACGCAATGCAATGAGCTTTTGGGGGAAGGGGTGGCATGTGTGTCATACAATCACCATCTCTGCAGTTTCAGACTTTTCAGAATGCTTTAAGTCGGTTGTCTTCTCTATTAAGTTACTTACCACACTGCCATATTTCAGGAGTTGGGAATGAGAATGGTTTGGAAATATGGCAGAAGTAGTCCTAAAGGACATGATACTATACTACTACACTGTGTTTCTGTTTTGT
This sequence comes from Diplodus puntazzo, assembly GCA_963678695.2. NCBI lineage: Eukaryota > Metazoa > Chordata > Actinopteri > Spariformes > Sparidae > Diplodus > Diplodus puntazzo. The sequence goes on along the minus strand of OZ023166.1, from coordinate 28,824,778 downwards.
AGTCTGCAGTTCCAGTGATTTATAGTGTCCTCTATAATACTGGGATGAATGCAATTGCTAAATTTCCTAATGCATTTTCTTAAATGCTTTGGTATGATTGTGTGTGTGTGCGTGTGTGTGTGTGTGTGTGTGTGTGTGTGTCTATGAGACAGTGTGTGCATATGGCAAACAATGAGCTAATCCTGCTTTGACTGTGCTATTGGAAAAGAGCCTACTACAGAAAGTGGGGCGAGTGAATCGTGGGGAGAGCCCAGCCAGATGGAATCACTTTGATGGATGATAGTGCATTCTGTGTTTGTGTGTGAGTGAGAGAGAGAGAGGGTGAGAGAGAGAGAGGGTGAGGAATCCCCATTTGTCAGCTGGTGCTTGTGTTTCCCACTGACCTTGGGGATAAGAGGAGTATCCCATCTGAAGAGCAGTCTGTCACATTGAGAAACAGTAACCGTGCACTGATGGTAACATATAAAGACATCCTCTAATACAATAAGCTGAGTTCATATTTACAAGAATGCTAAAGCCAGAACATGAAGCCATGAACAGGAAAGGTTTATTTTTCGGTATGGAAATAGCATTCATACATGCATGGGATGAGATGAGTGGGATATTTTTAGGTAAGTGAGAGTAGTGCGGATGTGTCATGCTGTTGTGTTTGAATGAGCTCCACTGCACCTGAGTGAAGAGACTAAGGGGCTGCTGGTCCCACAGCAGCAGCAGACAAGAGATGCAGGGAGGCTCAAGTTTTTCCTCTGGGATACATGTGTGTGTGTGTGTGTGTGTGTGCGTCTGTGTGTGCATGCGTGGGACACATTTTAGACTGAAGACCAATTATTTGAGGATGGCTTGTCCAATTTTGGACAGTTGGAAAAAAGCTGATCTGTGGATCAGTGGTTAAACATGTTAAAAGTGTTTCAGTGCTAAATGATAGTGGGAGTTGATATTGTTAGGGTGAGGGTAAGTCTCACAGAAATATATGCAAGTCTATGTGCACATAGAGCAGGCCTCCAAATTCCCCAGATCCCACTGTCATTTTGCTCCTTTGTGAAAAGCAGGTGTTGTAAAAAATGTATTGTCATGATAGAAAAAGAGAACCTGGCTCCAGCAGGGGAATATCTGTATGTTGAGGTTGCTGATCTTACTGACTACACAGCCATCAGAATAGGACACAGAACATACTAATCTCCCAAGGAGCAGTCGGTTGAAAGATTTTGCCTTCTCAGCACACAGCATACTAACACTTCTCAGAGGACATGTTGGATTGACAGCGAGCTCTCTGGATGATTACAGGAACACTCAGAACCTCACAGTTTCTCTCAATAAATGACTATACAAAAACTCCACACAACACTGTCTGTTGCATACAAAGTCTTTTAGTATCTGTTTGTGAAGGGGAAGTCAAGAAGACTTGCTTATTTTGTCAGTCAGCAGAATGCAGCTTTAAACGAGCTGGCATGGTGAGCTGCCGTATGAGTGAGCAGGGAGCTTCAGGAAGAAAGCTGAGCCTGAGCTTCATATGGAGCAAAATGCAAGCATGAAAATGTCATCAGTGGCGAAAATCATACAGGTGGCCTGTAATGGAAAGAGAGTGTCTGGCAGCAGTGTGCAACCCTGACGTTGGGGCTCCCGGCAACCTCTGACTGACTAGCACCCTATTGATATGTGCCACCTCTGCAGCATTGGGTTTTATGCCCCCTCTCAATGTTTAGCCCAAGATGTTACACATAGATTTTTTTTACCATAGTCTGGCTGATGCTTAGTAGTTATCATTTGCTTGATGTTATTCCAGAATTCCACTGTTGTTTTGGGGGTTTTCTGCATTGCCGTCACCATGTTTTTTTTTGCAATAAATGGTTAAACCTGTGAGGAGAGAGTTCATCCTTAAGTCTTTTTTTTCTAAGCTTGCATCACCACAGTGTTGTGTTATCAAGCAGTGCACTTACATTATACTTACAATTCAAATGTTTTTTTTATTTCACAAATCTGTGTTTCCCCACATATTACTATCAAATGACTGCATTTGCTAACATCACTGTTAGCAATTGCAGGACAGTCTTGACCCCTTCAGTTATAAGACAGAGTCCTCTCTTCAACTAAGCTTACTACTGACATGAAAAAGCAAAATAAGATATAAGGCGTCCTCTCTGTTGATACACTTTATTCACAGTTGTGTTGATTGACCTAGATGTGAAGTGTAAATTCATGTAGGCCTACCGTTGGATATAAAACACAGCCATCGCACTTCTTCTCTTCTCTTCTCTTCTCTTCTCTTCTCTTCTCTTCTCTTCTCTTCTCTTCTCCTTTAGTGAGAAAAAAAGAAGTAAAATACAAATCCAGCAGCGGCGGTCATGTTTCAGCAGCGGAGGTCTGCCGCTGCTGAAACATATATAAGAGAAATACTGCAGAGTTTACATTGTTCCCTTTAACCCTGTGCTGTTAGCATTAGCAGTTATAAGCAGTAATACAGCTTCGACATGGTAGTGATAGTGAACCGTAAACAGTAAGGCTGTTATCAGTGATAGAAATATACGGATGTATGGATTACATACTGGGTCATTTCCTGTGAACCCCTCAGGCATGTGAAGGCAACTTAGATCCAGTATGGGTATGGACGACTGTTCCACTGCCAATAAAAACTACTCTATATAAAGAAAGTTACTGCATTAAAATCCATTGAATGACTTTACAGAATACTGTAAGCTAACTGTAATGTAATGTCAGAATTGGAAAACTACTTATAAGTCACAGTTTTTTCCTAACCTTGAGGTTGTTGGAAAAATTCCCTTAATGTCTTTCAATCTCAAACATGTACTGTATGTAGTCCAGTAAAGCAGTCCCACCCATTGTTTGCACCATAGTGAAAGGGATCCAAAGATGTTAAATGATTGCTGTTGATGTAAAAGAATGTAATAGAATACAATACATTGAAGCAAAATTAGCAGATTTCTGCTGTCGTATATAGTACAGTATACTGTCATACTGCCCACTCCTTTGTCTGACTGCACAAAATCCCTGCTCTTTCCGAACCCATGTTTCGGATGAATTCTTTTAACGACTGAAGCAAAACAGCAAGTCATTTTTAAACTCATCCGCAAGTCTGCATCCATGTTTAGCTGCTGAACTACCTGGGTAATGTATTTCTTGAATGAATGGGATTACTTTGGATGCATGGTGTCAGATAAACATGCAGTTTGGCATCTTGCAGCATGAAGTGAAGGTGATGAAGTTCTCATTACTTGCACAAAGTACAGGTTGAGCTCAGCACTAGAACATTTTTTGTCTGTAATGTAATGCATCAATTAACGCAATAATAACGACAGTGAAGTAGAAAGGAAGTGTTGCGTAGATTAGTCCTGGTACCCGAGAGATTTTTTCGCCTCCATATGAAGAGCTTTGAGATCTCCTTGGAAACAAACCTTATGTGTCTGAAACAGGAGGTCACTCGGCAAATCAGTATTAACTTGGAAGCGACATTTCTCTGCATCTTATCACAGGCTACAGTATTGGAAAGAAATTACATTTTCACTGATACTGAGCTCTAAACAGCTCTATATAAATAATGATTAATACATTATTTAATTTTAAAATGATAATTAATCTTTCCAGAATGATGTGGGGGATTTTGAAAGAGGAATGCATTTTATCAAAAAACCCAAGCAGGGCCTTGCATTGTATGGTAAAATGATCAAGGATGATTGTGATTGGTGGTTTTTCTGTGTATGCAGAGCCAGCATGTCACTCATAAGGTAACAGTTGGAGGCACGATGAAGTACCAAACTTCATCATGTACAACGGTCCTTTTCTAATAATATTTTTTGTTTTTGTATTGTATTATGACAGTAATCATTTTAGACTTGTCTTCTATCATTATGGGCATTTTGGAATTGAGGATTACTTGTGACGATTACGATTACAGTGATTTTGCTTTTCGCCCCTTGTTAGCACCATGACCAAAATGCATCCCCTTTGTTACCTGCCATCCCCATTCTACATCCAGTTGTAGAGAGAGTGCAGGGACAGAGTGGTTTTTAAGTTGAATATGTCAGTCAAACCTGCCTGACTCATTCTTTATCTGACTTAAGGATACATTTGATTAATGAAAAATGATTTTTTCTCTCTTTTAAAATCTAATGACAAATGACAGAGCAATTATTCAAAGTATTGCTTTTATTCTAATGCTTTTATTGTTAACAAAATGGCCCTGCCATTGAATCTGGTCCACCTTCATACTCACTTGAAAAAATAAATCAAAGTGTCTCCCCTTGAAAAAATAAATGTGTCCCTAACCCTAACCCCTTTTGATAAAACGCTTTTGTAAACATACATTGAACATGTCAGATTGCATGCTATTACAACAGATCAGCTTCTCCATTGGGATTGTGCAAACACAACTTTCATTATTCACATTTGGGAAGCCCAGTAGTACAGTGTACTGACATCATGTATGGCTACATGGTTCGGCTGGACCATAGGTCTCTATTGCAGTAGAGTAAAACGACTCCCCCACCTGCTTTGTAGTGATGTTTTGTTTTCATGTGTCTGTTTTATCTGTAAATCCTTGGCAGGTGCTATACGATATGGTTATGGTCTTGCTTTGTTGATTAGTCTGATGCTAATTAAGTTACATGTGTACCTGCCACCTGACACCGTGCAACCATGTGATGTCATGTTTGAGGTGACTCATACCTCTGCATCCCCCATCAGCTGGAGAAGATCTTGGGTGGACTAACCTCCTCTGCCAATGTTTGTATGTCTGTGTGTGTGCGCACGTGCGTGTATGTGTGTGTGTGTGTGTGTGTGTGCGTGTGTCTGTGTGTATATTCATAAAGAATGTAGCTTGAACTGTGCAAGATCCTCTCTAACAGTGTTGGCTTGTGATGAATTTCACACACAATATGACCATTAGAGACTAAAGATCATTTACTTAAGCTGTATTATTGTCAACTTGAGGCTTTGTCCAAATTGCTTTAAGACCAATGAGATTGTGTTAAATAATGTTTAGGTATTTTTATATGTGCCATTAGTTTGGCAATTTCATCCATTTTGTTTATAAGGTCTTAGTTGTCTGGGCAGCTGGGGTCATTCTGTGTACATTTACTGAAAAAGATGTGCAGGTCAGGTGGTCAGTTGCCAGTAAATGTAAGTGTGAATGATTGTCTGTGACTCACTTCTAACCGATTGTGTGCTAGGATAGGCTGTTGCCCTGCTTTACGGGAGTGTTTTTTTTTTTTTTTTTTAGAGTTTCATTTAAATCTGAGGAAGGCTCTTTATTTGTTAGGTACACTATATTGCCAAAAGTATTTGCTCACCTGCCTTGACTCACATATGAACATAAGTGACATCCCATTCTTAATCCATAGGGTTTAATATGACGTCGGTCCACCCTTTGCAGCTATAACAGCTTCAACTCTTCTGGGAAGGCTTTCCACAAGGCTTAGGAGTGTGTATATGGGAATTTTTGACCATTCTTCCAGAAGCTGGCTCTCAGTCTCTAATTCATCCCAAAAGTGTTCGGGTTGAGGTCAGGACTCTGTGCAGGCAAGTCAAGTTCATCCACACCAAACTCTGTCATCCATGTCTTTATGGACCTTGCTTTGTGCACTGGTGCACAGTCATGTTGGAACAGGAAGTGGCCATCCCCAAACTGTTCCCACAAAGTTGGGAGCATGGAACTGTCCAACATCTCTTGGTGTGCTGAAGCATTCAGAGTTCCTTTCACTGGAACTAAAGGGCCAAGTCCAGCTCCTGAAAAACAACCCCACACCATAATCCTCCCTCCACCAAACTTTACACTTGGCACAATGCAGTCAGACAAGTACCGTTCTCCTGGCAACCGCCAAACAATTTTAGGAAATTTCACGACTGGACTTGTTGCACAGGTGGCATCCTATCACAGTACCATACTGGAATTCACTGAGCTCCTGAGAGTGACCCATTCTTTCACAAACGTTTGTAGAAACAGTCTGCATGCCTAGGTGCTTGCTTTTATACACCTGTGGCCATGGAAGTGATTGGAACACCTGATTTCAATTGCTTGGATGAGTGAGTAAATACTTTAGGCAATATAGTGTATGAGATTGATTTAATTATGAACCAAAAACAGGCATGCAAAGCTGGTTATTTTATCCAGGAACACTTTCTGAACTGAGTTTGAAAAAATTTACAGTATTTTGATACATATCAGGGTGTCCTACAGTATTATGACAAGGGCCTAGGGGAAACTCTGACGCAACATGTAAATGAGGCTCCCCTCTTCCTGTCCCCAAAGCACCACCAGCAGCGAGGCAAAGTTTCATTCAAAAACACAATCGAACATGCTGGCAGTCTGGCTGACAGAGGAGAACCCACAGGGACTGGGAGGAACTGGCCCCTAAACCCCTGGCTTCAAGGCAGGAACCAATCAGCTCCCTGGACAACCTGCAATCGCTCAAACACACCAGCAACCAATCACACAAGCTCACACTCAGGTAACAGAGAGGGTTATTCAAGGAGACAAGCATATACAGAATGTTTATACGACCTCAGGGGTTGTAACACACAGGATCTCGTGACACTGTAGTGAGTGGACCTTTGTCCCTCTGCAGGGGTCCAGGGGGTGTGTTCCCCTGGAAGAAAAGTTTGCACATTTTAAATGCATCAGTCTGGTGCACTTGAGAGAAAAAGTCATAGATAACATGACCATAATTGGGCAAGTGGAAAATACAAGATGTAGAAATTAATATCACACTAACCTTTGAATGTGCTGCCTAGAGATTAGCCCAGTCCTCACAATTTAGTCTGTTATACAGCTCTGTTAACATAAGCCTATAAGCATGTAAACGTATAACCCATAGTCAATAGTCAAAAACAATCTGTTGCTTTTAATGTTATAGCCTATGTTACTAAACCTTAATAGAGAAACCAGATAATCATTGTCTTGTAACAAAATTATGAGCTACTGTGAGTGCCATTTTAACCTTACATTGTCTGGTCTGTGTGGTTGAGGTTGTTAACATGTTCGCATGTGTTTTCCAGCAGCAGAGTCACAGTACAGCACTGGAAGTGGCTGTAAATAAAACACAGAGAGATGTAGGCTATGTACTGCCTAGCTAGGTTAACAAGACAGACAAACAGACTGGAGAGAGATGGATTGCAAACCAGCACAGCAACTTAACATTATTGTTAGAGACCTGAAAGCTGTCCCACTAAGTCTATATTATGTTTGACTGACTGGGAGCGAAAGACACTGTGAAATCTTCGAGATCTAAAGCTATTATGAGAGTATTGTGGTGGGATGCCAGAGTCTTATTAATTAATGGAAAACACTGTATCAACGTTGCAATATAAAATTGCAACTTCTGAAATGAAAAGTCAATCATCAGAAAATGAATGGACAATTTTGTTAATCCAGTAGTTGTTTTGTCAGAACAAACAAGGAATATGAAGATATGCATTTTGGCCATGGCCACTTGTTTGTTTGATTATTCAGCTTTTCTTGACTATTGACTATGTCTTGACTACAAGAGTAGCACAAACAGAGTGACTTGCTTATTTTGTTTTTGTTTTAAAGGTCCCATATTATACTGTTTTTAATCAATTTCACACAGCTGTCAGAGGTCCAATAACACTGTATTCGAAATGCATTGCCCCAAACCCATCCGTGGTCCTGAATTTCAGCTGTCTAAAAGTCGCTCAAGTGAGCTCTACTGAGAGCAGGCTGTTTCTGTGCCTGCTCCTTTAAATGCTAATGAGCTCTGTCTGTCAACGCCTGCCTTGCCTGCTACACACCCCTCTCAGGCAGAGGATGTAGCATGCGCTAATGTTTTTATGGTAGATGTATCGCCATGGCTCGCCAAGATGCTTTCGTTCAACCATACCAGTTTGACCCAGAATCGGACCCAGAAGGAGAGGCTCCTGAAGAAGTACAGACTTTGTGGCTGTTAATGTTAGTTTGTTCTGTGTGTTGTTGTGTCGGCTAATGGCAAACAGCTAGCGAAAGCTGTGTTTGTCTCCAACACAGTCTCCAAACTCTTGGACACTGTTCGCATCATCTGTCTCCAGTCTGCACATGCTTCCTGACTTTTTACTGTGAAAACCAAGCTCCATCACAATATTATTAACATTAAACTCACTTCAAACGATATTACATAGCGGACCAAAGCGGAGCTAACTAGTTAGCCAATTTTCAGCTGACTTCACTATACTAGTAGGCAACTGTAAATACTATCAAATCGTGGCGACACTTACCTGTGGCTCGGGTGCAGTTGCTGGGTCTGGTATGGTTGGGACTGATCCTTTAACGAGGGTCAGTGTCGAGGCAAAGCCAGCTTTGTACTGACCCTCTTTACTTAAGCAGTCCGATGTGAAGTGGTTAGCACACATATACAAGCTAACACGAACCGCAGCCCTCGTTAACCCTCATTAAAAATGATACGCAACCACTGTCTCTTCTGTTGTTCTGTAGCTGGGACAGAATATAGGCAGTGATGTTGATTTTTACAACCAACAACAGAGCAATTTGCGTGTCTAGCTCTGAGCGACGACGTTGCGAAACGCTGCTATCTTACCGCTGGACGCACCGAACTTTAACTCGGGGGTGAACGTACCCCTCTCAGATATCTCCTATCACCGCGCAGATGAGGCCTGCCTATGAAAATGACTCCTTTCATTACTTAATAAAAGGAGCTGAATCTGAACAGCCTGTAGAAGCACCGTTTTACCAGTGGGTGGGCTGCAGAGACCATGCAGGAATCATTTGCTTTCCTCATTCTGGGAGTTGGTAGACTTAGGGAGGACTGGCTTATATGTGTAGAGACCAGAGAAAACGTGTTTTTCATAATATGGGTTCTCTTTCAAAATATTTCGCTTGATGTCTCACTATTGAATACAGCCCTCATTGCAGCCCTCAGAAGCATTAATCTCATTGCGCCAATCCTGACTGGCTGGTGAACATGTCCGTCCGCCACAGATAGTCCCATCTACCTTAAATAGCACATGCGGACGGCAGCACGTCATTCAAACACCTCTTCTCACTCAGAGCATATCTCACGTCCAGGACTAGCTAGCTAAACTGTCCACAGACAGATCTTATTTAGCTTCTGTCGCCGGGCGCTAATAGCCTTGGATATTTTCTGCTTTGTCGACACACCAGATTGAATCCAGTGCTTTCTTTGCCCTCCAAGGCTTGGTCAGCACCAAGCATTAGCACACCAGCTAATTTCTCGACTTCTTCACGGTTAGCACACCAGCTAACTGCCTTGACTCCCTGCCTGCACACCAGCTCATGGGGAATGGAGGCTAAAATCACTCACACCAGAGGGCACGGAGACTCTGGGGTCCGACTCTGTCATTGCGGGAATAAGATATTGAGTAAGGATCCACACTAGGTCTGCTCGAGCTGCCTTGGCCTAGAACACACCTGGCTAGCTGCCGGCTTCCCCGGGTCGTGTCAGAACTGTGTGGTGTGGTCAACAGTCTCCGCAGACGGCTAGCCCGCCAAGCTAGCTTGTCTGGACATGACCCCTATCTCCCTTCCGACGGCACCGCCGTCGAAGCCGGAGAGGAGACGGGGGTCGTTGCGGTGGCGACACCGGAGGCTAGCGCCAGCTGGGGCTCCCGCGTTGACCTAGCCGCGGATCCCCCGCAGGAGGAAGATATCCTGGAACTGGACTATGGGGATGATGAAGATGCCGCCTCGGAAGTCAGATGAAGCAGAGGACAACATCTTCATCACTCCGGCCTGGGCCTCCGTCGCCTCTCCGTCCCCTGGCCCGCTGTTGTAGCTGAGACCACCAGATCCCACTACGAGGGGAAGAAATTGCCCTTGGCCAAGAGTGCGACGAAGCAGCTTCTCCCTGTCTTCCCAGAGCTGCTGGATGAGGTAGAGCACTCATGGAGAGACCGCCCTTACAGCAGCAGGAGCCGGATTCCCGGAGCCTCGTCCCTCGACTGTTAGGCGATGGAGAGCCTGGGTCTGCTCCGCATGCCTCTGATGGAGCCACTTGTTGCAGCGCACCTTCATCCGCGGCTGTCAGCGGTGTCATCCCGGAGCCCCAGCCTGCCATCCAAGTCCGACCATTTTCAGTCAGCTCTGACTGAAAAGGCGTACAAGGTGGCGGCGCTTTTGGCCAGAGCGCTCAATGTCCTCTCCCTGCTCACGGCTTATCAGGCTGAGTTATGTGAGGAGTTTGGGCAAACTCAGGACCCAGCCACGTGGGAGGAGATTCCGGTCATCACCGATCTGTGTCTCCGTGTCCAATGCTGCGCGGTCCAGGCCACGGGAAGAGGGCTGGGGGACTGTGGTTCTGCAGGAACGAGCGCGGTGGCTCAACCTCGCCAACCTGTCAGACGGAGAGAAGGACGACATCCTGGACATGCCCATTGTCCCGGAGGGGACATTTGGTTCCGCGTTGGCCTCGATGCAACGGTGGTATGAAGCCAAAAAGAAGGAAGATGAAGCTCTCCAACTCTGCACAGCGCAAGACCTTCACACAGGCTGCTTCTCAAGTCTTGCAGTTTAAAATACCTAAACTGTCGAAACCCCAGCCCGCCCCACTTTCCCTGTCTGGTCAGGCCGGCTGGTCCAAGAAGCCCTCGGCCCCAGCTGCAGCTCCGCCGGCACAGCCCGCGCAAGCTGCCCAGGCCAGGAAGAAGAAGAGAGCGGCCTGACCGGCCATCTCTCCACCGGTGATGCAGCTGGAAGTTCCCCGTTCTCCTGCTCCACCTGTTTGGCTTCCGAGCGTGCACCCAGGGGCCCCCCACACCCCCATCTCCCAGCTGCCATGGACTGTGCCAGAGCAAGCCGGGAGAGATGGACATTTGACGGCAGAGGGTTCAGTGGTTGCTCCTCTGTTATGTCCACAAGCACACACACACACGTTTTCATAAAGAAAATAAAATGTGTCCCACTGCCGCATCCAGGCCGAGTGTTAAGGGCGCAGCTGATAAAAGCCAAAACTTTCAAAATAAGCAGCGTGTCCACATCCCGATATATCCTCCCGCACAGAAAGTATCTGAGATTCACTTTCCAGGGGATTTGTTGCGAGTACCGCGTGCTCCCTTTCGATCTGTCTTTGAGCCCGAGGGTGTTTGTGCTGTGCACAGAAGCGGCAATAGCCCCGCTGAGACGGCAACACATCCGCTTGGCCACATATCTGGACGATTGGCTGCTGTTTGCACAGTCGGAGCAGAAGGCCAGGGCGCACACACGTATTCACATACAACACCTCTGTTCAATTCAGATTGTGTCTTTGATTACTTGGGCTGATGGCGTCTGCCATTCTCGTAGTCCATCTCGGTCGCCTCCACATGAGGGAATTCTAGCTTTGGGTGGCCTCATGCGAGCTGGATCCCATGCGTCATGGCGCACAGAGAGTGCTGGTCACACCGGGGTGCGCCAGGGCGCTGTGCCACTGGCGTGTTCCATCATTTCTGACACACGGGGTTGCCCCTGGGCTCCGTCCTGTCCAGGAAGGTGGTCACTACGGACGCCAGCCTGACGGGTTGGGACAGAATTCACGAGGGCCGGTCTGCGAGGGGCCACTGGAGTGTGGACCTCCAGCGGTCTCACATAAATTTTCTGGAACTGTCAGCAGCAGAAACATTTCCTTCCGTCTCTCTATCCTGTGGAGCTGTGGTCGTCTCCTCTCTCTAAGAGCTACGCACGACCTGGGAGCCCTAAACACGAGCACGGACCTGTTGTCCAAGGGGACGCCAGTATACGGGGAGTGGACTCTACACCTGGAGATTGTGGAACAGATATGGGTGGTCGTTACGGTCGGGCCATGGTGGATCTGTTCGCGTCGAGAGAAAACGCGCAGTGCGCGCTGTTTTACTCTCTGCGCAGCATGGATGCTCCCCTTGGTGTAGACACACTTAGCGCACACCTGGCCGCACAAGCTTCTTTACGCGTTCCCTCCCCTGGCCTTGATACCCCCAAATCTGTCCAGAGTGAGGGAACATGGCCACGCACTGATTTTCATAGCTCCGCATTGGCCCGCCATGCACTGGCTGGCGGAGATATATCGGTTGCTGTTCACTCAGCCCTGGCAGCTCCCGCTGCGGAGGGACCTGCTATCACAGGGGGGAGGGACGCTCTGGGCTGTGGGCTTGGCCCCTGAGTTGCTCAATTTGTCAGTTGTGGGACTCTCATGGCGTGTGATTTCCACTATACAAATTGCATGAGCCTCCTCCACTAGGTCTCTGTATGACTGTAAGTGGAGAGTGTTTGAGGGGTGGTGTCAGAGAAATGGCCACATTCCCTTTCAGTGTCCAGTAGGAGTGATATTGTCATTCTTGCAGGACCTGATTGCCAAACGTAAAGCCTTTTCAATGGTTGAAGTGTACTTGGCAGCTATCGCCACCTGTCACGTGGGGTTTGGGAAGCAAACCACGAGCCAGCACCCGCTGGTTTGCCGTTTCATGAAGGGAGCGTGCAGGCTTCTCCCCATGTCCAGACCACTGGTACCACCATGGGATCTGGCAGTGGTTCTGGAGGGGCTTAAAGGCCCTCCCTTTGAGCCACTGGAGGGAGCAGAGTTGAAACACGTGTCTCTCAAGACAGTGTTGTTATTGGCTCTGGTTTTAGCTAAACGGGTTAGTGACATCCACGCTCTTTTGGTGCATCCGTCATTCGCTCAGCTCTTCCCAGGGATGTAAGGATGATTTTGAAGCCCAACCCTGATTGGAACAGAGTATTTTTCTCTGTGGATTGGTGGACGCAAGATAAGCTTGTCTGGCAATACCGGAGCTACCACATCCCATAGTGAGACATCGAGTAAAATATTATGAAAGAGAACTTTGGGTTGGCGAGTGAGAAGAGGTGCTTATCTTGAATGACGTGCTGCCATCCGCATGTGCTATTTAAGGGAGATGGGACTACCTGAGGCGGAGGGACACGTTCACCAGCCAATCAGGATTGGCGTAATGAGATTAATGCTTCTGAGGGATGCAGCGAGGCGTGCATCCCATAGTGAGACATCACACTCTTATCAGTCAGAGAACCGGGGTTATGTAAACAACCCAAAGATCTTTAAATAGTAGTGAAATATTATCAGATTATATTTGCTGTTTTTCAAACATAGGCAGTGTTATCAGTAGCGTAACATCATGGTCAACATCATTTTTTTTGTGCCCCCCACCCTAATCACAAGCACACGCTCCTGCGCACTGCACGAGCACACACACATGCACTTGGACACACACGCACAGCCACTCGAGAGAACTGCTATTGCAGGGGTGGACTGGCTCTAATGGGATTTTTCCCGGTGGGCTGTTCAATAATGGGCCGATGGACGGCCGTTTTTTTATTTTATTTTTATTTTTTTATTTTTTCTGCTGCGCCTTGCCTTGGTAACTACTGTAAATTACCAAATAATAGCCGTGTTTCAATAACCACTGGGTTCCCTTTAAACGCTGGGTGCAGGTGTATATTAATATATTAGTATATAAATGACCACTGACACTGCATGTTTTTCTTCGCCTTTTTCACATGTTGTGCTTTGCTTTCTGTCAGTCAATATCACATTGATGATCGCCATGGCTTCGGTGCAGCAAAAAAATAAAAAGTATGACTTGAAATTCAAACATTTTGTGGTAAAATATACAAAGTAATAAGCAGCCGCTAGATGTTTCCCTGTCGACCCCAAATATCTTTAAATCTGAGAGACTGGCGAAAAAATAAAACGGAGCTTGAGGGTCTGCCCGAGGAGGACAGCAGAAGGGCCAGGCTGCCTGGTGGAGGTAGGAAGAAGGCTAGCGATGGGGGAATGGGTTATCAGCAAACGGGCACGCCATGAGTGAGTGTCCCACAAAATGATTAGGGCGATGGCGAAACAAATGTATGCCACCGTGAGCGACAGCAGAGATGAGAAGTTTGCCGCAAGTGCTGGTCGGCTAAATAGTTTCCTCCACCGCAACAACTTACTTGCAGGAGACAACTAATGCCCAGAAGGATGCCAGAGAAATCACCGAGAAGCTGGTGAAGTTTTTGACATATTCATCCCTGATTTTTGTGAGAAAGTAATAAAACGCCTGTCCCAAATTGCTACCTGGTCCCAAATAAACGCCTTGTCGGTTAAGGGATTGAAACAAATAAACGCCCCGGCTATTATTTGGTAATTTACAGAATGATAACTCTCCCAGCCTTGGGAGAGAGACATGCATCGGCTCGGCCCACAATGCTCAGCACTGCTGCAGACACAGCAGAGAGGTGAGGATTGGCCCAGTGACTTGTCTGTCTAAAGAATACCTGGCCTGGTGATTGGACAAATGATCATTTCCTCCTCCTATGCCAGCCACTCAGCGTTACCTTACCGACCCGCCCCCAGCTATTGCATTCACAAAAACAGGGTCTGTGGCAATTCTGGACAGCTGTTTTATTATTTTTTTTCCTTCCTTCATGGGCCCCTGACGGCGTCTGGGCCCCGGTGCAGCTGCACCGGTTGCACCGCCGATACTTAGGCCACTGAGTGTTATTGACTTTGAATCTTGCTCTAAAATGTTAGCTTTCTCACTAATAGCTGAGCCAAAGGGTTCTATAAGCTGATCTGACTAGTTTATCCTCTGTTGCTAAATTGTAAATAAGGTTCATCCTTTTTACTGGAGTTGTGTTTTCCATTGCACTAGAACTGTATGTGATGGTAATGATTGTTTTAGCTGAGAGAGTGACCTGTGAAAATGTTTAGATTTTAGTCACAAGTGCAGGCCTATTCTGGCCATGTTGGTCTGTTATGGCCTCCTCATCATCCATTAATTCCTGATATGGACCACTCGTCAGGCATAATCCCTCACTTGATGTGTGTTATCATGGCAGAGGTAGTACTAGTAAAAATACTTGGTTTAGTCTTGGCCACTATACAAAGTGCATATATCAAACTGTGATATATGCGCCACTGGAGGTATGCAAGCTCCCTCTACTGGTACCTGGAGGAATCCCAGAAATGCAATTTAGACTAAGTTTTGTTTTTAATCACAATGTTTTCTTTTAGCCTTCTATGTAGTTGTAGCATAAAACAGTTGAATTGTGTGTACCTATGCTACTGTATTTTAATCTCAGTCATAATTTAGAAAGTTGAACATTTTGAGAAACGCTGATCGTGGTGATTTAATTACCACTAAGCCTTAATTAGCTGTACTATCTACTAACATGCCACACCATACCTGAATGCCAGGGTTGTCGGTCAATAAGAAACAGCTTGGTCAAATCTTCGATGTCCTTCCACTCTCTTATCATCCTCTTGACTGCCCGTTGGGAACAGCCCTTCTCAGGTCAGCTCCACCCAAACTCTTATTGTGTTGACAGCTGTGTGCTGACCTAGGCAATGGCTTCAGTTCATTTAGGTGAACAAATCAATACATACACAAACTAAACCAAAATTATTGAAGGGATGAAGGGATTTATTGTTAAAGGATTCAGGGATTTAAGGCTATTTCTTACATGGAGATTTAAAGTAAAATGTGCAGTAAAATGAAGGAGAGACTCAGTTACTATGCGGAGGAAGGAATTAACATAAAAAACGGTAGATAAAAAAATTAGGTCTGTAGAATGAAATGAAGTTAAAGTAGATGTAGTGGTAGAGTGCAAAAAGATAAAGAATGTTTATACATGTTTAGACAGCTTTAGACAGTATTGGAGCTCAAGCAATAGTTAAATATAGATCGACTGGAAATTATTCAGACAGAGACTTCTTCAAAAATGTAAAGTTTGTGACATCCTAGCAAAATTCCTTTTCTTTTATTTATTTATTGGTTTTGGTATATTAAATAAAGCTGAAGTATCTCTATTACGATTATTCTCATTACCAATTAATCTTATTATGTAGATGACCTACGTTTTTTCTGTGTACTATCAGTAAATATCTGTCGCAGTTTCCTTGAAGCCCATATTTAGTTTTTGTCTCTGTATTAAATAAAGATAATTAGTTTACAATTTTGTAAAAACATTGAGAACCGTCCTCAACTGGTTTCCTGTCATCCAGGTCATGATAATTGCTAGGTGCTGTATCGTAGGCAACTGGACTTGTTTTAGTTTGTTGAAGATGTTTCAGCTCTCGTCCAAGAGGCTTCAGTTCTAACTTACTGGAGGGAAGTTGCAGGCTTTTAAATTCTGTGTGGGAGTGTCCTGACAGAGTTGTTAAGGACACGTGTGAGCTCTGAGTTTCAGGGATGTTAGGGCCATTTGTGGGTCATTGGTCAAACCAGCCTTAATGTAGGTTGCCAGGCCTAGGTGAGCCCAGGTGTGAATAGTTGTGAAGCTGTCTGGGGAGAGAGCTCAGTACTGCATTGTAGGTGGGTGATAAGTAATGTCATAGGCCACCTCCTCTGTTCAGAGACGGTCTTTTACTCCTCTTTCAAACCATCTGTCTTCTCCAGCAAATCCACTCCTTGTAGAAACTTCATCCAGAGAGTGGTTAGAGTTTCTGCCTTCCATCTCCCCCTCTCCAAGTGTGTCAGTGTCTTGTTTGTCTGATTGCTCGGGAGAAGCTCTGTCATATAGAGATTTTTATCCAATTAAAGGACATCCTTTATGTATCCTTTATGCCTCACTTTTAGATACTTGCTATTTTACCTATATGTTTTAACTGGGTGAAAGTTTTTTTCATATTTAGACCTATGGATCTTTCGGTTTATGTTATCACTTACACTTGGGTGAGTGATACATTTTTCATACCCTAACCCTAAACAGCAACTGTGATGGCTGTGTGTGGTTCGGAATGTGAATCCCACCACCAAACTGTAAGGTGGTGGGATTCACTGGGATTAAACTGTTGGCTACATCACAGAGTTCAGAGAGAAAGACATACTCATCCTGGAGTTTTCCATTGTTGCCTCGATCAAAGATAAACACACTGATGATGCCAGGGGTGGGTATAAAAATCGATTCACATAAGAATCTCAATTGAAATCTCTAATGATTCAGAATTAATTCACAATTAAAAAAAAAATCAACTACTCAAGAAAAAACACTATTCTAAAGGCAGCCGTTGCAAGCATTCCATTTATTTAATGACTGGATAATACCTTTGAGAGATGAACATTAAACAGGCCACAGATTTATGAATACTTTTTTATGCCATCACAAGATGTAGCGATGTAACATTAACAGATAAAAGCAGCAGTCAGCAGTAACAAACAAGACCAGCTGACAACCACTAACAAGCTAACAAACACACACGAAGGTATTCAACACTTTAATAAACTCTGTGATGAAGAAAATAACTCTGCTCTGTGTGTTTCACATCAAAAACTCTGCTTCTGCTCAGTGTTTTGTACAGCAATAGGCCCCCTTGAGCTAACAGTGCAGCAGAGAGGCTGCTCTCACTGCTGGACTTATAACATTAATAAGACAGCAGACCACACCCACTCAGGCCACACCAGTAATTTCAGCACTACACTGAAGAAAATATTTTTTGTATCAAAAAGACAGAGGTGTATTCAGTGAATACGATTTTATTTATGTATGATTTATGAGGGAACAGTGCCTCATCGCCAGATCTGGCATCATTTAGCGCTAGTGCTCACTTTAAAACCAAGGTTATCTATACCAACATTTTCTGATACCTTTTTCATATTACAAAATTAGCCAAATCTCTCAAATGTCTTAAACTGCCCAAAAAATTTCAAAGATGGAGTATGAATCTGTCCAAGCATTTAATGCCAGCTTTGATGAC
The DNA here is from genome assembly GCA_963678695.2 of Diplodus puntazzo. NCBI lineage: Eukaryota > Metazoa > Chordata > Actinopteri > Spariformes > Sparidae > Diplodus > Diplodus puntazzo. The sequence goes on along the minus strand of OZ023166.1, from coordinate 28,807,136 downwards.
TCAACAGTTTTTTGGAGTCTGTGACAGTCAGACACTTTGGTTGGTACGAGGGAAATACTGAGATACATTACTTAGCCCTGACTCAACGGATGCAGAGTGTGGGCATTCTTCTCCCTGCTGCTATATATTTGTATGTATAAACATATTGCTTAGCAAATTACAATCTTGAGCTGATACTACTATCACTGTCTAGCTAATCAGTGCGAGACATACGTGAAATATTATTCCTTAAAACTGGAAAGTCACAGTAGACTCACTATTGTTTTTTCCCTAACACTACATTGCTGTTAACTATTATGATAATACAAAAGATAAAATAGCCCAAAAAAGCATTTTTATGCCTAGACTGCCATTATAAAAGACACTTCTGTAAAATTGATAGCCATAAACTACGACCAGTCTCAATTTTGACTCTTTCTATCATGAATTTTCATTCCATGGAGGTTTTATATTTGCAAAACTGCAAGGTGAGAAGAGCTATTTAAAAATCAGTGACATCATCCCGATGTTTGGTCTATGGGCCTTGAAGAGATTCAGACATGTTAATGCTAGGCTTACCTGCTAATGTGCAAAGCAATTTCCTCCTTTTGAATCCTGGGTTCAGAGCTGCCCAAGAACATTATGATTAGTTTAGAAATATAAACAAGGCAGAGCATTTTTATTTATTTATTCTCTACAAGAGTGAGAGATGGTGTGGCACTATGGATACTGCAGGCTGTGGACTACACACTACAGCAATTGACCACCAGAATCTGCTGTAGTATGATTTCTGTCATATTTGTTTGTTCTAGTGTGCATCCCTCAGCCAATATTTTATCAAAGCCTCAAATTAGAAGCATGACAGAAACAAAATGCAGGATCTTGCATATTCTGCAGGATAATACAGTTCTTCATATGCAGTTCTTGTAGCTTTCAGATGACCTTGTTTAAGTCAAGTTGACAGTGTTTTGCCTGTTTTGTGTTTCAGGCAGTTGAGCTCAATCTTTTTTGTGGCATATTTTGTGTTGAGATGTTTTGGCTGAGGGCAGGGATTTTAATGGTTTAATGGATTATCATATTAAACCACTGAGATGATTAGCTCCCAAAAGCACAGCAGTCCCCTACCTACTCATAAATAACACAAAACCCCCTGTTCACTGTCTGAAGCATATTCCTCTCTGCTACACCATGAGCAAGCCTCTGACACAAAACACAAAAACAACTTCATCTGGAGCCAAGGTCAGAATTACTGAAAAACTGAGTGTCTTTGTATAATGGTGTGTGTGTGTGTGTCATGTGGACTGCATTTAAGGCCAAACACTACTAGTACAGTGCACTGATTCGGGACCACCACACCATTATAAATAAGGCCTAGTTTTCTTTCATTTTTTTTCTCTCATTTTGTCTCAGCCAGGCAATATAAGGATATAATGAGTTGATATGAAATTGTCAGCCATCAGAGACTTTGCCTTTCTGTTTTTGTCATGGTATCTCTCCATTTAATATCTTTTATTATCCCCTTGTCTGCTGTGTTAAAAGTCACTGAGCAAGACTGTTGGATTTTTGTATTTGCATTAATTTGAAGAAGTTTGTTGATGTATCACAGAGCAGAGCAATTACTTGTTGATAAGATGAAATTGTGATACGAACGGGTAAAATTTTTAAATCATCAGTGCCACAGTTTATTCTGACGACCTGAGATAAGACTCAAAAGTCACATATCTTGCTTCAGATTCACTTCAACATTTTATAGTTTGCTTTCATTATCCAACTTAAAGCTTCTGTCCTTCCTTCCTGTCTTTTGTGCAGTTAGCAATCCCCTCTCTTCTCTCTACGTCAACACACTTGCACAACTCCTTTCTCTTGTTTTGTCCAAAATATAAATTGTCCACAAAATAAAAAAAAAAAAATGTTAAAACTCAGACTCACTCAAAAGACTTTTGACTTATCTCCTCACAGATAATGGTAGTATGGGTACCATTAGGGTTGGATGCCATTCGCATTTGAACTGATACGAGTTCTGATACTGTTACCTAGAATTCAATGGCACCTTTTTTGGTACTTTAAACTCTCTGTAATTAAAACAAAAGTCATCTAAGTTCTAACCAGTTAAATCATTCACTTCTAGAGACAATAAATCATGAGTCATATTCCCAGTCACAATACACATCACATGACAATATCTCTACATTTTATTCTGTAAACATCTCTTGCTATTTCTGTAAAATGAAATACTTTATGAAGTAAACTGCTGCATTACATCTATCTAGTGCTATAGGAATAAATTTAATAGAAAACATGTAGATTTATATGTGCTGCCCTCTCCTGGCACGCAACGTCTCCGCTATGGGGTGCTTTATTTTAAACCTATTGGGAATTTTGAGTTTGCGTTTTGACCCCTTGAGCTTGCTGTAGTGGCTCAGTGTTACAGTGCTACTGCAGCAGATTGAGCTACTATTGTGAAGAAAGCAGTCATAAGTTAATTTCAAGTATGTGGTTCATATACTGTTGGTTGTCAGACACACTATTAAACATAGTGTTTCAGTAAACTAACAGCTTGTTGGTAAGGTATTTTAGACACAGTCAGTGGCTGAGCTTTGGGGAGATGTCTCATTCTGTCTTTTTTTAATGTGAACTGGTACTCGGTAATATTGACGTTATTATGTCTGTAGCCTTAAAAGTACCAAGTTTGATACCCAAACCTATGTACCTACAGTAGGTCTTTGTAAGTCTTGTCTGTGTTCTTGTTGGCTTGTAAGATGTCATCAGTCGTGGCCAAAATATCCTCCAAATTCAATGTCCACATTTAGTCAAGATCAGTATGAAGGCCCAGGGGCCTCATTTATAAAACTCTGGAGAGAATCCACACTACCCTTTGCGTACATACAAATGAGGAAATGTATGCCTACCAGTGTGATTTCCTTAGATAAATCCTTAATCAACTTTGACATGTGTGCATGTGGATCAACCCCTTGTCCTGCCCTCTCCACACCCCCATATAACCATAGATGGTCAATGCGCGTTATGAATGGTAATGCATGGAAAATGAGCCACTGATTGAGAAAACATGGCCACAACCAAGAGCAAGACAAGGAAAATTATTTTTTTGACACAGAAAATGAGGTGTTTGTTGGTGAGGTGGAGGTTATAAAACCCATGTTATTCATCCTTTTATTCACTCGTCCTCTCACAGTGCAAAGAAAGTAAAAGACTTAACACACAACTGGCACTGCAGTATTTAAATTTTGATTACAGATTTTTTCTTATTGGCTTTATTTCCAGGCTTCGCAAATATATGTAATCCATATGTGCACCTGTATGCGCCTGACTGCAGTGATTTTACACAAAGCAAACAGTATGGTAAATATAAGTAGTATAAAATCATACTTGGTGATATATGTATAGTATTCATTCTTTAAACCTTATTTGTCATAACCTTCTACAAATGCTATTATGTGTGTACAAGAACAATGCCTTTCACATTTAATTTACAATCTGGCTTTTATTGAACACCTTGCCATCATTGTTGCCAATTCCACCCATGCCTCCAAAATTGTACGTACATTTGGGTCAAAGTTTCTGTATGCATACACATTTCCAAGTCCAGTAGTTTTTAAAAAAAATTCCAGTGTATGCTTAGAAAGTGGCATACACAAATTCCAAGCCCTTTTTTTGTGCGTGAAAGCTTCATAAATGAGGCTCCAGAAGAGTTCTTTTTCTGCCCATTTTATCTGGGGTGCTTTAGAAGCTGAGTTGGTTCTGAACATGTGGTAGGCAAGTATCTCAGCATGCATTTTCCTTCGACCAATGGCGAGGCAGAGGATATGTGCCACACTTATTACTGTTTTTGTAGTTCTCCAGAGCCCATCTGAATGATCAGTATCAGTATCAGGGTCGATTCTGGCATATTTTAAGATTGATAATAGATGTACCTAAATCAGATCTTTTCTCTTCTTTACTGTATGTATTTACTGAGCTGTACTGTCAGTTTTGCAGATCTGTTCTCCTTAAGACAGCTAAGTCCTCGAGTTCACTATTTGCTGCATATCCAGTAGAAAATTAGTGTTTGTTAATGTGAGAAATTATTTGGCTGCAGTGGTCCTTGATTCTGGGCTCAGACACTAACGTTGGCAGAATACAAGAATTTTTCCATGAGCTCCAATATTAACAAATCCAATATCACACCTCTGTGTTTGTCATTAGAACAGGGCAGCGTGCTAAATATTCAGTTAGCGGCCTCTACTTTTCAGATTTTTCATATTTTGATATCCCTGGTTAAAATCAGATACAACTGTCTCTTTTGCCAAGTGTCTGCACTCTAAGATCACTTGTGATGAAAGAAGCTCCATTCTATTACTCCACTGGTCAGCCACAAGTTTTTCTATAGTCTAATAAGTCCAATGGAGGCATCCGTCTTCTAAATTTCAGGAGTCACATTCTCCCAGGTCATTTGTCATTCATATCATATACTAATATTCATCGACTTAATATTTTTGAACCAGGACCATCGCAATGTGGATGAAGTTGCTCAAAATAAAAGTGTGTCAAATTTATTATCTACAGCTGTTATTTTAATCCTTCAGATTTTGTACACATTACGTTACAGATCAGGTCTCAGATCACATCCGTCCCCAATAAATTTGAACATCAAATTCCAAATCTTATGAATCCAATTGTGTCTGGCCGCAACTCAAATTTATTTTAATTGTTGATTAATCAGTCATTCGTTTTCTCCAATAGTTTTTTGGTCTACTTCATGTGAGAAAATTGTGAAAATGTAGATCAGATGACGCTGTCAACTGTGTTTTGCTTTCTGCTACCCGAAGATTTTCAGTTTACTGTTAGGAAGAAGGAAAGTAACCGGAAAATATTCACACCATAAGAAGCTGGAATCGGAGAATTTGCGATTTTCTTCTCCAAAAATCATTGTTGATAATTAATTTAACAGACAACGTCTAATCAATTAACCGTTGAAGTTCTAAAATTTAGTTTCAAACGTTTAAGCAGAGAAATGAATGTGTGTATACTGTATATTACATTAATATTTTCTGGAAAATATAGCCCAACATTTACAGAGATGTATACATCTCTGTAAATGATAGGCTATATCTGCTAGCAGAGTGCTTGGTAAATAACTGGTAATTCTGCATGAGGGAATTAACAGTTTTTATCAAAGTATTTAAATAGAGCCTACGGTGATATAAGAGCTTCAGTTCCTTCTTGATAAATCCCACATTTACAGTATAGCAATGTGTCTGTGCAGGGAGCAATTGAGGTTACTCATCCCAAGCCACCTTTGTCACATTGTCAGGATATTAAATACATAATATGTCATTCATAACAGAATATTGACAATAATAAACAATCAACAGGTCAGCCATTGTCATGGTTGTGGCGTGACGTCCATTTCACACAACATAATGGGTTGATGCCTTAAGCCATGGTGTGAATGCTCAGAAAAATCTGACCTATTCTGTGTGAAAGTACTCATGACCAAACCAGCAAATGAAAAAAAAAATATTGACTGCAACTGTATCAATTACTGAGTGTGTAAATGCCTTCAGAGTAGAAAAGTGTTATAGCCAACTTGTCTGAAAGCAGTGTTCATGTTTTAATTACACTGCTGTGTTGTATAACAGCGCTGTGGACTTTTAGGTCCTTACAGATCTTTACAGATTACAGTAAACATTAATAAATATGTATACATGAATCTACGAGACAATCAAACAGCGACAGTGTGGTCTGTGATATTAGATGTTGTTTTATTGTAAATAATTATTACAGTGAGGTCATTGTATCTGTTCCTGCATCTCACAATCAATGCTGTTCAAGTGTATTCACCAGAGCCCAGCTGAGCTGCTGAGAACAATGCAGTCCCCATTGTAGATAAAACAGATCATCAGCATCATGTTCTCAGCTTGTCAACTCTAAACTCCTTACAACACTGGTTAAAATTTTAACTGAGGAAGGCCTCACGTTTCACATTGTAATGTTCTAACACCAGAACAAAGGTCATACTAACCCTAACCTACTTGCAATAGATAAAAGCTCAAGAAAACCACAATGTATTTTTAGCAATAGCAAAGCATGGCTTTAATATGTAAATAAGCTGTTTATGATGGAGCTTGCTTACAGTTGGCTGTTTGAAGTGCAGCAGCTCTGATCCTTTATATCACACAGGATATGTGCCTATATACGTCTCCTAAACACACGTCTGCCATTCAAACAGCAAAAGCTGCCATTTTTAATGAGCCTGTTTCCAGGCAACAACTTCATCAGGTTTCCAGCAGAGGAAAAAAACTTTATAGGACCCCTGGGTGTCATTTCACATCATCAGCTGTGGGACAAATCTTAGACAGTTAACAAATTAATCTATGAAACACAGGAGCTAGGAATTGCTCATTTATAGACAATTAAGCACCTGCTGTGTTCTTGTGTGTCTGTGTGCACATCTGTATGTTTACACTAAGGGGCTATGACTATGGCGTATGGCGAACGAAGAAGAGCCTTAGCTAGCACAGCCTCCTTAAAATTACTCAAATTAATCAATTCAAAAAGTTCTGCCTGCTGACTGGTTCCCACTGCGTTGCCAACTTTGCTGGTGCTGCTTACATTGATTTAAATTGAAGGCAAGTTAAACAAAATATGGAAGAAAAGGAAACAAGAGAGACTAAAATCCAAATGGAAAGATAATTGTTCAAACATGAATTAAAAGGCTTTAGTACTGAATGCATAGTGTTATAAAGGCACACAGTAAATGTATTATCACTTTTTAAATGGCGTGGGTAAAGTAGCTGCTCTGTAGTCTGGTGGTATGGCAGCAGATACTTCTGCATGTTTTCCAGACAAGTGGGTGTTGTCATCCTTTGGGCTTTGATTAGACATCTCACTTCACTGATGTCAGTATTGTAGGTCTGTGTTTTTTCAGTCTTGTGTCACCCTTTTCTGCTGGATATTCCAGCTTTAGCTTCTTTAGCCAAATCCCGTGAAGTTTCTAGAGAGCTTGTTGATCAATAGAGTAGAGGACAGTTTTACAGCAATGAACCTTACGCAGGGCTCCAGCTACCAATCATTGTCATTTATGTCGAACCTTTCTTTTAGAGGACCAGTCAAAGCATTGTCACATCATTGTGTACCTGACATAATTTATATTTATATGAATGCTAACTTTATCTAATATTTTTTTGGGCCTTTTGGCTTTATTGACAGAATAGTTGAAGATATGACAGGAAACAGGTTGAGATAGAGGGGGAGTGACACACAGCAAAGGGCCCCAGGCAGGGACCCCAACCCAGGGCCGCTGCAGCGAGGACAGAGCCTCTGTGTAAGGGAAGCCTGCTCTACCAACTGAGCTAATAGCCCCATGCATACAAGTTCACAGGCAGCACTACAAATTTTTTTTGTTATTTTCAATAAATGGCTTAATTAATAAGACGAGTGCATTGCCCGTAGGAAACATGTAGCCTATTCCTATAGAAAAGTGGGAGGTTAAGTAGCTTTTTCATGGATGGCCAAATGAGGTTGTGTTTGAAGGTGGGACGTCAGGGATATAATTGGCTGTTTTTGACTACTTTTGATTATACCATTATATTTCACCTTTAAAAACTATTTATCTTGCCTTGTTTGGTGTCATTATTTTCAGCACAACCTAACATGTATGACTGTACATTTATGTTTTCATTTTGACATATTATATTAACACTATGGACCTAAAATCACAAAATAACATAAAATCAGAATAGGAAAAAGTTAGATTTTTTACTGTGAAAACCACAAACAGTTTAATGAACCAATTGCATTAGTTATAATGCAAATATAAATTGTTGTTTGCTGAATTTGTGCATAAGTTTTTGAAATTTACAAAGTTATATGTAACTATTTACATTAAAATGCAGGCAATGACTCAGGCTCCTCAGCTCATTCCTGCCTGCTCCGCAATTCAGCAGTGGACTCACAACACAAATAAAAACGACTACACTACACCAAACACTTCATTACACACTAACTATACACTCCAAACACGCTATATGTCACAGATCTCTCAACTCTCAAAACTCGCTAACTCTGTCGCTGTCTGTATCACCGCCGGCGTCCCTCCCACAACTTCCTGTTCCTCAACAACCAAACTTGCTGCTTGGACACTTTCGTGACAAAAGCTCATTTTTACCGTTTCTTCTGCACCAGACACAAAGCAAACGTGACGGCAATGTTCGCGAAAAAGCGTGGCAGACATTATTTACCCTCAGTCCGGTTTTGGACGTGCCGGTGGGTCCGGTCCATCGCCTCAGGAGGTGGGCCGCCTGGGTGAGCTAGCAGTTAGCAGCTAGCAGCTAGCTACACACGAACATCCACAGATTCCGATTCCACTTTGTTGGTGGCGCGTCTCCGGATCTCCTCAGACCCGAACAGACTCGGTCTGGACTCGTTTAGTCTCATTAATCCATTACAGCCAGTTTAGATGCACAGAACAGAACGGGACCGAACTGCCGGCAAAATCCCGGTCCAGCTCTCATGACTGCAGGTATAAATCTGCTTGTTTCTTAAGGTATGTCGTGGCTTGAGCTTGGCAGTGATTGGCTCTGGTGTGCATGTGACTGTGGTGGCTCCGGTGGACAATACTTGCGGAATCTGTAAAGCATTTATGAAATAATTTATTAACGGTATCATTGCAGTCCGAACAAATCCGACAGGCACACCCTTAAACCAAGCAGCAGCCATGTTGAAACTCTCAGGTCAGTCTGATCCTGATCCCCAGAGATATTTAAGTAACACACACACACACACACACAGACACACACACACACACACACACACACACACACACACACACACACACACACACACAGACACAGACAGACAGGGATTCCTTGCTTTTATAAAGAGATGTAACAAATACTCATCATAATGTCCCAAAGTGTAAGGTAATGTCCAAATAGGAAGTTCAAAAACCAGTGACATTAATTGTATGTCATTTGTAGTATAGAACACTAAAAAAACTAATTCCTAACATTCTGGGTTTTTTGCTAACATTCTGCAACTTTTTCGATAGCCTCTTAGGTGCTGCATAACTTGGTAAGGAGGAAGTATTAGCCACAGAGTGTCATTAAGGATACCGGTGGCAGGATGAGGTCAGTCAATGATTTTAATCTTCATTCAAATAAAATACAGCACAGTATGACTGAACGCTCCCACGTCATCCACCTTGAAGGGGCACTATGTAGTTTTGGAGAATAAATTCAAACTCAGATTTTTATTTTAACACAATGAGTTAATAATACAAACTCATAAATCTGTATTTTTTCGGTGAGTGATAAACAAGCTGTTCTTGGGGGAAATGAAGGTCCCAGGACACTGTTTGAACAGGTGGCAGGATCCGCCAAATATCAACACAGTGAAACAGTATAAATTGTGTTGTCCTTTAAGGTCAGTTTGTTTATTCAATCATGAAAACAAAGAAAGTTTGATTATTAAGTTTATTTAAGCAGAAAAGTCAGTCAATGAAGATCTTTCTCTTCTCATTAACATTTCTGACCCAAAATTGCAGAGTGATCTTTGAGTGAATGAGTGACTGTGGGTGTGGGGTATACTTTGAAGAATACTCTCCACTATACGTTATCATATAGTAATTCTTTATAAACTTGAATCTGGGCAGTCGACAAGCTAGCTTAGCACATTTCCATTACATTGACACTAATTATCGAGAATGTGCTCAAGCTAGGTGATACGCACTGAATTTGTTTTGAATGAAACACAAAAAGGCAGAACAGGCTCTGGAAGATCATGAACTGACTGAGTCTGTTCACCTTGACTGCCTGCCTGCCTGCCTGCCTGCTCTCAAGCAAACTGGCTAATTCATTAGGGTAATTAGGGGTGCTGTGAACTGTCACATTTCGTAAGCACCGCAACAGCTGCTTCTTGGTCCTGTCACTTTAGCACACAGCTGTTTTTGACAGTGTTTGACAAGGTGTCATTTCGGCCAACTGGCTTCTGCTCTTATCCTCTGTAGCCTAGCGGTAATCTTTAAAGTGAATCAGACTTTGGTGACCCACCATAAGGTTAACATTTGTGGTTTTCAGTGAAGTCTGTTGCCATTCCATTTGGTTCACATACAAATGTTCGCCTCAAAACGAATTGTAAAAGCTTTTATGATCCTCTTACTTTTCCTCTAGCTAAGGTCAATATATATATATATATAGGTCATATTGTGATAAATGTTGACTATTGGTACTTTCACTAAATATTAACACAATAAAATTGTTTATAAGTAATCATCAGTAATGTGGACATGCAGTTATTAAGTGGGACAATTCACAAGTATAAAACAAGTTGAACGATCGGAATATGAAATCACTTTACTGTAATGAGCCTTTAAAGACAGGAAAAGACAACATTTTTGACATATCACCACAAACTATAACCAAAATCCAATACCATATAGTCTAATATCATTATGATTATATAGCATTGATATACACTGATCAGGCATAACTTTATGACCACTGACAGTTGAAGTGAATAACACTGATTATCTCTTCATCATGGCACCTGTTAGTGGGTGGGATATATTAGGCAGCAAGTGAACATGTTGTCCTCCCTAGAAGCAGAAAAAATGGGAAAGTGTAAGGATTTGAGCGAGTTTGACAATGGCCAAATTGTGATGACTAGACGAATGGCTCAGAGCATCTCCAAAACTGCAGCTCTTGTGGGGTGTTCCCGGTCTGTAGTGGTCAGTAGTGGCCAGCGTCTTTGTCTACTTGGACAATATCCTCATCGCCAGCACATCCAGAGTGGAACACATATACCACCTCTGGACTTCCTTGGACACCATGTCACTAATGACAGGGCTGTCCCCCTACTGTTGAAGGTGGACACCACTCTCCACAAACTTCCTCTCCCAGTCTATTGCAGGGGTCGTCCACTTAGGGATTGACTACACCCGCATGGCAGCAGACCAAGCTGCCGAACAGGACGTGCAGGCCTTCAGGATGGCAGTCACCAGGCTGCAATTGGAGGACGTAGCCTTTGATGGAGCCAACACCACACTACTGTGTGATGTTTCCACAGGTCAGCCACGGCCTGTTGTCCCCGCCGGAAATTTTCGAAGCTGTGTATGGCCTCCACCCAGGCAAGCAACCTTCTCAAAAACTGGTTAGTTTGTCTGGCACAACCTCAAGAAAGGCGTAAGGGCCTTGGCTGACTCCTGCATGGACTGCCAATGCGCTAAATTGAACTGCCACACCAAGGCCCCCCTGGCACAGTTTTCCATGCCCGAGAGGAGGTTCAACCACGTTAACATAGACCGGGTGGGACCCCTGCCACCCTCCCACGGTTTCACACACCTCCTCATCATAGTGGACTGAACCACACGGTGGCTGGGAGCTGTCCCGCTGTCCTCAATGATGTCCTTTGAGGTGGCGTGGGCTTTGATTGCCACCCTGGTCGCTGGTTTGGCACCCCGTCTGACCTCAAACCAGCTCACCCGGAATCGGACCGACCTGTGGGGTTGGCCCAGCCCCCACGGAAGGGGTGCCAACCACACTACCTCACACAGCTGTAAGACCCCCATTGTTTCCCCAACACCTGTTCTCCCGAGCTGTTATGGAGCTGCCCTCCAACATGTTGTTATCATTTTATTCCTGTTAGGTGAATTCTGGGGGGACGTATGTAGAGGACTGGACAGACAGAATTCACCACAATCTGGGTAGTTTCAAGAGTCAATGTGTAACCATGACAACGGAGGGTTGGGAGGGGCGAGGTGTGTTAGCAGTTTTTCCACAGTTATAGTTCTTGTGTGTAAATAAACGGCTGAGAAATGCCGTCAAAAAGAGAAGTTGTTGTAATCTCCTGTATATACAACTTCTACATATGTCCTTTAATAAAACCTCTGTAAACATTTTCATTGGCTAAATCCCTTTGGTTTACGGTGAGCATCTCATACTATATAGAATCAATTTTTTGCACTTCAGACACAATATTAGGATGGCTGAAATGTAAATGTATATAAAATTCAAGTTACAGGAAAGGACACCCTTGTCTGTGGTAATATTGTTGGCACTGCTGTTGCAATGAGTGTTAGCAACATTGTTATTGTTAGCAGTGTGGCTACTGTCAAATGCAAAATCTAACCATAAGAATCCAAATTCGACCTAGAAACTAGGGGTGGTTAATCAGCCCAGATTCCTGATTTGATTCGATTCGATTACAAATCAATTTTCGATTATTAATGATTATCGATACGATTTTCAATTATTAACGATTATTGATCTTCCATTTAACATCAGTCAGCTGCTGAATTATTTTACTTCTCTTTTGAGTAACACCTCACAGCACCTTCAATATTGTATAGTAAACTGTATTATCCAAATTATTATTTTTTACTTTGTTTAAATGTAGTCTTTCACTGTTAAAAGAAAGTTGCCAAGCTCAGCAGTCGGATTCATGTTGGAAGCATTGTCGATGACGAGAACCAGGTCATGTTTCTCTATTCCCCTCTTGTCTGCCATTGCTTTAAGAAACTCACACATATTTGTGCTTGTGTGGCTATCATCCATAGCTCTTGTCTGAAGTAAGTAGGACATTCGCTTCCATTAACTGCTGACATAGTAAGCTATAACGGTCACGTATGAGACTGTAGCTCTGGATGTCCAGGCATTGCAGGTTATTGCTACCCTGTGAGCAGAGTTGAGGGACTCTTGCATGGAAAGCTTTGTCTCCTTGTGAAGATTTGTGAAAAAGCTCCGGGATGGAGTAACATTTCTCTTGGCTATCTTGGCTCCAGACTGTGGACCATGTAGCGGAAGCCAGTAAGAGGAGGATTCCAGTTTGCATTACAATTTAAAAAAAAAAAAAAAAAAAAAAAAAAAAATATCGATTTGGAAATTTAATAATCATTTCATAATCGTGAATATTATAATCGGGATTAATCGATTATTGATTTTTTCACCACCCCTAATAGAAACACCGATCTCAGTGCTATGAAAAGGCAGAGTAAAACTCCTGTTGTATGAATAAGTAGGAAAGTTTTCTTACTCGCTGATTTAGCAGAAACAATGCTGGTTTACAACCATCTCAAGCCCTATCGGCAAGAGGAAACACATATCAATGAGGAAGCAGACTTAAACACCAGAGCGCTCTCCATCGAGTGAATGCCTGTCCATACCTCAATTTCTTTCATTCTCCTTCTTTACCTTCTTTGCCTCCTCCTTCAGCGGGATTCTTTTATTTTTGCAGTGTAGAGATTCCACAGTTATTCCAGTTGTTCTACCCTAACCTGGGGATAGTGACTGGGTAAAACAATGCCTCTGAATGTTTTGGTTGAACAATGATAGACTGGCTTCCTTTGCGCTGTAAATCTGTTTTTCATTTTTGTGGAAAAAATTCTGCTCTGTGGCAGACTGAATAATATCCAGGTTAATAGGGAGCCAATCTGTATGTACAGTATCTGTCAGTATTTACTTCACAATGATAACTTAAATCAAAAAAAGTTGCCTGATGCCAGTTTAAGTATTTAAAACCTATGGCAATCAAAGTACCCCAGTTTTTTCCCAGAGACTGCAATGTTTCTAATATCTCCAGAACAATGACCCAATTGGTCAGTCATTTAAAGAACATGTTGACCTTGAGTGACAATCTTCAAATGGAGGACTTTGTTGTTACCCTCAAATAAATCTTTGCAAAACCATTACCATCATTGTTCCCAACTCAAGCAAAGTATTTTTAGTCACATAAACTTAACTTCACCTCAATCAAATGGAGAAGTGAATGAGTACATGCCTACTATTTTTTTTTTTGTTTGAAGGACACTTTATCTGTATGGGTGGATGACAAGTCCTAACTAATTAAATTGCTGTAATAGAAAACTTGTAGGATTTGATGTCCTTTTATTTTCTATACACTTCACCTGTGCCTGACCAGACAGAGATCCTAGATAGCAAAATTGTAGACACTAAAAACACGTCCAAGTCAGGGCCACAGCTTATTCTATCCTAGTGGATTGGATCTGGACTAGACTTAGGTCAGTTCTGGTTTATTCGGTTTGCTCTTGGCTGACCTCTGGCCATGCTTTTGCAGCTTGGGGGTGGCCATAGCATGGCCTAGAGCGGACCGCCCAAGTGCCATCATTCTATAACGTAAGTTTTGCTATCTGGGATGTGGTTGTGAGACTGTAAGAGGACAGCTTTGATCTGGAAACAGTAATTCATATATGTAACTGTCGTAACCGTGTGTTTCTGTGTTTGTGTGTATGTGTGCACATTCTGTCTTTTCCTAGACAACTGGAGTTAATGTGAGACCAGTTTTACAGAGATGTCAATCCCTTCCAGTTAGCGACAACTCTGCAATGATGGGGATTTAAAGGAGGTGAGTGAGCATGGACTGTAACTCACTATCTGACTCTGTAATTACTAAACTTGATTTCATTTTCACTACTTTAATGACATTTTTCTATTTAATTCATAAAAATACATACACTCCACTCCTGTTTTTCTTAATTTCCAATCCCTTTACATCATGTTTGATAGGAAGGGAAACAGCAGTATATGTCAAACAGCACATGGTATCAAAATCGACAATATATTATATGTATTATGCCACAACTGTCCGTAGGTGATACAGAAATAAATCTGCTATCTTTTTGCTGGGTGAAGTTTTGGCTTCTCCTGGTTCAAGCAAAAGATACACTCTCATTTTTAATTCGCACCAGGTCCTGCAGTCTTGCGTCCAAGCTCCATTTCAATTTCGCAACCAAGGTGGAGCACCGTGTGCTACTGTTTGTAATGCCATGGACTCTCGTTTCACTTTTGACCTGCGGGCTCGGACACAAGACATTGGAACTTTTTACCCCCAATTTCCACCTGATCTGTGTTCTGTCCGTCTGTCTCAGATGTGGAGCTGAATATGTCTGTACTGCTGCATTGCATATCTACTGCAGCTCTGGCACTCCAGACCCTTCCGCAGCAGATGCGCAAGACTTTTATTTTTGCCGGAACTCCTCGGTCTCGCCACTCCAGTTGTCCTGCAGTGCTGCACTCAAAACGGAGCCGGTGGGTGTTGACGGACGAGGCAGCACTGAGCCGTTCTGCAATGCACATGCAGACATTGGAATTCTGGAGTTAGGGAGGAGCTGCAGAGTTTATTAATGGTCAAACTATAACCTGTACTGCACAAAAACTGCCACTAGTCAACTTCACTGCTAAGATAACCTGTACTGACATGTGTTAGACATGTGTTAACACAGAAGTTAACACATGTCTAAATGAAAACTGCACACTGCACAGAAAGATTGGCTGCTGCTTGATACTTAAAAAATCACAAACAAGAAGGAAAGGCTTCAGTGTCTTCCCTTCTTGCCCACAGGCTGTATCCACTTTCTCAGTTGGAACAAACTGTCACTTGCACGCTATCAGTTAAATTAAAAGCTAGCCATATACATTTCTCATTTTTGTTTTTTATTTACGACTTTTTTCCGTAATTTGTTTCTGTAAATGAGTCTTTGTGGCCAGTGCTAGCTTGCATTTAAACTGTGGATGTATTCTTAAGTCTTTGATTAACCCCTTAATTCATCTGAGTTATATAAATGGCTCTAATATGAATTATTAGTTGATGCAGAAATACTGTAAAAATAACCCGGAAACTTGCATTCCAAAGTAATCAGTCTGTCATGTATTGTGAGGAATATGACAGGGGAAGATAGGCGTTAAAGATATGATTCATGCTTCTTTCACAGTCAGCTGGTCGTTTTGGTCCCCACCTCCTTCACACATCCCACCACTGAGCTGTTCCTTTCTATCTGTCTCTTTATTGCAGGCTTCACAGGCATGCACAAACCCAGGATTTAATTTCTGAGTAAGATTGAGCAGCTCTGCGAGCTCTGCAGAAACGAAGCAGGTACCGAGATAGAGAGAGAGAGACACAGGGAGAAGCAGGTTAAGCCCACGCTCTTCTCTTCTCAAGCCTGCTCGAAAGGCTGAGTTGAATCATAACAGTCAGTGGGCGAAAAGAAAGAGAAAAAAAAATCCTCTCCACGCAGATTCTGACGTACATCTCTAGTCGATTGGGGGTCGTATGGATGGGATGATAGGAGAAAAGGGAAGGAGTGAAAGATGGAGAGGGAGTTGTTGTTCGCCTCCAGCAGTGCTTAGTCTGTCCCTCTCCCTTTCTCTATGGGATTTTAATGGCTGTTTTGTTTCCTCATAAAATCTATCCAGCTGGATGAAATCCTCACGCCTTTCTTCAGTACACAAGTACACACACAAGCTCAGATAGAAAGACTGACGTCAACGAATTGATGGTTTATAGCAAATTGCTCTCTGGTTAGATTTGTCGGTAAAGAGAGAGCTTTCAAATAATCCAAGCAGCAAGATGGACAAACTCACCCCCCATCATTAGCTGGATATCTGAAAACATACAGGACATGGACATTTAGTCAAAGTTGTCATTTAATAACACCATGGAAAAAAAGCATCCTTGACTTTTCCTCTACCACTTTGTCTGATGATCTTTTTACATGTGACAAGAGCAGTCCACTTAAGTAACTTTAATATCTGTTGCATTTATTTCTCGTAACCTTCCTCAGTTTAGAGTTTGTATAAGGAACTGCTGAAGGGAACCTTTCCTGTGATCTGCTATCGTAGTTGTTCGCATATCACGTACCTCACTAAGGATATGCTTGTGAAGATTCTCAGTCATCCAAGTCATGGTATATCTAAGTGCTATATGAAGGCAACTGGATCAGCCTTAGTTCCTTGGGGTACATGGATGGCACCAGGATTTTTATCTCTTTCTAAAGTGGTGCTTGACCAATATGTGTGTGTGCAGGGGTTATTTGTTAGGAGGTGCTTTATTAAGAAGTATTCATCTTTTCAGTTAGAGCAAATATGGCACACAACACATTCAATATCAATGCAGTTAATAATTGAATTTGACAAAACGATACAACAGAATATCTGTAAGCCTAATATAAGTGTCCTCAAAGCAATGACAAAAACATCTTTCACGTGCTGTAGTGAAAACTGGACAGTGCTCGTGCTGCTGCTACTTATACACAAAAAAACCCATTCAAATTAAAACAATAAAAGGTGCATTAATGCCATATGTACAATAAAACAATTTGTAGTAGTGTTTTAGACGTTGGATATCACAACGCCATAAACAAAATCAGTAAACCCATAGTGCAGCCACAACAAGAAATGGGTAAAATACAGCTAATCTTTAATAAGGAAAGTCCAGTTTCCTCCATATAACACTTAATTTAACCAGGGATGTTTTAATCTGTGGTGACTTGGAAACAACTTACAAATTCTCATATCACAATTGTTGTAATTTTATTTTCTATTACTAGTGCATTGCCCGTAGGAAATATGTGTTCCTATAGAAAAGTGAAAACTATTTACTTGGTGTGATTATTTTCAGCACAACCTCACATGTGTGACTGTACAGTTATTTTTTCGTTTTGACATACTGTATTTACACAATGGACCTAAAATCACAAAAAAAACCATAAAATCCGAGTAGAAAAAGTTAGATTTTTTTTACTGTGAAAACCACAAATATATTTAACAAACCATTTTTATTACTTATAATGCAAATATAAATTTTTGTTTGCTAAATGTGTGTTTATGTAAGCATTTACATTTAAATGCAGTTCAATGAAGAGCTCCATTGCCTACTCCAAATTCAGCATCTCCTGTTTTGACTCATTAAACAAAAAACCGACTCCACTACACACTAAACACGCTACACCAAACACTACATAACACACTAACTATACACTCCAAACACAATATATGTCACAAATCTCTCAACTCTCAATATCGCTGTCTGTACACTGACTGTCGTTGCCTGTCAATCATCCGCCGAAGTCCCTCCCACAACTTCCTGTTCCTCGACAACCAAACTTGCTGCTTGAACACTTTCGTGACAAAAGCCCGTTTTTACCGTTTCTGCTGCACCAGACACAAATCAAATGTGACGGCAATGTTCGCGAAAAAGCGTGGCGGACATTATTTACTCTAAGTCCGGTTTTGGACATGCCGGTGTGTCCGGTCCATCGCCTCGGGAGGTGGGCCATGTAGGTTGGCTAGCGGCTAGCGGCTAGCTACACATGAACATCCACAGATTCCGATTCCACTTTGTTGTCCGCGCGTCTCCGCATCTCCTCAGACCCGAACAGACTCGGTCTGGACTCGTTTAGTCTCATTAATCCACAACAGTCAGTTTAGATCATGCACAGAACAGAACGGGACCAAACCGCCGGCAAAATCCCAGTCCAGCTCGCGCTGCTGCAGGTATAAATCCGCTCTCCTCAGACCCGAACAGACTCGGTCTGAGGAGAGCGGACTTAGTCTCATTAATCCACAACAGTCAGTTTAGATGCATAGAACATACCGGGACTGAACCGCCGGCAAAATCCCAGTCCAGCTCGCGCTGCTGCAGGTATAAATCCGCTTGTTTCTTAATGTGTGTCGTAGGCTTGAGCTCTGCAGTGATTGGCTCTAATGCGCATGTGACTGTGGTGGCTCCGGTGGACAATGCTTCTGAATTTGAAAAGCATTTATGAAATAATTTATTCACGGTATCATTGCAGTCCAAACAAATGCGAAGTCGCACACCACTGAACCAAACGGCAGCCATGTTGAAACTCTCAGGTCAGTCTGATCCTGATCTGCAGAGATATTTGAGGCACACACACACACACACACACACACACACACACACACACACACACACACACACACACACACACACAGAGATTCCTTGCTTTTACAGAGAGATATCAACATCTAAATTGTCATTAATTGCGATTAATAATACAACCATGAATTGCTTGTGTCAGATGTGCTTGTTTACTAAAACAGAATCAGAATCAGCTGTATTGACACAAACAAGGAATTTGACTTTAGTTAAGTTTGCTCTCAATGTACAGGGAATAGTACAGTATAATAACCATTAAATCTGAAATAAAAACAAATAATTGAAAAATTTAGACTAATATGTGCTAATAATTACAATATGTACAATTGGAAAGAGTGCACAATCTCCAACAGTATTTACAGGGGTTATTGCACAGTGGTTTTCTGACACGGACTGTTAAGTGTTCATCAGAGTGACAGCCTGGGGGAAGAATCTGCCTCTGTGTCTGGTTGTTTTGGCACACAGTGCTCTGTAATGCCTACCAAAATCAAATTAGCTTGGGGCCACTGCTGGTATTGTCATATAGGAGGGCCACTGCAGCGCTCAAGTACTACAAGAAAGTGCAATATTTTTGAAAATGAAGTTTTTTCCCCCCGTTATTAACACAATTATACAAAAATGCAAACAGCAGTTTGTATACATTTCATATGATCAGTTTTTAAGTAAGTGCAGATGTTTTTTTTCACAAAAATTCAATTACTTATTGAAACTGTGCACTGAACAAAAAAACTGGACACCTGGGTGCACTTTGCTCATATTCTTCTTCATATTTAAAAGGAAAAAAAAATGCAACAGAAATATTCATGTGTATGCAGATTAGTGTTTAACAGTGCAAATCTTATTTCCTCATACATACTTATTTAAATGTTATTTAAATAAGTGTGTTTAAATGCCGTGGTAATTTAGGTTCCTGGTGTTACACGATGGTTGAGTTTACACCCATTACATTACTTGCCCACCCCTTCCACCGTCATTTTACTTAAATGATGTAATAAACATAATACATTTACTTAAAAAAATCCATAATCTGCCAACAGATGCTATGATTACAAACTGAGGTGTCTACTCTGTGCTGGCACAGGGCCAGCGGCAGAGTTGCAGCACAGAGTAACAGGAGTCACATTTAACTTTTAGTGGGGAGAGTTAGCACCTATTTGGCAATATTTAAACTCAGTCATAATAGAGAAACTGAGGAAATTAATGAGGGATGGGCCATTTACTGTAACGACTACTGCTTCTACACTTTGTTTTTTAATAGAATTGTGTTTTTATTTCAACTGTATATGAAAGTGTAGTTTACACTACTGTGAAACAACAGAAACATTATTCAGTAATAAAAAATTCTGGAGTTCTGGGTCATTGCTTAATTTTCAGGTCGTCAGATCTTAGGTAAAGATCTCCTTCCAACTGACTGACAATAAAATGTAATTTTGGGCAACCAGGGAAAATCCACATGCTCCCAGTCAGGGTTGGTTTTGTCTGCATTGCTCAAAATTTGTAATTCCATCCTAGTTTAATATTCCTGGAGGTTAATTAACTGCAGTGAAGATAAAGCAGTTCCTTAGCAGACTAGATTGGCCAGTATGGCACCGGGACCTGAAGACTCGCATTGAAAGCTACGGAATGAGGCTTAGTATATTTTAATAGATATGTTGCATAATGCAGCTGTAAGCCATCTCCTCTGAATCTGACAAGTGAAGTACTAAGCAACCATGGCTTTTCCGTGGATCCACTTCACTTCACTTTGGCTTTCCTTCTCCATGTAAAGCCTCAGCATTCATAATGTTGTGCACACTCTAAGTTCAGACCTTATGAGAAATGTAGTGTTTTAAATATCTGAGAGCAGATGTAGAGGATTCAGACATCACCAACCGTCCTCCAATACAGCTGGTTACAATAGCTATAGAGGCATTGATTCTGTCCTCCATTCAGTCAAACACAAGTCATATTCTAAAGACCAAAATTTGATGTAATATTTCATACTACTTCCACAGACATAACTGTAGTTAACACTTGATCTTCTTTAGAAGCCCATTTAAAGGGCATATACAGAAAAAAGAAAGGCACAAAGGCTTAGGTCAGGTAAAGTAACTATCACACACACCTGGTCTATCTCAGTGAAGCATTAGGTGGGTTTATTAGGAAGGTTATACAGCAAAATAAGTATTTGCTATGCAAAGGTATAGCATCCTAAACGGAAAATGACAACCAGATCACCAGATTAAGTGTTGGCAATGTTAGCAAACCACATATAAGTTGAACCACTTAACTTTTAGTCTGGTTCGTTTTAGTCTCATAAACCTTGGTTAGGCTTGGTAAGAGAAGATCATGTTGTGGCTTAATATACCAGTCTTTGTCCCCACAAACCTGGCTGAAAATTGTCCAGAGATCTCCTTAACAATATCCTGTGGTTTCTGGCTTATAGATGATAATAATGCCATTTGCAGTCACTGGTGTGAAAGTCTGCTCACATGTCGCCATGTTTGCACTTCCTAATTTTCTTTTGTATGTCAGCGCCTCCATGGACACAAACAGTATAGAAGTGGATCTAGAGAGAGCGACCCCCTCTCCCTCGAACTAAGACCAAACTCAGATACAACTGTAAAACCAATTGCTGATCAAATATGCATCAAGATTCTGTTCTAAATTGCACGTTTCTCTCCTCAACTGTTTCAAAAACATATTTTAGTGTACCGTTCACCGGTAGTATAAGTAATATATTACCAACCAGCTACCATATAGTTTCCTGATTCAAAAATGGATGGGCCAAAACCAATCATCGCCTAACTTGCATTATATCAGCAGTCAGCAGGAGTGTGTATCGGTCCAGTGTAGTGCATGTTTTGTAGAGAAAAGGGAAAGGGAATACTCCAGCCCTTTATCTCGTTTTTCTCTGCTCATTTAGCACTGATTTCAAAATAATTTTCTTTCCACTTAAAAGACAGACAAGTTTTATGCAAGGGTCATCTTTCCAGTGATGAAACAGTTGTTTGAGCAGGATGTGAAGTTGGATCAACTCTTTTCTTCTGCATCAGTATCATGGCACATATTCAGACATCAAGTATTTGTTAGGAAAAGCCACCTGCCTGTCAGGGCCGGTTCTAAGCAGGCATATATGAGGGGGCAGACAAAAATGTGAAGGGGGCATCATGTATACACATGCTCCAGCACTTTTTTTTTCTGTGCTTATAGTAACAGTGTTTCTTCATTGAACTGGGTTGTTAGCTATGTGTCCAACCCCAACCTGGAGAAGTGGATTGCACTTTGTCAGGCCTCTACCATCAGACCTGTCCAACTTTCTCTTTGTGAGCTGCTGGAAGCTGGAGCAAAAAATAAGTGAGCTGGCTTTGTAAAAAATAAACGCTGTGATTATATGAAACAAAACAGTGCAGAACTACAGCCTGGGGCGGGACTTTACGTAGGGGTCTGTCACACACTGGCAGAGGCGGGCTGGGATTGAAATTTTCAGCCCTCAAGCTTGGTTTGGAGAGACCTTTTATCTGATTGCGTGACAGACGCAAGTGAAACCGTAGTTTTAACATGAATACTTTATTTGCAGTATAAAAACAAATGAACTGCTATATCTGCATTAAAAGAACATCAGTAATAACAAATATTAGCCATAACTCATTAACTTTGGAAAGAAAACAGATGTCTAGTTCAGAAAGTCACTGACATAACTGCAGGAGAGGATGGGCTTATTGTTTCTGTGTGACTGGAACTGAAACATCAACATGTGACATCTTAATATAATTCTATGCAAAGACCTATTGCCAACCCAGTCCTGTACACTGCACTGGCACGGTTTTTTTTTTTTTTTTTTTTTGGTGGTTCCTGCTCCACTTTCCTCCTCCTCCTTCTTCTCCTCCTCCTCTTCCATCTCCTCCTGCTCCTGTCCCTCCTCATCTGTATCTTCCTCCTCCTCACTCCTATGATTGGCATTATCCTGTCCCTCGGCATCAACTCCGCGACTGACACTGGCCTTGTCAGCTAATATTCACAATAACAGCAACAATGATAAATGAGTTAGGATGTAAAAGACAGGATGTATAGCCTATATATTCAAATAATATCTTTTTAACTTTGAACACAGACTCTCTCCTAAAATATGTTTGCTTTAGCAATAAGGAAATGTGACCCTGCTGGGTCCCGTGTCTTCACTGGCCTGGCTGACTGTAGCAGCGCTGACCTTCGCCCCTCCACCACTAAAAGCTCTCTTAATTTGGCGCATTTGACTGCATCCTCTATTAACCGTTTTTTCTTTTTTGCCCTTAATGTTTCTGCTCTACCCATCTCTTTCACCCGCTTCTTTCTTTTTAGCATGTTTGCTCATTTGAATCTATACTGCTCCTCTTTCTTTATTTTTAAAACAGGAAAATAACGGCTGACTGACTGAGCGGCTGAGCCAATCATATTTTAATAGAAACAAGGATCAGCTCAAGTTGGGAGGGGCCCCCTTAATATGCTAAATATTAGATTGACCCAGTCTGTCGTTCCACTCTGTGCCACCTGCGGCCGTTTTATTGGGTAAAAGAAACATTTCGACCACCGGGACGGCCGGTTCGGCCTGGAACAGACAGTCCGTTCGGAAATACTCCTGAACCTCCCTATGGCCAGCCACCTGGACACAGAATATTCGTCTTCAGTTTGTCACATACAGTGGATGTGGGCACTCATCTCAGTGCTTGTGACGCTGCTGCTTCTTCAAAGTCTGTGAGAGTTTAGGGGAGGTGTGTGTGTGTGTGTGTGTGTGTGTGTGTGTGTGTGTGTACGTGTGTGTGTGCGTGCTGCGCAGCCTGTGAATACATGCACAACGGAGCGGAAGAACAACGAGAGGAGAAGGAAGCCGATAGTGTATCGTGTGTGTCCCCTTTTCAGCGGATTTTTCTGCGACTGCAGATAAATGTGTCAACTTGTAATATATTAATTTTGTGACTATATTAAAATGTGCTTTCTCAACTTTTAGAATTTTGATTTGAGGGGGCAAGACATTTATTTGGGGGGGGGGGGGGGCGCTGCCCCCTCTTGCCCCTGCGTAGAGCCGGCCCGCTGCCTGTTCTGTTTAAAGACAGAGATTTCTGTGTTGCTGACTGAAAATATATTTTTAGCTTCCAAAAGACAATTCGTTCAGTAGGCCTATGTGCATGTGTGAGTGTGTTTGTGCGTGTGTGTGTCTACGTAGGTGTAACTGGAAGGACAGCGCTAAATGATGCAAAATTTCTGTTCTGTCATGTCTGTTTCACATACTGCTGTTGTTACCATGGCGATACATCCCTCATCTTTTTGGGAATGTGTACGGCAAAGAGAGACAGAGAGAGAGACAAATGAAAGGAAGAGAAAATGCAACACGCACGCACGCATGTGGTGTGTTTGAATGTTTTTCGTTCCCAGTCAGTAGTCACATGATGGCCTATTTGCCTTATGATGCAATTGAGCGGGAAATCCTGAAGATGATAAAAAAAAACCATTTAGATTGGACTAAACATTTAAATTATTGAGACAACGTTTTATCCAATATAAAATGATTAGATAGGCTGGGCATATGAGCTTGAAGAGCTCTACACTTTAGCAAGGTTGTACTGGTAGGTTCATTTACAGCATGTCCTACTATTGTGTTTACACTGCAATCAGCAGGCCTGAAGAATGCTGGTCAGTCGTTCTGTTCAGCCATCAAACACCAGGTTAATGGATCTCCAAATGACTTCAAATGTTTTTCCTGACCCCTGACCTTTCCTGTAGTGCTGCCCTGAGCTACCACATTCTGATCTGCGATCATTGTGCTGCTCCACAGGAGCAGTTAAGGTTAAGGGCCTTGCTCAAGAGCACATCATGGGTGATAATGAGGAACGGGCGAAAGCGCTGCCTTTCATTTAATTTTCCCCACCCAGTCTCAGGATTGAACCTTCAACCCTCTTGTCACAAGTTCGCTTCTCTAACCTTTATCCCACTACCACTGCCCAAGATTGACTGAATGACTATAGCAAACATTAATCAGAATCAGAATCAGAATTCCTTTAATGTCCCGCAGATGGGGAAATTTGTTTGTCACAGCAGCGACAGAATATTACAAAAACAGAAACAAAAAAAAATTATAAAGGGAAGAAAATAGACATATAAACATATTTACATGATATAGTGCAAAAATTAACAGCAGTTTTTTCTTGTATTGTTTTAAACATAGATTTTAAATACAGATAATAAATATGGAATAAATATGGGTGTTAAGGATATTGACCAGATAGTGCAAAAACAGAAGTGACCTTTGTGCAGACATATTGCGCAGTGCAGGGTACAGGGTGAGGTCAGTAGGCTACTGGGAGCAGTGCTGGTTGTACAGTCTGACAGCAGCAGGAAGGAAGGACCTGCGATATCTGTGATATAAACATCACACTTTCTCTGCAGACCAGGCATTCAATCATTAAAAGCAGTGTTTCCACCTGAAATGTTGTTAGTGAGCGAGTTGGAGCAGCAACTTGTCACTTACATGAGATTAGCTGGTCCACCTTACAGGACATTCCACCTTTTGTGAGCCAGGGTCAAAGTTGTGCCTTACCCCCTTCACTTTCATCATTTGCAAACAAGACAAAGGAACTTGGCCTGGGCTTGAAGACTTTGAGTAGCATTTATTCAATGACAAACAGCTTACCACATTACTGCAAACTTCTACTTTTTCTTTTTCTTTCTTTCATTCTCTCAATGTGAATGTGTCAACTCCACTTTTGGGGGTAATGTGTTATAAAGTAATTCATTACTGTAATCACGTTAAATTAGTTTGTAATGCAGTAATGTAACGCCTAAGTGTTGCAAAATTCAGTAACATCAATGTTTTTCAGCAATTTTGATGATATTTAGGTTAGATAAAGTTACTACTGATCCTTTTCTGATATCCATGAAATCCAACGCATTGTTACTGTCTAGTGCACCTGTGGTGAGGCTCTTTAGCATAGGCTGACAGATCGTCAAACAGACTGTTTGGAGACTCCTCCTCATTACGTATTAGCACTGCATTAGTGGTAAACATGTCAAACAAGCTGAATTAGTGCACCATTTTCACCATACTGCTGTAGTGACTATTGTCTGGTGAGTCACTTGGTCGATTTTGTTTGAGTGTGTTTGGCCCTTTCCAAGCACTTCATATGCCATTCAAACATGTTTGTCCTGTCACCATCATTTTCCTCTCATCAATTTCTATATATAGATATATTAGGCTGAGGCAAGTAATATTTGTAAGTAATTAGTGTCATGCATTATTTCACAGGTTGTAAATAGATATAAGTGTAATGCGTCCATTTTTCTAAACAAGTAACAAGTGTGCAATATATTACTTTTTTTGAGTAACTACTCAAACTACTACTACTTTGTGTGTAGTTGTGTACAAAAACATAGCATCCATGTGGAATTAAAGCTTAGTTTTTACCTGTATATCAATACTGCAGAAAATGAGTATTGAAACAGTTTCAAATATTCAGAATCGATATTGACTGAAAAACTGTTGGACTGAAAGCAAGCCCATAGAGTAGGGCTGCAACGATTAGTCCACGTAATCGATTTGTCGACACGAAATTTGTGCGTCGACGCATCGTATTTAGTATTGTTATTATTATTTATCATCAGTTAAAAAAAAAAAAAAAAAAGATTTGAGCCGGAGTAAATCGCTTTAGCACCGCTAATGTGCAGAAGAAGAAGAAAATGAATGATGGCGGAACATGTTGAGGAGAGCAGGAAAGCAAAACCAAACACGTCCAAAGTTTGGGAACACTATTGGGCGGTAACCTCCCATCTTCAATATATGACATAAAATTTACGTGTGACTCTGACCCGACCCGACCCCGTGCACGTCCCGGCCCGGCCTCAGTAACGAGTAATCAGATTAAAGTTGCTTATTCAAGTCAGTGTGTGTTACTATTATTTTTGTCATTTTCCTCGGTAAAAATATATATTTTTTCTTTCTTCTTGCGTCTCGAGGATTGATGTCATGTGTGCGAAAAGTCACGTTTTCAGCATGAGGACAACTCACATGTACACCACACAGCGACAAAACAACAACGGAGGGATGAGAGAGATTTGCATTTTGTAGCTGGAAATACAGTCATTATTTTGAGTTATTTTAAAAAAAAGCCTACAAACCTACAAGCAAATCAAACTGAAATGGATTTGCATTTTTTAGACATATTCATCCATTAACCCTAACCCTAACCCAACCAAAAAGTGATTTATTAAAGTTCATAGTTAT
The DNA here is from genome assembly GCA_963678695.2 of Diplodus puntazzo. Taxonomy (NCBI): domain Eukaryota; kingdom Metazoa; phylum Chordata; class Actinopteri; order Spariformes; family Sparidae; genus Diplodus; species Diplodus puntazzo. The sequence goes on along the minus strand of OZ023166.1, from coordinate 28,780,234 downwards.
TAAAAATGCAACAGATTTCGAATGACAACAACAAGTGTGGTTGTGCTGCCCCATGTATCATCAGACAAGAGGCCGGCTGGAGACAAGCTCTTTAATACATTCACTGGCTAATAATGTGTACAGGCGTGAAGGGTGGCCAGTAAAATGATTCTAAAAAAATAAGTCAAATTTGCAAGTAAGAGATTTCTGTCTGACAGCAACGATATCAGTAATAATTCATGTGTAGGATATTAAGTCAATACGAAACAGTAATAATATAAATTGGATAAAACACTGAATAGTAAACCTCCACTTAATGCACTTTATAACATAATAATTCATTTGTATGATATGTAATCAATTAAAAACTGTAATAATTAGTATTAATTAGTTCAGTTGACATATTAAAAATCCAGTTGTGTTTCAAAATATTATGTTTTCAAATGCATGTTTCATGGGTTTTTAATTTGCTCTGAGAATGTGAAGGTAAAACCAAAGTAGAAACAGATGCTGCCAAAATAATATATAATTTTCTTTAAAATAATCGATAGATTAGTCGACAACCAAAATAATCGTAAGGTTGCAGCCCTACCATAGAGTTCCAGGCCACAAGTATCACAGAGGTGTTGTTGATGGTACTCATTGATTTGATTGTCTTGCACCCTAGGACATAAACCTTTTCAAATATGTAACAAAACAAACTAACAAAACAACAAAACAAATATAGCGAACAGATATTACATTGGACAGTATGATTGGCTGCAGTGATGGCAGAAACAGCAGCAGCAGTTTGTGCAAAGCCAGTGCCAACGAGACCATACTGCAGCTAATCGTCAGCCTTCACTCAAACAAATTACCTGAGGCCATCTAAGGAGACTATGACTAAAAACTTATTTGTCCCACCACTGTCCCTTGTTGTCAGCCAATTCCATATCTTTGTGTGTTGTTGTGTACAAAAAACATAGCATCCATGTGGAATTCTTAATTGATCATTATATATCTTATATCTCTGTTATTACAGCAGTGGGAGCTGTGTTATCATACAGTGGGACCACATTCTACTACTGAATTTAGTCTATCAATACAAGCACTATTTTGTAATCTTATAATATACCTACAGTGACACAAGACCTATCTAGTAGTTTCAGTGACTTTACACACTTAATATTCTTTTAACCCTAGAATTTCACTGGTTTTGTGTGTGTTGCGGAATAGCTCTGCTGAGTATTTGCTCTGTGCCGCCTCGTCCTCAACACTCACCGGCTCCGTTTTGAGTCCAACACGTTGCTAGGGCTGGACGATTATAGAAAAAATAGTAATCACGATTATTTTGATTGATATTGAAATCACGATTAATAAACACGATTATTCATTGATTTCAAAAAAAGTATTTATTGAGCCACCAAAACTCAACTTCAAATATAACTTCTAGAAAAATAACCGGAAATAAATTGGTAACAAGTAAAAAAAGTAAAATAATAATATGATGTTAAATAATATATATATATAAATAATAATAAAAGTAATAGCAATAAAAAAAACAATAAATAAAAATAAATACCCAGTCTACATGCACTCAGAGTGTTCTCCCTGCAGTTTGCAGGCAGTGGAGACATTTTTTTCAACTTCAGTGCGACATTTATCATACAAAGCAGGCAGTGCAACTCTGCTGAAGTGTTTGCGTGATGGCAACACGTACCGCTTGTCCAAAGTCTTGACCAGTGTCTTGAAGCCTGGTTTGCCAGCTGTACTGATAGGGCACATATCCTTAGCTAGCATGAATGTCACAGCCTTCGTTATCTCTCGCTGTTGCCGGGAGCCGGTGGGATATGGTATGGAGCGGCATTGTAAAGAATGTCCTCAATGGAGTGTGACTGTGTTGCGGTGGCTGAAGTTGACGCTCTTGCAGTTTTAGGGGTCTTCTGCTCCTTCAATACTTTGTCATAGACCACTTTATGGCTGAACTTTAAATGGTTAAATAAATTTGTCGTGTTGCCCTGGGGTGCAGACATGACGGCGTGACAAACTTTGCAAACAATCTCCTTCTGCTCCACGTCCGATGATTTGAAGCCAAAATGTCTCCAAATGACCGAAGTTGTCCTACCTTTCTTTTCAACTAAACGCTCAGGCTGCTTTTCTATGGCGTCATTTTAGTGCCAAATACAGACAGATAATTAAATTATTAATGTATTGAACAGCTTGGGAGTAATTGTGATGGTTTACTGATTTGCTAGGAGGGAGAATGAGAGGCTCTCTGCCTCCACCACAATCAGCTTCCTTGAAGTCAAAGCACATGGGTTAGCAAAACAGGGACTGGACTTGTATACTTCCCATAGTCGCATATCTGTCTGTTCCTCTCCCGCAATGATGACCCGCCCTCTTCTGCCTCGGATTGGCTCTGACCTGGAGACAGTAGGCGTTTAAAGTGTCCAATCAGAAAGGAGGGGGTTGCGGGGCGGTCTATTCAATGCCTGCCCCCAGAGTGCCAAAAGTCAGCAGACTCGAGCGAGCAGGAGGCAAAGAGGGAGACAGCGAGCGTGCAGAGAGTGACCGCGAGCGCTCAAAGAGTGGTCGCGAGCGCGCAGAGAGTGACCGCGAGCGCTCAAAGAGTGGTCGCGAGCGCGCAGAGAGTGGTCTTTGCGCGCTGATTATGTTTTTATGCGCGTGGGTATTTGGCACTAAAATGACGCCATACTTTTCTGCCATGTTGTCAATCGCGCGTTCCACAATTGATCCACACTCTCACTAGCCCTTTTTAGATAGAAAAGGCACCACATTTGCTCCAAGGTAAGGGCGGCAATTTGCCGGCCTGTCTTTCTAAAACCGAGGCGTAATATTCCTCCTTTTCCGAAAGCAGCCTCTGAGGTAGGCGTAAACATGTGATGTGACGTGAAGCTCGAAGTTGGGCTGCGAACAGTGACAACGAATTTGTCTTTAAAATAAGAGCTTTACATTGCACCCTATCGGAGTTTAGAACTGGGATCTTAGCGGGGGGCTTTTAATTTGAAAGTAGCGACCGTTCCTACTAGCTTGCGCTACAACAACAAGCTAACACAACCAAACAGCTACAGAGACCGAGGAGACACTGCATCTCCTGGATCTCAGCGGCCATCCAGTTGCTCATCTTAATGTCCGCGGATGAAGTGATGGACTGACTGCTGTGATCAGTTGTTTCCTGGTTTGAAAACTCCTTGGTTGTGGGTCGCACAACAGTGCAGGTCATTGACACCTCCGCCCATCTCACCCACGGGCCGGCACATTTCCAAAACAGACCCCCAATTTGCCGGCCTCTGTCTAAAACCGCGGACCGAGCCGCCAAAAGGACGGGCAAATTGGCGGCTTGGTGCTCTGTCTAAAAACGGCTACTGCTACAGGTGCGTTCACTATGCTTTTACAGCGCAGTAATTTGCATACACGCTGCGCGGTGGCACATTAATCGTTTTTCTTCGATTACAGTGTTTTCATGATTGTGAGAAGCCAAAATCGAAATTGTGATCAAAATTCGATTAATCCTCCAGCCCTACACGGTGCAGCACTTTCAGACTGCTGAAATGGCAGACCGAAGAATTACTGAATCATGCACGATCTCAATTATACATGTATGTGTTATAAACACAACAACAGACAAAAAGGTAAGTTTTCCCAACCAAAGGATTAGAAGAAGAGTTTGGATTTGTCTCTTTTTTTAGATTTTTGTGTCAACACGGAGTGTTTTATTCTGAAAATTGCCAGATGTTTTGATGTTGTTTTGGTGTCTGACTTCTGGTCTGCTGTGTGTTAAATTAGGCTGAATTGCTGCGCAGTGCTCCGGCATCCAGCAAAAATAGAAAGCTTTGCGTATCTGCTGCGGAAGGGTCCAGACTGCCGGAGCTGCAGTAGAAATGCAACACAGCAGAGCCAGTGGAAGTACACACATAGACTAGAGTGAAACCATTCTAGTTCCGCTGCTGTGGCAGATCAGAGATGGACTGAACATGGATCTGGTGGAATTTGGGGGTAACATCACTATAGTAATTTAAATAGCCCCACAGAGAAATTGCTGTCCCAATATTGTATTTATATCTCACAACTTAATTCAAATTAATCTTAATTTTCTGTCTATAGCTGCTGACAAGGGAGTTTATCATGTTTTTAATTTAAAAGTTTTTGTCAGTAAATTATCAGTGAGAACAGTAAACAGATGTGTTTGTAGTGAACTGTTACATTTGGCCATGCACTAAAACTGACATCGTAGGCAGATCATTCATAACAACCCCACTTCTAGACCCCTTTACCACACATGGCTGTGTGTAGCTGGGGTGTGTTTTAGTATTAACAGCCACAAGTGTATACACTCTTGCGTTTGCACTGGTCCCGTCTGTCCACCCTGCTGCCATCTGGTAAAATATACAGAGGTATTGCCTGCTGTACCAGGGTTACCAGACCACAGAGCAGCATCATTCCTCAGGCTGTGAGACTGCTGAACTCATCCTTTACACTACACTGTAAAAGATTTATTTTTTTTGTTTGTAGCATAAAGGGACTACAACTTGCATTTGGATGTAAAACCCTGTGTTGTAGAAGGACAAATTAATAACCTTGAACCTTGATCTGTTTTACTGAAGTGAAATTAGAGCCCTCATTCTTGTTAGGTTGTGTTTACATTCCCTTTTCTATTTTTGCTGATGGCTTAAATAATCAAATATGGTTGTAACGCAGGTAAAACATAACTTCCCAGAGGGTAAACTGTTGCCCAACCTGGCTATTCCTGGCAAATGACAAGGACAGCTATACAAGACAATGATATAACAGGAGACAAAATCACGGTAGGGTTTTGGGGAAAATAGATCAAACCAGCAAAGAGAGATCAGAGGGAGAAAGAGAGTCCTCTAAGTTTTGTCCATGACTAGAGACTATTACCCCATCTATTAAGTCCCATCCTGCTCAATTATAGCCTGAATCACACTGAGATGTGTTCTAATCTGTGTGTGTGTGTGTGTGCGTGTGTGTGTGTGTGTGCGTGTGTGTGTGTTGCCCCCATAGGCTACTTTTTGTAACTCCAAAAAAGTGGGGAGCTCTGGTGCAAGCAAAACGAAGACAACTGTAATATTGTCCATTTGCATATACAGTACAACAACAATTATAGTGTACAAAATTAGTTTAAAATTGGCAAGTTTATGACATTTATTTATTGACTAACTATAACCATCAACCTGACCATTTATAGACATGGCTACCTCTTTAAAAATGAAATGGCAACATTTCTGATGGTAAACGAATACAGTATGTTATGGTATGTGTCTTCGTATCACCTGACCCCTTTTTTCTCTGCATGTAATCATTTGATTATTTTTTGCCTAGGACATGCTGAATTAGTTATTCACTGGATTCGTTATTGAGGTATCTCCCTTGTGCGTGTGTGCCCTGCTATGGAAGAAAATGCCCGTCGGGCTACATTAAATGAGTATCCTGTCTGCCTCTGGTGCTGGTATCCACCCTCAGAGGGTGACTCAAAGGCTTTTTGTTCGCCTGCTTCCATTTAGCCCAAAATAACTTGATCTCAGCCCTATTTTCATTTCTCCTTCCGCCTACACACACAGCATCAACCCAGCCTGCCTGGCACATATGGCTCTTTGAAAAATGCAGCAGGAGGTGGCGGTAAAAGACTGGTGGGGGGGGGGGTTCAGCTGTCAGTCTCTCATCGTTTTTTATTTCTTCTATATAACTTGTAGAGTTTGTTTCCATCTGCTGTGTTTCCTCCATTCCTCACCTCCCTTTCTCACATAACTTCTCTTCTACTCGCCTCTCCTTCTAGAGATTAACATCCAGTTGTGTCAGTTGTAAAAATAGCTAATCTCCAGTGCAAAGAATGATGTGTTCTTGCGCATCCTGATTTACTTTGATTGTAGGTAAGGTTATTGAGAGCCTGCTGTGGAGCTAAGTAAATATTAGCCTAGGAAAAAACAGTCATGACAATAACAATCCGGTTTTTATGACAGCAATTGAGAATCTAGTCGTTCTGATTAGAAGCTCTTCCTGTTTGATCTTTTAAAATACTATGATCCCTCACCAGGTCCCTCACCACTTGAGAACGCTGCCAGTTATGCTGAGAACTGAACATAAGTTCAGTGGTCAACACTACGATAAGGCCTGTCTTTTTTTGCTATCACAGACATCTGTGCATGATGGACTGGATCAAGTCTTTCCATGGTAGATGGTTGGTGTTGACAGTCTGTAATGGAATTATGAGGTGTGTAGTTTCTAAAGATTCCAATCATTTGGCCAGTGATCCAGTTCCAGTTTTGGGGAAAAATCTCACATAAGTATTCATTCGAGAACACGTTTAACCTTGGTGTTCGTTTTGCAAGCACTTCTGACAAACTCTAAAATCAAAGATTTTCAAAAGATGGCAAACGAATAGGCTTTGGGATCAGTGAAACACCTACCATCTTTCAATATTATGTCAGCCAAGGCCAATATATAGTGTGATTTGATGAGGTTTGGAGATGTCTTGTGATGTGCCTGAAGGCATATAACAACACCACAACTTGATCTCTTTCCTGAAATCATGACAGCTAGTCAGGATAACCCACAGACCGAACTGTAAATGATTTTGTTATTTTGTTTAGTTATTTTGATTTTCAGCGACTAACAAAAAAGGGAAGGGACATGGTGCTCATGGACAAGATGCACGTGCTTGTGACTGTACACATTTTGTTTCTTTGTCCCTTGATGTCCAAAGTGTCCCTTGGTCAAGGTGTATCTAATTTTTATTTCTTTATTTTGTGAAGGCCTGCCCACGGTCCATGGCCTGCCCACGGTCCATGGCCAACCAAGAAGAACAATTAATAGTAATTTAGCTTTAAATAAAATGACCTGGCTGCCGTCAGTCACTTTGCCATATGATGACTGTAATTTGATGACTCTATTTCAGTATCTTTTGTGCTGCATTTGTGTTTATTAGCATTGCACATTTGTATGTATTTCGCCTTCTTGCAGAGGTGTGGGTTTACTGCTTACATGTAAAACAATGACATTTTATTTTGAAACAAAAAAAGGGAAGTTAATGCGCTAAGTTCGTGGGCTATTACTGGTTGGACCACTGCTAATATTGGTAGCAGTGGTCATTGAGAGGCAAGTAACTGAAGGAATGCCCTTTGAAACTCAACACTTGTCAGTCATACTCAACCATCTCACAGATCTTGAACAGATGTACTGTTGATTTTGTTTGGCCTTATTTATGCTCACCATATGAGCTACCTTAAGAAGCTAAGTGGTTTCTTTGAGTTCATCCACCTCTTTGAGGTTTTGTTGTGCAAACTACCATTATACAGCTACCTGATGATGAACAATAAAGTTGTGTAAAATAACAGAAAACGTTTTTTTTTTTTTTTTTTTTACATTTCTACGTTGATTTAATTTACCAACTTTTAATCAGGTATGTACAGTATAAATCTGTATTTTGAGTGTTGCACAACTTTATAAGAAAAGTGTCTCTGTAAAATGACATTAAATATTTGTATTTTTAATCATATAACTACCACTTCTTTTACTGTTAATTGTCACTAATTCTATCAAAGTTTAGAAATATTTTACAGTATTAAACTGTAATTTAACAGTTTCATGTATTTAATGAAAAAAAAAATATTTGTAAAAATACGATACGCTTGCAAGTGTATTTTAACAGTCTTTTTGTGTGGAAAAAACATAATTTTCTTAAAATAAATGGAATGCTGTGGTTTTTTCAGTTACATTTTTTTTCATGTTATTTTACATTAGACATGTAAAATCACATGTTTATTTTTGTAACTTTACCTACATTTTTATGTAACTTTAAAATACAGAGAAATTCTGTAAAATAAACAGGGAAAATTCTGTAAAATTACAGATTTTTTTTTACAGTGTGTAGACTGCAAATTGCGTGTTATCAATAATGATAAGGTTGAGGTATAGTCTAAAAAAAGTGGTCATTTACACACATGCAGACACAGCCACACACACACACACACAGAGAGACATATATATAAAATACAATATATTTATGTAATGTTTTATGTTATGTCACACACATTTCACACTGCTTTTGAATGTTTGCTTGACCATGAAAAATCCTTTCATGGTTGTGATTTACATAAATACATATATATATGTTGTATACACAACAGCTCATTGCAAAAGATGATTTGTTAGTCGTTTAGCTATTGAGTTAATGTTACATTTTTATGTCTATCAAATTATCTATCAATTTGTCTGTTTGTTGGCCCAGAATAGACCTCATTAGATTTTGGTTTTGATACGGGGCGCATCCAGTAATATTTCATACTTTCTTTAACATTGCTAGTTGGGGTGTTTTTATCCATTTTTGTTAATTTCTAAAGGACTAATTCACATATATTTATTTTTTAATTTTTTAAATTATGTTGCTGGCACAATTTCATGTGGGTCCTGATGAAAATCTGAATGGAGAGGATTTATAAATGATTTCATAGAGGGTAGTCTTTTTCATCAGCTTTACGCTAACAAGTAGTGATGGAAACCTGCAACTACCACAGATGTGCATCGGAGATTTGTAGTGAACATTTGTTTCACTTTTTATCAACCTACTATACTATCACAATGCAATTGTTTTGCTGTCTGACTGTTTGTTGGCTATCACAGATCTGGTGAGCTAAATTTAGAGTGCTACAGGGTTCTAAAGTCTAATATTGGATTAGGCTTGATTTAATTAATGTTCTCTTCTGAGTACCATTTTAATTTTTCCTATTTTTGGTACAGTATCACATTGCAACCATGTTATGTTTGAGGACAGGGACAAATCATGGTCCAAAAATGTTTCTTTAATAATACATGTTGTAAATGGTCTGTGTCGAAATGAATAGAAGAAAAAGAGCAGGAGGTTTAAACTGTCAAAGTACACTCACTAATTAACATGGATATGATATCTGTGAGATTTATTTTCATGGAACTCTGAAAGGAGAGTGGTGGTTCTACTGATTTCTCAGTGTGTGTGTGTGTGTGTGTGTGTGTGTGTGTGTGTGTGCCTTATCCCAGTTCATTGCTTGTTAGCAGCCCCTCTACCAGTGGAGCTGTCAGGTTGTGTTAAGTAGTTGTGTCGCAGACCAAGTAGGACAGAGGAAACTCTAATGCACACGCATGAACAAACACCTAAACACACACACACACACACACACACACACACACACACACACACACACACACACACACACACACACACACACACACACAGACACACACACACACCTATCCCACAACTGCAAGAGCATTTGCAAGTGCACACACAGACCTGCATGTAGTATACACATCAACACTGTGGCCCTGCATGGCTGTTCATCGGTAATAAAACTGTCTTGTAAGGGGTCTGATCCTGGAGCTTTTTCCCATAGTCACCAGGGATGTGAACTCACTGTTATATAAGGTCAGAGAGAAGGGACTTCTAACAGAACTTTTACCTGCACTAAAAAGTTAGGCTAAATGGATGTGTTTAAAAAAATGAAAAACACAGGCCTTGAACTGGAGAAAATAAACATCCACTTTTAATCCTTATCGTCCCTCTGCTGCCTGTGTTTATGTTTTTAATTACTGGACTGAAACCAAAACAGTTTAGATAAAATTGTTCCACAAATTTCTTGAATTTGGTCCAATCATTTAGAGGTTTGGTGTTGCCCAAAGCAACTTTTCAGCCTTTTTTGGACGGCCTGTGCGAGACTTCATGATTCATGAAAGTTCATGATAACCAGACTTGCATTACAGAGTTAACGTATATTCAACATTGTCCAATAGATAAACTGATGGAACTGATGGAAAAAATGGAGAAGTCATTCTTCTGCCATCACCAAAATTAAAACGTTATGCTGGGAGACTACACTAGCTGGGAGACTGCAGTACTGATGAAAGAGTAATTTACAGTACCCTTAAGCCTCTAAGCAGTCACTCTTAACAATTGAGCTAATTTGAACTTTTAAGGGTATGAGTAAGCTGTTGAGCAACAACTTTTTAGTTGGGTTAGGGTCCGAGGGACCCATCAGAAAGAATAAGCCAATAGGACCATTAACTCCACAGCTAACTGAACTAGTTAACAGAAGCTGTTACAGTTAGCAGATAAAGAAGTTTGTAAATCAGCAAAGGTTCAGGCAGAGCAGCTGGAATACAACAGAGGGACAGCCACAAAATATTTTTTCATAAAATATGATCCATATCAGAGTCTTTGTCAGAGCTGTGGTAAATTAAAATGAGTCTTTACAAATAGAGAGGTTGAGAGTGGAGGTGGACTTGTCACAGCACATCTCAGGGTCGTGTGTCGGGAGCCGATGACCAATAAAAGTGCTGACAACAAAATGCTGTAGTAGTATTTAGAGTAGTCTGAAACCTGAACTTTTTCGTCCCAGGGTTTACCTTTAAGACTATGATAGTCTATTATAGACTATTATATATAGTCTATTATAGACTATTATATATAGTCTATTATAGACTATTATATTATATAACAAGACTATTTATCACTGACAAAACACAGATACCACATGATACCAAGGAAGTAATACTATCAACTATCTTTCAGTATTAGCATACTTGTAATAACACCTTGCTATTCTAGCATTTTTTTCTTAATACTGAACATCAATCTCTGAAGAAGGACATGTTTCAGGATGTTCGTCCCATTAAAACATGACTGTCGGGAACACAGAGAAGCTATAATTTAAGGTCAAAGATTAAAAGCTGAGAATTCTTGATATCTACAACATAACACTACAACACACATAATTCAGTTGTACCCAGAGTATTGTTGACACTGTTATTGTTTTTTGGGCCCTATCATTCCCATGATATAGCTTGTTGTTAGGGGACTTGGTTGCCTTTTATTAACTGCTTGTCTTCTTGCCCCTTTCTCTTCCTTGTTTTCCAGAGTCTGCAGCTCTCCTCTCAGGGACAGTCTTCTGCAGCCGTTCTCTGGTCACGGGCCTGCCTGGCATCTTTCATCCATATCATTACTCTTTCCATCCACCCATCCTTACCCCTGTCATGAAAGGCCTGTCCAGTAGTCGGAGTCACCATCATGTGGTCTCCTATGAGCCATCATATGATCCACTGGGTCACCATGTTGACCACAAGCCATATTTGATCAGTCAGAATGACATACCTGTACCCATTCCCATGCCGCATCCTGCTGAGCTGTCCTACTACAATGCTCAGCGTACCTCATACCCCTCTGACAGCAACAGCATCGTCCCATATGGAACCTTCCCAAGGAGGTGCCACTCCACCTCCTCATCTCACCATCCTGAGGTAAAGGATGAGTGTATGGCCATGGTACCATATGTAGGAGGAGGAGGGGGAGGAGGAGGTGGAGGAGGCTATGGAGGTAAAACGCCCACCCGGGTACCAGCAAACTTTGCGGACCCGTTTGAGCGTCAGCCATCATTTTCCAGAGATGGCTACCATACACTGCAATACAAACGAGGAGTGTTGGCCCACAGTGGGGGGATGGGGGCCAACAACAACAACAATGACAGCCCAGGGAGAATTCGCCACCTGGTCCACTCAGTCCAGAAACTCTTTACCAAGTCACATTCATTGGAGGGCCCACACCACACACAGTCCTCCAAGGGGGCCAATGGGAGCGTTAATGGTGGTGGTGGTGGTGGTGGAGGAGGTGGTGGTGGTGGTTCAAGGGCCAGCCCAGAAGGTGAAACTCCACCAGTGGGAGTGCGCCACAGGAAGCGCAGCAAGAGCCGTGAGCGTTGTCGATCAGCAGAGCCCAAGCATCGAAGCCACCACCACCACCACCACCAGCTCCACGGCTCAGCATCTGCTCCGGGCTCCGGATATTGGAGCTCAGATGACAACTTGGAACGGGAGCTGTGTCTCTACCACCCTCACCACCACCAACCTCCACCCTCACCCTCACCCTCCATTTCCCCCTCACCCATCGCCATGACAATGGGCCGGTACCCCGGTAATAACCCTGACAAGTTCCCCCAGACTCCCCTCCCCAGTCTCTCCTCCTCGCAGTCCCAGCAGTACTTCATGATGGACCCTTATTCCACACTCAACGAACACACACACACCCATGCACACCATGGCCACACACACCACCATCCTGCACTCAAAGCCTCCCGGAGCAACAACGATGTGAAGTATGCAGCGTCGTCGGCATGTGTGCCAGTTAGTGGTAGCAGCAATAACAGCGGTGGCGGTATCGGTGGAGGAAGTGGCCCCTTGCTGCCACTGGGTCTTGTGGACGGGCCTCTTGTGAAGAAAGGGGCATGGTCGTCGAGCCTAACGGTGAGCAGGGCCCGAGAGGTCTACACCAACAACAGCAGCCACAACCAGCTACGAGCCAGCGCAGGATCCGGTAACCTAAACCTAGATAGAGCTCTAGTCAAATCTAAGGGCAGTCAGCAACAGGAGCGCTCTTGCCATTTCTTACAGGTAAATAATTCCTCCCCCGACTCCCATCCAAAACCAGTCGATTCACCCCTCTCCCCTTTGTTGCCTCCCTTTTCTCCACGACTTACTTTTCTCACCAATGTTTCCTCTAAGTCAGTGGTGTCCAGTCCTATCAGACTTCTGGTTTTCATTCATACCAAACACTACACTCAGTGAATGAGAAGAGTGGAAAGGTAAAGGGTTGTGTTAGAGATATTTTAGAGATCTGTTTAGGATGAGCAGGGAGATGTAGGCCGTATGCACTACAATTAGTATCCACCTGTGACCGAAGGTTTTATTGAATGCTGATAGGTTGATAGGGTGGGGGAAATAGTATTCATTTGGATTACCAGACACTTTCGGGAAACTGAATACCTCCAAATCTAGGGATAACACCTATCAAGTTATGCTGAGACCTTGAGGGGGCCCTTATTATAAGTTCGCTGAAAAAGTCAGTTTGGAGTAGGGTAGAAAACAATTATGTCACATTACAAGTGAAATATGTTATCTCTGTTCGGCAAAACTTAGCAGCATTGTCTTTTGCATGACAGTGAAAAACCGACTGTCATAGTTAAAAAACAACAGGTTTGCAGAGGTCGGGGCTGCATGCAGGGCTGTTTAGAGGAAGCCATGCTTTTGTACATCAGCAGTCTTAGTTGATGCAGCTCTATATGACAGCTCTGCCAGGGGTCAGTGGATCTACATCCCAGTTTTGTGAGCTCTGGGTCAAAGTCCAGGGTCCTGCATTGCTAAAGTGTTTGGTTGGAATGACAACTGCAGATTTATGCAGCTAGAAAAACTGACTGGATGTAACTGTCTAAGGCTGTGGAAACACTAGAGCTGATAGTACGAGAGCTTTAGGCTTCAGCCATTCTGATCCTATCATATTAATCAGTATTTGAATACATATGTAGGGTCCTATCACTCTCAGTGGTGTGGCATGCCAAGGGTCATAGACTGCCAGTGTACCCTCGTATCTCGGAAATTTTTCATGAATGTGATTTGATAATTTTATGTATATACATAGTATATTTTATTATTTATTCTAAAGTTATCTTGGGTGGATAGTGTATCATATTTGTCAGCATCAGGGATGCATCCGACAATTCTTTTGATTAAAGATTAATTGTTATGTTTATAAAATGTCAAAAAATGTCTTTGAATTTACAATCAAGTAATATCAGGAAAGCAACACATTTGGACAAACATTGCACAAGCTGGAAAAAGATGAGCGATGTTATGGTATTCACATTTTATGTTGGTTCTTTTCCAATTTTGTCTTTTTTCTGGTTTCTACTGCTGGCTTTCTAAAAAATACAGTCAAGAAGTCAAAGTTAACTTTGGCATTAACTAACTTACAACTAGCTCAAGTATCTTATTTTGTGTTGCCGATTCTATGAGCGCTGAAGCCAGTTTATCAGTATTATGATGCAGGTTAAACATTTTTTATCAATTTGATTTACATTTTTATAAACAATGACTTAACCAGACTTTTTTTTTTTCATCTGGTTGGTCTGGTCTGATGTGCCAATAGAAATTACAACACTTTTGTCTCCCAAAGTATATATGTAATATATATATTTTATCCATATAGTAATTTGGAATATAAATAACTTGTAATAATAAGCCAGTGTTGTGGAGAACTGGACTGTAATGCAACTAATTAGATGATTGTTTTGGATGAAGAAATATTTTAGTAACACCAGTAGTGGACAAAGTACACACCTCCATTACTCGAGTCAGTATAGATACTCCTGGTCAGTGGTGGAACTCAACCAAAGACATTTACTCAAGTACTGTACTTAAGTACAGTTTTGAGGTACTACTTTTAATTGAGTATATTCATTAATTGCTACAATGCACTTCCGCTCCAGCATATTTTGGAACCAAATTTTGTACTTTTTACTCCACTACATTTTTTTGATTACCTTAGTTACTGCTAACTTTTCAGATCCCACATCAAAACCAAAGTAGTGTATTGTTTTTAAATTAATGCATTTTTTCAGCATCATATTAAAAAGCACTGACTCCATTAAAAAGAAAATACTGAATATTTGAGCCAATGATCACAGAGGCAACTGTCCTCTGCTATGGCCTCAAAAAAAAAAGAAGAAAAATAAATTCATTACTTTATATTTACGTGGTTTGCAATGAAAATCTTTTCTATGAGGAAGGAAGAGTTTGACTAATAGCTGGAAGAATCATAAGGTTCTTATCCAATGGAAAAGTTGTCCACTTCTATACAAAAGCAGATGATAGTTCTGTGTCTGGTTATAGCAGCAATCACAACATTTCATTCAGACTTGGGTTTACTTACTTTTGAACATAATAGTCAATCTGAATATAATCAGGAGTGGTGTAAGACGGTGCGATAATACAACAGGCAAACTCTCCAAACATCCCAGAATTCCTCTCTAACAAGAGTTAAATTACACTCTACCGTAGTATGTTATAGATGAACTGTTACATGTGTATTCAGTGTCAGCTCAAATCAATCGTTGTAGTGCATCCACAGTCTTAGAGGGAACATTGCTCCCTACCACCAGTCTATTGCTCTGACCTCCCAAGAACCCCACTGCCACCTCCCCCCTCCTCCCACCACTACTCCCCTCCTGCTGTTCCTCCACTCACCCAACTCACCCCCACAATTCTTCTCCACCCTACCCCCCTGCCACCCACCACCACCTCCTTTACTTCCTCTTGGTTTGGAGAGCCTTCCTCTTCCTTCTCTTCCTCCTCTTTCCTCCTTTTGAGTTGAAGAGAGAAGTAAGTGCAGAGCCAGTAGCAGCCTTACTCTCTGAATGCTAGGTAATGACATGAACTCATGAGGAACTACATCCTTTCCTGTTTGTAGAATTCATTTTTGATTTAGTAGTGCTTCCCTTTTTGCCTCTCTACCAGTTATCTCGCCTTTCCTCACTGTTGTTGTCTTGGTGGCTTGTTGTTGTGTCGTACTTTTCTTTGAAGTACTGTGTTAAAATGTGTTGGGGAGGCATCTAACTATAAAGGAAGTGGAAGAGTTTAAATATCCTTGGCTGGTACAGAGTAATCAAGTTTAAATTAGTAAAACCTTTAAATGTGGTTTAAGTTATCGATTTTCACTTTTTGGCAAGCCCAAATATGAACTTTGAGAAAAAACTTCAAGACTGAGTCAACTTGGATGACATGACTTTCAACAAAACATGTGAAGGACCCTAGCAGTGGTTTTGTCTAAAGATCCCCTGTGGGGTTGTTGAACTCCAGTAGTGCAATAGATCTGTTTGTGTGGGTGGGTCCATGTGTTGTTTATCTCATGCACATGCACAAGGCTGCACATGCGAGCACTTCTGTTTCCCTCATCTCAAAGTCAGTGGGTTTTGGGTTAAATGCCTGAAATAAGGTCTGTGGTTACCACAGGCTGCAGAGATTTTTCATTTGTTTTACGACATAAAATATGTCAGTACCCCACTTGTGAATTTGGTTTGCTAAAAAGTGGAACGCCAACACTAAGACAAGATCTACTCAGTTGTCTGTCTTTACAGTGGTGGCATTGAAGTCATGGTTTATAGTCTAATGTTAGCCATTTACTCCTGGCCTTTCCACTTCAGAAGCCAGATAAGTGAAATTCATCTGTGAAGATTATCTCACTGAACAGTTCCTTTGCAAAAGGTTGCATTCTGTTTTTATTTAACTTTTACACAGCCTAACCTTTTTTTGGGATCAGGGTGCACGAAGAAGGAAATGTATTCAATATGTTTGTTAGACCTCAATCATACACTCAATCCATTTCGGCAAGAAACACTGAATGTAGATGTACGTTTTGTTTGTTTAAAAGAAAAACTCCATGGGGGACTTTTAAGCTAAATAGCTGCCTTGTAATTACTTGAATAACTCAGCTAACAGCCAAAAGATAGTAATGTCTAGTTAATGTGTGAAATATGGTGTCTGTAATCGGACAAATTATGATTATTGCCAATATTTGGATTATGTGATAAGGTGTATAAAAGTAAAAAGGGTGCAACGTTTGCTTCCCTGCATTCTATGCATTTTAAATGGACATTTAATATCTTATGTCTCATCTAATGTTCAGGTTGTGAGCAATAACTAGGCTGCTAGAACGTGAATTTTAACTAAAATGCTAATATGCTCAACTGACCTTATTTTAAACTGAATTTAAAAATGAACTATGAACCAAAATGGATTCCACCTGAAATTTTTAAGGGTTTGGATGGAACAAATGGATTCAATATTTGGTTCAGATCTGATAAATTGCCATTAAATCCCAAACATCAATTTGAATTTCTTTACTGACAATTGACAATTCAAACAAAATGTGTTTTGGTATTCACCTTAAGTAATTTATATATGTCTGAAATACTGAGAAGCCAAATGACAGAGGTAAGTCTCAATGTGTAATAACATGTAGCTGGGAAAGTTAAATGGCCTCCCCAGCAGCTGCTGGTATTGGTTATTTGTGACCTGTACTGTGGTGTATTGGATAATGTTGTGTTTGAATGTGAGTGAATGGTTAATAATTAATGTGCATAAGTGAGGTTGCATTGCAAAGTACTTATTAATGATATGCATAGAAATTATAAACACAATACTGAACATTCAAATGACCAAAAATTAAATAGTGGTTAGGGGAAAACCAGGCCTTTATTTGTAGCACGTTTACTAGAGACACGCCAACAGTTTCCTCTAATGTCCTCCTGATCTGCTCTAAATAAATTTAAGTTTTGATGCTGTTTGCTGTCAATGCACATTCAATGCTGTCCACCATGTATACCTGTCGTATTGATAAATGTAATGTATAATCAGTAAAAGTCATGTAATACCCATTTTGCAGCCATGTCTTTAGCCAACAGCATGATGAGAAATCAGATTTCAACAGCAACACATTATCAATGTATTTTCGAAACATATGCTTATGCATTCCCCCATAACAGAAAGAAATAAGCAAAAAGTTAAAATTTACAGCACATTATATTGTCTTACTGTTTTCATCACACAAACCAAAGCAGAGAAAGGAGGGGTGAATGACATAAACTTCCAAACTAATTTGATCTACTTCTCTCATAGAACGGTCTGTGCTGAGACAATTAGAGAAAAATGCATGACATCAAAGTTGCCACAAGACACAGAAACCCTGTCCTTGGATGGGAATATAGCACGGTTCATTTGAGGACAAAAACACTTTCTTTCACAGTACTTGATACTACTAGTACATTGTAAGGTGTAAGTCACAATTGTAAAAATGAAATTTGATTTATTCACTCTAAACTACATTTTTCCAAAACGCCCATTACTTTGCAGTTCACCATTTCTTATGCTTACTTTGCCACCTTATTGGCATTAAGTCCTGTCAATAAATGTCAATACGCATTGCACAGATATTCCACATTAAAAACCTTCCAGCACCTCAATGGGCATGGATAAACTGTTAGGGACACATTGCACGTGCCAACACTGTTGTGCTGTAGCCTGTCCTCAGAAATCATTGATGACCAACTTTGATGAAGGACTGACTGTCCGCAGCCTTTCTAATACAACTGTTAAAGACTTTATTTTACTCTCACCAGAAGATACATAATGAACAACATATCAGTGATGATAATATGGCATCTTCATATTAAAAGTTCGACATCAGGCACACACTGTACTTTGTGATTAAGCACCAAGCAGCAATGATGTAAACAGTTTCCCTCTCCTCATCTTGCTGCTGTCGGTTCAGAACACGACAGTTTGATCTGAGGTGCTATGGTGGAGACAGGCCTCTGCAAAGATGTGGTTCATTGACAGCAGTCTCTGATTTCCTATTGTTTTGCCATTTCTTCTTCCTGCGACCAGATATTAGCCGGGAGCAGCCTTAAACCAAGCTGGAATAGCATGGCTCTTATCCCACCTCTGTTCTGTCTCCTCCCTGGGGCGGTCTGGCTGGTCGGGTCGAATCTTCAAAAAATGCTATAGCAGCAGCAGCAGCAGCCATCTCAAAGCCTGTGCATTATTTTACAAAGCTGATGAATGGGTCACAGAGATGAACTATTTAACAGTTAAACGGCAACAATGTTGGGAAATTTGAAGGAGCTACTATCTGGTGCATCTGAATGTGCCACTGTTACCATTGCAAAAAAAAATGATATTCTGATATACAATATTATTGTACCTACAATACAAATGCTTGCTGCTGTTCTGACTGTATTTCCACAGCACGATAAAAAATGCTTTCAACCCCCTTGAGGTTTTTCAAACATGGCTGGCTGATTATCTTTTAGACTAGAGAAACCCATGGCTACTTCTGTTACCCAGATGTATGCTGATACATGAGAGGCACAGACTGATGGAGTGGATCAACAGAAGTGCTGTATATTTCAGGATCCAGTGGACCTGAGTGGGCAGGAGACAAAGAGATCATTTAGTGGCTCAGACTGTTGTTTCACATCCACTCTGCAATCTCTCTCTATTTGCCTTCTATCAGTCTCAACAAGCAGCAGTGTGACTCATTTATGAACTGTGATACAGACATTTATTCAAAAATACTGACAGAAAGTGAAAACACAATTTCTGTTCAGTTTTTAGGTTCTTTAGTTATTCTGCAAAGAGTCATTGTGTATTCAAAGTGACCATATTCCACCTTTGTTAGGGCAGTGATTGGGCAGTTTGACTCCTACCATTTGCCTCATGCAGTGTAGCACACAGATGTATATTCTCACACAACATAAAATGCGAACTTAAATTATCTATCAGTTTGATTAATGGAAGTGCATGCTTTACATACACATTATTTTTTTGAGAGAGATTGCATTAGTAAAATAAAGCAATACCACCAAGTCATAATGCCTCAAGTAAAAAAGGGGTCAGAATAAGTCAAATTTCAGTAAGTTACAAAGCACCCCATATGAGCATTTTCTTGTGTCACCACTGTTGTTAAAGCCAGTCCATAACTTTTTAAGGTTGAAACATATTTCTTCTTACAAATGAAAGGTTAAGTAATAAAAGACACATATTACTCAATTCAATACACTTAATTCAATATACAACACACTTGTTAAAGTCTTATTTGGTCCAAATGCCCTTCAGATAGAAACTTTAGATAGATATTGCTGTATGATTGTTATTACTGAAACCGTTTGTAGACTTTACAATTGTGAGATTAGCTGTTCAAAAACTGTTTATCTATGTTTGATTGTAACATTATGCCACAGTTTTTATTGGTTGCCGTAGTGACTGCTGTCCAGGGAAGGTTTGAAGGTTAGGCAACAGTACTACATGGGCAAGAAAAGGGAAAGTTGGTGATCATGGTTTTAAGAAAGCAACACACCACTGTGTGGATTACATAGACATCTGCAGTCAGTTACTGGTGGATTAGAAAGTGCAAAAATCCACCTTGAATTCAGATACAAACAAATCAAGATTTTGTAGTGATTGTCGCCTGAACTGCAGATTAGACAGCTGGTAAATTTGATTTAGTAAACAGGAGAACAGCAATACAATACAAACTCAAAGCTGAGCATGAAGAGAAACAAAAAACAAAACAAAACAAAACAAATCATCTTTTCTCAAATAATAAAGACTTCTTTGATTGTGGCAAATATGAGCTGCATGGAGCACATCAGAGCTGCTGTGTGAAGCTGTCCCCGTTCCCCTGGGCTATATATTTTCAATCTGCAAATTATTGTCTTCAGCATCTCAACAGCATGGCTACTGGCTGGACTGTTACAGTACCTGTTATTTCTAATGCTGCTGCCTCCAGCAATCTAAAGCCAAGTGTTGCCAAGGAAACCATCTACGGGCTCTAATATAAAATACACAGTAAATGCTCAGGACATATACTAACTGAGTCACTGTGCATGTAACATAGACAGACAGATCAAGTATTGATGGTATTGTTGAACCTAAAAATGCATCAAATCTCCCACAAACAGCATCTGCACTAATGACAGTGTAATCCATAGAAAGCAGTGTTCCTCAGTAGAATGAGTGTTGAGCTGCAGTGGAAGTGAGGCCTGTGCGTGGGTGAGAGGCGCTGCTGATGCAACTGCAGCTGGTCCTTTCCCCGCATTCTCTTTTTATAGCCAAACTGCTCATTTGTGTCTCTTTGACGTCACATACACACACACACACACACACACACACACACACACACACACACACACACACACACATGCATATATATATATATATATATATATATATATATATATATATATATATGTGTGTGAGAGGGAGAGGGAGAGAGAAAGAGACATTGAGCCCAGCAGATCTGTTCAGCCTCTTTTCCTCTGTGATTCATATGTAATTAGTCAGAGTAGCGGTACATTTCTCCTGCTGTCTGTCTCAGCTATTGTCTGTCAAATTCGTACATCCTGGCCTCGAGTCTGAAGGTAACAAACGTTCACAGGTCGGACACATGATGCTGGAATAACTGTTGGCTCAAACACGAAAAGATGTGTCTTATTAAAGTAATAATCTGTTGTGAGTTGTATATATATACACTAACTAGCCACCTGTTTCCTCAGAAGCCTATGGGGGCTGCCATGACAGATAACTACTTCCGCCCGCGGTTCTCTGTTTCCGGTTTCCTTGCAACTGTATGACTGACCACTGCTGCCAAGCTAGCCCTAAACAACTAGCGTTATGTCATAAAGCCTGAATTGTTTTTAAAATCAGTTCAGGTACAACATGTGCCGTTGTTGGTTGCCACAGCAATTCATGAAAATTGAAGTTTTTTTCAGATACGTCTCGTGTAGTACATCAGCAACTTAGACAAACATGTCCGTGCCCTGCGCCCTGAACGTCATGCTGAGGAAGGAGGAACGGAGGCTAGCGTGGCTCGCAGCTTTCAGACTGATATAAATATTTGTGTTTATAAATATATTCCACAGAATAGCTGCTGCATGACTGCATGGCTTCTCTAACCCGACCATGTCCGAGCAGCCGCCTGTCTCCATGACTCCACACTTTCCTTCAGCATTATCCAGCTGTATGTTTAACGTTAGCTTGATTGGCGCTGTGGCTGGGCGCTAACGTTACTGCTGCCTTCAGAAATATAAACTTGCTGTGTCTTTTCAACAGTACTTTCCCGATTGTGTTGCTGTGCAGGTAGTTGTATGCTTCTGTGCTTTTGTCACTGCATAATTCTCCGCCATCAACACCTTCAGAAAATATAAGATAGTTAACGATCGATGTAACGTTAGCTAACGTCGGGCTAATGCTTCATGTCATCTGCCCACTCCGTGAGAACTGACGGTGAGGCACTGTGAGAACTGTCCTCACGACTTATTAAGACATTCGTACTTTTTGTCCACCTCCGATTTTTATCCATTCTGTCGCTTTCTTTGTGTTAAAAGCCGGTTTTTAGAGCGAGCATGACAGCTACGTTAGCGTAAACACAGAGGTCAGCCAGCTCAACCGGAAGAGCATAGCCGACTACCGCTATGAACCATGGGTAAACTCACGAAGTCAGGAATAAGGTGGATAGACTATGAGATGGACTTGCATCAACGTTTAACATATTATTATTACCTTCAGCAGCCTTGTGTTGATTCAGCAGTCTCCAGACAAAAACACATGTACTGAAGCCAGGGCTGCTGAGAGCAGGGGTACACCAGGTCTGTGGTCCTGGGCCCTGGGTCATTGGAGGGCACAAAAGGTCCTTAAAATGATCTCTAACCATTGAAATAATCTAATGGAGGACATTTTGGAAATCATCCTGTATTGGTTATCAGTGGCTCTGACCGTCAAAAATAGTGGATAATAGGGGTAGATATGAAGCTTAATGTGGGTGGTACCAGGAGTCGCCATCTTGGCAGTACCTGACTCCATCTAACGGGTTTATCAAGAAACGGGCAAAGAGGTGGAATGGGGATGGAGCTGAAGTGAGCCATATGAAGCCTCCAACGCTAACTAAGGCTAACAAGCTAGCTGTTTTCACACAGAAAATTTGGTCATTTGGTCTTGCTTTGTTCCTTTGAGATGGTTATTGGGTCGTTTTATTATGCCGCAGGTTTATGCACCCCAAACAGTGAGAACAGATAGATAGATAGATAGATAGATAGATAGATAGATAGATAGATAGATAGATAGATCCCAGAAAGGGAAATTATTTTGTTACAGCAGTAGTGGGTCCGCAAATAAAACACTTTGTACATAACATAAATAGAAGGCAATATATACATAGTGTATATATACAATGCACAGTGTGCTATAAACAATAAACAATAACAATATATACAACAAAACAAAATATGCAAAATATATTATAAACAATAATAATACATACAAACAGTAGAGAGACCAGAGTTCTCTGTCAGGCAGAGGTGAGAGAGTTATTGTATAAAGTGATGGCTTGTGGCAGGAAAGATTTCCTGTATCTGTTGCTACGACAACGAAGCTGAAGCAGCCTTCTGGAGAAGGTGCTTCGCTGTCTGACCAGTGTGAGTTGGAGAGGGTGGAGAGGATTATCCATGATGGATAACAGTTTTTTCAGTGTCCTCCTCTCCACCACAGCCTCCAGAGTGTCCTGTTTGCAGCCAATCACAGAGCCAGCCTTCCTGATGAGTTTGTTGAGTCTGTTGGTGTCGCTGGCTCCGATGCTGCTTCCCCAACAAACCACAGCAAAGAAAAGTACACTGGCCACCACAGACTGATAAAAGATCTCCAACATCTTGCTGCACACGTTGAAGGATCTCAGCTTCCTCAGGAAGTAAAGTCTGCTCATCCCCTTCTTGTACACAGCTTCAGTGTTAGATCTCCAGTCCAGTCTGTGGTTGATGGTAGCACTCAGGTACTTATAATCCTCCACCGCCTCCACATTCCTTCCCAGAATGCGCAGTGGTTGGAAAGCCGTCTTCCTTTTCTTCCTGAAATCTATCACCATCTCTCTGGTCTTGCTGATGTTCAGCCGCAGGTGATTCTGTCCAGTCCACTCCACAAAGTTGTCTACCAGAGCCCTGTACTCCTCCTCCTGTCCCTCACTTATACACCCAACAACAGCCGAGTCGTCAGAGAACTTCTGCAGGTGACACGACCCGGTGTTGTACTGAAAGTCAGTGGTGTATAAGGTGAACAGGAAAGGAGACAGTACAGTCCCCTGTGGAGCTCCTGTATCACTAACCACCGCATCAGACAGAACACTGCCCATACGGACAAACTGTGGCCTGCCTGTCAGGTAGTCAGTAATCCAGGAGATCATTGTGTCGTCTACACCCATCACCCTCAGCTTCTCCCCCAGTAGCAGTGGCTGAATGGTGTTAAAAGCACTGGAGAAATCAAAGAATGTGATTCTCACAGTGCCTCCTCCACCATCCAGGTGCGAATGGGCTCGTTGCAGCAGGTAGATGACAGTGTCATCAACTCCCAAGTGGGGCTGGTAGGCAAATTGCAGAGGGTCTAGGAGGGCTCCACCTGCGGCCTCAGGTTGGCCAAGACCAGTCTCTCCAGGACCTTCATGACGTAAGATGTGAGGGCCACTGGTCGGTAGTCATTGAGGTCTGATGGTGTCGACTTCTTTGGAACAGGAACCAGGCAGGAAGTCTTCCAAAGCACCGGTATTCTCTCCTGACCCAGGCTCAGGTTGTAGAGGTGTTGTAGGACAGGAGACAGCTGGCTGGCACATGTCTTCAGGATCCTGGGGCTGATACCGTCAGGGCCTGCAGCCTTCTGCTGGTGGAGTCTCTCCAGCTGTCTCCTAACCTGGCCTGCAGTCACAGTCATGCTGGGGAGGCTGCTGGTGTCTTCAGTGGAGGACGAGGAGGTGGAGGAGGAGGTGAAGGTGGAAGAGGCGGTGGAGGAGGAGGAGGAGGAGGCGGTGGAGGAGGAGGTGAAGGTGGAGGAGGAGGAGGAGGCGGTGGAGGAGGAGGAGGAGGTGGTGGAGGAGGAGGTGAAGGTGGAAGAGGAGGAGGAGGCGGTGGAGGAGGAAGTGAAGGTGGAAGAGGAGGAGGAGGAGGAGAGGTGTTGCACAGGAGAGCTCACATCAGTGGAGTGAGGGGGGACCCCTCCCCTTCCAACCAGGAAGCATTCGGGGCAGTGAGGGTGTGTGGGGGTCTGGAGGTGTCAGGGAGACGACAGAAGGCTGTGAGCTGAACCTATTGAAGAATCTGTTCAGCTCATTTGCTCTCTCCAGGCTGCCTGATGACTGTCTGCCGCTCACCTTACACCCAGTGATCTGCTTCATACCACTCCACACATCCCTCACATTGTTCTGCTGAAGTTTGGCCTCCAGCTTCCTCCTGTAGGCGTCTTTACAGGCCCTCAGCATATCCCTGAGTTCATGCTGCACTTTCCTCAGTTCTTCCCTGTCTCCAGACCTAAACGCCCTCTTCTTCTTGTTAAGAAGGGCTTTCAGGTCATTGGTGATCCACAGCTTATTATTAGGAAAGCAGCGTACAGTCTGGGTTGGCATGGTGGTGTGTTCACAGAAACTGATGTATTCTGTGATGCAGTCGGTCATGCTGTCGAGATCCTCCCCATGTGGCTCAACGAGTGCATCCCAGTCAGTCGACTCAAAGCAGTCCTGTAGTGCGTCAGCAGCCTCCTGAGTCCACCTCCTCACACTCCTAGTGTGGACGGGCTGCCGCTGAACAAGAGGGACATACTTACGGGTCAGCAGAACCAGGTTGTGGTCAGATCCTCGCTGTGGGACTGTATGCATCCTTAGCATTTGCATACAACAGATCCAGTGTGTTACAGTCTCTGGTGGGGCAGTCAACATACTGGTGAAATGTTGGGAGGGTTTTGTCCAGTGAGAGATGATTAAAATCCCCAGTAATGACAATAAATGCGATAGGATGCTGCGTCTGTATCTGGGTAACAGCGGAGTGGATGACGTCACAGGCCAGCGCTGCATCAGCTGAAGGAGGAACGGACACACTGATGATGATGGCGGACGTGAATTCACGGGGCAAATAATAAGGCCGCATCCCCACAGTCAGCAGTTCAATGTCCGGGCTACAGAGACGTTCCTTCACGTCAACATGTCCGGGATTACTCCACCTCTCACTCACATACAGTGCAATCCCTCCTCCTTTCTTCTTTCCGCTGCTTGTCAAGTCCCTGTCCGCCCGAACAGTGCTGAAGCCGGGTACCGCCACGCTGTGGTCCGGGATGTGTGAGTGGAGCCATGTCTCCGTGAAACAGAACACACTGCACTCACAATATTCCCTTTGAGACTTGATCAGCGCAGCGAGCTCGTCAGTCTTGTTCCCCAGAGACCTCACATTCCCCATAACGATCGCTGGAACAGCTGTTCTGTGTCTCCTCTTCTTCCCCCTCCTCTTCACTCCGGCTCTGCAGCCACGGCGTCTCCTCCGCAGCTCCTTCAGGACCTCAGGTCTGGCTCCGGGTAGCAGTGCAGGTTCACACAGCAGTGCAGGTTTACACAGCGCAATCAGCTGGTCACGTGTGTAAACAATGCGCTCAATGATGCGCTCCTGACCCTCCGTTGCTAGGGTGAGCAAAAACATCATGAAAGTGCCTTAAAAATTTAAAAAAAGAAAAAAAAGTAAAGTGTTCATCTTCTCTCAGTCTCTGGAGAAGAGTTGCCAAAGTTCAACAAAAATCAGAACAGAAATACAACAAAAACTACGAAAAAACTTGAAAACCCAAGGGAACTGCTGTTACAGGCTGCCACCTAGTACGGCGCCATAGCAACCGCAATCTACCGCTTCTACACCACAGACACGGCCAAAAAATCATGTTCATTGGAATTTGCTGAGGTGTAGCCCGGCAGACAGCTCATGGCTACCTGCAACAGAAGAGGCCCCACTCCTAATTATGCATAACCTTAAGCCGTAATACTGTATAATTTAATGAGTGGGTTTTTAAAAAAATATCACCCATACTACAACTACTACTACTACTCTATAACTACAGAAACCAAAATCACGTTTAATTCTGCTGTAAAGCCATTCTAGCAAGTTTTATTTTTAACGCTGCAGTGGCTCTCCGGCGAGATGACAATACCAGCAGTGCTACCAAGCTAATATGAGTTTGAGACCCCTGACTTAATTTGACGGCCTTATAGTTTCCCTTATATAATGGCAGCACAAAGGGGTTCAGTCAGAAATAACCATAGACCAAAATAATAAAATCTAAATTTTTGGAAAAGGAAATTGAAGCCACACAATGCATATCATTCAGGAGACTAAATGGCAAACAAATACAAACAATCAACTAGGGACTGTGTTTGCTCTGTACATTAAAGTGACTTGTCATTAAAGTCACATGAAGTCTTGTGAGTCCTCTGATGATTATAAATGACCTTTAACAGCAAACTAGACCATCAGCGAAAAGACTGCTATTTTTATATAGTTATTATTAATGCCTGTGCTCAGGTTCGATATGTAAATATATATGTATATACACATGTGTCACATATAATATCACATATAGATTCATTACCTCATCGCGAGCCAACCTGCTGTCTCTGTGTCATTCATTTCCACAACAAATGCACGCTGCCAGCACCTGTTAACAACGATCTTTACAACAGAAGGTGCTGGTGTCATACCACTTTTGTCAAAAGGGGTCGCTAGAACAGCTAGATCAACAGAAAGTGAAAGTTCCTCATAGTCACTTTAAAGCTCAAGCAAAATGTACAATAGGCTTGGACATATACTATGTGTCCCAAACTGCAATACTCCTACATGACCTGCAGGAAAATCACTGATGACAAGTTGAGACTGCTTAGGGATAAGGACATTTTCATGCCAAAGTAAGGTTTATATATTACTGCCTATGTGTGGCTTTCTGCTCAAGTTATACTTAAGATCAAAATGGATCCATAGTCTGTTAAATAATGAATATTATAATATATGTATGTATGTATATATAATAAATAAGGCCCCTGCACAGCTAAGAGGAGTGGAGCATCATTGCTGTTATTAGATCCACCTGTGCTTATCCTTCTATGAGTCAATATGTCCTCTGTGAGAGAGGGCTATATAACCACAATAAATTATTCATTATGGTCCTTTTGAGTATCAGGAAGATTGTAGGGGGTGGCTGGTAATATTCTTTTCTTATTGTAATAATATATTTTTTAAATCATATTGTATTATATACAGTGATGTGC
The DNA here is from genome assembly GCA_963678695.2 of Diplodus puntazzo. NCBI lineage: Eukaryota > Metazoa > Chordata > Actinopteri > Spariformes > Sparidae > Diplodus > Diplodus puntazzo. Next base: position 28,752,777 of record OZ023166.1, on the reverse strand, counting down.
ACAAGGGGGGGGCAGGGGGGGCAGTCGCCCCCCCTTGTGGTCCAATTGTTGAAAAACGCGCACTAAAGTGCCCTCCTGGGAGCCAAAACGCGTGCTAAAGTGCCCTCCTGGGAGCCAAAACGTGTGCTAAAGTGCCCCCTTGGCTGGTTTTAATATGAATATAAACTGCCCCCTTGGGTGGCAAAAACGTGCGCTAAAGTGCCCTCTTGGGAGCCAAAACGCGCGCTAAAGTGCCCTTCTTTTCGCCCCTGCCCTTTAAAAAGTCCGGCACGCCACTGATTATATATCATTGTACGGACTGTAACATTTCCAAAGCCGTATCCTTCTCATGTTCGTCGTGCTTCTAACAGGACATGTTGTTGGTACCCATGTCAAACTCAGAGAAAACAGTTACTATAAAAAGGGAGTTATCAGCCAATTGCACCAATTAACCATCCTAAAACTACACACGCCCCTATTGGTGCTCTTTATTCATTCCTTTTACTTGTTGTATGCTCTGTCTTGTCTTCTGAGACAAACACCACCTGTAAAAACTAACACAGCCAACACACATGTGTATACAGTGTATAGTTATAGTTACAGTAATGATCTCTAGTCCTTGTAGCACTAGTAGTGTTCATTTTAAGGTGTTCATACTTACATTAATGCTAAAACTTTTATACAATTTTACCTCAGATTGTTGGCCAGAAAACTGACTTCACTGTGAACAGATGTCACAGATATACTAATTGTGTAGTTGGATTGTCATTTTTCAATGCAGTGAGCAGCACAAACTGAATTCCATTAATCTCTAATGTACTGGCATAGAGTCAGAAATATCAAAGATAGGTATCTCATAATGGACTAATAGAACTGCCACTAGAGGGAGGTGAGTCTTGTTTTGGTGCCCCCAATCTTTATGACTCATCTTAAAGACCTTAGCACCCAGTTTCAACTCTTTACCCTCATGTTTCATTGTATAAACTATAGTTAAAACGTTTATGGTGCTACATTTTTATGTTAATTTGATCAGTTAATTTAAAGGGATGATTTATAAGATATGTCCAGAATTGTTTTAATATAAAACATTCAACAAATGAAAAACTGTTTTCAACAGTGTGAAGAAACATCAGTGTTGACAATATGTCTATGATGTCTATGTACTGAGTTGCAGAGATGTCTACAGAAGTCAGCATGCTAACCACAGAGCATGCTCACCTCTGCCACCTCATGCCTGTCCCTGCCTGCTGTGTCCTCTTGTCTCAAAAGTCATAGATCAGAGCCATACTGTATGCCCTGTCTTCAAACAGACCTACATCTCTCTCTGCGACTGTGTTCAGTCTGGTGTCCAGCTGTGTTCACTTAAGACTGCTAAACCTGGTTGATCTGAGCCCCATTGCTTCTGGTGACTCCCCCTGTGATCCAGTGTCCAAGCTGTGAACTGTAGGCCCACTGGCTCCACGGCTATGAGCTATGAGCTAATTAGTCAACGATAGTTAGCTACAACTAAGGATAGCCAGAAAAGAGCAGCAGTGTTGCTTACTCTGGTGATATGCTAGCCCTCTTGTTTTTTTTTTTTGAGTTACTATTAAATTCTGGCCATATTTTACAATAACACCTTTAGTTTTCTTTGTGGCGTTATTACCAGTAAACAGGTCTTGCTCTAGTAACAAACAGACCCTCAGGTTAGATGAGTGCAGATGCATACTGTACACAGACAAACACACACTTCTTCTGTATTGACACAGTTTGTGAACCGAGCTGACTTCTGGAAACAGATGTATGAATTAGCCAGAGAGAAACTTCAGACCCTTGCACACACTATTCATGCTAATTAGCCGACACGATGCACCACCATAGTGTAGGAGCTGTTTATGGATGCATGTGCTTGAGAGAGTGATGGATTAAGAAAAATGCCAGCCATCAGTTTAGTCCAGTCTGTGCATTTGGATGCTAGGTCTCTTTCTGTATTGTAATTATTGTTGTACTGCATGTTAGCTCTTTGTTTATAGCTTCTATGTACCATCAGGACAGTTTAGTTAGCCAGTTTGGTGGCTGGGACTCAGACAGCAGCAGAGTGAATCCTCCTGACAGTGTTTCTCTATCCTTCCCACTGGATGGTCAGGTACCTCAAGACGAGTGGAGCGGCTTCTCTCCTTTGGGGAAGGAGGACGACATCCCATGTCGAAGGATGAGGAGCGGCAGCTATGTCAAAGCCATGGCTGAGGATGACAGTGGAGACTCAGACGGGAGTCCAAAACCTTCACCGAAGATCCAGGCACGCCGGGCCAGTTACCTGAAAGCCACACAGCCATCGCTCACTGAGATGACCACTCTACAGTAAGATTTCCTTGTCCTTTTTCTAGCATTATATATAGCCATGAACTTGGATCTATTTTTCTTTATCAGTTTGTTCTTACCCTTCATTAAAAAAAATTCAGTTGTAGACATTGTTAGAATAGCTTTTGGTACGGCGACTTAGGAAACAGAAGCGCTATACATTCTAACCTGCTTTTAATGAATTCAATCAGAATTCATTCTGTGATCCTCCACATTTGGTGTCTTTGTCACTCAATCGGTGTTACAACCATACAAAGCCTGCAGCAGGATGCGGTGTTCGCCTTAACTGTACACTGATTAGCTAATTAAGAAACAGATGGGGATCATTGGGATGAACTTAGATCAGTAAGAACCAGAGGTGGAACAGACAGTTGCTGCTCATTATGATCATGAATCAGTTTTTATTTCTTTTTATTTTCATTACTTTGGCAATGTGTTGTACGGGAGGAGGGTTCACCAGGTCACATGCTGGTACATGGCATTGCATCAGTTAACAATGTGTGTGTTTCTGTGTTTAAATCATTGTAATGTAGGTTCTTTGTGTTGCTTTTGTCACTGGAATAAATGTTCGCTATGTACATTTCTGCCAAGCACGGATATGATGAACTTCACAAGTCTTCAGCTTACATTTTCAACTATGTTGTGACAAAGCTGTGCTTATGATCTGGTAGGTTTAGGCACAAAAAACACTTGGTGAGGGTAAGATAAAGATCATCTTTTGGCATAAAATACCTGTTTTGGCCGCTTTAAACACAGCTGGAAATGATCTAGAGGTCTTGTTAAAATATACACAGATACACAGATTTCTCACTTACAAATGTTGAAACACAGTCTGGCACTGCAGTCAGTGTCATGACAGCCTCCGTGGTCCTTATAACTCCTGTTCCCGATATGAAAGTCAGGTCATCAACACAGGCGATAAGATAAGATAGAACTTTAAAAAGCCCACAGGAAATTAATTTCTACAATCATTGATATATAAAGTGTTACAGATGAAGCATGAATAAAAGCTTTTATCTATAAACACAAATCGGTACCACCTTGGAGAAAGTAAATTGTAAAAGTGAATCCCGAACAGTTTATTAAGTATCCATGATGTCTTTCTCCTTTTGATGACATATTTGCTTTAGTGCTGGTAAATCTTATCTTACATCCTGAAAATTAGATCGATGAGTTTGTGGAACAGGTCTAGGGATGAAGCAATGAACTGAATTCACTAATAACTGTGGTTTAGAATGTCACATTTTTGTAACTGTAAAGCTCAGCTAGACTGGGTGTTTCTGTTTTTACTCTCAACAAAGGAATAACACTCACAGCAACAGCATGTAATCCCCTCATAACCCCTACATAAGAGATATTTTCAATTTCTTTCTTTTCATTTGACTTAAACTGCACTTTGACCTGACTTTTTTATTCACTGTATTATGTGGTTATTTTTATTCAGAAAAGGAACATCTGGCAAAAACAAAAGCCAACAAACAAATGTGTGGGGAAAAAATATTACTCAAACTATACATCTGTAGAACAGATACAGGCGGCTTGAGTAACTGGCTGTCATCATTAGTGATAAAAGCTAAATAATGACACCCTGTAAACCTTACAGTAAGGTTGGAAAGGTGTGACATTATCCAAAGCAAGATGAAGACAAATCTGACAGTGACCCGTTGACCAACTGTCTTAACGATAGTGATATCTGTCCCAGCAACCCACAGTCAAACAGACCTGAAGAGTGGGGCAGTTCTGTTCCGCTCAGGTCAGATGTTCAGACAGCATACAGGCAGTGACGGTCTTAATGGAGCAACCCTGCCATCCCAAGAGGGAGGAGCTAAGCTTGCAGTGTGAGTCAGAGAGTGCTGCCACTAGAAACCGGGAGAGCATCTGTTGTCGCCAGTTACCCCCAGTGGATCAGGCTATAGCATCTTTGATTTTAGCTCCAAAGTCCATACTGGGTGTACCTGACACTTCCAGAAGAAACTGCAAAATGAATGCTGCCATGTTGTCTAAGATGCACAGGACCATGGCTTTCCAGGTGCAACTGGCAAACACAGGGACCATTCTCACTGTGTCAGCGTAGGCTGATGAAGGAGCAGACAGAGGCAGTGAAGAGGGACATGGCTACACTTTCTGGTTGTTCCAATCCAGGCTGCAGCAGAAGGATGGAGTGTGTTTGGGGAAGCTGCCTGTAGAGCCATCAGCCATGTTAGGCCAGGAGGCTATGGCATTGCTCCAGCGAGCTAAAAAGGCCCACCATTGTGCATAAGAGGTGACTGGTACTTTCGGCTGTCACCAGGGTGGACGCATCCCTCAGGCTGGAAGCCCTCAGTCAGAGACAGGCAGACTGCCTTCCTCCTGGTGCCAGACAGACCAAAAAGGACAGCCTCTGCATCTGCTTAACCTGTCACAGGGCCTGGGCAGCCTTGGGCGCAGACCCCTGATTGGTTTCAGGCGGTTACTGAGGTTTACCTGTCACAAAGTTTACACATTTTTTGTCCTCTCCTTTGGGATCTTGATGGCCCCACACCACACACCCTCACAAAAAACACAGGTGCAGGGATGCAGTCCTTGGGCCTCTGCTAGAAGTGTTGGAATTCTAAACTGCCAGGACGATTGTCTGGTATGTACCTGAAGTTTCTGCCACACCTGCAGTTGAGGTCAGACACCATGGTTGCAATATCTTACATCCACAGACAGGGAGGCCTTGGCTCCCCTTGCTTTTGCAGTCTGACACATGAACTGGGGGTGGGAGCGTCTACACACCTTATATCCCTGAAGCTATAAAAGAAAACCATTGCTCCCTATCTTAAGAGTAGGCACAGCCTATGGTCCCCCAACAACCAGCCCTGCTTTGGTAGCCTGTTTTGGGAGGCCACTTGAGTCAGTTAGCACTGCATTTGGCAGGCTAGCCTGAGTGACCCATTCACCCATGTAGTCACTGACCATGGTGTCTTGCAGGGCCAGTAAGGTGTTAGGTAGTGTCTCACACCTAAGCATACAGTGGCAGCATTAGGCTGTCCTACCAACATAGGGGTTTGCACATTTTGGACATAGTTTGACTGTAGCATGGGTATATGCCCATTGGAGTGTGTGAGGCGAAAGCACCCTTGATGGGTTTGGGATCCTGAGACTGCTTCTGTTCTTTGCAAGAGATAGTCTCTTCACACAGAACCAGTTTAACAATGTAACCTACAGTTATCGATGGTAACCTGTAGGGATCTGTGATGATTTATGCTTATCTCTAATGGGCCATGGAGATCTGTGGTGGTCTGTATTGATCTGTGGAAATCTGTAGGGATCTGTGGTGATCTGTCAGATTTAGTCAGTATGGCTCCACTAACCACAGTTGCTAATCTGCAGTGATCTGTGGTCAGGGGTAGTTTCTCATATGGTCAGTATGGGCAGCCACCCACGGCGGCATTTGTGGAGGGGTGGCATGAGAGCCCGCAAAAAAATAAAAATAATAGTAATAATATTATTATTTTTTCATTTGTTTGCATTCATTTTCTCTGACTTTTGTATTGCTCATTTACACGTCAAGTCAATGAAGTCATGTTGCCATGTGGGGAGCGGGCGGCTGTACGCCCTCTGTTTTATAAAGGTGCGTCTCACACAGAGTTTGTAGAAGAAACAGAAGTGGGGCGGGGGAGCGGGGGATTCATATAATAGTGCACAACTAATGCAATTAGTAGGATAAAGTCAATCATTTCCACATAAAGCACATTTCAGTCATAATAATATTATGAATAAAAGCCCATAGTTTCACATATGTTATTTTTTTCGGAGTTTGGTTATAGTGAAATACATTACAAAATGAGGTTAATTGGTTTAGTCTTAACTCTTGGTTGACGTTGTTGGGGGATGGGTATTGTCTTGATTCCGGAGTGTCGAATAAACAAATGGATACAGGGGTCGACAATATAAACGGCCCGGTGGCCCGGATGTACTTTTAAAACTGTCAGGGCCACCAGAACGCTCCAAGCACTGGCCCGGTGGGGCCAGGGAAAAATAATGCCTTGAAAAAAGTTAACAAGTAAAACACGTAATAAATCTAATTTCATGTTAATTCCCTGTGGTTTGAAATGATTTCTGTGAAATCGTCTCGGTAGGTCATTACCGCTTATAGTGTTACGAGATCCCGACCCGATCCAAGACAGAGACACCTACTTTCTGTGCAGCGAGCGCTGTGCCCTGGGACGTCAGCACACCACCTGCAAGCAACTGCAGTGTGCACAGCTCGCTCGCTCCTGCGGAACGCGTGCCGCTTGCTCACTGCTGCTGATTGAAGGTTGTCACTAGAACCGATAAGAACCTTTTTTTCGGTTCCGTGAAACTTTGCCCTCAGCGCGCGTCGTGTCGAGTCCTGTTGGGACCGATTCTCGATCCGCTCCAGCTGCTCGGTGTGTGCCACAGCGGTGGCGCGCGTTTAGACCATAATACATCCATGGTTTGGAGCAGAGAAAAAACAAACGTGTGTAAACACAAAATAGAGCTGAAAAATGAAACAATGAGTTAGTTTTGCGTCAGTCTGTGGAAGCAGCCTAAAAGTGAATGAATGACAACAACAGTTCTATCATTGAACTACTGGAAGTTAAAAGTAATGACTACATGACTTTCCGTTTGTGTTGAGGCATATTTACCATTTTAACTTAAATGCAAGTTTGATGTGAAACAGTTATTTATTTATTTATTTATTTATTTATTTATTTATTTATTAAATAAAGTAGCCTCATGAATTTTTTTTTTTTTCTTAAATCGTGGTATCGAATAAGTATCGAGAATCATGGAAATTTACTAGTATTGGTATCGTAGAAAGTTCCAGCCTTGATGGCTAGACCGCAGGAATTGGCTTGGATATGTTCTTTTTCGTTTTTATTGGGATCGATACCTGATATTGTCCTGGGCCAGTGGTTAGAATGGTGGGCTCGGAGGGCCAGTGACAAATTTCCCTTATTGTCTACCCCTGCATTTAAATGCAGGCAATGCTCAGGTCTGCCTGAGGTCCTTCCAGCTGAATGAAGAGCTGCACTGCCTGCTCCACATTCAGCATTTCCTCATTGTTTTGACTCATTAAACAAAAAAACGACTTTTTTTTCTTCAAAAGCCACTGGCCCAGAGGGCCACTGGCAAATTTCCCTTATTGTCTACTCCTGGGATAAGAAGAGGTCAAAGCCATCAGAAGAGGAGGAGAAACGAGCAAAAGTTAAAGGTATAGAGCCATGTCATCTACACTACATGAGTATGATCATGCATGTAATGAAATGAAATCACGTTAATTAGTATAGGCTAACTCGTATGTTTGTTAGCCTCTTGCTATACTGCTCGCTATAATAGTAGATGACGACAGCATCCGTTTTCAGCCCAACTTACTAGCAAACATTATATGTAATTCATTTCACCCTAATAATGTGTATGTAACACAACGATGACTTGCTCACATATTGTTTGGTGAACGTCACGTTAGGTCCTGTGCTGCTCAGTAAAGTGAATTATCAATTCTGTAAGCTAACTCAGAAGACGTATATTGTACTGATGTCTTGTTATATAGCTTTCTGTGTCATTTGGAGCGTGTCATGTATATAATTAGCCATTAACCAAGGAGGTTGTGTTATTTATGTGTTTCCTATTCTAAAAGTTGGATAAATTATTCTTAATAACATGTTTATTTAATTGTGCTATTCATGCATTGATCATTTATGTTGTATTTTAATGCAAATGCAGGGGCAGTTTTTAAATATTTTGGAACACCCTCTGCCACTAGCCAGGATGAGGAGCCATCTACCTCCTCAGCCACACATGTTTCTACAAATGCTGTCTGATCCTGAGGATGAAGACCCATTTACCTCTACTTCTCCCCAACAAGACCCCTCAGGTGAGTTTGTGTGCATATATGTCTATGAGTGTGTTTGTGTGTGTGTGTGTGTGCATCCCTGCAAAGCATTTTGCAGACAGTTATAATGTTGTTATTACTGGGTATGTGTGATGTTCCACCAATATAAACGCTGTGAATAATGTGTGCATACTAATGCCCTTGTTCTCTCCATTAGAGATGCCTGGAGCAGAATTGCCTTCTGAGGATGAGCCTTTGTCCACTGACCCTGCTAACTGGCCTTCAGTTCTAACTGTGAGAATTCGGACACAACTGGTTTCCAGGGGACCAAGTCAGGTACCATCTGACTTTTTATTCTCTAGAAACAACGGTGCCGAAAGAAGTTGCCACCATCAGTACTTCAGGAAGTCATTGGTTAGTGGGGAAAATATATCTAGAAGTTGGTTGGTATTTATTATTTAGAGTGTAGTAAAATTATTACACTCTGTACACTCTATTACACAGTGTGTTATTGTATTTGTGTGATGAAGAATTTGTGCAATTTGATTCTCTATTTTATTTATCTGTCATTCTATTATACTAGATCTTTTGATTGTTGGTACTTATTTGTATTTATGATTGTATATATTTAACTGTTACTGTGTGTGTTCTTCCAAATTTCCAACAATTACTTTAATAAATAAGTTGTTTGAGTTTTTTTTTCTGTCCATTTTTCTGGGGGGACGCTGGAGGTGATGTTCGTCATGAAAGCTAGTCTTAATTTAAAACAACTCAGTTCTACTGTACTTAAGTGACAAGCATTATTACCTGAGCCGTTTCTTTCTATATGCGGACTATGCGGATGCATAGGGCCCCCTGCATCGCTAGGGGGCCCCCTCAAGTTGCAAGTCCGGCCTCAGTATCTGAGGAGTGACCCGAAAGGAAAAGGTGTGGAAGTACCTGGCACTTTTATTTGTAGCATCTCCGCTGAGGTTCCAAGCGAGCCAAGGCGATACGTACGCCAGCTGATTGGTCAGATCTGGTATCTTCTGTGCCGCGTTGCTATGACGACCTGTAATACATAACGAGGAGAGGTGAGGCGAGTTGTGCTGAGCCGCAGGTACTAATTGAGGTCAGGGGCACCAGAAAGCTGGGGGACATCAAGAGGGCTAAGGAGCCGGTTAATGGTGGAGAATAACATTCTGGGGTTATTTTGCTGGTCTTCAATGAGGGTGGTGTAGTAGTTTGTTTTAGCCTTGGAGAGAGCTTCTTTATAAGACCTAACATGGTCTTTGTAGCCTTCATGGTGGACGGTGAGGCCAGATCTTTTATAGAGCCTCTCCAGGTGGCGACCAGTAATCTTAAGGGTGCGGAGTTCAATGGTGAACCAGGGGGCAAAATGGGTAAATGACACAGTGCAGGTTTTAAGAGGGGCAAGGGAGTCAAGACCCCAGGAGACAGCAGTAGTGGGCCACCAGCCCATCCAGTGAGGAGTCGAGGAGATCAGAGGTCAGTTGGGTTTCCAGGATGTTGGTCAGGGCCAGAGTGTTCACTGTCTTGATGTTCCTGTATGTGATGTTTCGACTTTTGCGCTGCTTGGGCGCAGGGACAGGAACAGTGAAGAGGACAGCATAGTGGTCAGAAACATCGAGGTCCAGGCACTGTAGATGGGAGGGAGCTGTGCCAGTGGAGCACACCAGGTCCAGTGTGTGGCCTTTGACATGGGTGGGACCTTTAACATGCTGTGTGATGTTGAAACAATCCACGGAGTGACAGGAATTCAGAGGCAAAGGGGCAGCCGGTGGAGTCCACATGGATGTTGAAATCACCAAGCAAGAGTGTAGATGTAGATATAGAGCAGATGGAGGTGAGTAGCTCAGACAGCTCAGACAGGAAGGTGGAGGAGGTTTTTGAAGGGCGGTAGATGAGGACAACTTGTAGCTGTGTATGCCCAGCCAGAGAGAAGGCTGCACATTCAAATGAGGTGACATTCAGCACTGGAAGTTGTTCAACCAGGAAGTCGGCGCGATGTATGAGTGCCAGCCCACCACCACGGCCCTTAGAGCGGGGCTTTTGGATGTAAACATAGCCTGGGGGAGTGGCTTGATTCAGAGTTAAGAAGTCTTGCTGATGCTGCCATGTCTCAGTAAGGCAGAGAATTATAGCAGGTCCAGCACCTTGGCATTACATTTGGGAGTGAGGGTGTGTTGTTAGGCAGATGTCTGTCATGTCTGCTGTATCCTCGTCCAGTGGGAGCTGCTGTTCCATCATAGACCTCCTCTGCTGTTCAATATTTGCCAGGTAACATAACTTTAGGATTATTTCATGATTAGTTTATCAATTTTAGTGTGTCCTCAGTTCATAGGTCTCTAATGTGAAGTGTGCTAAACAACACTAATACATATGAGGCCTATTGTGGATTATTATGGACTATTGTGGCAGTGGATTTTTGCTCTGAGTGGATTATTGTTAACTCTACTGAGTTAGTTGCATCTTTCTTCACCACATGTATTAGAATATTAATTGTGATAATATAATTTGAACAAATTTGCCCACATTTCTACAGTTTAGTTATGTTTTTGATATATTACTTTGTTTTATTTAAAAAGAATCATAATAACACAAATTAAAGTTATTTATTATTAAGTAAACTATATTATATATGACCGTTAGTTCTGCCCACAGAATATAGATTAAGACCATATCATCAGTTAGGCACAAGTTGTCCACTTCGTAATACCCTGTAAAATACACATAGGGTAGTGGACTACTTTTATTACTCTAACAGGTACAATGTGTCGAAAACTTTAAAATTGGGTGCATTCTTTAAAGGGACATTGTGAGGTATATTGCAGTGTTTAATATAAAAACAGATCCCTAATTTCTGCATTAGTGTAACATAACTCAATTATATAGTATGAATATCTGCTTAGGATCTATTTTGCCTGCTAACCTGAGGAGTTTTTTTCTTTGTAGGAGCAATTCTGAAATATTTTGGAGCCATGGACCAAGAAGCAGCACGGCCGCTTTCAGCACTACCGGACCAGGATGTTTAAGTTTAAAAATGTTTTGCAATTTAAAATAAACATTTTTGAGGAACACTGCATCAGTTTCCATTATTGACCTATGGAGGATTGCCATTGTTTTAAAATAAACATTTTTGAGGAACACTGCATCAGTTTCCATTATTGACCTATAGGGGATCGCCATTGTTTACCTTGTTATATTATCATTTTCTATCAGTTCAACTTGCTTGGGTGGGTCAACTTAAGATGTTTGATTTTAATTTGAGAGAGGTTTTCACGACTCTAGCCTGTTTTCCTCTTGAAATGTAATAGATTGTTGCATCTTTGTGGATCACTAAAAGGGTTAGGAATCTATCCTTTGTGGTTTGACAAAATAGTGGCCCCAAACAGCATCTTGCATAGGGCCCCCAAAAAGACAGAAACGGCCCTGGGTATTACAGTAACATTTATACTAACTTAACTGCTATTAGCCTGAATCTGGGTCAGATGTGTTCACAGCTATTAAAAACATGAGTTAAGAAATGTTTAGTGCACTATACATTAAAATAACTATCATTTTGAAAGTTTAATGGTCATATATATATATATATTTATTTTTTCATTTTTGACACTGCTACAAGGAAACCATATGTTAGACTGACACTTTTTTATTTTATAGAAAGATGCTTTTTAATTGGTGCACAAGTTGCTTGATCCGATACCTTGACATGGATATTCATAAAACCATATACTAGAAACACACTGACTGAACCATCATACTACAACTGAAGACAAGGCAATCTCTGAGAAAGGGCTTCACAGTCAATTGAAACCTTATTGAAATTGCAATATGGCAAAGTGCAATATTCAAATCACTGAAGCTGCAGTTTTTTGATAGAGGTATAATGAGTGACAAAACAGCTTTATAATGAAGTACTGTTGTGGTGCAGAGATGTCTTGGCCTACCGATCTTGTTTTTCTTAGATATGTAAGAAAACAAGTTTATGTAGATAATGGCAAATGTCACATCATCATGAGATAAGTAGTTTTATTTTGTTTGTTTCAGTTAGTTTTGTGATGTAAAAATGATCATTCTCAATAATTATGAGTCATTCTGCAATTGCAATGTTTGTCAAAATAATTGCCATATGATTTTCTGACCATAGATTAATCACATACCATTTATGATTTTGCCCTAGTCTGAGTCGATTGTATGTCATAGATTTACCACAGCAGAGACTCTGGCTGGCTCAGAAGCTGCTGTGGTTGATAGACAATTATCTTCATGTTTAAGGAATTCAGTAGCTGCATTACTGAACCACCATGTGCATGCGTTTGAATTTTGTGGTTTTCCATGTAACATGGATGGTAACCACAATGTACACGGTGTGTATTACACTGTATCTCTGTTGTCTCTGTGTCAGGATTTCAACGGAGCATTCCCCCAAACTGCAGATCAGGAGCCACAGTTACCTGCGTGCGGTGAGTGAGGTTTCAATCAATAGAAGCCTGGATACCCTGGACCCCAAAACCCTCCTCGACCCCAAATCGCTGCTGTCCTCACCCCAATACCGCTCACGAAATGAAAGCTACATGAGAGCCATGAGCACCATCAGTCAGGTTGGTTGCCAACACTGCTGCCTTCATCTTTACAGTATGTCACACCTGTTCATTTCACCATAGACACAGAAAGACTTGGATCAATGTAATAGTGTTTGAACTGTGAAAATGAAATATGTGGGGAGTGGTCTTTATCAGGCTGAAGAAATCCTCCCCTTTTCAACTCAATGACATTACTCTTTGGTATGATTTGTGCATCTGGGAGATCTGAGAGATGATACACAGTATGACAAGTTGTATTGCTCTCACGATCTTGAAAGGACAGGTTCTCAGTTTTCCAACACAGACCTTATGTAAAATTTGTAACATCATTTATAATTAGACACCACTCAATTTCACCATACCGTCAGTTTTAAGAAACTTCTACTGCATTTAACACAGCTTTGCTGTGGGGCTAAACACAATCAAATTGAGGAATTTCCTAGGATACTTGCAATGTCCACTTAAGGATCTTAAGGTCTTAAGGATTAAACTGCTTCAGAAGGCTATGTTTTAGATCCTGAACATATCAGTGAGGCTCTGCTATGTCTAGAAGAGCAGTGGTGTCTGTACTGCAAGATGTAAAAATGTCCATCTTCATTAGGAGTCAAGAAGTTTGAACGTATGGAGACAAAAACATTTTAGGAATATTTATCTAACTTAAGATAGGTTATGTACGAAATAATTCATGAATGACAGCATTTTCCTGGCCACTTGACCATTAACACAATGCAAGTATTGCTCAGTTATATTTTGAGGTGACATGCACTTAAAATGACAACAAATTTGGTTACTAAAGAATCCCACTGCAGCAGCTGTGAATGGCTCCTCCCTACTGCACATACGATGATTGTATGTTACACCTTCTCCTGATGGTCTACTGCTTGTGCTTTACTTTAAAGATACGTCACACAAAATGATGCTGTTTCCAAGAAGCCTTCATTTGTCACACCTTAACCTTACCCTGAACCTCCACTTGTATTACTCATCCAATTCCAGACTGAATTGCCTTTATTAACAATTTTAATTTCATCCTCTGCATGCATCTGCATGTGGCTAATGTCACCCCCACCCTGCACAATATGCTTTTGTCTTGCAGCCGAGATCCATTCAGTTACAGTTTATCTGCAATTTAAGCTTAATGATTAGAGAAAAGAAAGACTAGGGGAATAAAAATGACAAATAGAATCCAAATAATGGGATGTTTCAGTAGGTATGCTATTATTTATTTTTCTTCGTTGCAGCGTTTTTTCAAAATATATGCTTTGACTCATTTAAAGGAGCAATTTGTGAGTTATGGCCAGAATTTCAGTTTAAAACATAAAAAGAAAACAATTTTAATATATATTCATTTTAAGATGTTTTTCATTTTTGTCACACCCACATGCCCCTGCAGCAGGGGTTTAAGAAAAAATGGGGCTTGAGCTGAAGGTATTGTCTCAATGCAGCATGAAATCAGCCATGTTCTGTTATGGGCAGATGAAAATTTTTATGTACCAAAAAGTGTGCTGGTTGTGTTAGGTTGAACTCTTACCCTGGCCCAAAGCTTTTCCAAAAAGCTCACATTATGAAAGATGTGGCTGTAAAATGGTGGATACATTTTTTTGAGCATTACAGCCCCTGTGAAATGACCCATTTACATTCAGTCCAATAAAATTTGGAAAGTCTAGAAGAGCCACTGTATGAAGTTATTTCATTCCCATTCAAGTTAGTGGCGCGCTAATAAGGAAATTATCTACTCGTCCAGTGGCATGCTGTATGGGCCACACCATCCACAACTTGTTTAGAAGATCCCAGGCATTTTACACTCAGGAAGTTGATCTATTTTGGCCCCATCCGCCACTGAGCAGCATTGATAGGAATGAACAGGGCAACACCTCCAATGCTGTATCCATGTTTACTTTGAAGTGATAGTTCAGGTCATCTACTGCAGGTAATCACTTAGATAGATAAGACCATGTGATTAAAGAGCTGCAGCTCCAGCCACAGTAATGGTCACAGCCCTGATCCATTAAAGCAGCAGCAAACCTAGTCTGCTGTGATGAGCCCATGCCACAACACCAAACTCCACCTTTATTTTATGGTGTTTCGTAACACTGCCCTAGTGAAAGCTGGTGCACTGATCCCACCCACTGTGACAAGAGCAACTTTTGCCCTTTGTAGCAGATAAAGGCCAAACTCAAATGGAACAGCAGGATCTAGCCCTATAGCAATGGAAGGCCCTGCCCACTGTGACAGCATCAAGCCTTCCAGGTGCATTTGATCTGCTCCATGTTGTGGCAGCAGGCTCCACCCCCCTACTGCAACTTTGTGTACGGCTATCTAGATTCAGAGAGCTAAGAGCTAAGTTCCACCATACATGCTGATGACAGTGCCAAAAAACAATAATGCACCCTCAATGCCAACCCTCAATATCTTTTTGACCTGCACATCTAAATTGTGCCATGCTGCAAGGTTTGCCTCACTTGAATCGAGGACTTAAGGATGGAGAATGTTGTTCACTTTGCAGTTTGTTAAGCCCACTGAGGCATGTGATTGTAATTTTGGGCTATATAAATAAACTTGATTTGATCTGATTTTAAGAATGTATAATATTTTTAATAACAATGGTCTAGGAATTTCCCTAATGCGTTGTCCTTCTCCCTCTTTCTCTCCTCTCCTCTCCTCCTCCAGCTGAGTGAGGTGGAGGTGAATGGTCAGATTGAGCAAGTGTGTGAGCAGGTCTACAGTGAGATGCAGGCCCAGGCGATGGAGGCTGCCATGGACAGCATGGACACCATGGACACCCTGCCTATGCCAGGATGCTTCAGGATGCGAAGCCACAGCTATGTTAGGGCGATCGACCAGGGCTGTGCTGGGGAAGAGGAAGGAGAAGGGGGGAGGCCTCTGCTTCTGCTGCCATCCTCCCCACCACGCACATCTGCCACTACCGTCAGAACCATCCAGAGCAGCACAGGTATGGCACTCTTAGGCAGGAATGGATGATAAGATGTTCCTTTATTGATACCCCTTGGGAGATTTTCACAGAGGCCATACGTGTTTGTGTCTATCAGAGCCAAGGGGAGTGTCTGAGAAGTGTCAATCACTCTTGTGCATACGCTGCTGGCAGCCCCCCTCCCTCATGCAGCAGGTACCGGGCAGTGCCGCTCCCCCGCACAGGCACAGTGCCTGCTCTCATCTGGTCAGATACGTTCAAGCCCAATCTGTAAACAATGGCAGAGAACAGACAACAACAGAGTTGAAAAATGCCCCACCATTGCCCACATCAAAGAGAAGAAATAAGAAGACTGACGAAGAAAAGCAGTGTAAAATAAAAGAATTGGACCTAGCCAGAGAGAAAACAAGGATTAATATCAGAGCGTCATTTCAGAGTCGGAGGGAGCTGTGGGATTTGGAAGGACTCAAGAGCAACGCAGAGTTAGAAACTTTTCTGCTGAACAAGTAAGGACCCCTGCCTGATATATGTTTCATTCTACAGTATAATAATGCATTTTATTTATTTATAGGCGCCTTTCAGGACTCTCAAGGTCACCTTGCAAAAACAATTACAGAACAACAACAATAATAAAAACAATTAAAAACAATTAGAATAAAACAATTCAATACATAGTGATAAGAGAAGACAAAACAGCAACAATAAAATCAGATATATTATGAGGGGAAGGCCAGTCTGAACAGGTGTGTTTTGAGATATGACTTGAAGGTTGACAATGTTGTTAAAGACTGGATGTCCTGAGGGAGTGTGTTCCAGAGCCGAGGGGCAGAGCAGCTAAAAGATCTTAGTCCCATTGTGGATAAATGTGCAGAAGGGGTGAGGAGGAGCGAAGCAGAGGAGGTCCTAAGTGTACGGGAAGGTATGTATGTTTGAAGGAGAATGTTTTAACCACAAGGCTATGGTAGAAGTGGTTACAGCAATACTTGCAATAGCGCATATGGCTGTACGATGTTGCAGTCGAGCTACGTAGCTCGTAGCTTGTATGCTAACTCCGGTGTTTAGCTCTGTCTTTATGGCTACTGGTTAGCAAAAGAGTCTTTAGAGTGACCGGGCAGTTATAACATTAGTTTGTGTTCCGTACGCTCTGAAGTGGTTGAATTTGTTTAGAGAAATGACGTTACTCATGCTTCAGAAAGGCAGCATGGCTTTGCACTGGGTAAAGACCTGTTTTCAAAAAAGTGCGTTTTCAGGATCTGTGTGGATGGTCGGCCAAAATGATGCAATACATGTGCGTTTTCGCAAAAGAGCGTTTTCATGTGGACGGCCTCTAAGAAAGAGACTGGGCAAAAATGGAATCCATGGGAGAGTTCCAAGGCGAAGACCACTGCTGACCAAGAAGAACACAAAGGCCCGTGTCATATTTGCCATAAATCATCTTGATGATCCCAAAGAATTTTGGGAAAATATTCTGTGGATTATTGGGACAAAGTGGAACTTTTTGGAAGGTGTGCATTCCGTTACACCTGGTGTAAAACTAGCACAGCATTTCAGAAAAAGAACATCATACCGACAGTCAAACATGGTGGTGCTAGTGTGATGGTCTGGGGCTGCTTTGCTGCTTCAGGATCTGGACGACTTGCCGTAATTGATGGAACCATGAATTCTGCTCTGTACCAGAAAATCCTTGACTTGAATATCTGACCATCAGCTCGTGCCCTTAAGGCCAAGCGCACTTGGATTATGCAGCAGGACAATGATCCGAAGCACACCAGAACCAAAATGAAGGTTTTGGAGCAGGCCCGGTTCTAGACTGCGTTGATTGGGGGGGCAGTAAGAAATGTTGATGGGTCACTACTGTTTTGAGTGCTAAAGAGATGATTTTTTGTATGCCTACCAGTCTATGATGCCAACCCAGAAGTAAGCATCGCCAATTCGCTGTGATTCCCTCGGCAAAGCTCTAACGGGAATTATTTTTCTGGATTGATGGAGAAAACAAATTCTGTGGCCAACAATGATGTCAGTCTACTAACGTATACTCTATTCAGGGTTTCCCCCAGAAAACTTGCTTAGCCCGGTGGTAGGTTGGAAGGGCGGCCCACCAGCCGCAAAGCATGTTTTTATTGTGACAGGGGCCTGACGCAGGCCAGCAACTGACTGATGGCAGTAGGTAACAGATTCATGATGTAGTAGAGTTTAGGGTGGTTCCATACTTGCCTATAAGTAGTGGAAGGAGCTTCAATAAAAGCTCTATGGCTTGTGATAATGTCAGGAACCTGAGACAGCACAACATGCTTTGATATCTTGTGTAAACTATGACAAGATCTACTCAGAGAATTGCAAGAAAATGAAATCTGAAAAGTATTTTAGAGGTAGGGTCAAGCAGGAGGGGAAAATGCTGTTTTTTGAAATTCTTTAAAGACACCAGTCTATATAGCAGGATATAGTGCACTAAGGTGCTAGTCCCATAGATGGCAGCAATGCAACTTTTGCATGCTGTCTGCCATAAAACCCCGAAGAAGAAGAAGAAGAAGAAGAAGAAGAAGAAGAAGAAGAAGAAGAAGACTTATTGAAACAGCTACTGTCAGAGCTTATCTAACGCTGAATTTAATAGCGGCGTTTTACTACTAAACCACTGTGAAATTAGCGCACTTATTATTGTTCATATTTTCACGTATTGCAAAACAAACAACATAAAAGTACCTGGCCACCATAATTGGCCAGGTACTGTCACCCGCTGTACAAACTAATTTGGATTAAATCAGCTGGTTCTATGTTTCCCATCGCGGCACGGAGAAGGCTGCTCTGTCACTGCAGCGGACGAGCTAACATCCATGCTACATCCATGCTAGCTGTCTTATCGACCCGTGGCCCAGCCAACGTCGCGCCGCTGCACACTTGGTCAACAGGTGAACCAGCGGGTTCAACGTCTTCGCCTTTGTTCGTCCGACTTCAGAAGAAAAAGTCCAGCGTTTTTGGCTTTTTCTGTGTGACATCCCGTTATGTTCAATCAAAAGTAGCCTAGTTAGCGTGTAGTGACAGTAGCATTGGTTTGTGGGCATCAGGTGATGAAAAGACACCTGACCTCAGACCTGCCATGTGTTCGCGTTTTTTATTTAAATAAATAAACGATGCTTAGCCTGGCGGTGGGAAGTTTAAGCCTGGCGGGCCGCCAGGCTTATAATACACTGGGGGAAACCCTGCTATTTAAATGTGAAACTACAATGTAATTGGCATTTTGAATTTTAAACCCACCTCCACCCCCCCGTTGTAGGAGGACAACATCAATACCCAAATATAGTTAGTTATCTAATATAAATGGAATCTAACCCTAAATATAGCGCAGATAGAACTTTTGACGCACGCAAAGGACACACACTTTTGAGCCCCAGTGATACTATAAACAACTGCACCAAAACATGGGCATATCAATGCACAACCCCAGTGCATAAAAATTCGAAAGAACGAATCTTTTAAGTGAACGAAGTGAACAGAATCACTTCAGGAACTGATTTGTTCCTTTCTCAGTTCAGTTGAGCTCAGCTGCGAGCATGCCGGCCGGGAGTGGAACTGCCGCGACTCACTGTGAAGACGTGATTCACGTTCGCGCTGTGATTCATTCCTGATTCGCGAACCTACTGCATACAGAGAACTGTCTGAGGACGTGAATCTCGTTCACATACTGTGCTGAAAGTGGCGCTATGTCACTCACTCACTCACTCACTCAGGGCAGAGGGGTTGATTCTCGTTCAGTAACCGTACTGCCAAAACTAGCGCTGTGTTGCTAACATCTGTGTAGAATCATGTAAAGTGATTTTACTGCACAGTAAAAGTCACTCACGTTCGCGAACGTGATTCTAAGCAGGACGTGAATCACGTTCGCGCGGTCATTCACGTTCGCGAACGTGATTCACGTTCACGCTGATTCACTGACAGCACTGCGCGGACGTGATTCACGTCCTCAGCAGGTCGTTCGCGAACGACTGATTCACTCATGATTTGCGTCGCCGAGGACGTGATTCTCGTTCACGTACTGTGCTGAAAGTGGCGCTGTGTCATTCACTCAGGGCAGAGCAGTTGATTCTCATTCAGTAACCGTACTGCTAAAACTAGCGCTGTGTTGCTAACATCCGTGTAGCATCATGTGAAGTGATTTTACTGTGCACAGAGGACACTTTCACTGTGTAATAATTTTAGTGCATGTATACCACTCAAAGCAGCGCTGCGTCTCCCGTATATGATTGTGTACTATAGTCCGTGAACGCACCATCCCTCAGTAAGTGAACATGAACCTCAGGGCTGAATCATGAACTGAATGACTGATCGTTTGGCTGTTTATCAGTTCAGGGAGTTGGAGAGCACTGAACGATTCGGTGAACGAATCTTTTGAACGAATCATTTTAATGAACGGATTCTAGAGATTCAGTACCGTAAAACTAACTGCCGTTCCCATCACTACCATGGACTGTGATTACTCTGAGCAGCATTTTTTTTTTTTTTCCGGAATTAAGCGGGGTTGGTTTGGTGGGGTAGCCAAAGCATTTGGGGGGGCATTGCCCCCCCCGTGCCCATGCCTGGAACCGGGCTCGTTTTGGAGTGACGTAGTCAAAGTCCAGAATTGAATCCAATTGAGATACTGTGGCATGACCTCACACAGGCCCTTCATGCTTGAAAACCCGCCAGTGTGGGTGAATTAAAACAATTCTGCAAGAAAAGTGGGCAAAAATTCCTCTCCAGCGATGTGAAAGACTCATTGCAAGTTATGGCAAACGCTGGATTGGAGTTTTTGCCACCAAGGGTGGCACAACCAGTTATTAGGTTTAGGGGGCAGTTACTTTTTCCCTTGATAAATGAAATCATCATTTAAAAACTGCTTTTTGTATTTTCTCAGGTTATCTTTGCTGATATTAAAATTTGTTTGATGATCTTAAACATGTAAGTGTGACAAACAAGCAAAAACAAAGGAAATCTGCAAGGGGCCAAATACTTTTTCACAGCACTGTATATTGGAACCACACATTGAAAGGAAGACTACTTATTTCTGCGAACCAGTTGATCCTGAACAGCAGCTGGCATTATGTCTAAGCTACACATGCACACCACACACCCATCACATTAGAAAAGGATGTGAAAAGAAGCAGCATTTCAATCCTGTTCTGAATTAATACATGACAGACAACATTTTCAGAGTCAGCATGTGAATATGATCGGCAGAACAGAAGGTCATAATTATTTTTGTGTGGGTATTTAAGACAAAAGTTTTCAGACTTTTCATTTGACATGGCTGTCACCTTTAGCCTCCTTCTGGAAGTTATAAATCCCCCCCCCCTTTACACAGGAATGTTGGCATTTGGAAAAATGGGGATTATTTCTTACAGAGCTGTGAAGTCACAGCATGTATGACTGCAGTTGCGGCTCAACATGCCCAGTGAGATCAGCTTCAGGTCTAAGAGGTCTACCAACCTCTCAGGCTTGCTCAGTTCAACAACACTTTGACTTATTTTCAACAGATGCCTTTCAACAGTCACACTGATGAGCCCGAGCACATCAGAGTGGTATGTCCCCATAGTGTGCATCAATTTCTGTGTGACTCAAAAGGATGAAATAACATATGCAGTCACTCACTGATTTTGCCGAAGTGTGGAAGGAGGTCAGCCAAAACACTAAATATAATGTGAATAAAACTTGAATTCAATCCTGGGATAATTTCTGTTCATTAGAGCTACGCACACAAGTGTTTATCTTCCCCAATCAGCCAGATTAATTTACTGTACATTAGCTGTAAGTTAATGAGCAATTTTTTACATCAGCCCAACCACATGATTTCAGTGGTACAAAAGCATTAGGCACAGCTCCACCATCAATCAATCAATCAATCAATCAATCAATCTTTATTTGTATGGCGCTTTTCATACAGAGGAGTAACTCAAAGTGCCTTACAGAAATTAAAAACAACAGAAAAGAGAACCAACACCATTTTGAAAACAGTGATAATGTCAGAAGACTCGCCATTCATTATATTCTAAATAAGCGAACGCCTGGCATTGGAGGGCTCTGGTAGCTCTGTCAATCTTTTGGGAACATTCCTATCCTAATGGGAGTGCTCTCTTTCAGGATGTGAGGACCTCCCTCCACAGGTCACAGGGCTCACTAAAGTATTTTATGAAAATGCTGTGCACTTAAAAAATCTATCTCAAGGAGCACTGAAGCTGTTCAAGAGGCTTGAGGTGCAACCACACCTTATTTACACATGACTGTATGGGTCTTACATTCATTTGTCATTCATTTGTGTTTTTATTTCTTTGAGTATCATTGCAATTGATGCTGCCACTGTCATGAAACAGATTTCTGGTGACAATGTTGGATCAAACACCAGTGCAGTCTAACATACTTTCAACAGAATGGACATGTTTTTAAGCAATATATCCAGCAAAGCCTCCACTGAATACAGTACTGCAGGGCAGCACTCCAGTCAGTGAGAGAAAATGAAATAATCCATGTGAGTGAGATGCAATCAGTGTTACGTCATGTTTTTCTTAGATTCCATATGCCTGACATCACTGTGAAACTATCAGAGCTGATGCTGAGAAGGTCACTCCTGGGGGACATCTTCGTTCACAAGATTCAGAGATGAAATTGCTGTTTATTAAATTCCAAAAATCATTTGATTGGTTTGACAGGAGTCAAGTAGAATAACAGTCGTGCAAAACAGACACCTTCAATCAGTATATGAAATGAATACATTTCTTTTTATGTTATTTCACTTCAACCTTCAAGTCTGACTCTGACTAATTTTTTTTCACTACCCATTTTCTCTGTCCTTTCTCACTGACTAATCATTGTAACACGCACACTTGCTGCTTTAGTCCTGGAATAGTATTCAGATCTGTGATAATATGCAGAGCCAAATTAATCAGCTCCACAGTTCTCTCAAGAGAGCTGACAATTATCTGGCCTCCATTTTCTAAGTGACTTCTTTCAGTAGAGTCTCATGAGAGAGACTGTTAGTTACATGTATCACCTGCATAATTACAAACATGGTAGTTCTAATATGTTTTTTCTTTTTCAAAAAGATGTTTTCATTGGCCTTTGGATGTCATTCAATAGTTGATATTGTACAAGCAGTTTAGGACAAAGCAGCCTCCCCACCCTCTCTCTGCTCAGATTACAACACATAATAAAAAGGTAGGGGAAAAAAAAGAAAGAAAAAAAGGGCAGTAGGGATGAAAGAGGACTTTAAAGCAAAACAAAATTGGGGTTAAGTTGAATGTTGAATCCTCTTCTGTGTCTAATGAAATATAGGTTGGTGTACTCCGAGAATGAGTTTTAAGGTCTCTTGGAATGATTTCATTGAATCCATCAAGGAGAATGAAGTTCCTCTAATTTAATATAATATAGGATGTCCTTAATCCATTGGTTATGTGAAGGGGCAAATGTAATTAAGTAAGATCAAACATCTGGCCAAGTTGAGAAGGCCAGGGCATAAATTGAAAGGCTGGTGTCTGGTGGAGTGCCTAAAACAGCAGATAAAGACTTATGGGAAATGACCACATCATCCATTCGTATAGTGGATTCTATATACAATGTTGCATTGAATTATCCCATGGCAGTCACATATGGAAGAGAGCCCATGGTTTTACAAACCCATCTTTTGTTTACAGTCCATATTCAGGAGAGAGTCGACCAAGGTTTCAGGGGTTTCAACTGTTTCTTGACAAATTCTATAATTTGATTTAAATAAAACACAAGGGTTTACGTAAGGGATTGTTCAGTGAAAGTTGCAGTAAAAGATAATAAATCAATTGTTCATACAAATCCTTAATAGTCACAATGCTATTGTTTAGCCAAGTCTGCGCTTGAGGGTTTGAAAAGCTTGTTGTTGAGTATTGAAGCAAAGGAAGAGGGCCTTTGCTGGCCGAATTGCTCTCTAAATTGGATCCATATTTTCAGTGAGTTAGTCAGAACCGAGTCAGTGTTAATGACAGTGATTAGAAGAGGAAGCTGAGAGCATACAATGGAGTGAAAGGAGATTGGTGCAGCAGGTAGACTCTCTGTATTGCTGCCTATCGATAATGAATTTCTGAATGTTGGCATTTTTTTTTTCTGAAACTTTTTTTATCATAATTAAATACTACAGATTCCTAGATCCATGAGCTGATGGGAAGTTACTCCACAAATTAGTTAAATTAGTTCATGTCTGGCTTACAAAGAATGTTTGTATCCAGTACTGTGTACTGAATGTTGTTTGACATGTTGTTTATATATATACATATATATATATATACAGAGAGAGAGAGAGAGAGAGAGAGAGAGAGAGAGAGAGAGAGAGAGAGAGAGAGAGAGAGAGAGAGAGAGAGAGAGAGAGAGAGAGAGAGAGAGAGAGAGATAGATAGATAGATAGATAGATAGATAGATAGATAGATAGATAGATAGAAAGATAGATGGATATATGGATATATAGATATAGATATAGATATATATAGATTTAGATAGATATATATAATACAAAAGCTTTTGCTCTCAATGTGTATCTATAAACTTGTCAAACAACATTCAGTCCAATCCTTATGCTTGCCCATTCTTCAATATATTGAAGACAGGGGTTACAGTCAGGAGGTGATTTACAGCTTATCTGACTGCTGAGACGAGAACCCATGGCAAGCAGGGACAGAAGAGGCATGATGCATAAGAGGAGGGAGAGAGAGCATGAGAGGGAATTGGGCATCAGCAGCTGTTCCCACATATTACCCATTTGCAAAACAAAGCATTATTTTATACAAAACATGTCTCTGAAAAGAACTACCAGGGTTTAACTTGAAACAATGTAGGCCACTAGTTTAACAGGGATCAAACCTCATTTTGGTAGTGTCTTCATTTTAATATGGACTGCAGTTTTGTAGATTACATAAGTAGAAAACTCTGTTTACCGCAGAGATCCCTTTGGGGAAAAGGCCAATTTTCTTTCTTTTTCTTTTTTTTTTGCTTGTTTGTGTCTAATGGCTATTGCAAATGGGCAGATGGAACTGAAAGATTATTGAAATGTGAAAATATTGCGCAGCTTTGTGCTCTTTAAATGCCTAAACTGTATCATTACATCATGACATCATAGTGTAAACATGCACACTTTTAAATGTCTTTAAATGGTTTTGTTCAGTAATAAACTGCATGTATACACTGGATCAGCCACAGTGCTGCTATGTGCTAAGAGGCAATTTGATGTAACTCGCACTCTAATACAACACCTTGTGATTACACACCTAACAGGAGAAAGGATTACACAGTAATCTGGCCTCAGGTTGCAGTTACATGCATAACTGCACTCTGGTCGACAGTCTTACAAAAAAAGCAGAAATCTCACAGAGATAATCTTGTAAAAGCAAAAAAAGGCTGTCTTCATGCGTGATATTCAGATGGGAATATGCCAGAGTGGATGCCACAGGGGACTTAGCATAGTGTCGGCTCTTTGGTATTAGGATAGTTTTTATTTTCAAAGTGCTCAACTGGAGATGACCTACATTTGCAGCTCCTCTGGAAATTCTTATATAGTTACCCAAGCGGATACATGGACACACATGCAGATAAGCACAAATGTGTATTTATATATTATTCAGTCATGCACTCGCTCACGCAGTGTCACACAACAGTACAGTAGATGGTTGGCTCCACTTCCACATGACTGCACATGGTGCTGATAAATACTGGTCCGATGCCCACTGAACTGAATTATCCACCCAGGCTCATTGTACAACTGAATTATCAACACAGGACTTGAGCAGCTTCATTGGCATGGCATTTTAATTTGTTGGCTCATGCACAGTGTGGTAGATTTGATAAACATGAGTTCTACACCCCAACACAACAGGAAACATCCAGTCTGTGTGAACGGACAACCCACCAGATGACAGAATGTCCGGTGTTTTTTAAATTTCTTTATTAGTTCTTCTTGGTGCTGAAAGAAAATCATTCATCAGTCAATAAGCCAAGGAAGTCATCAACCAAGCAGCATTTAGTCTGCTGCAATAGCATATACGGTTCCTGTCTGTGGTAGTAGTAGTTTTTTTTCCCCCAAAAAACTTGTTTGGTGAGAGTCTTATGTTTGATTCTATTAGGTGTATTTTTAACAGAGAGTTAGATAAGTTAGTTTTTTTCATGACTTTTAAAGGGAGTTTGGTACAGTGGCTTTGGAAATCTAATTAAAGCTGGGGTTGGTAGGACCGGAGAAACCAGCAAGATCAAGTTAAATTTCGAAAGAATCTTACCAAAAAAATCTCTCCAGAGCCACTCCACTAAAATACACGAATGTGCACTGCCTAAAGACACCAACACTCATTGTCCCGTAGCTCTCACTGGCCAGCTGGGAGATGTGTGTTAGCTGGTAGTTTGCTACTTTCTTCAATCTCTTAGCTTCTTTAGTCAAATTAATACATAAATAAATCACTATGTTAAATGTCAAAATAATATAAACACAGGCAAAGTAGAAGTCAAGAACGTACAACAATCCAAACAGTTGTAGGTGCATGCCCTACGCCATAGCATACATGGTAACCTGACGTACACCTCTCCAGAAATCTAACTACGCATTGTGACGTGGGCTGGTGAAAGGGAAAGGTTATGGTGTGCTTTAGTGGCGGTGACTCTGGTTAGTCCAAGGAGATGGCAGGCAACGTGGGGTTTTCCGCATGGCGCTTTTGTTACAATATACAGACCACACCATGCCAGGTTTCTACAGCACTATATATCTTATGCATACATGCACGAATGAACACAGGCCAGGGATCCTACACCAAACACGCTACAAAATAAAATAGAATAAAATAAAATAAAATAAAATAAAATAAAATAAAGGGGGACTCAAAACACAACTGGCGGGGGTTGCCTGACGGTGGAGCAAAACCAGATCGGAGCCGGAACAAAGTGGACAGGTATCTGGTGGAATCTCGGAGTTACAGAGTTGCAGTGATGCTGACTGCAATGACTATGATTGGTCTGCTTGGTAGACTCATTTTTCTGGCCTCTCTCTTAGCAGCAATGCTCATACTGAAGATTGTGACCTGTAGTTTATCCCTGTAAACACACACCACCCTTTTGTATTGGTCACTCTAGTCTATGTAAGTACTTCCACTGGATCCGCTGAGTTACGTATCTACTCTGTTGCAGCTCCAGCAGTCCAAACCCTTCCACAGCAAATAAACAAGGTCTCTACTTTTGCTGGTTTCCAGAGCTGGTGCATCAATTCAGCCGAATTTAGCACATAGCAGACGGGAAGTCAGACACTGAAACAATATCAAAACATCCGGTTATTTTTCAGAATAAAACACTCTGTGTTGATGCAGCACAAAAATCTCCAATAAGAAATCCTTGCAAGTCCACCCTTCTTCTAATCCTGCAATTGTGAACACTAGCCTTTTTTCTGTTTGTTGTTGTGTTTATAACACATACATGTGTAATTGCGATCGCATGTGATTCTGTAATTATGAGGGAACTCCTCGGTCTTGCCACTCAGCTGTCTAGAAGTGCTGTGCCATGCTGCACTCAAAACAGAGCCATGCAGTGTTGACTAGAACAGGAAGCACAGAACAAAAGTGTAGCTAAGTCGTTCCGCAATACACATACAACCAGTGTAATTCCCGAGTTACATTATACTTCTCCTCCGGAACCACTTTTCCCTGAGTGTCTCTGGGATATAGAGTGCACAGGCTGGATGTCCAAAAAGAGAAGGGGAGAATCCAACTCTCCCACCAGCCCTCTCTCTGTTCTTCATTCAGTTGCTGAGGGCACACTTGACATTAGCCATATAATTGTCTCCATATCCACACAAAGAAAAGAGACTGAGAGATTAGCATTCATGTAATACACTCTGAAAAGCCTTGGAATGCCTGCTTGTGATCTCTGATCTGTGTTGTAGTCTCTCCAGTTGCTCTGAATTGTGTGCTGTCAGATGAAGCCAAAAAAGTCAGAGTCAGAAACAAACACAACAACACAAAATGCAGGCAGGTTTAAGTGTGCGTCTATAATGACACAGACTGTAGAGGTTAAAAGGCTCATTTTTAACAGCAATAGACCCTATTCACATGTCGGCCATTTTCCTGTGCACACGCAGGGTGAAATTCTTCAGTGTGTACTGCTGTGTTCCAGACAGTCCTATAAACCTATGGCATCTGACATATTGTTAACATTTTTCTGTGATGCTAGCTAATGAGGTCATGAAAGATTGGATGTTATGCGTCTCCACTGTTTTCTTCTTGAGCTTTGTGAAAGGTGAAAATGGTTAATCATTGAAGCATTTGTTCTCTGATAAACAAGTTTAAAATCACATAGCAGGAAAATGTATCCTACTGTGTAATATGACCTAAGCCTGAGCTAGCCTTGCACAGAGCCATGGTTCCTGACATCAACCCATGCTTCAAGCCCGTTTGATGGATTTTCAAATGTGTTGAAGGTGATTTCAGTGTTTCCGACACGTGAAACATGAATATGTAACAGTATATTGATATTGTTGACAAAGCTGTCGTTTAAAAACATCCTTGGTTCATCTCCAATCAGCTACAAGTAATGGAGCCTCAAAACATTTACCAGGATCTACACAAAGTTGCATTTCAAGTGTTAATAGTATGCATCAAATTAAACATCTGGCTCGTGATGATACTTACCCGCAGATGGAAGTGGCATAGAGACTGACTTTGACCTGACATTGACGCTGGTGGTCATGCAGACCAGTTGAGCTGATGGCTTTTTGCCAAGTCTGAGATAAATGTATCTGATCAGTAAAGAAGCCAGGAAGTGGAGCTTTTACAGATGGCATTGTACAAGGTCATGACCCATACTGGGAGACTGGTGCAAATTAGAGAAGGAAAAGAGTTTTGCATAATTTAATACAAAATTGCTAATTTAAGTAGATGCCCCATAAAGGTATAGCCTGTATGTTTATAATATGTGAAGACAACAAGCTCACTCTCTTGTGCGAGAGCCGGGCAGAAGTTTTCACAGACTGCTGAAGGCTTATGAGAAAAGATGGAAAGTGAAGTGATACTTTAAGTGTCCAGGCTTAAGGAAATTAGGAGGCGGGGAGAAGCACTGCTGCAACTGAGAGCTGAGAATACTCCATGTAGTTCAGGGACCTGAGGCCTGTGCCACTAAGCAAGTTCAGCATCACTGTCACAATAAGCACACTAAGCAGTAACACAAAGGTGGTCCAATGCTAGCCATGAATGTGATCATATAATTGACAAACAAATCATTAACTGTGTGAATGCTTAAATTAATAGACTTAGAATATCACTGTGCCATCTTAAGGGTCTGACTACAATTATATTTGTGGGTAGCACTTATAATTACAGCACTGTAATAACCTGCTAATAGTGTGGTAATAGTTTGGTAATAATGAGGTAACAGTTAGGTAACACCATCTAATTACCTAATGTAGAATAGAATAGAATAGAATAGAATAGAATAGAATAGAATTACTTTATTGATCCCAGACTGGGAAATGATTTCGTCACAGCAGCAGTGGGTCCACAAAAAACGAAAGAGAAAAGAAAAACACACTGTACATAACATAAATAGAAAGCAAGATGTATACAATGTATATGCACAGTGCAAACTATACTATAAACAATAATAATCTATACAACTATACAATAAATAAACAATTCCAATGAATATGCAATAACAGAACCAAAACGTACATATGAGTGTGCAATAATAGAACCATAGTAAATATAAATAGATAAATAGACTTGAAAGAACCTAGACTGTGCAGATGTAAGCATGTTATAACTGAGTAAAAACAGTAGAGAGATCAGAGTTCTCTCTGTCAGGCAGAGGTGAGAGAGTTATCGTATGAAGTGATGGCTTGTGGGAGGAAAGATTTCCTGTATCTGTTGTTAAGACAGTGAAGCTGAAGCAGCCTTTTGGAGAAGGTGCTCCACTTATGACCAGTGTGAGGTGGAGAGGGTGGAGAGGATTATCCATGACGAATAACAGTTTTTTCAGTGTCCTCCTCTCCACCACAGCCTCCAGAGTGTCCTGTTTGCCGCCAATCACGGAGCCAGCCTTCCTGATGGGTTTATTGAGTCTATTGGTGTCACTGGCTCCGATGCTGCTTCCCCAACAAACCACAGCAAAGCAGGAGAGGAGAGTCGAGTGGCAAGACAACAGGATCTTCTTTTTATAACCAGATAATAGCGCATGTTCCAAACAGGTATACCCATTGTTAATACCAAGCTATTATCTGGTTATTACTTTGGTAATTACATGGTGTTACCTAACTATTACCACACTACTAGCGTGTTATTAATGTGATGTAATGTAAAGTGTTCTTTGTATGACATGTGTATGGCAGTATTAGCTTTTTCTCCTTTCAGACTTTCTCCCACTTTGTGCTAAATAACCTGACTCTCCAATTTTGCTTATTACAACTTACAGTAGAGGTCTCTGCCCAACAAGTAATGTAAATATGGGTCCTAATAAGTTGCTTTTGCAGTTGACCTATATGGTTGTTTTTTCTGATGAAGACAGGCTTCCTTTGACATACAAGCAGCCAAGCAGTTTCTCAACACCTAACATGTCAGTCAAATGAGCTGACTTCTGAGAGGAAGAACTAAAGATCCCCCTCTCAAAAGAAGCCCCAGTGAATGTTTAGCATTTTGCTGATGCATCAAAAATCAAGTGATGAGCTGCCCCGACCCTGTCCAAAAGCAACCTGCAAATTTTGCTGAAACACTTGAATTACGACAAGCCAGCTCTGTCTGGAGACCAGCAAAGAGAGAAGCAATGGGTTCGCCACTGAGGAAGACTGATTTAACAGACGGGAGGGACTCCACTCTCTCCTCCCTGTAACTTTAAAGGTTAAAAACCACCCTCTATGAGGATAATCCTCATATTTCTTGTTTAGACCTTAGGCACCCTCACAGCCAACACTCAAAGTTTGTTTTCAAGTTTCAGAGTTACAGAAAGATGGAGGAGCTGACAACAGATGTGAAATGCCAAGTTTGATGTATCCACAGAGAAGGGTTCTTGGCAGTTACAGCACTCTAATCCTGTCAACTACAAATTATGATTTATTGACAACTTGAAGAACAATTCATATTAAGACTAGATCATACAATGGATTTGAGTTAGACTCCATTGTGATGAGGTAACGGGAGGTGATGAAGCTGTGTGTAGAACAGGAAACCACCTGATGGAGTCTAGACACTGGTGGTGGGGGTGATGGAGGAGGAAAGATTCTGGTGATCTGATGATGGGGGAATCTGCTGAGTAGAACCTAGCTACTGGATGAAGAGCTAGAGGAGGATGTGGTGGAGGAGGCTACATGAACGCCTGCAACAACAGCTGACAGCAGAGAGGAGAGTGGTTTTAAGTTTGACAGTGGAGGCATGATTGGCTCGTTGAACTTAAGCTGAGCTTCATTTGTTACAGTTGACTGTCTTCTTTTCACTCCCATTTTTCATGAGTATCAGGATCAGTACAAATATCTCAATATGAGAGTCTCTAACACCTAGGGGTGTCACTAGGTTTTAAGGACAGGGGAGCCTTAGCCCCCAAGAGATGCACAGGATGTAAGCGAACGTAGTGCGCAAGCACACAATTTTACAAACAGCTCAAATAGATCAACATGGAGGCTAATGCCATGACTTTCGCTCACATCAAATATTTAGAAGTCACACAGTAACCTGTGGGCACATATATGACTAAATGGTTGTAAATTCAAGCCATGAAAAATATTACTTAATTACTTCAATTAAAGTATTTTTAAGATACTCTTGAAAATATTTGGGTCAGGCTAATTTGGCTTATATATATATATATATATATATATATGTATATATATGTATATGTATATATATATATATATATATATATATATATATATATATATATAGATTGTCTGTAGTGTGCTAGCAAGATTTTTATTTGTTAAACAGGGAGCACTTGGTTCATTAATTAGATGGGATTTCTGCTGTTAGCTCGGGGCTGGAGCTAGCTAATTGTTGCTACCAGCAGTGATGAATACTTACTTTGTT
Source organism: Diplodus puntazzo (assembly GCA_963678695.2). Taxonomy (NCBI): domain Eukaryota; kingdom Metazoa; phylum Chordata; class Actinopteri; order Spariformes; family Sparidae; genus Diplodus; species Diplodus puntazzo. The sequence goes on along the minus strand of OZ023166.1, from coordinate 28,721,094 downwards.
GAAAAACTGTCTGATATCCATTCTTCTTCATTCACGTTCTTCTCCTCATACTGTTCTAGTCGCTCTGTGTGCTTCAACGTACACATGCTGAAGGTACCGAGTGTAAGCAAGGTCTCAGGGAAAATATGGACTGGATTTTCAATGATGTGGGCATTCTCTATATGAACAAGTGGAATGGATTGGCTAACGACGCACTGCAGGGGCTCTCTCTACCTTACACGATGAAGTGAAGGAAAACTGACAGATTTATGATCATATTTAAGTGAATAATGACAGGCTATATGATTATTTATTTAAACTCATATTCTGGCCACTTAATATTTAATTTGTTGGCACTTTTTTGTAAAGAATAAATAAAATAATAAAAACACCAAATTATTTAGGGGGGCTTGAGAATATTATAAAATAGGCCTAATGACGCCACTGCTAACACCCATGCTCCTGACGCTACTGCTAGCCTTTTACTGCTTTTACTGCTCAGTTTTTGAAGTCATCTTTTGAAAGCACGAAAATAACAACACACAGCACAATACAGCAGGATATTATACCTTGAAAATGTTCCAAAACCAAATGTTTCCCTTGTGCAAAATACATGTTTCACTTGTGCGAGGCATGTGTTCCATTGATTTCACATATGTTGAAACTTGTGAACATTTTTGCACATGTGAAATTAATGTGGTTTCAAGATATAAGTATGTAATTAACTAACAATTAATCATGTACAGTACAAAGGTTGGTCAACTCACCTTTAAAGTGTCTGGGTCAAGACAGAATGTCCACTGAAGACAGTATTTTAACTATTCAGTGGTGACAAAATGCCAAAATCTGTGCTCACTGATTGTGATTCATGCTTTTATTTGTAAAGAAGACTCTGCTCATTTCACAGCAGACGGCAGTATATCCTAGGTGCATCTCATTTCTTTAACTTGTCATTTATCTCGCTCCTCGTTTGAACCACACGTCATCACTGTCCGGCATCTTGCAGGCTTGTGCTCCAAGGGGCGAGGAGCAACCTCTGAGGAATGTTGAGAGAGGAATCATGAGAGCTACCTTCACAGAAGTCTTTTACTGGACAAAACACACCCTTAGTTATTGTTTGGATGCTGCAGGGGATCAGACTGAGCGTATACATCACATGACTGGAGTTTCATACTGGAGTGAAGACAGATAACAGATTAAACTCAGGTGTCACTGCAAGTTTTATATTTGTATGTTTGTTTTTGTCATTCACCAGCGAGTTAAAATGTGTCAGTTAGACTGTAGGAGAACAAACAACTTTCTTCACTTATTAGAAACTTTTTACTCTTCATGGTCTGTTTTAGACACATGACGCTGATCATTTCCTGAGCGTCAGGTTTCATATGTTCATCATTTCAGTTTTCCCTGAAACATTTAGCCTAATAATAGCTTCCAGTGTCCAAAAGACACCATAAACACATTCTGGGTTGTTAAATGGTGATTTCACAATCCGACAATTCAATGCATTCAGAGGCAAATAATGAATTAATATATAAAGACATTGTGCTAGTTGAAATGGATCCTGCGCCTCTGATCAGGACACATTACACACTTTTGATACAGACTGCAGCTTGTTATGTATGCTCAGGTGTTAAACAGGAAACATAACTTTAATGTTGTGGGTTCACAAAAAAATCCAGAAGAAGTTTGATGTGTATACAGACGCTCCGTTTGAATGAAGGATACCAGCAGTTTAATTTATTGACCTATAGAGGATCCCCATTGTTTACCTTGTATTATCATTTTCTATGAGTTCAACTTGCTTGGGTGGGTCAACTTAAGATTGTTTGATTTTAAGTTGAGAGAGGTTTTCACGACTCTAGCCTGTTTTCCTCTTTAAATGTGATAGATTGTTGCATCTTTGTGGATCACCTAAAAGAGTTAGGAATTGTAGTTTGACAAAATAGGGGCCCCCAAACAGACAGAAATGGCCCTGGATGGACCATCATGCCTAGTACCTAAAATACAAGTCTGTGGGCGCAGTGTTATGATCTGGGGTTGATTCAGTTGGTCAGGTCTAGGTTCAGCAACATTATGTACCCAAAAATGATCATTAATGAAAATAAGTTTATTAATGAAGAAAACATTAGACTACCTGCACTGTAAGAAACAATAAAAGTGTGTCTTTTAAGTGTCCGTTAATAGAACTGTGTGCAATTACACATGTGGCACATCAGTTTATGTAATTATGTAAATCTCTCAGTGAGTCTGTGTTGTAACTGAAAGAATATATAGATTATAGCATTTTGTAGGGCTCTGTGCAGACACAAATTCATCTGACGTCTCTACAGCTGTTAAAGCTGGCTGACAGCTGATCCAGCTGTGATCAGCTGCAGCCGTCATCAGAAACGAACATCGCTTCACTTGAAACTGCAGAGAAAAGGATGTCTCATTTCTCTTACAACACATTTCCTGTCTCCTGTCTCCTCCCGCGGTTTCCTCATGCCTCTCCATGAATCCTCAGTGGCAGGGACTGAGACACAAGGAAAGGTGCAAGTGAGGGAAATGTGGATGCAATTTAGGTTCAATTGGATGCACCCCCTGAGATGGCAGCTGTTTGACAGCTCATTTGAGCACATAAGAGCATCTATACCCTACCACAGCCAATGAGTGATCATGTAGACAAGTGATCTTTCTCCTCTCTCCCGAGCCTCTATATTTTGCCAGCCTCCAGATGATTGATGCATTTTGTAGCCAGTGACATTTCCAATCCAGCAAAATATACTTTATATCGGCTTTAAAAGCCCTAAATTTGAAAATATAGAAGTTTATGTAGTTTTATGCGTTTTGATGACTGCAGGATAAATTACAACCAACCACTGAACTGAGCTCAGTCTTATTATTCTATGCTGGATGTTGTTATTGAAGTTGTTATTTTCAGGATATTGCTCATGCTCACAGCTCTGCTGAAAATCCCAGCTGAGACCATCTTATTATTGTTGATATTTTGAGGTCTGAGGTTGAGTGTTCTACAAACTCTTCACTTAAAGGGGTAGCACAGGTGTACGGACACACAGCTACAGTTTGAATATTTATATTGACTCTTTAGTTTTTTATGTTTGAGTTCAACGTATTCCTACTTTACCAAAGATAGGGGCCAGGGACATCATCATCAATACATTAAATTGCAGCCTGTCATTTACTGATCAAACAATTAGCTGGCTAGCTGGTTAGTTTCAGAGACATCAGCAAACTAGTAGCCTAAAGTTGTGAAAAGGACCGTAATACATTGAAATGAATGTTCCTCTGAAAATCCTTTGTTTGGAAAATGTTAAAGTTTATAGTCTGATGTTAGATGTGAGTGGGGGATTCTGCAGCAGTTGATTCAATATATCAAAAAATATGCTTAGAATTTCTTCAAAACATTTGCTTTCTGTCTCACTTGCCCGTCCTCCTGCCTCCACTCTGCAGACTGTAGTTCTGCATCACTGTATCTTTAATTTTGAAAGTCTACCTGACAATGATCTCTGCTCTCTTTCTCTCTCACACACACACGCACGCGCGCACGCGCGCACGCACGCACGCACGCACGCACGCACGCACGCACGCACGCACGCACGCACGCACGCACACACACACACACAGTGTTTGCTCTTGAATTTAAGGTATAGCTTCCTCTTTGTGTTGTTGTCAGGTATGCCTCAACACTCCACCATAAACAATACTTTTTGTTTGGGTGTAGCTTAATGGGACCACAGTTTACATTTTGTCTGACCATGTGTTGTTGAATGGTGAATAAATTAATAATAACAAACAAACAAAGCTTAAAACTTGAGCTCTTTGGTCCTCTTAGTGTACTGTGCACAGTGCTGTAGAGAACTGGCTTACTACATATGAAACTTGGTTTCAGAGTCAGAGAGCTTTTACGTTTGTTCTTTTCAGTGGTGACAGCTAATATGTGTTAATATGTGTGTGGTAGTGAGAGCCAGAGACAGTGTCTTGAAGCTGTATGTTGCTATGTGTTTCTTCCTAGCTGGGCATTGATATTCAGATATATATCAGCAGCTAGATGCAAAGCTAACAAGCTGGTTTATTTCCCCCTCAGAGTGCATGTTATTTCTGAACACACAAGCATGAATAAATGTCATGTCATGTCTATTTTTGAATTTTATGGAGCCACCAGCTAAATAAGAATGCAGATATGGATACAATAAAAATTCTGGTTTACCCTGCAGTATGGAATAAGAAAGACATGAATGTTAGTCTTAGTGAAAGCTCCACCAATGGACCTGCAAAGGACAGATTCAAAGCAGTTTGAAAGCAACAAAGGCTTTGAGGTTTTTCACACTATAGAATACAGCCAACTACAGTTCATTTGAGCCAGAGGAAAAATTGTGAATCAACCTTTGAAAAGACTACTGTGTTTAATAAAGTTGTCAATTTTATATAAAGTATATAATGCCAATTCTCTACAAAAGTTTTCTCATTACACTTTTCAATTGGACCAGGTCTAGACCACACTGAGGTTTTAAAATGTAAAGTATCGGTTCTCCCAAAATGTATTTCATTGAAACAGCAATGGCATTATAACTGAACATTCCTAACTAAATCAATATTAAATTCAGTCAAATTAAATTGAATCAAACACGGACCTTGTGATTTGGAATGGAAATTATTTAGAAAGTCAGCTGCAATAAGCAGGTAATTCAACTCATACGGTTTAAAATTCTTTATTAAAAACTTTGTTTTTCCTCCCTCTTATTTTTTTGTTTTACATAGTTTCATCTTGCATCACCACCTATAAGAAAACTCCTCCACCAGTGCCACCCCGGACCTCCACCTGCTCAACAGCCTCCAAGCCCTACATCTCGATCACAGCACAGAGCAGCACAGAGTCAGCACAGGTACTGCACATAGACTAATCTGCCCCTCATGTAGTTTTGTATCATCAGAACATCTATTGGTTAAATTATGTACCAAATGGATAAGGCCAAAACTACCCTTAGAACATATAACTCAGCGCTGGAGGTTCAGACACCAGCTCCAAGATGTGTGTCCTTTTCCAAAAATACAAAGACAAGAAAATTCTAAGTGCTGCATCATGGGCAAATGGACGTGTTTCTGTTTTTTATTTTTTTTTTTTACGATGTTTCACCTCTCATCTAAGGGGCTTCTTCAGTTCCAACTAACTGGAGGGGAGTTGCAGGCTTTAAACTCTGTGTGGGAGTGTCCTTACTGTTCAAAGATGGTCGTTCCAGTTTGACATAGATGGATTACAAGATGTTCACATTGTTGCCCTCAAAGGAATGATTTGTCTCCTTCAGATGTAAGTGGACAGCAGAGTCGTGACCCAAGGAGTTGGCCCTCCTGTGTTGCGCCGTTCATTTACTGAGAGGCAAGCTAGCTCTTAAAAAACAAACAAGCTAGCTCTTAAATAATCATCTCTCTTATGAATGTAAGGTTTCCAGTTTTCAAAGTACAATTAATTCTCACAGAGTTTAATACACTGCTATGTAGCAAATAATACGATTTTGTCTTGAAAGCAATGTTCCATTTCTGAAACTGACCAGGATGCATACATGGAAGAGGAAGGACCGAGAGGTGACATGACCATCCAATCAGGGCTCAGTAACTCAACGGAAAGCATTGACAGCATGAAGGCATTGACAGCTGCCATAGAAGCTGCTAATGCACAGGTTAATGCTTTTCTTATTCCTTTTTTTTAATTGTGAAGTGTATTGTCAATGGACAGATCAACATTTGCTTTGTGCCACCCAAAATATTTCTATTTATATACACATGTTTTAATTGTTTTTCTGAATATGTAATCATAATGGATTTAATGTTTGGACCTGTGTAGGTCCATGGGCCTGCCAGCCAACATGTCAGTAACAGCACCATGACAGTCAGCAGCCCTACCCCAATTTTGACAAGGAGGCCAGTTGTTGAGGACCACCGGGATGATTACAGGAAAGAAGCACTCAGGAAAGGCAAATGTCTCTCCATAGGCATTCAGGTAATTATGAGACAGCAGTGGAGATCAAGAGAAACAGAAGAAATGATGAGTTTCTTTTACAGTTTAATTTACATTTGACCCCAATTTGCTCCTGCCAACTGTCAGACAAGAAATCTGGGCAGAGAACTTGGTTGGTCCCGAAGGTCCAACCAGATTATCTGGTAATGTGAGCAGGGTAAAGATCTAGTCTTAAACCTCCGAAGTGCTCCAGATATCAGGGCCTAATATTGCTTACCAATAAATATCAAACGTGTTTGATATTGAGGATTCAAAATCTGGGTGGCCGTGATTGTCATCATGTCAGTACTCTCACAATAACTAGTGAGTGAGATATCCTTCATATTCAGACTAATGTTAGCTAGCATACTACTGTTGACAGATAATAAAACCAACAGTACCTCCTGTTCTCACTGAACAATAGACAGCCCATATTGGCAGTGTTCAACTGACCATTTTATCATCCAGACTCGTTTCTTATGCTTTTCGTTTTTTCTCACTGAAAACTTTTAACGTTACTAGAGCAAGTTGTCCATTTGTTCACATTTGAGATCACATTAGAGAAATGGCATGATAATCTCAATAATATCCTGTAGTGTGTAATGCACCATTATTTTTACGTCTTGCAGTGTGTGCAGGTTTGGGATCAAAGAAAAGACTATCTGTGAAGATTCTCTTTATTTAAATAAGGCAACCCAATTTCACTGTCCTATAGTATGAGCCCAGCTTTAGACATGTGTATATGTTCCTGCTTATTCACTTCTACTTACTAAGTCACTATTCCCTCCCCAAATCAGGAATACTTTGAAAAAGCAAGAACTGGTGTTCACATGCACTCATCATCGAAAAACTCAATCCTCCAAAATGATAACCACTGACCGTGAAATTAACAACATTGATCATTGATGAGTCCCAATGGACCAGGAAATGGACCAGATGGATCCTGGTACTTGGTCCAACACTTAACATGAAATAGTAGTCTTCAATGTAAACCTGAGGCGAAAAATGGGCTCAGAGAAGACCAGAAGAAGAGAGGTGCAGAGTCTGGTTCCTAAAAAGTATAAAAATGTGTGGTGAGAATATGATTAAACTCTTGGCCCCCCAAAGAAGTGCACTTGTGGCTAGTATGATCCTTCAACTATATGATCGATGCAAATCAACCAGTGCTGCCCTTCATATGATGTATATGATAGATTTAATCATGTAGTTGCAATTGGCACTCGCATTTCCACTTTAGACAAAAAGAAGCCAATCACAGTTTTTGCCATTCCATACTTTGATTTTATTATTTGTCATGATTATGACATGACATTAAGATTTATACTGTCTCTTGTAGGTGGATGGACCAGAGGAGATTCCGGATCCAGAGGACCCATCCAAGTTCACCTCTGTAGGGGTGCAAGTGGAGGATGACAGAGGGTGAGGCATTCTTGTATCTTTATTTGTCATCTTTTCTTTTTCTTTTGTGACCTTTAACACTGTATATACTTTAGCGTTTGATATATAGAACACACAAACAAGGCTGGTCATTCGGTTTCAGAGCAAGCAAGAAAAACACATATCTGTGAATGTAGCTACTGTAGCACATCTAAAGTATTACCATTCTTGCAGTGAATGGGCGTTCAGTTTGAATGTTGACCCTCGTGTTCTGCTGTAGGACCGTTTGTATCGAAGCATGTTTCATCCATGCAAGACTTTGCCCAGTAGTAATTGTCTGCACTTCACTGTTAACCTGTTCTTCAGTAGCCTTGTTGCAGCATGCTAAGCAAAGTAGTCTAAATGTCCCTCTTCTCAACAACATCTTCCAGCTCCTACTGGGAGATCTGAAGAAATCCACATGCCAAATGAGATATATAGTGTTTCCAGCTTGTTTTATCTCTCTTACTTCTTGGCCTAGAAAACCGCCAATAAAAGGCAGCAAGGTGTCAAGCCGCTTGTATCCACTTATCCACTTATTTTTTCAGTCACTACTCAAATCTCAGGACCATAGGCAAGTGTTGGAATGTAGATTGCTAAATGAAGAGCTTCGTCTTTACGCTCAGCTCTCCTTTCACCACAGTGGTCCAGTACAACATCAGCATCAACACCTGTTGATATCTCACTCCCAACCTAGTAGGAGCAGTACTCATGGTGCACCTCGAAACCATATCCATGCAAATCACAAACAAATGCAGTAACAAAGGATAACTGGATGATCCCGCAGCAACGGAAAGCGTGTTTGACTTTGTGCCGAGGAAGGGACACAGCTCTCACTCAATTTACATGCGGACTAAATGATTCGTAGAGGCACAAATACAATCAAAATACAAGGGCAAATATAGAACAATAAAGTACTATATACAATAAACTGCTTAAGTAGTTAAAAAAAATGCTGAGGTATGGTTAAGTAGAGATAAGATGGTTTAGGCGTTAACTCTGCATCCTCCACAGAGTACATGCTGGTTGGACTCAGTACTTCTTCAAAGTGTTCTTTCCACTTCCCAATAGTATCGCCAGTCAGGGTCCACAGTTCTCTGCTAGGATGTTCAGAGGACCCCAACCAGAGACTTGGAGACGGCCATCATCACTGAAATATGAGTGTGCTACTAACAAATCCTTCAATCCTCATCTTGAAATTGTGTGGAAGCAAAGAAAAAAAATCTTGGTGTTAAGTATTTACTGTTAGTCTTCCCCTTCAGGTATCGTCGGTTCCAGCGCTCCAACAGTGTGACAGCAGCTGTACAGGTAAGCTTCCACCGCTGCTGTTTTGTTATCAAGTGACTCAGCTCAAATCATTGCCTCTTCCAAGGCACTTAAGTGTTTTCCAAGTCTGTTTACTGGTTATTAATGGACAAAAGATTTGAAAGGGGATTTTTATAGGTCCAGTGTGGAGCATTTAGGGACAGAATTGGAATATCGTATTCATTCATTCAAATTTCCATTAATGTGTCATCACCTAAAACTAAGAATTATATTTTTTTTAGCTTAGAATGAACCTTTATCCACAGAGTGAGTGAGTCCTCTTTCACAGTCTCTGCCATGTCGCACCACCATGTTTCCACAGTAGCCCAGAACGGACAAACTACAAACCAACAGTCACCAACTCTCCAGAGCGTCTTAAGCCTTTTTTGCATTTTTGAATTAAATTGAGATGAGGGGTCATCAGTTGTTTTCAATCTGCAACCACATTAGATGCCACTAAATCCTACATAATGGCCCCAGATTCTGTGGAAATTAGGCCTTGGGCCTTGGTTTAGTTTTGGTGTGGATCCAGATCCAAGGTCAGTTTTTCAAGGGATTTATTATCATTGTGTTACAATTAAGAAATCCATTATCTCTTGACCTACTGCGTTGTCTTCAATGGAAAGATTTGGCGCATGTATCACATGATTGTACCAATGTGTATTTTGAACTAAACCTAAAACCAGCAGCCAATAATAATGAAATAATTTATAATATGTTCTGTTGATAAATTATTGTTGTTTGTATGACTATGTAGCCTTGGCAGAAGTGTGCATGCCCAGATTATTCTCTTGTACAGAATATATTTTCTGTGCAATATTTATTTTCATGAATGCTGCAGTTTTATGTGTCTTCTTATTTTTGAGTGTTAACCACTGTGAGGGTCCCGTCATATTAATGACTGAACCTAGTGGTGGAAACATTTTCCTTGTAACGAGTGCAGACAATGTTCATGAAGCTGTGGTCAGTAAGGGGGCAACGTTTGGACTCTACATGTCTACAAAAGCCACAGAAAACTTATCAAAATAACAACAAGATTATTGGCTGTCAATCTCTGAGATCAAAGAGTTGTCAAGTATTACTGATCAAATTTTTGCCCATGCCAAGAGAAAGTAATTCCTTACACTGCATGTTACATTACTTTTGCGTTACTCCATAACGTCGCCTGAGAGACATTGGTACATTTATTTCCAGTTAATAATATCATTAAATCTTTCATATGTCTACATATCAGCACAAATACCTATCCTTATAAGAAGGACATACATAAGATTTTTTGATTATCCTTTCTCATAGTATAAGATGATGACAGACTTAAAGCAAAGAAAACACATTCAAATAGCATAGGAGCTGTATGTGAGGGGCTGTACATGCTCAAGTTGCTCCCTTACCAAACAATGGCCATATAGAAGAATAATCAGGTTTAGCAGTGGTTATAACTCATGTAGAGGAGTCCATCAAATTTTTGATCAGACTACCTTTTGCTTTTTGTGGTGAGCACAAGATTGCCCAGGCTAAAGAGCCTCTCCAAGGGCGCACTTGAAGTGCCGGCTACAGATAATGGGCTTATTGAGATGAGATGATGAGCATCATCAGAGTAATATTAAGATGTTAATATACTTCTAATCGATGAAGCTTTAAATACATTCTATATTGGCTTTAAGTGTGTAGCAAGTGATTATATTTATATTAGGAGTAAGTAAAGTAATTTGTTAGAGTACATGGATTACCTTTTTTTGCAGCGAGTAACATAACGTTAGTTAGTGTTAGTTCTGCAATTCAAGTGATCTGTTATTTAGTTAGTTTTTCATAAAAGAAATCCACTTCTGGAAAAAAATGCTGTCTTGTCATCCTTTTCTGCTGTCCTGCCATCCTTTTGTCACCACAAAAGCATTGTCCCTGCTTTTGTTCCTCTCCTGCTGCTCAGCAGGTGGCTGCATTAAACTTACAGTTTCGTCAGTGCGCACGCCTAGCTAGCTAATTCAATGTAGCGAGAGGACAACATTAACTTGGTGAAGGTATTCACATTGTTTTGAATTTTTGGGCCAAAAGAACAAGAGCAACATCACAGTAAAATGCAAGTTGTGCCTAGAGGAGAAGTGCTTGTTGTCTTGTTTCCATTGAAACCTAAACCTAAAACTGTCTGCCTCTGCCCAGTTCACTGACAGATTGTTAACAGAATAAAAATGTAAATGTTATATTGCATCTGTCATTCCTATTATTAGGTTGCAGACTTACCGATTGTGGGCTGTAAAGAAGGCTACAAAATGACAGTAGAGTCAATACATTCGAAGGTACATGTAGAATCTGCTACACACCATCTGGAAAATATAACCCACATGCACAACAAGTTGCAAAGAGGTTTTGATTTAATTTTTGGTAACTCCAAGCTACTCTAACATGGTACTCTTCAAAGCAGTAACATAACAAATTACTTTTTCATGGCAGTTCTCTTGTAATGTAATGAGTTGTTTTTAAAAGTAATGGTAACTAACACTAGCCATCAGAGCTGCAGTTATAATGCACTACCTGATCAGAATAGATAGTCTGCTTGGATCGATTTGACTATTAAACACAATGACCCACAGCAATGCAATGGAAGCCTAATTATCTAATAAACAGAATATAAGGGCGTTTTCATACCTATAGTTGGTTTGCTCTGGTCCGAATCAGGGACCAACTTGTTATGATGTTGCATGTTGCCTCGAGTTTGGTTTGTGTTCACACGGCAGTATTTACAAGGGGACCAAAATGTGTGATGCGCGAGGACACGCAGCAATTCAGCTGAATTTAGCACCATGCAGACAGGAAGTCAAGCACCAAAATGACAATGTGACATCCGGTTACTTTTCAAAATAAAACATTCCGTGTTGACACCAGCACAAATTTAAAAAAGAGACAAACACATTCTCCTATGCTAATCCTTCGGCCGGGAACACTTCCTTTTGTTGTTTTTATGACACATACCTATAACTGCGGACGCGAGTGATCATGTGATTATAGCGGCAACTCCTCGGCCTCGCAACGTCAGCTGTCTACTATACTACGCTGTGGTAAACGCAACCGGTAGGGATTGCCAGACGGTGGACGGCAGAGCAAAACCGGATCTGAGCCATAATGCAGCGGACACGTATTCAGTGGAAATTCAGGGTTAAGCACTGATGCTTCCTGCAGTTGGGTCGGATCGAGGTTGTATCATGTTCTCACCACAAACGAACTGTACCCAAGGATGAAATTTTGATTTCAGAGTTGGGGGGGACAGTATTCGCTGTAACGGGAAGTGCACCAGAAGTGCAAAAGGCTGAATGTGTGCCGATTTGGATTTGTTGTAATAAGCCACGCCCACATTGACCAGTCATGACCACCTTCAAGATATGGCCTCAGGATTGGCCCTACATCATACGACCAAATTCGTAACAATCGATGTAGCCGTTCAAGAGATATAAACTTCCCATATTTGTAGCGCTCCCTAGTGGCCAAAATTCGCCAAATTCAGCTCATCCCTTCCCAGTGTCATGGCAAACAAGGATCTCAAATTTGGTGTTAATAGCATTTTGTTTGACCAAGATATCAAACAGTTTCCATTTTTATAGCTAGCTACAGAAATTTGTTCGTTAATAATTTGCGCATTTTTTGACCGAGCAAAATTCTTTTTTTAACTTTAGATCAGGTCCGGCTGAAGAGTGTACGTGCCAAGTTTCACGTAGATCGGACAAAATCCCAAGGAGGATGGGTGTAACGCATTTCTTTGAGTACTGTAAATTACCAAATAATAGCCGTGTTTCAATTAACCGCAGGTTCCCCTTTAAATGCCAGGTGCAGGTGTATATTTTGATAAATAGCGGCCGGTTCCAAATAAATGCAGAGTCTAATTTATTTATTTGTTTTTAATCAAGGAAGAAGACGTGACCGTTGACACTGCACGTTTTTCTTCGCCTTTTTCATGTATTGTGCTTGCTTTCGGTCAGTCAATATCACATTGATGATTGCCATGGCTCTGGTGCAGCAAAACAATAAAAAGTACGACTTGTAATTTAAAATTTCTGTCGTAAAATATGCAGAGGAAAACTCGAGAGAAGCAGCCGCTAGACGTTTCTCTGTCGACCCCAAGAGAGTGAGAGATTGGCGAAAAAAAGAAAACTGAGCTTCAGCGTCTGTCTGAGGAGGACAGCAGCAGGGCCAGGCTGCCTGGTGGAGGGAGGAAGAAGGCTAGCGAGAATCCTGAGATAAACATGCGGGAATGAGTTACCAGCAAACGGGCAAGTCACGAGAGAGTGTCCCGTAAAATGATCAGGGCGATGGCGAAACAAATGTACGCCACCGTGAGTGACAGCAGAGATGAGGAGTTTGCCGCGAGTGCTGGTTGGCTGAATCGTTTCCTCCGCCACAACTACTTCACTTGCAGAAGACGCACAGTTATTGAATTAAAAGCCTGGTCCCAAATAAACGCCTTGTCTGTTAAATGATTGAAACAAATACATGCCCCAGCTATTATTTGGTCATTTACATCCTGGCTGCACCTAATTACCAAACACACATACACACACGCAATCACGCACATGGATACCGATTCAAATGTTAATGTAAATGAAACCTCTGATATAACAATCCTTCTAGCTGACGTGACCCAGGCAGAACAAATGCCCAACTTACAGTGGCAGATTACAGTATTTGGCGAATGCTTACACACATGTTGCAGACTTTGGCTCACTGTGTCATAACTTAACACACAGGCCAAGTAAGACACAGCACATGGAGATAAACTCCTAGCTCATACGGCAAAATGAAACTTTTGAAACAAAACCTAACAATCCCATTTCAAAACTGTTTTTAGCATCAACACGTTAAACACATGCACCTTTGAATTACTCTTTCCTAGCAGCAACAACACACAGATGTGCTTTACGCAAAACACAGAGTACTTTGGATGGTTTTTGACTTTAAAAGTCTCATACAGATTTTTTTTGTGAAAGATTGATCCACCACAGTTGATCCCACATGAAAACAAAATGGAAACGCTTCAGAATTTTTTTTTTGTCTTTCAGGTTTTTGCAAAAAAAATAAAAAAAACACAAAGACATGGTACAGCTAGAATGTTCTGCAAAAAATAGTGTTGTAAGGGAGTGATTGGAAGACATTTAGGCTATGGATCATGTCTCCTGTTGCCATCAGCTCACCCACATCACAGGCAATGTCCTCCCTTGCCAAGCAACAGGGGAAATATCGCCTTGCATGCCTTAACCAACCCTGTATGGACCTCACCTCAATGTCGCTGCATGCCTCTTCCATGGCTTGTAGAAGAGGCATGTTGCTGATGGTCATAAACTTTCCAGCACCATGCTGAAAAGAACTCCTCAATTGGATTCAAAAATGGGGTGTCTGGTGGCAAGTTGAGTGCAATAAATCTATTATGGTTGCCTGCTCCGCTTCTTCGTCCTCTTCCTGCTGCTGCTCTTACTCTCCCTCTTCCTTTTTCTGCCTCCATGTTTCCAAAGTTAGCACAAAGGAGCTGAGCTCACATCAGGTGTATTTGTAGTGCTATAGTTTAGACTAGTTGGTCTACAGTTATATTTTAAATGCTTTCATGTGTGTGAGTCTGTGTGCTTTTCCAATTTCAGTTGTGTTTTGTATTTTAAATAGATGTGTTTTCCCAATGATTGATTGAGATTTCCTTTTTGAACAATGTGTCTTATGTAAAAAACAGTGTGTAGTGTTTTGCAAGAAGTGTGTTGGAGAATTTCAAACTCAGTGCAAAGCATATATTGTGTTTGCAGGGTTGCTGCTTTTGTTTAGGGCATGGTCACCAAAGTTAGAGGTTGTGATGCCTTGGGCATAGCAACTACTTTCAGTGCAGGGGTAGACAATAAGGGAAATTCATAAAAACGAAAAAGAACATATCCCAGCCAATTCCTGCGGTCTAGCCATCAAGGCTGGAACTTTCTACGATACCAATACTAGTAAATTTCCATGATACTCAATACTTATTCGATACCACGATTTAAGAAAAAAAAAATTCATTAGGCTACTTCATTTAATAAATAAATCAATAACTGTTTCACATCAAACTTGTATTTAAGCTCCACTGTGCTTTAACAATGAAGAGTTAAAATGGTAAATATGTCTCAACACAAACGGAAAGTCATGTAGTCATTACTTTTATCTTCCAGTAGTTCAATGATAGAACTGTTGTTCTCATTCATTCACTTTTAGGCTGCTTCCACAGACTGATGCAAAACTAACTCATTGTTTCATTTTTCAGCTCTATTTTGTGTTTACACACGTTTGTTTTTTCTCTGCTCCAAACCATGGATGTGTTATGGTGTAAACGCGCACCACCGCTGTGGCACACACCGAGCAGCTGGAGCGGCTCGAGGATCGGCTGCGTTCATATAAACGGACCGCGAGCTCGACTGTAGCCGCACCGAGACCCAGCGCGTGCTCTGGCCCGCGTTTAACGTCCGCATCGGTCCCAAAAGGACTCGACACGACGCGCGCTGAGGGCAAAGTTTCACGGAACCGAAAAAAAGGGTCTTATCGGTTCTAGTGACAACCTTCAATCAGCAGCAGTGAGCGAGCGGCACGCGTTCCGCAGGAGCGAGCGAGCTGTGCACACTGCAGTTGCTTGCAGGTGGTGTGCTGACGTCCCAGGGCACAGCGCTCTCTGTGCACAGAAAGTAGATGTCTCTGTCTTTGATCGGGTCGGGATCTCGTAACACTATAAGCGATAATTAGCTACCGAGACGATTTCACAGAAATCATTTCAAACCACAGGGAATTAACGTGAAATTAGATTTATTACATGTTTTACTTGTTATCTTTTTTCAAGGCATTATTTTTCACTGGCCCCACCGGGCCAGTGCTTGGAGCGTTCTGGTGGCCCTGACAGTTTGAAAAGTACATCCGGGCCACCGGGCCATTTATATTACTGTGTAAGCATTAGGCAAAAACTGTAATAAGGACTCCTGGGCAACTAGCAGACCGGTGTGCAAGCAAGATGGAGTGACAGCGGGGACGGCCAATCACGCAAGAAACAGCAGAGCCAATCGAGGAGCTTGTGGGCGGGTCTAAACTCAGGTATACGGCTCCGGCTTGAGCAGCCGTTTTCCGCTTGGTCCTAGTGCTTGACGTGTCTCTGTTAAATATAGCGTAACATGGTTTTTGAACGGTAAAAACTGCAGAGGACCAAAACGGCCTTTTAAAAAAGTGCAAGAGACATGTCCCCTGTGTCCCCCCCAAATTAGGTCCGTGACTGTACCAAAGTTTGTTTGGAACCGGACCGAGACCACCTCTTCAGCGAGGTCTCGTTCCGGTTGTTTTAGTCCGCACCCGAGTGCGATTGATGTGTTCACACCTTCCCAAACGAACTGCACTAAGGGGGTAAACGCTCCAGGATTCGATTCAACCGAACTAAACAAGGCAGGTGTAAAAACACCCTAATTCGGAGGCGATGTAAAATTTTCAAAAAATCATCTACTCATTCAGTCAATTATTGAGTATTATTTATTAATCCTTTCAGGCAGATCTGGACATGCCGGACATGCTGGACACCCCTCTAGACTCCCCGGACACTGACATGGAAGTCCTGTCATCTGGTGCCCTCTCTCGGCAATATTCTCGCGATGCTACCACCTCCACCGTCAGCATCCAGGGCTCAGGGAACCACTACCACGCCTGTGCCTCTGATGAATATGAGGATGTAGGCTTTGACCCGTCCATCCTCCCCCCTCCAGACCCCTGGATTGACAGTGTATCAGATGACCCACTTGATGTCAACTTCAACAGCTCTTCTATTTTGGAGGTATGTGGGAGCTGATTCATTGACAGGTCCGAAGACTGTCAACTGCGTTCATTTCTTACAAATACAGTCATCATGCCAGAAATACTCACTTATTAACGCCACTCAGTTTCTACTTTTTCATAACGCTAAGTTCTTGTTAAAGCTGCATTAATGAATATTCTAATGTTACAAGTGGAAGTTACAACACTGTTTAATGTGAAAGGGTTTGCTTGGAGACAGAATACTCACAATTTGCAGTTCATCTCTATGGAGCCTTTTAAGCCACTTTCAACACAATCAACCCAATTCTTACAATATGTGGGTCATTTACAATCAAAGCCATAGCAATTTCCTTTTAATATCACAATTAATCATTGTTACGACCAGGGCCTAGGGGAAACCCTGGTGCAACAAGAGTGTGAGACTCCCCTCTTCCTGTTCTCCAAACACCACCAGCAGCGAGCGTTTTTAACATAGTTTTATTCAAAACAAACACATTTTCCACAATCATGCATGCTTGCAGTCTGGGTCAATGGAGGAGAGTCCGCAGGAACTGGGAGGAGCCAGCCTTTAAACTTTTGGCTCCAAGAAAGCAGCCAATCAGCTCCACAGGGCATCCTACAATCACAGACACACCTGCAACAAAGTACACGCATACTCTCACACAGGTAAAAGAGGGATATTAAAAAAAAACAGACAAAAACAAACATTTATGACCTCTGGGGTCGTAACAATCATCATTAAATGATGATATGAGGCTAAACAAATTTCAATACTTAAAATAAAATGTGAAAAGTGTAATGTGTAGCACAAGCGCAAACAAAAAGCTTAAGTCACAAAGAAGTTACGCTGCATGTCACATCTTTCTAGTGGTTTTAAAGGTTGAAAAATGTTAAGCTCTACTGCACAAGACATAGGAGTTTCACCTTGTTTCCCATTCATTACATATGATGGCTGGGTTCACATGCAGCCACACTACACAGGCGCTCAATGCCGTTTTTTTCCAAACAAGCCTTTTGGAGGGCTTTTTAAAGCGACCGCACCTGTAATGACTAGTCTCTGCGTGAATAGTCCCTAAAGCAACATGAAAAAGGGGCTCCATGCTTTCAATACTTACAATCAATACTCACATAGACGGTGCACTGAGCTGCTACAGAGTGCTGCAAGAATGAGAAATCTGGAAAGAAGTTAGCCTTTAGCAAAATCTCAAGTCAATGGATTTTCTAAATGTGCTTTTGTCAGATGCCCAGATGCCCAGATGGTCTGTGGTTAACATGGGCTTAGTTTAGCTCAGTTGGTAGAGCAGGCGACCCATGTACAGAGGCTTTGTCCTCGCTGCAGCGAACCCGGGTTCAACTTCCAGCTTTGGGCCCTTTGCTGCGTGTCACTCCCCCCCCTCTCACCCTTTTTCCTGTCCAAGTCTTCAGCTGTCCTATCAATGAAGCCAAAAGGCCCAAAAAATACTTAAAAAGGAATTCAAAATTAACGACAGGTGTTCAGATGTTGCTCCAGGATCTGTTAACTTCTAATGACCACTCATCATTTTTGGATTCAATTTTATACTGTAATTGAGTAATCAAATTATAAAAAAGATTAATAATGGATCACACTAAATGATGATAAATAATCTCGGTTGGCCTCTACTGTCAGATTCAAGTATCTACCTTGGCTCTCAGACAGTCATTAAACTATCTTTCACAGCTTTCACACTTTATGCTCGTGTATTGCTTCTGCTGTGTGTGCCTCTATTTGCATTCACACTGGCTCCTTAGAGAGTTCATTCAAAATGTGTTTTCATGGTTGTAATTTCTGTTAGAAATGTAGCTTATTCTCATCATCATCATGATCATCATCACAGCATTATGAAAAAAAAAACAACCTGTGACCAGTATATCAATAGTTGGTGTTATCTATGATGTATATATAAACATGACTGAGGAATTAACAGAGATTAATTCTTCATCAAAATCAAAAGAATGAATATTGCTTTATTATTGTGTACATTTATAGAGATATTTTTTCTTCTTGTGGAGTGGACACAGAGGTAAGCACATACAATGACAGACTTGTTTGGCCATCAAAGCTATATTTCTGTATGTGTATTCTAAACCTCAACAACTGCTCATTTTTCACTGGACTGGGTTGACAAGTCTGAGAGACCCAAAGGAAACTTGGCAACATGTTTTAATTTAAATAGTTGTGATGTAAATAGTCATTGCTGAATGGTTATAGTCATCAAATTATTTTCATATTTTATTTCTAATCAATAATAATTTGTTTTATTTTTTGCTAGAATAATAGAATCTGTCAATTTACCAAAATGTGGATTCAGTGTAGTATTGAAATAGTTCTATCACATCTAGAAGTTATTTGGTCCAGTGAGTGCTACAGATCTCCCAAAATATAGATTCAGAGCTGAAAAACCCACTTTATAAATGTATTTTGACTTTAGATTTTTCTAAAGTTTATTTTCATTTCCTTTAAACTTTTTCATGTGAATGTGTTAATATATATTGCTTTCATAAAAAGATTCAAAGATGTTATATTACTCATTCATTGTTAATACATGGTTTCAATGGTATTTGTACCATGCTGTCTTCTTACAGTCTGTCTTTGTGTGATACCTACTGAGCCTGTTCATTGGGTTCATTCTGCAGCTTAATACCCATAAACTGCAGTATTGCATAGTTTCAAACTTTCTGGACAAGTTTCTGACATCAACAACTCAATCAAACCTAAAATACATAACTTATCTTGAGAAAGTTTTCCTTGATCTTACTATCTCATCAAATTGCCTAATGATGAAATAAATTATGAACGCACTTTTACTTATAACATTTAATTCCATTTTGCAGTAATTCATCCAAACCTGTTTCAAATGGGATTAGCCACATGGAAAAGCGTCTGTCAGCCTGTTTGTCCTACTGACTCTCGTCACATTTCTGCCCGAAAAATGGCATCCGTCCCACAGTTGAATGGTGGTGATTATGTGATGTGATTCAGCAAAGGCGTAACATTGGTTTGAAAAGTGGGGGGCACACAAAAAAGTGGGGGTCTGATCTGAATACCATTTTATACATTTCTACATGCTTTTAATCATATTCCCAGCTACTTAAAAGCAACGAATTATGATGAACATGGCTATCATGCTTAGTCATAGGTGTGATTGGCAAAGGACAAAAAAGCAGGAAAATATACAGCTCCACTATGTCTCTCTTTACATTTATTTTGTTCCGTTGTCAGCTTCAGCTAAGAAAGAAATAGTTGGCCTCACATGTCCAGAATTCTTAGTACACAGTGTTTGCCCTAGATCGTTCTGGTAACCTAGCAACACTAGAGGGCAAATAACCCTTTAAATGGTGACTACTGGTGAGATTTAAAAAAAAAAAAAAAAAACGTTTTCAGAATTTCAGAATCAGAATCTAAGACATGAGACAAAATAATGTAGAAGTTGACATTGCTGCTTGACAATATGTTAGCCTCTTGAGCATTAGAGAACTTTTTAACCATTATTTTCTTAATTATTATAGATTTTATGGAAACAGAATCTGTTTCAGAAGTCAGTCGGTCACATGAAGTGGAAGCTATTGAGAAAAAAAAAAAAATTTCTGCATATCTGGGAGGTGAGCTAACCGTCCTCCTGCTGCTCACACTGGGTGAACCTCAGTAAAGTCGCGGCTTGACCTGAGTAGAGCTTAGATCGGGCCCCAAAAAATCAAGCCTGACCTGAGCCCGTGCACGTTGTGTCCGACATATTACTGTAATGTGTAATACTGTAATTATGAGCCCGAGACCGATTTAAACCCGACATTTTTGTTATACCTGGGCTATTATAACTGACGTTCTAAACTACAATTGCGAGTTGTTTGAACTACAGAAATCTTAATGAAAAATGTGCTGCACTTAATGCACTCGACAAAGCCGACACATATGTTGTCGCTGCCTACACGTTACTCTAATCTGACCACTTTTTTTCAGCAACGAGCAATCTAATCTAATGCGTTATTTACAAACCAGTGATCAGATTAAAGTTACTTATTCAAGTCACTGTGCGTTACTATTATTTTTGTCATTTTCCTTAGTAAAGATGCGTCTCGGGGAGTGACGTCACGTTACACAGCGACACAAACGCAAACAATGGAGGGAGGAGAGAGATGCGCGTTTTCTAGCTGGAAATACAGTCATTATTTTGAGTTATTAAAAAAAAACAAAATACAAATGCTTGATCAAGGGCCCCGAGGATAGTGGATGTTGCAGCCTTTGAACGCAGCATCACACAAACTGTCCGCGACTCACAGCGAGAGTGGGTCCACTTGATTACTAACCTGATATATGCTGGTGTTACATCAGCTGGGCGGAGTTTGCCATCAAATTAATGTAAAATAAGCACATCGGTATACGCTGGGTAGATTAATCAAGCGGACCTAATGTTTGAGTATCGGACCCTTGCGAGCTACTGCGTTCCGCTGGATTAAATAAAAGTGTGTGTGGGGGGGGGAGAGACAAAAACGGGATTTCGGAAAGTGGGGAGGACATGTCCCTCCTGTCCCTAGTGGATTCAGAGCAAAATACTTTAACTCACCATGTCGTTGTCGCCTTCCATTATCGTGTTGATGTACTTACTCCCCCCCCGTAAAACCTCTGGATCAAGTGTAGGATTTTAAGAAGCGGTTTGATTGAAGGTACTTTAAAGGACTGTAGTACATGTCCTTTTAATGGGGACAGATTGATCATGTCGAATATAGAGTTGCAAAGTAAAGGTAGACCTTCTTTTGTTGAGATTGAGTCTAACAGACATGTTGAGGGTTTTAGATAAAGAAATTATTGAAGAAAATTGGTTATGGTCAATGGTAGAAAAGAATTATAGATATATATCTGGTTTTACAGCTGATTTAAAGTGTACATAAGCGTATACTGTAATAAAAAGCCAGGATTCTTGAAAAATTACAAATGTACATAATTGTATTCTTTAAATGAAATATTATAAAACTTAATTTCAGGAATTTTGATCTTGTGAACTGATATAACATCAATCACTGCAGGTAACGTAGCATTCACTTTTAAGGCATATATGATGTTTATGTTTTTTTCCACATAATTGGCTTTGTCATTGTAGTGAACAGACAAACTACCTCTGCAGGTGTGTCTCTACATGTTGTGAACATCCGATTGTTTGAATGGCAGGTGGTGCACCGGTCAGTGTGTCAGAGAGATGGACGCTGGTTTCTGAAGCTGCTGCAGGCAGAGACTGACCGACTGGAGGGATGGTGTCAACAGATGGAGCTCGATCAGCGGGAGAATACCCTGCCTGAAGATAGTATGTATTTGTGTGTGTGTATTCGTCATGTGTAGGTTCTACGGATGTGTGTTGCGATGTTGGAAAGGTATCATTTAATTACCTCTACACATCTAAAATTTAAAATTATAAGTCCTACTGAAATGTGTTGTGTCTTTAGCTGCTTTATCACGTAAAGTCAACTTCTGCGGAAGAGGATAAGGGCCACTATGAAAAATGTCTTCAAGCAATTCAATTCAAGCCAACTGTATGTCTACACTCATGTAGAGCCTGAAAACCTGAGGTTCCTGGGCTCTTCAGAAAAGCTCTTAAGGACTAAATGGTTCAGTGTGGCACTAAACCTTTTGTCAATTACCAAACAATTATGTTGTCATGTGTTAAACACAAATCATGCGCCAAGACCAGCCTTAGATCATGGATTATACATCAACACAATATTTAGATGTTGTGTTCTTGGTGAGCAGGAAAACAAAATGTGCTGTAACAGTTGTGTGCACTTTCTCAAGAACAGATTGTCTGTCTCTGTGCTTATAGTCCTCGGAAAGATGAGGAGTGCAATAGGAAGTGCTCAGCTCCTGATATCCCAGAAGTTCCAACAGTTCAGGGAGCTGTGTGAGGAGAATCTGGTGAGTCTGGAACACCCTCACTAATTTCTTTTTACCAGATGCATACTTATATTTTTGATAATCAGTTTTTTGACCCTCTAGATATCAAACACAAAGGCCCAATCCTACTACACCCTCGCCCCTGCCACTGGCAGCTTTAATCAAATTGTGGGTGGCAGTGGTTGTTCAGTATGCCTGCTTACACAGACCTGTGTTTGTTACACCAATAGAATGAACTGCTCACAGAAATGTATATGAAAGTATACCTCAAGGAGTTTTATTTCACACTTATTTGTAATAAAAGAATGTAATAATGCAACTGAGGGATACTGAATATATGGATAAATAAATACAAACAGTAGAAATTATTTTTGTCTTTACCATTTTAACAACTTGAATGAATGAATGAATTTGCATAGAAACAAATGAAACAGGTGGCTGGAAATTACAATTAGCTCCTCTATTATTAGTGCAGAATGGCAAGTAAGGAGTATGGGTTGCTTATATTAGCTTATTAAGCACCACTAGTTGCCAGGTAATGAAGCAGTGCTCTTTTTTTATTTGATTGGCATAGTAAAACAAGGGAAATCACCACAGCAGAAGACGGCATTTTAGAAATGTCTTGTCGCATCATAAGCACAATCAACAACTAATGACGTATGAGGGTCCTGAACAGTAATCCCATTTCATAAGGACATCAAAGATTTTATTGACTCTGTACTGAGAGGCAAGGGGGCACTTAATCTTTCTAAATATATCTGCCATGCTAGCTGATGGCTTTGTTGGACTGTCGGTAGGTCAGCCCGGACTGTTACATCTCCATAACTGCTGGATGGTCGGATGGAATTTGTTACAGATATTCATGATCCCCAGAGGGTACTGGTGTGTCAGGTCTTCATTCACTGAGGATAATTGTAACAGTTTCCCCAGTTGCATATTGGGTAAAAAGCTCTTTAGCTATCTGAAGACATTAAAACATGATTGACTAGCAATATGAAATATACCCTTCAGGGGGCTAAGATAAAGCTGACAAAATTTCTCACTTTTGATACACCAGTAATTAAATATACATATTATGTTTTGTATTCTATATTATTTTGCTAACATGTTTTTAGCTGCTCTCCAAACACAGCTGAAGATGACCGAATATATAAAAACTAATTTCATTCATTTTTCTGCTACCTGGCTTTTTTTCTTTCTCCAACTGTCTCTACTGTAATAGAACCCCAACGCCCACCCTCGACCTGTTTCTTCAGACCTGGCTGGATTCTGGGATATGCTTCAGCTTTCAATCGAGAACATAAGCCTCAAATTTGATGAGCTTCACCAGCTCAGAGCCAACAACTGGAGACCCTTGGATCCACCTGAGAGAAAGGTACAAACACAAGCATCCAGTATGATGCATGTCTGACTGCTTGTCCATGATCTGAAAGGAACTTAGGCCAGAGGATACTCGATTTTTGGGGAACGATGCCAGCTCAACAAGAATGTATTTTTCCTGATCCAACATTTTCTTGCAATAAAGTGTCACAAAATTAGGATTAAGTTTTGTGCTTAACAACCAGAAAGCAGATCAGAGAGTTGCAAAATCTGTGTGCCTTTCTGTTTTTAATCTGATGGTATTTCTGGTCCTCAGGCTTTCTTTCAGATCAACAACCATACTCAGAGACAGGTACTGATATATTATATAGGTCCCACCCTGATGACATGTGTGATGGTGTTCAGGCAATAATCTTCAACCACTAGGGTGGGAACAATCATGATGCCATGAGTGTTTTGAAACTTTGAAAAAAGATAAGATACAGCTAATGAAATAAAGAAACACTGATTCTTACCACATGTTAAGATTCAATTGTAACAAATATTTTTGTAAATGCCCTCCCACATCTAATACAATCAGAATACATCATAACATGACAGAATAACTATGCAATGTTATAATCAGCCAAAGACATATCCTGTACAGTTCATGTGGATACCACACTGGTTTCTATGCCAGCTTGATGTCCATAGCTGGCTTTTTGCTGTATTTTCAAAGAGTAATTTAGCTGGATCAAGCAAGTGATTTGGCAGTTGTTGATGACTGGTGACCAGTTTGACATGCCTCTAAAATCCAAGTAAAGTCCAGCAGTAAAGTTGCTGCACTTGGTAACACTCTTCTAATATAAGTGCAGACTGGAAGGGTAGGAGCATGAGTTGCTAATGTTAGTCTTTAAAGCACTGGTAGTGGTTCAGTATTCAAGTAGTGTACTTTTTTACTTGATGACTTGATTAATAGTGTGAAGTTGTCAATGAATTAGACTTGTGTCCATGCCTTAGCATCTATTTACATTTTAAGGATTTATTTACGTTGGTTGTTGTGGGCTGACCTCCAGCAGCTGTAGTAATTATTACAGCTGGAAAGGTGGAAGTGAGGAGAGATGGTCTAAAGAGTGAGAAGTCTGTAAGGGAGGAGGCCTGAGATGGACTTTCAGGACGGTTCGGAAAGACTTTGATATAAAAGACCATTTTTCGGGTCCAGTGTGAAACCATATGTTAACGGTGAGTCCTTTTAACTTACTAATGTAGAGAAGTCAAGTCATATACATATTGTAATGCAAATTACTTAATAAGTAATGTAGGGATACTGTAGGTAAGTTACAAAGATAACAACCCATTTTAACCCGAACTGCAATGTTTTCCAAAAGCAAAAACAAGTAGTTTTTGTTACCTTAAGCTTACCAAACTGTGACTGTAGGTCCAGTATGTTTGTCACTGTTACGCAGGAATGCTTTCTGACACTCTACCTATTCAATTGTTTAGGTATGAGGATGTGTTGGAAAAATGGCAAATGGCATTGCAATAATACCAAGGTTGCCATGTTAACTCAAGAGAAATCATCACAACTGAAAATGCCTGGTCACATCTGTTTACATAAACGCCATTAATGACAGCTGGTGACGTATGATGGGTAGGGCAAAAATTGGAATGCACCATCTGACACAGTGTGGCTTTACATGAACTTGTAAGATTGGTATTATAAGGTAATGTGTGGGGGCCTTTACAGACCATGTTGTCGCTAAAGAATTCATATAAAATATGTCTTCTCCATAAGAGCAATTGTTTAACTTCAACACATGTCCTTTGCACTCTAAAGCTCTTTATTAGCTAATAATTAGATTGTAGTTGCACCTGCTGTTACTGGAAGGAAGTCGTCCTTGTTTGACATGCAATAGTGACAGCAGTCATTCTGACAGATCTAATCTGTGCACAGTTTCCTGACACTGCCTTTAAACGGTGGTGAATTAATGTTGTAAGGAAACAAAAATGGACACATTAAATTTATACCCACATGACCATGAAGGAAGCAAAAAGCTTACATCATCACCTCCTCTCATGGTAGAGTTTGTGCATGCTTGTCTGGCTTGGTCTCTGTGGTGTTACAGATACTCTTGCTTCTGTATATCTTTAAGTGTATCTGTCAATCTCTTTCAGATGTCTTCTGCCTGCTCTCTTTTGGCAGTATCTGTTGTGGCTTTGCATCATTGTGAATACTAACTCTGCTGGCCTCCTCATTTGCTCTCATTGTTGTCTTTGTTCTTTCTTGTGCTTTTTTTTTGTGTTGACAGTGAAGGCGCTTGCAAAAAGCCACGCATCAATCAGCATAACTGCAATGCCAACAACACCACAGGGCCTTGACATCTCTGGGCCTCCATGGATCCATCATGTCTGTCTTTCCATCCATCACTCCATGCTTCCTTCTGGCCGTCCTTCCTTCCTTCCTTCCTTCCCTCTTTCTGACGCCTGCAGCCGCCTTAATATGTGTGGCTTTTTGTTGTGTGTGTAGTAGCCATCAGTGTAAAGATCGAGAATGTTTCTTCTCCACAAATACATTTTTCAGCATGGAGCAGTTCACACAGAGCAGGGGAGATACAATCAGAGAGACATACATTAACACTGAAACAAACAGATTTGAAGGAAAATAAAACCAAAAATGTCAAAACACTGATTAAAAAAAGTTATCGATGCCTTTGAAAGCTTCAGATTGTTTAAGGTCATATCACATACAAACACATTTGACAATAATGTACAGTGGATTGCATATTAGCATACACTGATATTGTTTAGCAGAGAAAATGGAAACAATCCTGTAGAAAAACAAATGTGTCAATCAACACTTGTAGGGAAAGTTTCCAAAATAGGAGCATGTGAAGTAGCTGCAGTATCACTGAAACAGTGTGTGATTCAGTATGTTAAGAAATCATGGAAGATGATCAAATAATTATTATCCAGATTGTCAAATTCAGCTTATCTCTTCTTTACTTAGAGTATTCATGGTCAGGTATACATTGAAGCAATAGCTAACTGGGTAACACTTTGTAATAACCATCAGTAATAAATGGTGAGACTGTAGTTTACTATGAAATGCTTTATAAACCAGTTATCAGCTGTTTGTTGTCAAAACATTTGTTAAAACATCGGTTGCAACCAGTAAACAATGTATTTAGAAATTGTGTGTAAAGCATTGCATTGTTTCAGTCAAATAACTATGAACTAAAGTTTAATCAACTTTATATTTAGCGTTTATTAATGATGGTTATTGCATGCCATACCATCTGCTGCATTAAAGGTGGCAGTACCAATGGGCATCACAGACATATGCACACACACACACACACACACAAATATAGGTCTGTCTTTTTCCTGAAATGTTCTCCCCTCCCTCCCCCCACCGTCCTCTCCCATCAGGAGAGGCGTCTTCCACCTCCAGTGCCAAAAAAGCCACCCAAGGGCCCCCACCACCACCCGCCTCTGGCCAGAGATCGTTCACTGGAGAGCTCAGAGAAACAGCGGCAGGAGGCCAGGAAGCGCCTGATGGCTGCCAAAAGAGCTGCATCTGTACGGCAAAACTCAGCCACGGAGAGCGCTGACAGCATTGAGATCTATATACCTGAGGCTCAGACACGGCTATGAGGACATTACCAGGGGCACACACGGGGCTGACAAGCAGTACTACACTAAACACAACACAACAAAGAAATGTATGGTTGTCCACACCAACGCACAGTAGGGGTGTAACTGAATTAGATGCATTATTTGGATATGCACATCTTGTGACTTGACTCCTTGCACTTTTGTTTTAGATATAGCTGCACCACAGTACACAAAGCAGCACAGAATAAAAGCATGTCAGGCTGTAAACTTCTACAAAGTAGGTCTTGTCTGAAAATGACTGAATGACTGAATCAATTGACCATAACCTGTCAGAGCTGTCCAAATCTTTGATCCACCAAGATTTTATAGTTTAGACCCAAGATTTATACACAAGCAGCATATCTGTATTGTTGAAGTGCTGCATTGGAATACATTCTAGTAGTTGAGGGCAATTATCACATTTTGTAAAGCCACACCTTCAGCGCTGCTACAGTGTTCTTCATAATATGTGGACCCATCATTAGACAAAATCACCCCCTACTTAAGTTGAAACAAAACCCAGGTGATCTAGCTTCAGCCACATTAGATTCCATATTTTCTCAGCACTTGAGTCTGAACATGCTCATGATCACGATCAGAAGAGTTAAAGCAGCAACCTTGTTGTCTCCTACTTGGTTAATGTTAGAGAAAGACTGCACTGGTTAGTGTTAAAGGGGCAATTTGTAAGATATGGACAGAATTTATGTTTCATATATTAAAAAATGTGAGTATGGAACAGCAATGTAGATGTTATGTCAAAAACATCTATGTACAGTTATGTCTACTGAGGAGATATCTGCAGGGATGTCTGCTGAGGTTAGCATGCTGACCAGCTAGCCCAATCCTCTCCTGTCTCCTAATACCATTTTGTACCACAATAGGTGCCAGTCTGATAGCCCCCGTAGTTTCAGCTGGGAGATGTAGGCGAGCGATGAGTTTGCTACTTATTCTAATAAGTAAACAAAATAATCTGTAAGATCTATGGCCTGAGCGGGAGAAACACTACTGCGCATATTCAGTGAGCCGCATAACCACAAACTAAACCCAGAAGTTAAAAGCGTTATTTGCAAGCATTTCTTATGGGACTGAATAGGCTATTTTTGGGTTCACTATCCAATAGCATTATGTCAGACGCCAGCTTATAGGGCCACTTAGCTCCATGGCTAACTGAGCTACTTTCTAAGAGCAGCTAGTCACTACAGCCAAAATATAGCAACGACAAAGAATATAGTGAGCATCAGTAAACGGTTATGCTCTCCCCTATAGTTTTTTAACTACCTTCAGTTTCTGGCTATTTCTTACAAATTACCCCTTTATGGCATCGGTATGCTTAAAAGAAGGTCCTTGTTGGATCATCTATGTGTGTCTGAATACAAGATCAGGGGGGCAATTGGATGCACAAAGGAGAAAACTATGATGCACAGCATGGAAAAGTTAGAAGCACTTCGACATTAGACATGGTCACATAAGCTAGTTTGTTTAAAGCTTTGAATACTGGCTGTAGAGTAGATGTCATCCAGCAGGCCTCTGGTGTCAAAGACGTTTTGTGCACCCAAGAGTCCACAACAGTTTACATGTTGATATGCTGCAGAGAGGTGGAGGATTGTTTTCAGGTTTGACTTTTTGTAGATGCCGAAGGTTTTGTCTGTGAGTCTTGTAATATTACACAAACATGTACATGTACAGGAGTGAAGGACAACCTTACACACACACATACACACACACACACACACACACACACACACACACACACACAGTAGTAGACACACAATCATTACCCTGTGTCATATGAAAACCCTCACATAAGTGTACTGCACACATCAGCACTCACAGGTAATTCTTTCAGGTCTTGTGGCTGTATGAACACTGCAGGCTGTTAATATATAAACAGTGTTTCTCTCTTCCCTCTGAAGAAGAGAACGCCATGATCACTGTTTATCTTTCGTCCTCCTGTCCATCTCCACACTCAGCTCTTTATTGAACATATGAGCCCCGCCGATCATTGTTAGTAT
The DNA here is from genome assembly GCA_963678695.2 of Diplodus puntazzo. NCBI lineage: Eukaryota > Metazoa > Chordata > Actinopteri > Spariformes > Sparidae > Diplodus > Diplodus puntazzo. The sequence continues at coordinate 28,691,759 of OZ023166.1, read as the reverse complement.
GATCACTTTTATCTTTCACAGCTCTATTATTGGCTCACAAGAACTCTTAAGGGGCACAAACAGGAGCCATCAGACAGCTTTTAACAGTGTTTTCTATTCTTGTTCAGAATCAAAATGGAGATCTGTTTTAAAACTGTCTGATGGCTCATGCCCTGTTTTTAATTTGAAAATTTAGTTTTCAATGACCAAAACTACAAAAATTACATTTGTAAATAAACAGAATTTTAACCCTGCTTGTGTCACACAGAAAGCCATCAAGTGAATTATTAAGTGTTGATACTGTCAGAGACACTGTGTTATTGGGGAAACAATACCTATCATGCTGGGAAATGATCTGCTTTGGGCGTTTGGATGATCACCGACTGTGCATAGGTCACACACTGGTTCTCCTCTTTGTTTTGATCCTAACGTCCCTTCTCCCTCTTGGATATCAAGATGATTTGTCATTTACACTAAAGCAATACTTTGTTCAGGTAGTGACCTTTAAATTAATGCTCAAAGATGTATTATATAACACAAGACCCAATGATTAATTGGATGGAACGAGATATTTCATGGCATCTCTGAAGTAGCTCCTCTAGTTGTTTGATGGAAATATTTTTATTTTAACAATGTTTAAATGCAGTGTTTTTTCATTGGATAAACACATAGATAATAAGAAGGACTGAAACTGCCTGAGACTTAAAATGAATAAATGGCCCAATAAATACATGTTATGCCAATAAATGCACCAAAGATTATATCAGAAATAAATGAAGGCATTACTTAAAGACATGTGACATTATAACTCTGTATTAATTTGCTTGTTTATGTATTTATTTTTACTTTATTAGGATTATTTTTTTATTATTGTTTTTTTTAAACAAATGGGAAAATGAACAAACATGGAATTTAAGAAATAGGTCAATAAATATAGCAGCAAATTGAAAAAGAAATATCAATTTATGGCTTTCGTAAATGATGCAATCCCTACATTTATTGTTAGTAATATTTGTGGTGCATTTAATATAATAATAATAATCTAACTTGTTAATTGAGACATTTATTTTTTTATTCTTCTATTTGGGCAGTATCAGTCCTCCATACTTTTAGATTTAAAAAGATTGTAATTTGAAACTGGTAATAAGACAGATATGATCTTCTGGAAGAAATAAAATATCAAAGCTGTATGTCTCGTGTTGTTATAAAGCCATCAGACAAAAAGGGCTATAAATCTAGCCATTAGTAGTAATCCAGTAGATGACAAACAAGAGCATAAAGGGACCTGGGGTTAATTCAAAGGTTTCGAACAAAATGGCAGACTGAATGATTTTCAGAAGTATTGTTTCAGTATTACCAATTACACAACAGACTACAGTGCATCTTTTGACCAGTTTTTAAATCTTACAGTAAAGTTGGGGTGATATGATGATGTCTGAAACAGCCTGACATTTTTATCTGCTGTATAATATTTCAAACTTTTTTACACTGATGTAATGGTTTTTGCTCCAGGAGGCAGGTTTGAGTAAAACATTCTGCTCCAAATGTTAATGAGAGGTAACTGTATTCTATTGACTGAAGGCCTGGTCACAGCAAACATTGCCACACATTCTTTCACATTCCAATGTGATTGCAGGCAGTGGCACAGGTTCACCATTCGCCGTATCACCAACACAAATGCCAACCATGAAACATGAAGAATCTGCTGAGCTAAAAAGATGGCTTCCTTCATTTTGGAATCTGTATCTGAATGCAGTATCCTCATCAGAGGTCAGGAGAGTTTGCCATAAATGGTGTCTTTGAACTCACTTTGACTATACCCTTAAGGAGTTTTTTTAAGGGCAAATGTTCTTTTTTTTAATTATTTTTATTTTTTTTTATTATTTTTTTTTTACTAAAGCTTATCTTTGTTCCTGTGTATGAAAGAATTGAAAGAATGGAAACCATTGCACCGTTCCATAAAGTAAAGGCTTACTGACCTCCAAAAATGAGAGGTTTATCATTGGAATTAAGTAGCAATTGATAATTCAGTTTTTGTCTGTGAGTGTGTCATTTTCATGAATCACAGTGTTTGTCTGGACTGGATGACAAACCTTTCCTTCGCCATCAATCTTGTGCATTAGTCACCTGAATAGACACTGTGGCTGGATGACAGAAATACAATTTGAAATAGCCTTGTTTTGGTTAAAGTTACAAAACTAAAACATATCTTTGCTTTTTGTTTTTGTTTTAAAGACATGCGTTCAGCAGTCCACAGTAGATAAAAAGACATTCCGTTTTTTGATTCAGGTATCTGGTATGTACATTTTTCCGCAACATTATTGACTTTTGTCTCCTCTGCATAAATCGCTGAAAGGAAAAATAATTTCTTGAATACTATGCAAGCAAAGATACCATTGCTTTATATATTTCTCCAAAATATGATATTTAACTTCCTGACCAGACAGACCTGTAATGTACAGCCTGTTCTCACCCCCAGTGCGTTAAGTTGGAGCAGCATGGTTAATGGCCTCACACATTTAGGTCTGACAGTGTAGTTACCCCTCTAGTGCCACTTGTGACTTAGAGTCAAGACTGATTAGTTTTTTCGTAAATAAGTTATTTAACATTCGTAATTGATGCATCATAGTACAAGGCCGATGACCAAGCTGCTATATTTGATGAGTTGGGAATAAGAAAGTGGTGTAATATATGCCTCTACCGCTTCAAATGATCATGATTGCACCCATTATGGTATATTTAAATATCATTCTTACAATGAATATTAGCGTAGTTTAATATCTGAGCATTTTAAGTCCAACACAATTATAAATCATATCCTGAAATCTTCATCTTTTTAAATGAAATCCAGCTGTCATTTCTGCTACTGCCACTTTTAAGAAGCACCCCAGTGACTTTAAACATGAAAGTCAGTTTGCTCATAGTTTTGATTATCACTTATCCTATGAAAAACCATAGTGCAATGTCTTCTGTGTCTTTGAAGGATGTCACAGTGATTTCATCAGGGTTTCCTCAGTTTGAGCTCAAAGACTACAAGTTACAAAAGAAGCATTTGTAACTAACTGATGATGTAGAGTTCGAAAGATGTGTGTGTTTGCCAGGCAGTATGAGTCTCACAAGTTGCAAATTATGGGAAATGTAGGATCCATAGTCTATAGTCAGGTTACCTCAGCCTCGGCGACTCCAGATTTTTATTTTTATTTTTTTAATTTGTCCCCCCACTTTTATGCAAATGAAAAACTAAATGGCTGGAGTAGAAGAAGAAAAAACTCACAGATCAAGCAAAGAAACAAACAAGAAGCAACTAAAAAGCACACCAAACGTACCTGCATTTAGCTTGGAATTTTCACTATCTGTATGTTCATACAGTAAACACACCAACCGAGGACTGGCTTTGGTCACAGAGGTGAATCAATGTGCAGTACAGATGAGAAACTGCTGTCAGTTACTGCTACACTTTAATAGACTCTCTGACCAGAGTAATAAAATACCATAAGAAGACATTACAAATCCATCAGGAATTCAAATTCCATATTTCAACTCCACACCTGGTTTCAACGATGTCAAAGAAAACATCTTTGCGGCCAAGATGATTTTCTTTGAGCCACTAAATGTTGTTTATCTGTGATAATACCATTTATACTATAATACTACTACTACTACTTATGACAACATTTATTGTGATGACCTCTTATATAACTGCCATTCATTTCTCCAGAGCAAGACTCTGGAAATCAAGAGTAGAATTTACAGGATTCTGTAGACTATTCTAATATGATGATGATGATGATGTGTTGTTGATGAAAGTATTCTGTATTTATTTTCTTCTTTTGTAAAGATTAGTTATGTGTGTGTGTGTATGGGGAGGGCATGTAATTTTGTACAGGAGCAGATTACCTCTGTGTTTAAATGATGATGACAGTGACAATGAAAGTGAGCCATATTCAATGTGAAGAACCCTTCTTATCAAGAGGAAAGGGCCATACGGATGCTGAAAGTTTTGTTTTTACATTTACAATTTATTGAATCATTTTTTTAGTGTTACAGTAGCAAGCTTACTGTCTGTGTGTTTGGGAGGAACAGTAGAGCGGAAACAACATAACACGAATGAGAACCAGGGGAAACAGGAAGATAAGCACATAGGCAATCTCAAGTCTCTGTATCAGGATCTTGAATCGTATAAAATGAAAACATTCAGACACGATGACTCTCACTAGAGTAGAACACCTGGCTTCCTTGTCTGATAAAAATGGTTGCCAGTTAATGGCCAAACTTTATATCTGTGGTGTCGAAATAGACAAATGTGACTAAAAACTGTGGAGGACCAGGGTTGCCAATGCTGAAACATTTTTTTTATCAAACTGACATTTTTTTTCATGTAAATGTTAATTTGTGAATGTGTTATTAATTAAATTAATATGTGAATTTATAAAATGACTGCCAAAAAAATTAACTCCGTTGACAGATGATTTCACAGATCACTCGAAAAATTGCACAATTCTAATTTAAATTAAATAAAATGTGATGAAAATGGACGTTATGTTTCCAAAATGGCCAAAACTGTGCCATCAAAAATTAGAAAAAGGAAATTGCAAACTAGAATTTACAATTAAAAAATGTTTAATAATGAGCTATTTAAAAATAGGCACGCTCTTTTGACTAATGTCTTTATTGTCACAATGTGGTCACATCAAATATTAAAAACAGGATCTGAAATGTTTCAGCATCAAGCTTTCGGCAAAGGCAGGTTTTCTGATTTTTTGAGTCTAGTTGTGTTTTTCACATTCTTAAACGCCTTTCCAAAGAGCACCTCAGACAATGACTGAATTTGAGTGCACTTACCTAAATTTAGCTCGTCCTGCAAATTGTAATGAGATACAACTTTTTACAGAAGAAAAAAGTCATTTCATTTAGAAAATGAAATAAAAAAGTATTTTCTTATGGTAATTAGCCAAAGGACCAAACTGTATATGTTTGTTTTTTTTCCAATTTGAAAACATTAAGTCCATTTTTACAGTTGTTATCAGCTTCTCCTGGTATGCTTGACAATTATTCATCAATAGAATTATCAAAACATTCTGGCACTGATTAGAGATTTTATGACATGAAAGTTAAACACAATTTTTAAATTGAGCTTTAAATGTAGTCATACATAATAAACGCACTAATGGAAAATACAATTGAATTTTTGTAATGATTTTTGTAATGATTTAACATTTAAATTTATATTTAATTTATAACATTTAACATTTAACATTAAAGTTGGCAGTCCTGGACTTCCATAGAACCGCCTTGGATGTAATGCTGCTGTAATTTCAACCAATGGTATGCTTGAGCTAGCCTTGTGTGCTTTCTTTTCCTCAGGAAGAGAGGGGAAACGTAGTCTATAAAATCAGGGTCTCCCAGACGTGGTTGTCTGTTACTCAAATGTGTGTTTGTGCGAGAGTCTATTTGTTATCAAGTTTGTCTGCGTTTCATATGTATATATGACCATAACTGAAAATGCACTGTGGGTGTGTGAGGTCTCTATAAAGTGCTTCCTGAGTCCCTTGTTTTCTATGTCAGGCCTTTCCTCAGTACGGTCTAGTAGCCTCATAGAATCATTCTGTATATGAACTCTCAGCTCATACATGCGACAGATCTCCTGTGTTTGTACAGAAAATAGTTGAGGATGTTTCATGACGCATGCAGACACAATATTAGTACTTATGAATCTATATCTCAGTTGAAAACATGTATTTGGTTTATTTACGCCCTTATTTATTGATTTTTTTTAAAACTATGAGATTCTGTTGAAGTGGTCTGTCATGCTCTTCTGATCTTATGTTGTATTGTAAAGAGATGATTATATGTCCATAACTATTGATAAACCCATAATAAAATTAACTATCAACTCTTCTACCATGACAGATGTCTGTACCTATTTGTATCACTGGAAGTGGAGGAGGAGATTAAGGTCAGGCTTCTAATATTGTTTTTCCCCTCAGAATTCAGATTTTTCTTCATCAGAATTCAGAGATGAAAGTCCGAATTCTAACTTTTAAATCAGAATGTTGAGGGGAAAAAAACTTTCTTTTTCTTTTCCGTGCATTTAATCCTCTTCCATGTATTTACAACACATGGTTTGCATGGATTAGATTAGTTTCCAAGGTGGAAAAGAGAGAAGATAATTCCTGGAGACATCAAGTGGATAGAATCATCAAGGAGGGGCAGCTGTATTTGCATAGAACCGTCCAACCTGCTTTACATATGGCAAAAAAAAGCACCTTCAAACACATCAAAAAGGTCGGATAAATAATTTAAAGTAAAATGTTATTAGATATATTTGGACATTTAAATAATCTGCAGAATCTTTCCTGCAGTAACAAACTGTCCCATACTAAAGAAGATAACAGCTACAAAAATGTTCAATTCTGCCTCATATTTGTTTACAGTGTACCATTATATCTTGAAAAAAGACAAGGCACTCATTTTGCATTCAAAGCATTTACTTCATCAGTATATAAAACTAATGTAGTTAGTCATACTGTATGTATGTTCATATATCACAAGTACAAGAACCTATACACAGGGATCAACATAGTAGCTAATGTACTGATTCCACAATGTTTTGAATATGACATGTCTACGTCTACAAGATATTTATCGAAGATGTTATGGATGTTAAACAATTGTATCAAACATAAGGAAAAGAACAATTCAATCTTTACTTTTTTTTTTAAAGATGGCATTGTCTATTAATCAGTCAGTCCCACACTCCAATATAAGGTATCACGACAGTTTGCCCTCAGATTTGCTTTGGACATGTCCTTAAGGATTCTCCTTGCTTTAAGAGTCGGTCCTCAACACCTAGGTGGAACAGTCAGAGCTCCAAACATTCCCCTGCTCAGTTTTCTGACCAAGTTGCCTTATAAGGGTTACTTGTTAGGGATTTTTGGGCAGTTTATCTAGAGAGTTACTTACAGCCATCTGGTTGCTGGTTAGTTCCTGTTTCAACATGTCTATGCCATCTTTGTGGTTCTTCTCTGATTAATAATTGATGGACAGAAGCATGACACATAATGAAATATGAGCTGCCTGTAAACCCAGAGGACAACCAACCAACAAGATTATATTTTGAGTACAATTAATTGGATAGTGAATGGATGGAAAAGCCGAGTGTATGCATGAAGCTTCCATTTATTTGAAAAAGTACAGCAGGCATTTTTAGTTCTAGGAATATCAAAATATTGTTAGCTCATGTCAACGCTTTAGGTTAATGTGATAACTGCAGCCTCTGTGTGCTGTTGTAGAGGATTTAGAATTGTATAACCACAAAAAAGGCACATATATGCAAACACAAAATCACAAAAAGCATTTTTTCATTTAAAAAACATTTCCAAAGTGAGGCTTTTTCCCCTCTCTGAGCAACACAGAGACTAACGCACGGTTTTATAACTAGCAGATTGGATTACTGTAATGCTCTCCTTTCTGGTCACCCAAACAAGACAATAAATCAGCGCACGCTACACCTATTTTAAAGTCTTTACACTGGTTGCCTATTAGTTTTCCTATTGATATTGAAGTTACTTTATTTCTTATAAGGCACTACGTGGCCTCGCACTAGACTAGATCACACAAATGCTTTTAATTTATGAGCCCCTCAGATCATCCACCTCTTCTCTCTCAGTGGTTCCACAAAGCAAAACAGAAGCATTTGGTGATGCTGCTGCCTGCCAGAGAATCTGAGAGGAGCTGGAAATACTGATCGTGAACTAAAAACCCATCTATATAGTCTGGCTTGAACGTAGTGTCTTATAATTATAATAAACTTTTTACATACATTTTTTGCATGCAATATTTTATTTTGCTTATTTTTTTTTATTATTTTAACTTTTCACTCTTATTGCAGTTTGATGTGCATTAGTCTCTAAACCTGTTTTTATACCATGTTTTTTTCTTTTTCAATCACTTGTACAGCACTTTGGATTGCCTTTGGATTTGTTTGAAAAGTGCTATATAAAGTTGAAACCAGAAGTGTATGTATAAAAAGACACGTAACCTTTTTTTTTCTCACTGTCTGACATTAAATCAGACTAAACTCTTCCTGTTTTTGATCAGTTAGGATTACCACAATTATTGATATTTGATGAATGCCAGAATAATCATATTGTTTTTTATGACATTTTATAAGTAATGTTTCATTTTATTTTGCAGTTAAGAAATTCAAAATCCTCCCCACAGCAGCATCCCTAAAGCTTTGATTATCATGACGCCCTGAAGTGTTGGCAGGAAGCAACAATATTTTGATATTCCCACAACTAAAGTGGAAACTTCCTGCTTACATTGGCGGTAGAGAAAAGGTCGACACTAGTCTTTCACATGGATTATGTGGTAACTTTGCTCATATTTAAATTATATGTTAGAGGTTAGTTGCTGGAATGAGAAAGTTCTCCTTATTGCACTACTAAAATGCGATTGTCTGAATGTCAGTATAGAGATGGTCGGTTAAGAGTGCTGAAACGAGATGCAAACATCAGCATGCATCCTAAATCTGAACATGTTCTCCCCTGTAACCACATGATGGCGGTAATGCACTGAGGAGTAAATAACTCACAATGAGAACCAGGGTTAAACAGATTGTCCTCCGGAGGGACCCCAGCACCACAAAAGAGACAGATGGATCCAGTATTTGGCTCTTCATTTTCTCCATGTGTTAGAAAAATCATTCATTTATAAAATGTATTCAGAATTGTATTTCTCTCTGATGTCAGTCTCTGATCTTTTTAATTTGTTTTGTTGTTGCTTTTTACATTAGATGGCATTATCCTTTAGTGGCCTATTTTTTGGAATATTTAATCCGTTATCTTCACAACAGCAACATTTAACAGATGATTAGGAGGAATCTTACCTTCAAACTAGAAGTTGCTGTCTTTTCAATCACACACACCAGTGATGGCACTAAGTGCAGCATCCACGAAATGTTAAAATGTTGTTAAACCTCATTATGATGGGATATATATTCCGGGAGGATGTGAGTGATTAATGCATCTCTATAACAGAGCTCGTCTTTTGGGGAAATGTAAGCATTTATTTGCATACCTCACAATATTCTACCTATCTTTATGTGTGTGTGTGTGTGTGTGTGTGTGTGTGTGTGTGTGTGTGTGTGTGTGTGTGCATTGTTGCATAAATACAGTTTTTAATTATGTGTTGTACTGAGACGTCAGAGCAGCCCACTTTTCTTTTTCTTCATTTCATGGATGTCCAATTTGAAGTGTTTGCTGCTGTAAACCTTCAAACACTCACTTATCCACTCACCCCCGTGTGGATGAAAAGTCAGGTGAAATCTTCCTGAAGCTTCACAGCAAAACAAAGCAAAACTAAAAAACGTAATGAAATAAAAACAGCTTGTCTGGTGTAATCTAAGTCTTCGGAAGCCCAGATATCCCAAATTGATTTGGAAGGACGTTATTTACATCATCTTTGTGGGTTTGAGCTGGTACAGCCGCCAACCCCACAACCTCCTCCAGAAACCTGAGTGTAATCTTTGACCACAATTTACACTTTGACTCATACATAAACAAACTTGTACAATTCTGCATTTTCCAACGCCGGAACATCTCAAAAATCAAAGCGATGCTAACGACCAGCCATCTTGAACTTCTAATCCACACCCTGATTTTCTCTCGCCTTGACTACTGTAATGCTCTCTTCACCTGTCTCAACCGTGCAGCCCTGTCTCGCCTGCAGCTTATACAAAACGCAGCAGCCAGACTATTAACCAATACCACAGATCCCACATCACACCTATCCTTGCATCCCTTCACTGGCTCCCAGTAAAATGCAGAATAGACTTTAAGACATTACTCCTCACATACAAGGCCCTTCATGGTCTTGCCCCTCCCTACATTGCTGAACTCCTACACCCTCACTCCACCTCTAGACCACTCAGATCTTCCGACCTAGGCCTCCTATCTATACCCCGGTCCCTCCTCAAATCTAAGGGTGACTGCGCCTTTGCCGTCAGGGCCCCATCCCTCTGGAACAGTCTACCCTATTCTGTCAGATCAGCTGAATCACTAAATGTCTTCAACAAACTTTTTAAAACCCGTGTCTATCGTCTTGCATTTCCTACAACTGAACTGTAATTTTTCTTTGCACATATTTGTACATGTATGTTTGTTTTACTTCATCTTGTTGTTTACTTTTATGTTTGTTTTTAATTATGTTTTTACTTATGTTTTATGTTTACTGTACCCTGTACAGCACTTTGCAAACTTTGATTTGAAAAAAGTGCTATATAAATAAAAACTTACTTACTTACTTACTTACTTACACCAGATGGGATGGGATTAACACTAACACAGCAGTTTAACAGCTATGGTGAAGGTTTTGAAAAAAAAAGTGTTTAAAATTGAAATTAGAATTGTGAATTTATGCAAACTTAAACTTAAAATGGCCTCACAGTGGGTTTGGTTCAGAAGTGGTGCAACACAATGACTGCCAATGTCAACGAAAATCAAGTTAGTTCTAGCATCTCTGGGGACTAAATGAGTTAAAACAAAAATAACAACAGCTTAAATTATTTTTAATCTGTAAAAAACAAAGGTAACATCATAGGCAAACTCCAGGGCAAAGGAAAGTCAAAGCAATCGCCCCAGTAGCACTAGAACATTAAAGAACAACATGCAGAGAGATTTTAGCAAGAAAAGCAACCTGAAACAATAACAGCGAGGGGGACATGCTCCTCCACCCCCATGGAAATGAAGCCATTGTTGGTAAGAAATGTTCACGTTGTAGTGGATAGTGGATATCTGAGGATTTGTTAGAAACACAGTCATCCAGGAAGAGGCTGATCTTAAGATGACCTCTTCAACTTCATAAACTTGTTAAGTGGCTACTCATCTGGACCCCCTCAGCAATCAGCCCTTCAGTGAAAGCTGTCATCCTGAGGTTATCAATGGCCCCCAGTACTGTATATCTACTGAAAATGTGTTGTTTGTCCCTTGTTCTCCAAGTGCAATGATAGCATGTAATTACCCTTTTGCCTCTAGAACCTCTGTTTCACCTAGATCATGATCACATGCAGAGCACTTTTAGGATTTGGAAAAAGATTGGGATTTGGTAGGCATGGAAATCCTGTAATTGGCTATTATTGCCCCCTCTAGTGTGTCTGTAGATGCGGTTACATGGTCACATTATATGTACTTTCGGTTTGGATAACAGGTCACTGCTCAGTCTGATTTTTAAATGACAGTGGACACTGCTATGTGATGAGTCAGCACAGTCTTATCTGTACTCATTCTGCGTTCTATGCATTGTGTTTGAATACAACAGCTATTGCCATGTTGATACGTTCTTTCATCTGTGCCATCATCTTTGTGTAGATGTATGCCTCTTATGTGATTAAGCACACACGATTTAGCTCTTTAAAAGTAGCAGCAGTACAGAAGCTTGAGGAGAAGTGAGTCAATGGCCATAACAGTACAAACAACATGAAATATCGAAACTAATATACAGTGTTTATAAATGGGAGATTATTAAGCTGCAAAAGCTGATTTAGTGAAGCTTTAAATAGTTCCCCCTTTTTTAAAAAAAAACAACTAAAAAAGCATGATCTTCAGCTCCTTCCACAAATGTTCTTTTGGAGTTGTCTGGTGGCCATTTCAATGCCTTTATTTTCTTCCTCTGGCTCTCCTTTGATGTATGTTTGACCTGCAGGAAGGTCCACTCACATCTCATCTCCATCATCCAAGTGGATTTCAAGAGATTTTTCTCAAGAATTTCCAGGTTCTAACTCCATTCAGTGGAGTGCACTGCCTATTGTTTTCTCTTTGATGACACATGCTGCCTCCAAGTCCTTTTTGAGCTATGTTTGAATGGTCCTTGGCATTTTGGCTATTATTACAACTAACTGTTGATAATGGTCCCAATGGCGCTTCTGGGAACATTCAGAAGTTGCAAAATCTATCAGTAAGTGCTTCAGCAATACTATTCAACATTTTTGTAGTGAAGGTCTAGACACTGTGGCAAACATCAGTGCATACCTGTGATGAAAGGACTGAAAGCAGCACATGGGACCATCTCAAATTAGCTTGGGGCCACTGCTGGTATTTTCATCGCATAGGAGGGCCACTAAAGCATGAGCGAACAGTCCTCCAACTATGCTCAGACGGGCAGCTTGGCTAGACCAGGATGAAACAACACATCCTCCAAGAAGATGAAGTCTAGGTTGACAACAAGGAATACAGTACCAATGGGGTTTTCTCAGAGGATTCAAACTCTTAGCTGAGTTAGCAGCTAGGCCAATGGCAGTTTCAATTAGCAGCATAGGAATCACTTTAACAAAAAAGCTATCAGTATCTGTCCATCGGGAAATGTCATAAATCGCCTTAGTACTTTACAGACTCTTCCATTGTCCACTCATGAAAATTGACATACAGTCAAGGACCCTATAGATCCCAGTTGAGGACCATAGACCCCAGTCAATGACCTGTACAGTCCTGTCAAGGACTTTTAGATCCTCATTGTACCCACTCCAAGATCTGTAGCACCTCTTAAAATTCATTTAAAGACCCTTATGGAATCAAGTGAAGGACCCCAGAACCTCCTCACTGACACCTGGGAGCACTTCAAGGGCCTAAGAAGTTTCCTCGAAGTATACAGTTTTCCCCCAAAACCTGTCAACTACCTTCTCTTTAATGTAATTATATCCACATTTGCATTCAGGACTTTCCCCAGACTCTGCCTTGTTGCTTCAAGAGAAAAGCAGACAAACAGTTGAGCTGAGTTGTTCCTGCAGGACGCTCAGAAATCTCTGTTAATCTTCTTCAATCCTCCCTGCAGCCGACAACAGCCCCCGGGCAGAGCTGGACTCTCTCCATTCTCCTGACATATTAGCCTGGCTCTAAGTCTGGAGCCACCAGATTAACGCCCAAATCAATTAGAGCCAGTAGCAGATGAGTCAATTAACCCCCCCCCCCCCCCCCCCCCCCGCTTCCTGATCCCAGTCCTCCCACCCAACTGCACTATCAAGGACTTTTAAGGATTATGATACAGATTTCAGTAATTTTTATGTTTGACATCTTGTAGGGGAAAGGAAATTGGAGGGGTGTTTGGGCTCTTTGTGAGCGTGGTGTTTGCTTAGAGGTTAAAGAGACACAGTAGTGACACCAAATGGCAAGATTGTCTAAATGTGTCTGGGTGGGGGAGGAAGGCGAAATGACCCCCCGTCCTCCAACAGCTACTGTCAAGGTGTCCTTGAACAAGCATTGAGTCTCCAACTGGGCAAAAGAAGCTGTTTCCTGTTTAGAAATATGACATGAAGCAAAAAGTCTTATCAAAATATTTTGATTTTGTAGGCGTCTCTCAATCACGTTATTTAGGCTATGTTTAGTCTTGTTCACTGACTGTCTTCCTCCTCCGCTGACTTTCTCCCAGAACTCCTAGGTGACTAAATGAAACACACTGTTACCTTGAATTAAAACTTGAGATTTTTCTGTTTTTAAACTGATTTGGAAATATGTAGGATAATGTCAGTACACAACTTAAAAAAATATGATATACCGGTATATATAAAAATATTTGTTTTTCAACAAAACATTTCTGGAACATCAAAACAGCATTGCAGGATTTTTCTAAACAGATGAAGCAGCTGCGGACTTTTAAAATGTAAAAGAAACAAACAAACAAACATAAATGTCGCCTCTAGAGCTTGTAAGCTAAGTCAGCAGGAAACCCCAAGATCCTAAAATTGATTTGAAAAGATTTTATTTACACCCTGGACACATGGTCAAGCTCATGCAACCACAATTTTAGCTTAGCAGCTGCAGTGAAGTTTTAGGCTTACAAAGAATAAAAAAACAACTACTTAAGATCTATTTGGGATCTTGGGGCTTCTGTTTCGTCTTGTGTATTGTTTTTTGGTCCCCAGCTGCTTAAGTTGTTTTGCTGTGAGCTCCAGACATGTTTTGTGGACTATGAAACTTCGACTAACTTTCATCAGGGGGTGAGTAGATATTGAAGAATTTTTAATTTTTAAGTTGAACTGTCCCTTTAATGTCTAAATGTAAGGATGTAAGTAAATCTTTAAGTTCAGCCTACATGTTGTATTGACTTCTTTGGATACAATGAAAAATAATTATCTGTGAGACCTTAAACGTTGAGTATATAACGATCCTCCTCCTCCTACTACTACTACTACTACTACTACTACTACTACTACTACTACTACGACGACGATGACTAATAAAAGGGACGTCCGGGATTTATTAATTGATTTAGTTGAGCCACTGAATTGTAAATGAGATGGCCTTTTATACAATCAAATGGAATTACTGAGGACATTCACTGTGTTGACAGCTTCCTTTTAACTGGTTTCCAAATCATTAAAGGTGAATCAACAACACTCAAAGTGTTTGAATGAACAAACAAAAACAATTAGAAAAACAAAACACAAATAGAACCTTCAAGAGGGGAGGAATTATCGCATAATTGCGACTGTATTAGTTTAAACTACACATATAAAAAAAGGACGCTGACAATAAATTGGTGGATCTGTCATTATTAATATGTGTGTGTGTGTGTGTGTGCGTGTGTGCGATTTGTGTCATGTTTACTGCTTCTTTTTACTTACATATGTTCCATTGTTGCTGTTCCTGAGTTTTGACAACATTTATCCCTTGATAAAGTTTTCATTAGGGTATTTTTTCATGTAACTGACTGTCTCAGTTTTGTATAACAGCCATCATTAATATATGGTACATTTATACTCAATTCAACTTTAGTTAATAGTCATTTGACTATTAACAAACAATACATTATAGACATTTTTGAAGCAGCTGTAAAGATTCATAAACATCAAACACAACATGATGATTATAGATCGTACCTTTACAATAAACAATTGCTTCATAAATGATTTATAAAGAATATCATAGTTAACAGTCAAATCAGTATCAACTTAAGTTTAGTGAACTATAAACTTACCCTTTATTAATAATGGCTGATATTATAGTGTTACCGGTTTTGTGAGTTGTACACCATATATATCATTCTAGGTTACAATGTTTTTGATTAAGGATTTTGTGTTAAAAATAAAGTTTACTTGAGTCTACTATTATGGTATGCTCTGTACACAAGTGTCAGTATGTGCATACATCATGATGTGTGCTATAGAAGTCTACCTCACAGGCCTGATGTCTTTAGTCAAGTTGACCAGCAGCACTGATATCAAGTCCTTAACGTGGACCAACAGTGCACAGTCGTTATTCTCCACAGAGAACACTTTGATTTGTCTGTTAGTCTGCAGAGTGGCAGCCCACCTGACGTCTGTCCACGAGCTGTTCGCGTCCAGCCTGCATGTGGTAGGATTCCCAGGCCTCTCCAGTGCTAACATGGCAGCTTGCATGCTGACACCCTGTGACCTGCTTTCAGCAGTGTTTGGATTTGTATGTTTGAGTGTAGGACAGACACACAGAGAGAGTGGAGCTTAATGCCAGCGCACCAACATTCAGTTAACAGGTGTAAGAATGATGATGATGGTGGCTGTATTGGACAGTGTTTGTGGTTGAGTGCAGTTTGCTTTTCTTGTCAAAGTCCAGCAGCTATCAGTTCAAGACTGAAGGCAGCCCCCTTTTATCTCTGTCATTAGGCTGCACAGCAACTCACAGGAGCCTGTCCTCTTTGGAACAATGACAGTCATTTGGTCAAACACCTTAACCTGTTGAGCCCGGGCAGAGCCCGATTGTGCTACTTTTCGAGCACCTATGGTAACATATTGGTGAAATATATACTTTGGTACCTGAAAAATTTTAAATGGCACAGGTGTCAAAATGTGCAAAACATTTTCTGAAATTCTGCCCGAGTGCTCCGTACCAACAATTTTATTTATGCTGTGCGCCAACTTAATTTACTTGGACCCAGTGACATTCATACTAACCCTTACACATCTGACCAAATAGTTCAAATGTTCCCTTTGCTATGATGCCTTGATTATTCAAATAGACTTGGTAGTTGCATAGATACACTCTGTTAATTATCGGGCAGAGACACAAAATAGAGACTAGTTCTTAAAAGGTTAAAGCAACCAAAAATTAAAAAAAAAAGGATTAGGAAAACATATAAAAAATGTATTTGGGTTGTGACTCTTTTTCTCAGTAACCTGACTTTAAACTAAAAAAAAGGTTGGAATGCTGAGAAAAAGTGGAATGGTTGTACGCTGCCTTTGACAATAGACACTGGGGTATGAGACTGCTGTTGTCCAGTCTCCTATCAGCAGTAAACACTGCTCTTCTTGTTGAATAAGTCATACTTGTTAAATAAGCAATTAGCTGAAAAAAAAAAGTTGTTTGCAAAATTATCCGTTCACGCAGCAAGATAATTTCGCTTGGCAAGAAATCTCAAAATAAGGTTGCTCCAGTCTACAGTTGAGTAGGCTCTGATCAAAGATTTGAAACAAGCACAAAGTTGTTGTTTTTTTTTCAAATGTTTTGACATTTAGGCACTGAATATAAGCCAAAGGAGAGCAACATTTAAAGTAGGCTAATATTTGAAACAAGGGTTTTTGTTGTGAAAGAGGATGGTATGTGGCTTCAATCTATCTAATGTAGCTTATTTTACCAGAAATTACTCAAGTTTCAAGATTCACAAGGTGAGACAAAAAACATCTAATCATGATCAATTTAAGAATAAATGATAAATTCAAAGATAATGATGACTGACTAATTTTTGAAACAAGAAAATTGAGCTCCTTCCTCAACATCTAGAGTTTAAATCATGGCAAACCTAACCTAACAACGCTATCACCAGATAGGACGTTCTGCAAGACCCCAGGTTATGTTTAATGACAATGACTTTAAAGTCACTTCTGTCTTTACAGTATCTGTTCATAACAACTATGGTATTGTTAGGTTGGAGGTTAACATCATGTTGTGTTTTTTTTTTTTTTTTACGACCCTTTTCTCCAGTACTTCCTTTACTGATGCAGTACTTGTACATGTTAAAGGGGAAATTCAGATCTGTCCAATATGAAATTAATTCCTAGGGATACTGGACTGGTTGCCTAACAGGACCCCAAACATGAGGACATCTAAACGGAACATGCTTAAAGCAACAGTTCAACCAAAGATGAAAAATCAGTCATTATCTACTCCTCCCCATGCTGATGGAAAGTGGAGTGAAGTTTGACAGTCATCAAAACATCTCTGGAGCTTCACAGATAAACAGTGTTGCAGCATCCTTTTAAACATCTGAAGAAGCTGCAGACTTGTTTTAAAACATGAAAACAAAAAAGTCTAAAGTGGGGTGCACACATAACGATAATCGGGTTGATTTTGCTCCGATTTTACCCCGTCCTGACCATGGAAGATTATCTTCTGTTTCATAAGATTATCCTATACAACTATCCTGTGGTCTGTGGTGTGTTAAGAGTCAATTTGTCCCGATAATTTGCTCGGAAACGGGTCGCGGCCGACAATCGTAAATGTTAAACTTGTTCAGTATTTACGACGTCTTACAAAAGTGTTAGTTTACACCCCATATAGGTAGTTCAATTTTAATTTTAGTGTAAACTCTTTAATGGTAGCTACAACATTACTAAAAAGTGTGAAGTATCAGAAAACTATGTGATATATTTGCACAAAATGGTAGAATACAATCTTCAAAAGCTTGTTGACTCCACATTTGCAAGAAATGACCTCTTCTAGAGCATTTCATCCACGAATTAGCTCCCTTCAAGTGGCCAGCAATCAAAGGTTACGGAGAGGATCGAAGATGCATCAGTCAAGTTGTTCAATTACTTCTCATTAAATCCCTTTAATTTGTTCTAGTCATCCAGATGGATAATCCCCTGTAGCCAGAGATTACCGGGATTACCACTGAATCGGTGTGGGAGGATTAGCTCCAGATCTAATTCCACACATTTGTCTCACATAGTTCACTTTCTGGATTTCCTTGTCTAGTTCCTGTCCGAAAGGTTGCCCATAGGCACTGATGTAGCGCCATCAAGAGAAATTACAAACCCATACTACAGAAGGGAGAATGTATTCAAACATTACTTCTTGGTTAAAATTCATGGCTACTTAACTAAACTGGGACAAAGGCCACCGCCTCCTCATGGTGCTGTGCATCGGAAACAGAAATGCCTAATTTTAGAGGCCAAAACATAATGTCACTGCCTGTCTGAATTTAAAATATCATTCTCATACAGAAAATAGTGGTCAAATAAATTATTTCTGCACAACCAGATTGAAATTCTGTGTTGACAAATAAAGCAACAAATACTGTAAGAAGTCAAGTTTAACTTTGAAAAAATACGTGAATAATTATTGAAAATTTAAATTAAGCTTTTCTTCAAGGACATTACTTTTTGCCTTACTTATTACCAAACGAAATGCCTCTTTCATTGAAAGTTAAAATAAATTGCTAGAAAATGATTTGGAAATTAAAGACACTTAAAACAACTCATTGCCTGCAATAGCATAGAAACATAGAAAAGTCATGAATGATACACATTTAGAAACCATCATTAATAAATGGTAAAGTTATAGTTAATGAAGCTTTAGTGATTAGTTATTTGACTGTAAACAAACAATGAATTGCATTTATCAGCAATCATTTATGTGTCAACTGATGTTTAGAGTACTGTAAATGTCCATAAATACTTATTAATTGGATAGCCATTACAAATTACAAGTGATGTTTGTAAACCTTTAGAATTGCTTCATTAATGCTTTATAAAACATTTGTTTACTAACAGTGTAATTGAATTTAGATTTATCACTAATAATAATGGTCCGGTTACATTATGAAGATCTTTTTTCACTTTGTATAGTATTTGAAGCGTTGCTTATTTGTTCATTTATTTATATTGAAAATAGTATTAGCAAGAAAAGTACTTTTTATTTGTCTTTGTTTAAATGTTGGTTGTCTTAAAGGCAGCAGAAGATGAGGTTAGGTGTGCTGATGAAGACTTTGCAATGCAGATGGTCAGAATGATACCTGTGTGCCTTCATATCTCTTTGATACTACAATCTCATGGTTAGTAATTATTTTACTCTAATTAGCCGTGTCTTAAGGCCTTCATGTTCAGTTTAAACCAATGGTATTATAGGGGAAATGTACTATTTGAGAATAATTTCTTTCATTGTATTTATTAGTAAAATGTTATCATATCCATTAATAAATGCTACATCTATAGTTTATTAAATTACAATGAAATGCTTCATAAACCATTTATAAAGCGGTTCTAAAGATTCATCAGCAGACATCAGTCGCAACTTTACAATTAACAGTTGCTTCACTGATGCTTTATAAAGCATTTCATCGTTTGTTTACAGTAAACAAATTATGAACTCAAGTTTAATTACGGTTAACGTATTCCGTCTACACACCCGCCACCACCACCCCTTGCTTGCACCGTGACCGGTGCGGCGGGTTTAATGCAGCGTCCAGCCTGCTGCATGCTGCAGACCGAGGGACGGCATGGGAACCGAAACACTTGCTCCGCTCGCGCAGGTCGGCCCGTTCAGAGAGACAGCACGTTCATCAATGAGGCGGCGTGGAGCGCGCGGTCACGGCGCGTTAAAAACCTGCACGGTTCGAATTATCATCTGGTTTTCAGCGAGAGGGAGGGGTGGGACACACACACGTTTCTAACATGTCAACGCACACACACACACACAGACACACACACACACACACACACACACACGGACTCACACACACAGACTCACAGTTGCCTTAGTGACAAAGTTCCATTGAAGCGGAGCGTTGAGGAGCAGAGATCAGTGCAACATTACACAGCGGATGTTTAAAAATGTGTCAACACGAAGATGTCGTCACAGTCACTGTCTTTGGACCTTCTTATACTTAGACGGCAATTTTCAATGTAGCCTATCCTACTTTTAACGAAGCTTCGATAGAACAGAATGGAAGTGTTGTTGATGCGCGTCCTTCGCGTCCATGCAGTCTGAAATCCTGAAGACTGCTCTCCTCTGAAGGCTGCACAAGTGAACATCATGCTGCGTTTAAATGGACACGATGGAAATCTACAGTGGTGTAATACTCATGAGGAAGACATGTTCTGAAGAAAAATACCGAATACAATATATCCCACCTATCAGCATGGCGGGTCTCCACGGTCTTTTATTTTATTTCTTATTTTTATATTACATTTTGTGTACAGTACTCACGACTTAGGGCCGGCTCCTTACATCTCAGTGGGAACACGGTTACGAAATGAACACAAATGATCAAAACAAACAGCAATTATTTTTATAGCCTGCGCCAAAATGGCTGCCGAATAATTTTCCACACTGTCTCCTTCAGTCGTGCCAAACTAAATAGGCTGCGGTGCATGTGGAGTAGCTCCGCCTGTCACTTATCAGGATTTACTGCTACTGTCACAGGTGTATGTAAACACAAAGGAAAAGGCATTTCCAGGAAGCTGATGGGGACAGAATGCTGACGGGAGATACATGTTTAAAGGGGCACTACGTAGTTTTTGGAGAAGAAAGTCGGATCTTCAGTATTTACAATATTGATAGTTACATTAATTCAGCAATATTTATTTGTTCCGTAAGTGAATAAACACGCTGTTCCAAGAGGAAAATAAGGTTCCCAGAACACTGCTTGAAACCAGAAAAGTGGCAGGGTCCGCCATAAACAAAGTAAAACAATATAAATTGTGGTTCACATCTATCTCTTCTCATTAACATCTCTGCCCCAAAACCACAGATTGCTCCTTTAAAGTGCGGTCCTGTAGGTCCTGTCAGTGTTTGGTGTTGTGTTCAGCACCTGGTTGGTGCGGGGACGTGCGTGTATTGTGTGTGTTGTTTGAGACATGCGGGCTACAGCTTCATTATGTGGACAGCAACACAAGCCTCATTTATTACGCGACATGTTGCATTGACTGGCTATAGGGACGCAAATGGCCTTCTTCCCACGGCCGCGGCCCGTGTTGCAGCTTTCTGGTGCACCACCAATATCCACACACACACACACACACACACACACACACACACACCACACACACACACACACACACACACACACACACACACACTTGCGCGCGCATCCAGCCCCTGCGTAAGGTCCGTTTTGTGTGCAGAACAAAGTGAGCCCTTTCATTGAATTGATTTAATAGATGCGTACTTACAGACCTCAGACCGGTGGGCAGTCTCTTTTCGGTATACCGAGGAGTGTTAATATGCGCGTGAGGTGTCAAAGAGGCGCGCGCTCCAGGGCCCACCACTGTGCTTTTATTTGTCGACCAGTTCTCCCAATCAAAACCTCTCAGGCTGGCACAAGTGGCGCATCGACCGCTCTACTGGTGCATGTATTTATGGCAAAGCTGCCCACTTATTGCTTAATAAATGAGCGAGCTGCGAGCAGCAGGCGGACTGCTCTATATGTCCTTCAGGGTGGAGAGGAGAGCACTCAGCAACACGTTGACTGCCCTCTCTACACTCTGCACTGCCGTCTGATGACATTTATGAAAACTCTACTACAATACAACCTGTCCTTTCCTGTAGGTCTCTGTTCGCTCTTCATCTGATGGACAGCTGAGGATCACAGCTGCTCTGTGAGCAACTTTTCATTTCGAAATATTTTCACTTATGAGTTTTCCTTTCTGTTCGATAGATTTCTGGAACATTTGATTCGACTTGACTATTAAAAATAAATAGATAATAATATATATTTATTTATAAATAGATGTGGTTTATGATGTATTATTATTATTATTATTATTATTATTATTATTATTATTATATTATTATTGTTATCATAATAACTATAATAATAACAACATTATTATCATTATTATTATGAGTAGTATAATACTCATAATAATAATTATTTTTATTTTTATTATGATTATTAATACTAGTACTATTACTACTACTACTACTACTAATAATAATAATAATCATCATCATCATAATAATAATCATAATCGTAATAATAAAAGGGTTTTAACCACCTCGTCCTCGATGTTAATATTTACACATGAAAGTGTGTGTGTGTGTGTGTGTGTGTGTTTTTAGCGAAACTTGTTGCTTTAATCAGCGGGAACACCAGCTTTGTCATGTTCCAGACATTTTACAGACTGACCTCAGGGCCGCAGGATAATATCAACATTTCCTGGGTTATATTATTCTTGATTAAGATGTTGTATCTCTGATAAATTAGTCTTAGACTATATTCAAATAACCAGGGAATCGCTCACTCGATTTCTGAAACCTGTTGCTACTAAACGCCTTGTGCATTTCATCAAACAGGCCCTGCAACGTTTTATCCAACCTAGAAACTGTGTAGCCTTCAGGTTTGAACTGGAGAAAAAACCTGTAATACGCATACAACTGTGGATTCAAAGTGGTTCAAGTTTTGTGTGTGTGTGTGTGTGTGTGTGTGTGTGTGTGTGTGTGTGTGTGTGTGTGTGTGTGTGTGTGTGTCACTACAGTGAAAAGGAGCCAGAGTCAGGGCGATCTCACAGACAGAATCTGATCCGTATCTTCACTTCATCTTCACACATGGAGTGAGTCATCCCTTCAGACCCGGCAGAGAGGACGTTTCAGTCCCTGCTCAACAAAGAAATCTTCGTTGACAGATTTGTGAACGGGGTCTGGTGCAGAGAGCAGCCGGTGTCAGTGCGGAGTTGAGATGTAAATTAAACCAGGACACTGGAGGACAGGAGGCGTGGCGTTCTGGGGATTATCTCGAGGTGCGCCTCGCGGACCGAGCTGTGATTGGTTGGCGCTCCTGGCAAACGGCACGCGACTATGGATGTCGCTATAAAGGAGTCTCGCGTGCCGGTTCTTCAACTAAAACTGTGTTGATCGTGAGCCGCGCGCACAGAGCAACGAGTTGATAAAAGAAGAAAAAAAAAAGTGTCATTGTCTCCGCAACAACAGGACACAAAGATGGACACCGTGCTGGACCCTTTCTCCGGACTCGACTCTTTCTCTTCACCTCCTTATTTCGACGATGATGAGTTTTTCACCGACAACTCCTCAAGAGACGGACACTTGGACACTGATGACTTTCTGGATGACGACGTGGACTTCCTCACCAGTCATTTCCAAGACTATTACGGCAAAGACTGCGGCGGCAGAGCAGCGCCTCACGATGGAGACTACGACATCGGCAACCTGTCCTTCTCCTCCTCGTCCTCCACCTTCTCCTACGGCTGCGCCGACAGCACCGCGGACATGTCTCCTCCAATGGGCCATCACGGCGGGCCGCTACTGAAGAGGAGGAGGCGGATGAGGTCTGAGATGGAGATGCAGCAGCTGAGGCAGGCGGCCAACGTCCGGGAGCGGCGGAGGATGCAGTCCATCAATGACGCGTTCGAGGGGCTCCGCTCCCACATCCCGACCCTGCCCTACGAGAAGAGGCTGTCGAAGGTGGACACTCTGCGGCTCGCCATTGGCTACATTAACTTTCTCGCCGAGCTCGTGCAGTCTGATCTGCCCATCAGAAACTCAAACAGCGAGACGCACGCGCAGCCAAAGAAGGTCATCATCTGCCACAGAGGAACAAGTAGGTCCATCTAAAGGTTACGTTTTATACACGAGTGATGCAGGAGTGATGATGAGGCTCCATCAAAAAGATACACATGTTTTACACAAACAGACACCTGAACAGTCCTGATGTGTGGGTGAGGACCTGATGTTAACCTTGTCTCCTCTTGTGTTCCCTCCCCAGGGTCTCCCTCTCCCAGCGACCCGGACTACGGCCTGCCTCCTCTTGCGGGTCACTCTCTCTCCTGGTCGGATGAAAAGCAGCTTCGAGAGCAGAACATTATCCGCACCGCCAAGGTCTGGACGCCGGAAGACCCCCGAAAACTGCACAACAGATCGGGCCTCACAGACATTGAAAACGAGCCTCCTTTCGGCCTTGTGGCCTGAACAAAGACACCTCCGACTCAACCTGTGACACACACATGGTAAATGTGAAGACATCGGTGGATTATGTTAATGTCTGTTAATGTGCACTTGAAGGCGCGTTGTGAAACTGTGAACACCATGTGAGCTCACTGTATAGTTTTTATTTATTGCTGTAAATAGTTTTATCACGTTGATAATTTTATTTTTGTAATTCAGGCAACTGGCAATCATGTATTTATTTTTTTCCCCAACAGGTGATAATATATGTTTTAATTTAATTGTAATGAATGAGAGACAAACAACATATTGTTGTACGATGATTTATATTTATATTCACTCGGCAAATAAAAGCACTTATTGATTAAAACAACATATTTCTTTGTCATTCTATATATTGGTGTTATTGTATCTGATCCAATATGAAACAATATGTTCATCATCACCATGTGACATGAGCAGACCTTCATTACATGATACACGATCTAGAGTAACTGTTGAGCATGAAGCCTTATCATCAGCCCAGCTGCCTGACTGACCACCAACGTGTGACATTTTAACATTTACACATCGATAACGTACCACACTGACATTTATCACTTTCACATCACGTTTGTTACCTGACTTTTATGTCAGGAGGTGCGAGCCTGCCGAGCCAGTGACCGCAGTTCGAGTCTGTGTTTCAACATTTTGGATACCTGAGGGAGACCAAGGGGCAAAATGATCTTTTCCGAACTTAACTGAGTGTTGTTTGCACCTAAACCTCACCAGACAATAAGCACAGCTTTGTGACACGAGAAAAAATAGAAAATTGAATCTAAACCAAATGTTGCGACATAAAGGACAGTTTTAACCGATCTGTTTTGCAGAAATGTGCTTTTATCTTGATGATTGGGTTTTTCATTTCTGACTTTGGAAATAAAGGTTCGACAGAAATTCATAGAACAAGGCCCACTAATGATTTCACTGAGAAGGTTAAGGATACACCTGGACTCCGTGGAGCGGCTCTTTTGGTAGCCTACATGTACAATCTGCTTTTGGAGAATGGAAACGCAAGAAAAACGTTGTAATGTATAACGAATTGAGAATGACAGACTGTTAGTGAAATCAGGGTTACCTGGAAATTTGGCAATACTTTTTGAGGAGACAGAAGCAAAAGTGTTTTATTCTGAAGCTAAACATGATATTAACTTGTACAAATTGCATGTCCATGTGTGTATTATCACCAGCCTGTTTAATCACTAGTTGTTGGATATTATCAAGAGATCACATTTAAACGTAACGTTGTTTTACAGCGTAAATGTCGGTCCTTCAAATAAATAATGTTCATGAAAGACATAATTGCTGACAGAGGAACAGATGAAGGGTCTGTCACATCATATCAACATGGTTCGTGCTCACGTGGTGCTGCAAGACGTCAGCCACTAAAGAGGTCACTTTGAACTACAAGCCCAGAGGGGAAGCTAACAGTTAACTCAAACTAATACAGCCCAATATTGCGACATAAATATGCTAATGAGATGCTAATGAGCGGACACAGTATACCCACAACAGCTGAAGGTGTTTAAGGCGCAGGCGGGCGTGCAGCAGGGTGGGAGGCTGAGTTGCTGAATGCTGCTCTGTGCTGCCAGGTGCTGCCGGGGCAGATTTTCCCGTGGTAGCGGCATCCCTCCAACATGTGCCCCCGCGGCCTCCTCTGCGCTGCGGCCGCCCCCACACCGTCCACACTCCGCGTTTATATCAACCATGTTGGCCCAGAGGCTGCAAACACACGGCTGAGGCGACATGCGCAGCACTGCTGCACGGCCGCTGTGAGCAGTGAGAGCTTGGAATTTAAAACCCCTCAGCATACAACAGGTGGGTCTGCTCATAATTCTTCTGATCTGAGTTATCATTTGATGATTCTCATGGGTTTTAACTTTTTTTTCTCTACAGCCAAAGGGTCTTTCCTTTTCTTAGAATGCCCTATACGTTTTAACCCCATTTATTTGCAGGTTGGGGGAGCTCCTGTTTGTTTCTCTCTCTCCTCAGCAGACTCCGGCTCCTGTGAGTCAACCGCTCCTCATTACCAGCGCGACAGGAGCATGTAATCCCATTACAGCCATTAGAAAGTCAAATGTTAGCGAGTCAATGCTGGGCCGCCCGGTCTGTTTGGTGCAGGGGCCGGTTCTGCTCTGATATGCGGCAGCAGCAACGGGGGTTAAAACAGTGGTAGCATTGTAGCTCCTCGCACCTTAACGCCTTTGTGCCGGTGACGGTTGTTAGTGAGCGGAGCGCAGAGCGCCTCTCCACATCCTTTGGTGCGCTCGCAGCCAAGCGGAAGGGACAGACTGAAATACTCTCGGCTATCTTGTCACTCGGGCTACGGGCTTGGCAAGGCTTAAAAGGAAACGAGCATTTCACTGCGTGACAGGTT
Organism: Diplodus puntazzo; assembly: GCA_963678695.2. Taxonomy (NCBI): domain Eukaryota; kingdom Metazoa; phylum Chordata; class Actinopteri; order Spariformes; family Sparidae; genus Diplodus; species Diplodus puntazzo. Next base: position 28,665,497 of record OZ023166.1, on the reverse strand, counting down.
TTATTTCCTTTAGTTCTCGGCGGGCCTGGACATTAGAGCGCCTCGCCAAGCTGTAATTTGTTAGAGAAAAGCTCGGCGCTGAACTCAAAGGCCGCTGTTTCACCGTATAGACACGCAGCGCTCTACACGAGAGAGCCGTACACCGAGCACCGCGCTGTGGCAGGGCCGCGCAGGACACAGACTCATATCTTACGGCAGGTTATTGCTGAGATTAATCTCTGAATTCTGAAAACTAATTCTGATTTTGAAAAAAGGAATCAGGTTATATTATATATAGACTTCTGAACATTAACAGTACATTTCGGTCATTTAAAGTCGTATGTTTTATATTCGAAAATTAAAACTCACAGTTCTGAGGAAAAAAACCGGGTCGTAGCTTCTTCCACAAAGGTGACACATCCAGGTACGTTACAGATCATTCAAATGAACTTTTAAGTGTCTAAATGTGCATAACCACAGCCAGCCACGCTCAACAGAGAGCGATTTAACTTCAGACTTTATCAAATATCACAGAGAAATATCCTCAACATGTATCTGATGGCTGCCGTTCCTCTGCCAGTCATCCTCTCAAAATCAATTATTAGAGAACAGCTTTATAATAACATCCTCGACTGGGTCCTCGACTTTTGATAGTTTTATACATTTAATTACCAATATTTTGTGCCACATAATAAAGTATGTTAACCTAAAGCACTTGAGGGGCTTACGGAAGAGCATGAAGGCCACTTTGAAAAATTGTTTTTAAGTACTGGCTTTTTTTTTCACTCAGAATTCTGAGAAAAACTCAGACCTCAGGAAAAAAGTCAGAATTTTGACTTTGTTCATAGTAAGTGTGAAGAAAGAAAGTCCTAACTCAGATCAAGCTTTCAGTGTGGTCGTCCTTCTTAGACCCCAGCAGTTGTTGTTGCCTCCGTTCCCTTCAGCTCGGAAGCTACTTAACACACCATTAAGATTCAGTAGTACAATAACTGCAGGATCAAACAGGCTTTAACCCTGACACAATATTACAAGTGAATTTTAATGAGCTTTGTAATCAATAATTCACATGAAGTTTCAGGTGTTACGTGTAGTAACTATATCGCATATACGATATACAGGCTGCCTTTAAATAGCGAATCCCAAACTTTGATCCCCAGCTTACAATCAAATGTGGGTTATTAATGGGCACAAAGCCAGGAAGTATATCGATGGCTTAGTTTCCTTCTTCCATGTAAAGACACGTGTTGCTTGTTGCCTTTAAATGACAGAGCTGTGCAGCGGTCCAGTCATTCTCTCGAGGGTCTTTTGAGCAAGAAGTTGCCGGTGGTTTGCACTTTTACGCACCAGTGTGAGTATTATAGTTAGCGCCATGGCTAAAGAACGAATACGACCACCGACAGAGATGCGAGCAGTCTGGTGTAATACTTCTGCAGTGATTAAGCGGCACCAGCGAAGGTGTGAAGTTTTAGTTAAACAGCTTTGGCTGAGAGAAAAATCAGCGGGAAGAAAGAGTGTTTATCGCCTCTAATGCTTTCAAATCCTCTTTAAGCCCGTGTGTCTGCGCGCTGGGAGAGACCCCGAACAACAGCCACAAATCGGCTTGATTTGCAGATTATCTCGCCCCTCTGGTCACCTCTGATAGCCCTGACTCCTGTTTCTTTTCTGATCACCTTGGCAACAGTGTGCCAGCTGGGAGGCTGGCGTGCTCAGACTCTCGGGTCTCGGTCGGATTCTCAGTTTCGCTTTGCGGAGAGTGTGATGCGTGTTGCTCGGTGAGCCGCTGGTAATCATCAGGTGTCTGCTGAGTTCACTCTGACGGAGGAGGAAGCAGAGGGAGGTGTGTGTCGGGGAGGGGAGGTAGCCGGGATCACTCTCCCCTCCTGTGCGCTCTTTTCTTTCAGACGTGACCTTCCGATCTAAATTACATCTTTATGAGCGCTTCCTTGTCCCGCTGGAACAGATCGGTCTCCGCCGTGTTCTCCGGGGATGCACCTGGTAGTTCAAACTTTGTCTCTTTTCATGTCCTTGCGCCTGAGTCCCTGGACAGCAGCTGCCTAAAAGCAAGCAAAGAGAGAGGCCCTTGCAGTGTCTTCGAGATGGGTTGGCACCGTTTTCCGCGTCTTTAATGTTCCATCAGCCTTTGTGCAGGACACAATATGGCAACTGTAAAGCATGACGTTTTGCAATAATAAAACACATTTTCAATGATGTGACACAAGACTGAAAGCGCAGCGCCGGCCAGCCAGGCTGAACATCTCCCTGCGTTTGTTTTGTGCGCCCGCAGCTAATTAACAGCAAGGGCTTTTCCCCGCGCCTTGATAAGCCAATTAAATTTATGTCTCCTGTTTTTTTTTTCTTCAGGAGAGAAAGGAGGTGGATCTGGTGTGTTCTCCTTCTCGGAACGGCCATTTTATCTCGCCATCACCTGGCGCTTTCTCCACAAGAGAGTAAACTGTCCCCGGTGCCCCCGGAGCCATACGGCTCTCACCACCCTGCACCATTGTTTCCCGCGTTGATCAGTCATTACCGGCATTTAACAAATCCTCTATTTGCTATGTTTTGTGTCATATTTTCATCAGCAAGATTAAGCAGATGCTGCGATTGTACAATCCAAACTGTAGGGCTACTCAAGGTCTGAAAGAGAGACGGCCACTCCGTTGCGAGCGAGGGAGAGAAAAAAAGCTTTGGGCACATCTTCAGAGGAATAAAACATTTAGGAGCCATAAACAGACTTCAACCTGCTCTATTTCAGCCTTTGTGTTGTTTGTGAATAATTAATGTTAATAGGGACAGGTTTGTATACTTTGAATGCGGGACCACAGGTGCGGAGTGACAGGATGAATAACCGGCCCTGATTTTTGCCAAAAGCTCGAGGGCTCTTGTCCAGGGTCTCCAAGCTGATGGAAAATATTGTCATCTCTTTGATTCGCAGCATTACTTTCACCGAGAACAAAGCCGGGTGATGAAAAGCTTATGTTGGAGTGAAACAGGCGATGACGGTGGCCGCTTCAGACTCGTGAAAGAAAGAGAAAGGGGGCGAGTCAATGGCAATGCGCGCTTTTGGTTTTGTGCGCAAGTGCTCCATCTAACTCAAATAAAGGAGCCTTTCCAACTTTTAAAGGACCACTTTTTGCCTTTAATAAAGGCTGGACGGCTGTAGCCATTAAGCATATGGTGCTAAGGCGCTGGTCTTTTGTTCCCGTGAAGCCCTTGAGATACTAACTTGTGTTCTTTCCGGGATATTTAACTTCTCAAAAGCTCCAACTTTATGCGCCGGCAACAAGTGGCTCCGGGGCGCACGAGCAGCTTTGCCCATTGAGAGAAGCAGGGTGGCTAAGACAGAAGAGTTAGTGAGTAAATAATTAGAGGAGGGTTTCATTTCTTTATCACACACACGCTGTCCTACATTTTAGGGACATTTGTATTTCTAAACACGGAGAGAGATGCGTTTGTTTGGATCTGTTCCAAAGGACTGTTGTTGTTGCGCATGGATATCCATGGCAACTCATACACAGAACGGGGCTGAAGTGAGTGCGCATGGAGTCAGTTTGAACTCCTTTAGAATGAGAAAATGAAAATATACTCAGCTACTCATAAAGTTCACTGCTGGAGTCCCCCTCAGGGTACACTGTGTCTGTCGATAAAATATCAGCAGGTGCTGTATAACAAATTAAATGTAAATCCACGTGAGAGAGGATGGCTGAGAGTGTGTCATTAGTACATTTTTGCCTTTGAACCTCCTATAAAAATGACGTCCTCCGCATAAACTCTGATTTCGGCTGCAGTGCATTCATGCGTAAAAGCTGTCTGCCTGTTTCCACTATCGCCTTATTGCGTAATGATGCGTCTGCTGAGCGCGAGGATAATTCAACGTCAGTTGGCTGTATCTTACTGCCCCATGAACGCACCACAGATAGGACACATTCTGTGGTTGGTGTGGTGGGCCGTCCGGTGTCACCCATCCACTGACACGTTTAACGTATAAATCCAACACATCAAACCATCGATTCAACGAGTAGTGTGTGTATAGAAACGTCCTCGCGTGGAAGCTGTAAATTTACAAGTGTGCCGAAATGACACATAACACAGTATAGTAATATAAACCGGCCTCGATCTGATGCACTGACGTATTGAAACACACGTTTTTTAAAGGCAAAAATGTCGCTGCCTGCTGCTTAAAAATAGCACTTATATCACAGCCTACCAACATTTCAATAATAGCCTACACTTTATATTAATTTGCAAAAACACCTATTCTTAAAGTAGTCCTTGGTCTAATACGAAAAACATAATTTTCACATTTTCCTTCAGTGACATGTAGATCTTCAACCTCCCTTCAACAAAGTCGGAGTCTGAAACCGTCTTGTTTAGAAAAATAACTGAATGGACATACCGGTAATAGGGTATGCGTGAGTGTTTGTGTGTGGTGCAGTGTGACGGAGCCAGTTGGCCGCCTCTGGCCTCTGAAAACCCCCCTGGTGGACGGAACACGGCGGTCTGACCTCCGCGCCAGAGGACGGGGGATGCGCCTTTGACTGAATTAGCCATAAAGACGTCTTGCTATGATCTTTGTTGCGGCTGAAAGCAGGGTGGATATGAGAGGCATTGTGCACAGCTTTTGCGTGCCCCATCATGAAATATTACAGTCCATTCACGAGGAGCCCGCTCTGAAAAGATATGGAAATGAAGCAGACGGGGCTGATACCACAGCAGATTTTTAGGACAGGAGACAACGAGCAATAAATAATGTAATAAATAAATAAGTAGGTAAACACTTGTTACACATTCCAGGGAGCAGAGATGATCTCAGGCTCTGAGCAGCCATTCATGACTGCTGAGGTAAAAAGCTCTACCTCAGCGAGCAACCTGCACGCCTTGACAAATGATCCATTTTCTCTTTTAACGCTTTAAAAACAAATCCCTGAATAACTCAACAAAAAAGTGATAAATTACAAATATGCAAATTTCAGTCACGGCCGTTTGTACGTGTGCGTCTCCATCCATCTCCGACATTCTGCGCTGCTGATCCCCGTCGTGCGCTTGAGGACACTCAGCTCTTTTGTTCCCTCCAACACTGACTTCAGCCTCTAGGGACGGGAAAGTTTCTTTTTTTTTTTTTTTTTTTTTAGTTTAGTTTTTAGTTTTTATACCCCCACCCCCCACGCCCATCCCTTGCCCTGACAGTTGCCAGGCTTCAGAGGTGTAAAAGCATGCATCATTTTTCACCAGCTTTCCGTTTTGATATCGACAAAGGCGGCTGCTATGGAACAGCCTCTCCGCTTGTTCGCTGGCTTGAACTTCACTGATGTCCGACTGCTCTCTTTTCCTCGTCTGAACGCGGCGCAGCGGGGATGGATTTGCAAGACAAATGCCGCTGTGTGTGTGTGAGGGAGTCGAGTGGCACAAAAAGGCCGTTTCAGTCAGCCGATGGGATGGAGAAAGTCAGCATTATGCAGACGTCAAATCAATCAAAAACAAAAGCCCGCATGCAGAACATACTGACTTTATGGAGCTGAAATTGTGGCTGATTTTTCTGTCACACTGGGAACACTGCGGATAGAACCGGACCGGTGCTGAGGATCAGACGGTTTAAGATAATGGTTAAAATATGTTCTAGATTCTGCCTTTCAGAAAGGAGTATATTTCTCAGCCTTAACAAGTGACAGCTCCTCAGTGACACTTCCCATAAAGAAGCTGAGCAGGACTTTATCTAATTTATGTGTGTGTTTTCAAGAGCACGAGGAACATTAGGACAAGAAAACGTTTCGAGGATTAAACCAGAATCTGTCTAAATGTATTTAAAATTGCTACATACAAATGATTTCCTAAAAGCAGAAATGAATAACCTGCATTCACATTGTTGACTGACAAAAGCAGTCCATCTTTAAAGTATGAAAAACAAAAGTACTTATAAGTGTGACGTCGTGTCATTTGTCTTGCAATGACTTCTAACTCAGTAACAGAGTAATGATTAGGTCCTAAAAAAATATTCGATTCAAAGGATGTGGTGCTGACATTCAGCAGAGTGAGTGAAGCAGAACAAACCGAGTGTGTGCCGAGTATGACTAAAAAAATTAAAAAAAAAACATCTTAAAGGAACAGTTCACCCAAAAATGAAAACTCAGTCATTATCTCCTTTTGAAAAGTATGGAGTCATTTCATGTTTTTTCTCTTTTTATTTTTTTTCTTCTCTCGGTTCTTTATGTTTTAGCTGCTTCAGTAGCTGTAGAAACATTTTGTGGACTAGGAAACTTCACCCAACTCTCCATCACCATGACAACATTTTTAATTATGGGTGAGCTTTTCCTTTAACAGTGAGAACGTTGAATCCAGTGTGAAACAGAGGCTTCCCAATCCCTACAATATAAATTCACACAAACTTCTAATAGGTAGATTCCAATGAGATTTCTAAATATATTTCCTTCACTGCCAACATAATTAAATCCAAAGTCATCAGCACCAGACTTCATGAATAAATACATCATTGCAGACTGCCAAATGTGCACTGTGTTAACAGTTCTCTATGAAATATAGCGTAGGGTAGGGGTCGGTGGATCGATCCAAATATTAATAGTATCGATACCAAGGTGAGTATATGCATGGGACCAATACTAGTAGTTTCTCTTCTATAAGTTCAGCAAATCACTTGTATTTCTTCAAAGAGTTTGTGTGATTGCAGCGTCTCTCTCAGTCCTTATGCACAGTGCTCCTCTCCACCTCTCTCACTGCACTCACTCAGGTTCACTCTGGAGTATGAATATGGCCGAATATAATAACCCTTTTGTTTCTCTGTTGAAGGAACATTAGTATTCCTATTTAGGCTACATGCAGATAGGTTATAGATTTAATTATGTTAAATATTATTTTCGTATTCGGTTAAAATGTCCTGTGTTTTATTATTATTATCACTAGTGCATTGCCTGTAGGAAGCATGTAGCCTCTTCCTATAGAAAAGTGGGAGGTTCAGTAGCTTTTTCATGGATGGCCAAATGAGGTTGTGTTTGAAGGTGGAACATCAGGGATATAATTGGCTGTTTTTGACTACTTTTGATTATACCATTATATTTCACCTTGAAAACTATTTATCTTGCCTTGCTTGGTGTCATTATTTTCAGCACAACCTCACATATATGACTGTACATTTATGTTTTTATTTTGACATATTATATTAACACTATGGACCTAAAATCACAAAATAACATAGAATCAGAGTAGGAAAAAGTTAGATTTTTTACTGTGAAAACCACAAATATTTTTAATGAACCAATTGGATTAGTTATAATGCAAATATAAATTATTGTTTGCTGAATTTGTGCATAAGTTTTTGAAATTTACAAAGTTATATGTAACTATTTGCATTAAAATGCAGGCAATGCCTCAGGCTCCTCAGCCCATTCCTGCCTGCTCCACATTCAGCTTCTCCTCATTGTTTTGACTCATTAAACAAAAAAAAACAACTCCACTACACACAAAACACACTACACCAAACACTACATAACACACTAACTATACACTCCAAACACGCTAAATGTCACAAATCTCTCAACTCTCAATATCGCTGTCTGTACACCGACTGTCGTTGCCTGTCAATCATCCGCCGACGTCCCTCCCACAACTTCCTGTTCCTCTACAACCAAACTTGCTGCTTGAACACTTTCGTGACAAAAGCCCGTTTTTACCGTTTCTTCTGCACCAGACACAAAGCAAACGTGACGGCAATGTTCGCGAAAAAGCGTGGCGGACATTATTTACCCTAAGTCCGGTTTTGGACATGCCGGTGTGTCCGGTCCGTCGACTCGGGAGGTGGGCCGTGTAGGTTGGCTAGCGGCTAGCAGCTAGCTACACACGAACATCTACAGATTCCAATTCCGCTTTGTTGTCCGTGCGTCTCTGCATCTCCTCAGACCCGAACAGACTCGGTCCGGACTCCTTTAGTCTCATTAATCCACAACAGTCAGTTTAGATGCACAGAACAGAACGGGACCGAACCGCCGGCTAACTCCAGGTCCAGCTCGCGCCGCAGCAGGTATAAATCTGCTTGTTTCTTAAGGTGTGTTGTGGGCTTGAGCTCTGCAGTGATTGGCTCTGGTGCGCACGTGACTGTGGTGGCTCCTGTCGACAATGCTTCCGAATTTGTAAAGCATTTATGAAATAATTTATTCACGGTATCATTGCAGTCCAAACAAATGTGAAGTTGCACACCACTGAACTTTTGAAGTAAAAATTATCGGTATCAGCATCAGTATCGGCAATACTGGCCCTGTAATTACTTAGTATCAGATTGATACCAAAATCTGCAGTATTGCCCACCCCCTCTAGAGGTAAAATATCGAAATAGTCAAGTAACACATTTATTTTAACACAGTTTACCTGTAAGATCATAATATGCTTTGTCAATAGCACTATGTTAAATAACCCTGTCTAACTGTTCTTCCTTCTCTCTCTGCAGCTGAGACCCAGCCGGCTGTGCTGTAAGTCAGAGCTCTCAGTGGCTGGTGGCCAGTGCTGACTGGGAAGACTTCCAGCCTCAGAGGGACTGTGATTAACCCAGAAGCGGTCAAACTCGGCAGGACGCCCTCCACAACCAGCCACTGCCATTTATCCACTTTCCAATGAAACCAATTACTTTTACAGCAAGCCTCGGTGCCGACACTATATGTGTTGTTCTAGCAGACCAATAGAGTATAGCTGTGAAAGGAGAGGCAGACGTGAAGTAGGAAACCCTCCTGAGCTGCTTCAACAGGCTGTAAAATATACCTAAAGTCAGTTCCCATGGCAACTAACTGATGTGAGGGAGAAGAACGCAGGACACACAAAACCCTTTCTAAAACTTACGCATGATATTATTTGTATTTCTAGTGCTCATCTTCTGAAATTAGAGCAGTTGTAATTGTAGGCATGGTAGACTAGGATGAATACACATTTAAACTTTTATTTTGCATTGTGATTACTGTTTAAAAAACTGCAGGGCATTAAAGTGAACCCGCTCTCGATTAAATCTATGAGTGTTTTTATTGAGGTGAAGTATCTTAACACTATTAATGCATATTTTAGTGCAATAAGTCATACATCAATTAACATTTTCCAAAGCATGCCATAATTTAGACTTTATCACAATGCGTTTCCAAGTCTGTCAGGTATCTATTGGTTTTCATCGCTTTCCTTTCCAATTCGATGAATCATATATAGATGAAATTTGATTATGTTATCTCTGCATGACTGTACTGATGTTTCACTGTTTTCTCTGATCTTCATTGATATATCTTGTCTCCTAGCTGTCCTAATGCTCTCTTATTAATCAGTGTGCTGTAATATATTGTTTTTGTTTTTTGTTTTGTTTTTTAGGGTGCCTATTGTCATCTGGCCGGGGACTACAGCAGGATATTAGCCTTGTTGGCTAAAGCTGCCCCTTTTTACTGTTGTTGATGCAGTTGATTAATTGGGATTGTCTTCGATATAATAAACTAATGAACTAAACTAAAGTGCAGTACAGATATCGTATTTTTACAGGCTAACCTGAAAGCTAGCATCGCCCTAGGTTCCTCAACCCAGGGTTCCAGCCCTGGGTTCCAGCCCTGGGTTCCAGCCCTGGGTTCCTGTGTTTGTGGCAAACACAAGTTTATGATGCTTACATATTTTGTTCATCCAGACAATCTCTACAGATGAACACCAATTTGTGATGTTTGAAGCGTAAATTGAATGTGTAGCAGTAAGAAGCTAATGTTAGGCTATAAACAGACGACATGATGGTCACATGACTTAAACGTCACCACCACTAAGACTCTTGCTACACAATTACTGTACAGGTTTTCTATAAATGTATCAATGTACAAGTTGTAAAGTCCAAGTTAGAACAGTTTGTAACTACAGTGGGCCTGTAAAGATGGACTAGTGAGTAGACAAGTCTCCTGACATGCCCCTGACAACCTCTGTAGTCTCATTTAGACACTTGTTAGCAACCGCTAACCGTTTTCAACACATGCTTTAAAATTCACAACCGGGGTATTCACTGACATATTTTATGTTTTAGAACAAAACATGAAAATCTATTAGGCCTGTTAACCACTGACCTTATTTGAGGCACTTAACTAAAAACCCATTCAGAAAACCCGATTGTCTGCAAGACGAGGGAATGAAAGTACAAAAATGCTGACTTATTCCTGGGGGTTGCGGTGCTATGCGACCTTGCAGAAATGTTAAACTTATTTTGAAGTAAACCTACTGTGGTCACCGTGCCTGCATCAAGTGGTCATGCAGCTTAAGATACAGAAGCATTTAGAGGTGTCTGACCACAGACCGGGTTCCTTGGATCAAATAAAATGATGATGGTGAACAATGATTATCATATCTTCATTACATCCTCCCTGCCTTGTAAACTCATCTGAATTCCATAATCTTTAAAACCAAATTTAGACCAATCTGATGGACTCACCATAATAAATATTTCCTTATTTCCTACTGAACAGCACTCCAGAGGTCAGAATTTTGAGATTAATGTCAGAATTGCAGATGCATTTTGAAAATTGAGAAAGGGAAAGCATCCAGGTCACCAAAACCTGAAGCGTGTGAGTTTTAAAGCATATGATTATCATGCACCCCACAGCTAGGAAAGTAGGTGGATCTAAATAGACAGCCAGCCAGACAGACAGACAGACAGACAGAACATGTAATTTAGTTCGGATTCTTAGATTACCACTTTTTGTGGATGCAAATAGAACTGTCCTCCCTAATTCCATTTCTCTTCTACATTGCAGCAAAACACAAGCAAGAAATGACAGGATAGTTGAGAGTGCTATAATCATCTGTTTAAAGTGAATATTATGAATGATTAATAAATAATCCCCTGTGATTTTTATGCATTTTGTGACTTTATTTCTTCCTCTGATCACTGGAACAGCAGCCTGTCTGTGTTCTGTTCTCACGATATTATCTGGTGCTCGCCAGAAACTGGGTTAGGTTTTTTTTTTTTTTTCTTGCCCTTAGGGCCTCTGTAGAATTCTTACTTTATTACTCAGAATTGATCTTAGTCACAATTTCAGAATTTCTACCCTAAAGGAGCAATCTGTAGTTTTGGGGAAGAAATATTAATGAGAAGAGAAAAATTTTCGCTGACTTTTTTATACCTAAACAAACTAAATAATCAAACTCTCTAGGACAACACAATTTATACTGTTTCACTTGGTTATATGTGGCAGACCCTGCCACCTTTCTAGTTTCAAGCAGTGTTCTGGGATTATTTATTTTGCTCTGAGAACAGCTTGTTTCTTCGCTTATGGAAGAAATACACATTTCTGAGTGTGTATTATTACCTTAAAAATATTGTAAATATTAAAATTCTGAGTTTGAATTTCTTCTCCAAACCTACATAGTGCCCCTTTAATCATGGTCTCAGAATTCTGAGGTTAAAGTCAAAAGTCTGTACTTATACTTGTCATGTACTATGACAATGTAGACTGCATCGACATTGCCACCTCAAATAAGCTCAAGGAAAATGCAGATTTAAGTGCTGACCAAACAAGTGAGAGATGGAAGGTGTTTCTCTGCATCAGAATCCATGTCAGGCGCCAGCTGAGTGCTGGTTTTATTGTGGCAGCATCATGTTGTGCTGAGGGTTAGATGGGAGGCGTCTGTCTAATAAATGTCATGTAAAAGTGTTATTAGGTTACTAGTTGTTAGTAATGTAGTAAGCAGAGGAGAAGGGCAGCCAGCACAGCTAATAAAGCAGTCATATCCCCAATCACTGGCCAGCCTAATTGACAGCCACATGAAGTGAGAACAGCTAATTGATTATAGGCTTGTCCTATTGACTGATGGGAAATGAACTGTGTGTGTGAGTGAGTGTGTGCACTAAGATTTTCTCTTTCAAGGAAACAATTTAGTCTATATTTCTTTCCTTATTGGAAGTCTTAGTCCTAGTGACATAGTGGGGGCCCACAGACCTCCAAATACAGCTCCTCGATTGAGGCATTCAATTAAAGTATTGGGGGGTTTGTTAGTTATTGCTTCTACTGCTCTGAACTGGGTTCACTGTAATGAAAGGTCTGCGTCATGGACCTCATCCCTGCCCCTCTTTGTTAGTCTGTGAGCTGCTACTGTCAGAGGAAATTCCTTTAAAGCATGCCTTGTTGGCATTCCTCAGTGTACAAAGGCATGGAAGCTGCAGATTACTCCTCATTCTACCAGTCAGACACTGGCTGCAGTAGCACAGGAGGACGGTAGAAAGTTCACCATTCAGTACAGTGATTGTCTGTTACAGCTTTGGGGTAATGAATTGTAATTAACTCAATACAGTTAATGAACAGTGCTTGGCACGCTTTTGACATAGCAATACAGATGTGTTGCTGCAGCAGACTAGCATTCTGGCTCAATATATTTGGGAGGCAAGAGTCTAAAACAACAGTGAGTGAACAGACAAAGCTGGACAGTATTTTCTAGTTTTAACTATACAGGGCTACTATATCTTCATCTTTAGGAATGAAGGACAATAATTTAGGTGATTATATTTATATATTATAATTGAAACAAGACTAGTTCAAAGCCCTGTTAATGGCAGCATTTTTTTATATAGCACCCTAACACAAATATTGCTGGATAATAAAAATAATAATAATAATAATAATAATAATAATTATAATAATAATAATAATAATAATAATAATAATGATAATAATAATAATGATGATGATGATGATGATAATAATCAATAATGATAACATTTATATAACACTCTTCAAAAGCAAGAGTTGCACAGACATGAAAACAGAACATAGACATTGCAGTCAGGAGGAAATAAAAACAAGGAAAAAACAATAGAACAGAATTCTAAAAATAAATATATCAATAAGAGTATAAACAATAAACACTCTAATTAAAAGCCATTTCATAAAAATGTGTTTTTAGAGATATCTAAAGGAGTGCACAGAGGTGGCTTCCAGATTCTCAATGGAAGATTATTCCACATGGTGCATGCCCTCCCACCTTCTGTCTCAGGCCTTGGCCTGGGAACCAAGAGCAGCAGCTGGTCTGTAGAACTAAAAGTTCGAGTGTAAGGGGTTGAAAGGTCAATATTTTAAAATGGAGCAAGGCCGATCAATGATTTAAAAAGGAGCAATGCGATTTTAAAATCAATATCAAAAACCACAGGTAACCAGTGCAATGAGGTAAGAATTGGGAAAATGTGATCATATTTGGCAATATAAAGCCAATTTTGTGATTTGTGAGAATATGTTTAGAAAAAATTAGGTGGGTCCATTACAACCTTTAAATTGCATTTTGTTGCATAAACTGCATTAGCACGGAGCGGTACAGATACGAACAGATCCCAGGCTGTTTGTGTACAGAGTTCAAATTGTGTACCTGACAAAATTCTAATTGTCTAATTCTCAGAGGATCATGAATGTCCTCAGTTCATTTATTCATTTATAACTGTTGCAACAGCCAAAGGGTTACCAAAACAAGGCGGATCCTCCAAGTTCCCATAGTTGACTAACTTCTTGTGCCAAGTATCAATCTTCCCACAATGGTCAGATTATGAGAAATTATGAATACTTCAGAATTCTTCTCCTTAAATTAGATTTTTTTTCCCCACTACAAATATCAAACCTTATGGTTGACCAACTTTGGTGCATGGGCCTCACATCGGGCTGCCCTGATTTAATCTATAAAGATATTTTCATATCGGTATGTCAAGGAGTTCTTATAAACGATGCAAGAACCATACTTTATGTACAACTACCAAGAGTAAGATTTTTGTCCAAGCACTTTATAATAACCATTACCACCAATAAATGTCAAATTAATAGTTATTGAAACTGTAATAAATAGTTATTTGACTGTTAACGAACAATTAAATGCTTTATAAATCATTTATTAAGCAACAGTTTATTGTGAAGTTACAACTGATATTAAAATTAATTTGTCAGTGGTTACAAACAAATACTGTGTAGTTCATTTATAAAAATGATTTGGATGAGCATTATAGCATTTATAAACCCATGAATTAAAAAAAGCATTTCATTGTTACATAACTTTTATTTAGCTACTGATGGTTTGCTACAAAATGAAATAGCTTGGAACTCTGCGGTGAAGTCCAGAATTTACAGTTTTGCAAATTCTTAATGGAGGTCAGAAGATATAAATTCATCCAACAAGTTGTATGTTACTTGCCAGGAGTGCAGCAGAATGTGGTTTCACACATTCATTGCATTAGATGTTTTCAGCTCAACTGAAGCAGAACAACAATGTTAATCAACCAGCAAGTCTATTAAAGTCAGGGAAAAGTTAGCCCAGGACCTGGGAGAGATGGTTCGTTTAGACCTTTTGAAGATCACGGTGGAAAAACTTTTGTGGACTGATTTTGCTTTACTCTGTCGTCTGCTTTACTCTGTCGCTGTGTATAGGTTGAGTTGTTACTTACACTGCAGAAGTCAAATGTCTTTTCTAACTACATAGGAATGACTTGTTTCTAATATGTATTGTCTTGACCATAACGAATTAAGTATTTTTATTCTTAAAAAAAGTTTTGAAAATGTCCTACTTGTGCTATAAAGCCTTTCTTTATAAAGGGAATGTTTAACTTTCTGCCCATGCCCCATCAAATGTTCATACCCTCGTCTATGAATCACCACATCCTCCACTTCAAAGACTTTCCATCACCGTTATGTTCCACCATAGATTGGCAATTCATTGTGGTTAAAAAAAGAGCCAGTGGTTTGATCCCAACCCAAGTCATTTTTTTGTTACCTATCAAAATGAATGTCAGGTCCGGCCCATGGGAGGGGCGACATGACATTTCCACGGCAGCTTCTAAACAGGTCAGCCAAGGAAACCATGGAGTCCAAAGCGGTGGGAGGGGGACACTTTCAACCAAAACCGTGTAACTGAATCTAAACCAGTGGTTAAACCCATTCAGCAGTGCAGGAATGGGGAGAGCCCTAACAATACAATACCATTCATAGGCTCACACAGCCCCAGTGGAATGACCAGGGAGGGGTTTTAATCAGGCAGAAAGGCACTCAGCCAGCCAGTCAGTCAGTCAGACTACAGAGGCCATTGCTTCACATAAAGCCCACATCCCCACACCTACATCTATCTCTCTGTGTTTGTTTTGCAGTGTGTGCTGCTTGACTCTCTCATCCTTTCAGAGAGCTCGAGGAATAAGAAAAATGTAAAGGCGCTTCAGTTGGCAGCGGCTGAGAGATGTGATAAAGTGAAGGGGGAGTGAGAGGATGGAAAATGGGGAACTGAGAGTCAGTCTGCCCTCAGCCTGACCTGCAGCTTTCAGGGGGCTTGAGCACATCAGAAATCCCATTGTGGGAGGTGATTAATTGAGAGTGATAACTTACCATGAACAGAGATTGTTATAGGCTTTAATGTGGTAGGCCTGGCTTTTTAAACGCTGCTTTCACGTAGCTTTGTAGTCCAGCATATGGGCCCAGACGTATTCACTGACAAAAGACGAACAGAAATTTATCACGCTTGTATGTCCTGCTAACAACGTGTTCTCTCTCTCTATTTAAACACTGATTCTCTTTTAGCCTTACTGCCTTTTGAACCTCGAACACTGATGGGGAAACCACGTTCATACAGTGGCACTAACATGTTTTGGTTAAAAGTATAAATGCAACTAATGATTATTTTCATAACTGATTAGTCTGTTGATTAATGTTTCAGTAATTGTTCAGTTCACGAAATGACAGTCTTTTCTCAAGAGGTTTTCAAGAGCCTTCAAAACCCAGACATATTTAAGTTAGACTTTACATTATCTTAAACGGAAATAAACATTTCCCGACACTGGAGAAACTTGAAGCAGCAAACATTTTGTGTTCTCATTTCATGAATGACTTGAGTCATTTTCTGTTAATTGAACAGAAATGCCAGTAATGTCAGCTCATCTATTTGTCCTTAAGAGGAAAAAAGGGATACATGAACAACCCAACATGCAAAATAATGTTGGCAATGTAGGTTTCTTCAGACCATGGATATGTTGATACTTTACATTTCTTTATGTTACATCTTTATGATTCTTCAATGTTCATTTTTAGATATTATGTTGTGGCAAAGCTGTGCTTGTGAACTGGTTAGGTTTAGGCACAAAGAAAAGATAATGTTTGCCTTAGAATACTTGCTTTGTTTTAATGGAGGCTGTTTACAACAAACAACAAGTATTTCCCTAAATGTGAAGATTAGCTTACTTCTTTGTAATTGTGAGGATGTTACTTGTTTTTTTCTTTTGTCACAGTTTTTTTTTTTATTAATGTTTTAGACTGCCAAGTTTCATAATGTTGTGTGTTATACTGTACTTCATGAATGTACAGAGCACAAGGGAAAAGGAGAGGGAGATGCAGAGTCCCTGATGGAGTTCAGTCAGAGCGTAAACTGAATTAAAACACACATATACACATCCTTGGTGCCTGCTGTTGCTTGCTATCTTACAGCTAATGTACCGTAAGGTGTTGTTTGTGTGGGGGTACGGGGGTAAACACATTCAGGTAAAACAAAAAAATACAAATTATCCTGAGGTCAAACCTTAATGAGTGACATGAGGTGAAAATTCACCTCACCTGATGTGTGAACACACATTAATGATGGTGATCAATGTAGCTTTGATTAAAGAACATACAAATCAAAAATGCATGAGAGTTGAATACATCTGACAGAAACCAGACTTATGTGTTAACCTTGTTTTTTACTTAAGCAAACAATGCATCAATCAAAAGACAAGAATGTGACTTAAAAGAACTGATTGAGACTGAAACAAAATCAGACATCACATGTAAAAATTTACATACGATTTATTGATTCTAAATAATTAGTGAATCATTAGACTAGAAGTATTTTGAGCTTTGCTCTTATCTGCTTCACTGCAGATATGATGTCTCACTGGAATACCACCACTGAAAAAATGTGTTGATCTCGACAGCAGCTCAGACCAAAGTGCTGTCATGGTTTAAACAGATGGGACGAGCCAGAGAAAAATAGGGAAACGGGAGGCCACAGAGCCAGACAGGTCTTATGTGGTCACACAAAGTGTTTGCTCTCAGCTTTTCAGCAGTGTCAAGACCTCGGGGCCCTGTCCACAGACCCTTATCTATCCCAGCCCAATTACTGATGTGTCAGCAGTGATGTATGAGCTGAGAGGGGCGGGGTGGGGAAGAAAAGGTTGGGACCTGGCTGGAGGTGGCCTGAGACCACATGGTCACGTCATGGTAGCTAAGTGTGTTTGTGTGTATAGACTGGGGTAACATGAGGATACCCAAAACTGGTGGTGGTGGTATAGAGGGGTGGGGGTGGGGCAGGTGGGGTTAAGCTGTGGGCGGCCAGCTCATTGGGTCACATCTTTCAGGGTGTTACCGGTTGAAATCCAGTTGCTTTTGTCAAGGGCGATTGTCCTCCAGCATGCTCCTTGTCAACTTTATTGACTACTTGACTGGACAGAGCAGACAGTAGTGGAGGAAGAGTCACAGATTCTAAACCACTTTTCAGGATGGAAACAAAGCTAAGCACTTTTTAAAGATTCACTTGAGGTGGCCTAAAAATTGGAAGGAAGGAAATAAGATCAAGAAGTCCTCACTGTCATGGACTTCCCTCCATAGTCACAGGACCTCAGTCCCATTAAACATTTATGGGGGGACTTGAAGACTGAGAAAGACAGACACTGTGATAGCACAAGATGCTTTGTGGAACACTGTCAAATCATTCTTGGGTAACATGAGTCATCAGAGTGCATGCTCATTAAAGAGAAAGGGGAACACAACAAATAGTAATATAGTCATGGATGCTTTTCAAAGAGTCACCTTTTTTTCTCAAACTGATAAAGAGATCATTTGTAATAAAAAAAAACAAATAATAATATTACATCCAAAACAAGGAACTTATGTAAAAATCCTTTTTTTTTCTCCGGTGTGTTTGTGGGTTAGGGTTAGCCATCTGTTTTCATTGCCAATAAAGCTACAATTGAATTGACTTGAACTGAGAACTTGCAGTAATAGATGTTTGGACTTACAGTATGCTGACTTACTGATAGTTGTTTCTGTGGACGGAGGTGCTCTTTATGTCTATTAGAGGACCCAAGAGTCACATCATCAAACACATTTAGATACATTATATGTGATGAGAGAATAAAACAAGCCTGTTTAATCACAAGATTCATTTAAGGAAAAAAGTAACAATGCTTATTGCCTAAGACTGGACTGGGATCAAGACAACTCAAACTGACTAAAAGAATAAGGATTGAGGAAATTTCCCACAGCTGAGTCAGAATAAAAAAATCTTCCAAAGTCTGTTTCCTGATGCTGATTTTTAAAACATATTCCTTCAAAAAGATTTTTTTTTGTTGACTGCATTTCTGCACTGCCGCATAAACTTTGTAATCCATACTTATCATGGTTCATGAAGTGGGCTGATTGAGTTTTATAAACGTCATTAGTTGCTGTATAATCCCCTGTGTAGCCACTCCAATGATTTACAACAGTGTGCACACTACATCTGACACAAACAGCTTTCCCCCTCAGCTTCCCTTGAGGTCTAATCATCACATGGGATGTTGACATATTTGAGAGCCTATTTTTAACAACAATGGTATAATCTGCTAAAATGAACAGGCTGGCTTCTGTGCATCTGATAGCTCAGTCTGTAGTGTAAGCTTCCATATTGACAGGGGGTGGGGGTTACTTGAACACCCCGCTCAGACTTATCTATGCTAGTCATGGAGGCTAAGCTCATTAAGCACACAGACCAATTATCACTAAGTCAATATGAGGCCTGCAGATTATTGCAGTTAACTCAGCTGTGTAGGTCAGTGTGAGTCTCAGCATCCTCATCAGGAGCTTGAGGAGGAAACACAGCCGTTACCTTTGCTCTTTTCTCACTTAATCACGACCCCAAGGAAAACACTGCCAGGAGTTAATTTAGACAGTCTTATATGGGGTATATATTTTAGGTATATTTAAACTTTAAGAATAGGAGTGGCTTTTGAAAATGGATTTTGGCTATGATGTCCCTATTGATTTATCAAACACACATTTTAAAGCTTAATTAAAGACGATAAGAGCATTTGCTTAGAGTCTGGATTGAAGTGGTGCACAAGATACCCAGTTTTTACTGACAATAGAACCTTTTTTGACATGTAATTGCGGGGAAAACATAGATCGAGCTAATGACACAGATGATGTTGGATTACATTTAAGAGACCTGGATAGCCTATTTGATGGTTTGATTACCAAACATGGTATTCAATGAGTACCATTTGAATTCAATCATTACAATCCTGAAAGTGAAGCTGAAAGGCACCCTGCTAGATATCTTGCCTGTTATGTTGTAGGCAGAGGTTTGATTCCACCCTGCAACTTTAACAGCATGAAGTAAATTTGGTGTGCAATGGGTTGACATGGCTGAAGTGAGTCCAAAAAAGACATCATGAAAGCATTAATGTTGAGCCACAAGAAGCTGCCCTTTGGACATCTGTAATCAAAGAAACGTCTAAAAACGTTTATTTATTTATTTATTTTTTATACCCATAAGAGTGTATACTTGGACATCATTAATGAATGTGAAAAGAATTTCTAAAATAAAAGCAATGTTCCCTTCAACATTGCATTCTGAAATATTCCCTGCAATTTTACCATTGATTTAAGAATTCCACTGCCTAGTTTCTAATGTTAAAGTAAGGATATAATCTCACATTTATTCATACGCTGCACAAAAATATATTCGGTACTAGATATTCATATTGTCAATGACGCATGTGGCACACTGGTTCCACAATGTCGCCTCAGCTGTTAAGATTTACCTGATGAATTTTAAGGTTATTCGACAGACTTTACAAATTGCCATACTTTTTCTAATTTCCCTTCTTTCTTATAAAATGCAAATGCCTTCCAAACTTTAGATTTTAGATGTGTTAGCATACTATAAAGTGTGTTGTGATAGTTGGACATTCTTGTTTTTCCCTCACAAGCAACAGTGCACTGACACAACTCTTGTAAAAGTAATGCGTGAGTTGTGCATCATCATGAGTGTCTGGCTTTCACCTTTCACCTCAAAGAAAGTAGAGATACTGTGCAGAAGAAGAAATTAAGAAGTTAACAGATTGATAACTTTAGGATAGGGCCATCAACTGGTCCTAAATATTGCATCTTTGATGTTAAAATTTGTGATTCAGATTGGTGAATCTTTACATCCCTATTAAGCCTGAAATCTATCTGTATGGGTGGGAGCCAGTAAGACTAAAGGATTTCAGGGCATTTTCCATGTTTTATTCAGTTCTATTTCTCTGCTCTGTCTCACCATGAATGACTTGAAGCAAGTCCTGCTAATAGTAGAAGAAACTCCAGTGCATGTGTGTTCATGTGGCTGCATGTGTGTGTGTGTGTGTGTGTGTGTGTGTGTGTGTGTGTGTGTGTGTGTGTGTGTAGTGAATACATTTTTGTTTTCCCCATGGCCGAGAAGACAAATTAAAGTCTCAGTAGTATGAATATTCATCGACTGAGTGAAAAGCACAATGAGATGAGTAGGGCTTAACAGAACCTGCACCTGGTGAACCTTGATCTGTTTGCATCAAAATGTCCTGCAGTGAAAAACAAGTGGAAGAAACCAATTTAGAATAATGTGTGTGTATGTGTGTGGGACCACAGATCTGTGATGAAGAAGAATGAACACATGTTCAGTGAAGAGATTAATGAATAATTATGCATTAATTTGATGTGTGTTCACATACAGCACTATTCAAGGTAAATATGATAATGGTGACTTCCAGTGTTTGTGTGTATGTGATTTTATCTGATTAGTTTATTAAAGATTCAAAATTAACCTGTCATTGAACAGCATAACATTGTATACTGCAGTTTTTCTTTGTAATTCCGTTAGCACACAATAAAACAAACAAACAGAAAAAAAACTATACGGACTAATTCATGAATAATTATCAAGGCAGAAAAATCAACTATTGATGACGAGTGTTGATGAGTTCGAGAGTCTCTCAGTCTGAGGAGTGAAGCTGCTGTTTAGTCTGGTACAGCAGCAACTATTTCTGTATCTGTTGTCAGATGGCAGTAGGGTGAACACACTGTGGCTGGGTGGAAGTTGTCTTTTAGTATCTTTATGCTCTGTGCAGACATCTCACTTCACTGATGTCACTGATGCTCTGTAGATGGTACCAGTGATGTTCTGGTGGTTTTAATGACCCGCTGTAGAGTCTTACTGTCCTGAGTCCTGATGAACCATGTCAGTTTGTGATGTTTCCAGTCAGGATACTTTCTATTACCGATGCGTAAAAGTTGACAAGAATTTGGCCGTGGAATTTAACCTTCTTAAGTTTACTTTGGTCAGGTTAGGGTACAGGTTATGTATTGGTTTTACAGGGTACTTAAAGTGCCTGAAGTTAGCACAATAGTTCCTAGCCTTTTTTGAAACAAGCCTTTAAATTAAGCCATGTCTACTTGTTGGCGTTTTTCAAATATTTCATACATTTCACTAAAAATATTTGTTTAAAAGTGTGTTTTATTTAATCACTGTCCCTGTGTCCTCTACTTATATTGTGGCCCTGAAGCTAATTTTAGAATCAGTGGGTTATGCATAAAATTCAATTTTTCTTGCGTGTAGGTTTTCTGTTGATATTGGCTGACATTTAATCAGCCAACGTTGCTGCTGTCTGATGTCTGATTTTTCATTTGATTAAGTGTAACTGTTTTTGCCTTGTTTTTCTCCAGTTACCTAGAACACAACAAAAAGTTCAAATTTGATGATGTGGCAAACCTAATGATCCCTGTGTATTTGACAAGTCAATATATTGTATGTGACTGAGTAAAGACTTCATTCAAAACATGTTAAGTCTACATCCTGATTAAGGAGGCGTTGCTTTCTCTGTTTCTTGAAATCCATTGTGTGTTTTTCTGCCATTCTCAGGCTCCACCCAGTGAATGGCAGCATTTGTGCCTTTAGTGTTTGCTGTGCCGATAGCTCAAGCTCCTACAAAGAGCCTGGGTTGACCTGGCTAGCGCTGTCCTTTCTCATGGCCCATAGTTCTGCATTGTGAATGGGGATGCTGGCCTTTCTTCCAGACCTTCGGCCACTGTTGTGAATGGGGTGGAGTGGCTGATTTAAAGCTTGTGGTCAGAGAAGTAGGTGAAGGTCAGGGCAGCAGAGGTCAGCCCCAGAACATCTGATTTTCTTCAATATGCCTGCAGTCACATAGATGGAGCTGTAATGACCATTAGGACTGAAGCGGTCTGCCAGGGCAGCCAGGCCACTGTCACACAAACATGATGTAGAGCTTTCACAGGCAGTCATGCTATTTTGTACACTCAAAATAGTCAGGTCATTTAAAGGGTCAGTTCACCCATTATAAGACACATATTTTCTCCCTTCCCTTCCTTCCTTCTGGGATTAATCCAAGCTAATCATTTTCATTGTATTCTTGCACGGTTTTAGATATTTGGCTATCCAGAGATGATGTGTTGTTATTCTGACAGTAGTGGCCATGCTCTGACCACTACTCAACATGATCTGCCTTAATTGAAACACCAATTGCATTGTGGTGTCTAAAATTCCTACTTTCTAAATCAGTATGACCACTGAGTCTATACCCATTCTAGCAAACACAGTGAAAGCCTCTTTTTCTTAATATTTTCATAAAACTATTGTTCTTGTCATGAGTCGCAACACGATAATGGCAGGCATGTTGACTTTCTGTTTGTTATCACACGTATAACATCATCCTGTATTATATGAGGACACATCATGAGAAAAACAGTGTGACAATGGTGACTTGGTATGAATAACCTTGAGTTCTCCCTGCTCAGATTGCTATAAATTCAGTGTATTTACCAGATTTACCAACAGACAGCTGAAATCCTTATATCCACCTGTGCGCTCTTTAAAACCGACACTATGACTACTTTGCTAAAAAAGAGTCATTTTACCTTGCACAATATGGGGGTTGCTGGTCTACCGTTGCCTCGATCGGTTACTTTGTTCGTAACTTCGGTGTTTTAACCTATCACTACACCTTTAATGGAGTGTACTGCTGCCAGCTGAGATGAACCCAGTGAATACTACCTCTCTCTACGAGTCAGCAAGCTAGTCAGTGCTGCAGTGCAATTCAGAGACCCCCACAGCTCTCTTAGAGCTGTGCCAGTCTCTGCCCTGCTTGGTCTGCCCTAAGTATAATTTTAATGTGATAATATGCCTATGTTGCAGATTTGCTAATTGGAGCATACTATTAAAGTTTCATCACTGCTGATACAAATAGTTTTGATGCTAAATATTCACAGGCAAGTGTTTTGCATTTTCCTGCAGAAAAGTAGTATGTTATACTGAGTAAGTTGTTATGTGACAATAAAGAAGCTACTTCTTCCTCTAAACTAGAATTCTGTTAGCCCCGGTCCTGATAGCAGGCCTGCTAGCCTTAGCACTAGCTCAGTCTCGTCGGCAGCTGCTGTGGAGTTTGTTCCTGCTCGGTCGCGGCGTGGGAGAGGGCGCAGGAGCAGGTCACCGGTTGTGTGGGGTGGTCAGCAGTCACCCCTCCCGACTGCTAGCCAGTTTTCTGTCCTTGCTAGCCCAGTTGTTAGCCCAGCTGGCTCGCGTGCCTCCACACGCTAGTGATAGGGGACTCCATTAATCGCAACGTTAAGCTGGCGTCGTCAGCCACTGTTTACTGTTTACCTGGGGCCAGAACTTCCGACATAGAGGCTAATCTTAGGGTGCTGGCATCACGCAGGGTTAAACAACTCAGGCACACAGCACCACAAGCAACATTCATGCATGGCGCCAACAATATTCGTTAGAAGCAGTCTGAGATTACAAAAGATAGCCTAGCCAGGACTTTTTCAGGCTGCAAGAAAGATGCGTCGGCATCAATTAATTGTCTCTGGTCCCTTACCCCAGCGGGGTAATGATGAGACGTACAGTAGGCTTACAGCTATGAGCCGCTGGCTGGCGCGTCACTGTAGGGACAGGGGTACAGGTTCATGGATAACTGGCCCTCTTTCTGGGGTCTCCCCCACCTGCTGAGAGCAGACGGTCTTCATCCTACTGGAGTCGGCGCTGCTGTTTTGTCTAGCAATATAGACATATGTTTGAAGCAGGTTTGACACAAGGGATGTAACACTAAGCAGGTCGCAGGTCTCTAGAGAGCCTGCTAGTGTGATTGTTAGTGCTGGTAAGGAGTCCACTAGCCTAGTTAACATGGTTGGTCAGGGACATGGCACTGAGTGCCAGACTGATAGCTTAGTTCATAACATTGAGACTGTCACCTTCCCTCGCCACTTATCCATTGAATCATCCTATAAATGTGTAAATCATAATAATCTAATCTTGATCTCCACCTCTGACAGTGGGGAAATGTCTCAGCAAGCACCTTACACAGTCTTACATAATAAAATACCAAAGCTAATCACTACTGCATCCCGGCATCCCTACCTGCACAGGCAGCCAAAACCTACTACTACTAAAAGGTACCTCGTTCCAATTCCTAAATTATCTACCATAAGCTCTACCGAATGGCCGGTCACTGGAAACTGCTCCAATGAGCTTAAAACCCTCAAATTTGGCTTTATCAATATTAGATCACCGCCAACCAAGCCTTACTGATTAATAATTTGATCACTGAGCATAAGCTGGATATGATTGGCTTATGTGAAACATGGCTGAAACCTAATACCTTTCTGCCATTAAATGAAGCCTCTCCTCCTGACTATAACTATGCCCATGTTGCTCGGGCCTCTAAACAAGGGGGAGGTGTTGCTCTAATCTACAAATCTATTCTCAGCCTAAGCTCCAACCAGGATATTAAATTTACTTCATTTGAGGCTCTGGTTTTAAAACCATCCTCATCAAATAGTAACAGCCTTGTCCAGGGAACAGGCTTTCACCTGGTTGTACTGTACAGACCTCCAGGGCCTTACTCCCAATTCCTAGAAGAATTTGGTGAATTTATTGCAGATCTTGTGACTCGTTCAGATAAAATCCTAATCATTGGGGATTTCAATATCCACTTAAATAAGCCCTCTGACCCTCTAGGGAAAGCCTTTTTGAGACTTCTTGATATTTCCAACTTAATTCAGCTTGTCCATGAACCCACTCTTTCCGGTGGAAACACTCTGGATTTGATAATTTCCCATGGACTTGATGTGTCAGCCCTGGACGCCGCTTCTGTCTCCTCTGCTGTGTCGGACCACTTTGTCATTACATTTGGGTTGTGGAAAGCCTCACGAATGAAGTGAACTCAATACTTGTTTCGCTCCTCGATTCCGTGGCACCGGTCTCTACCAGGACAAGACGACCAAAGAAATCTACTCCCTGGTTTACTGATGAAACCCGAGATCTCAAGCAGGCCTGCAGGAAAATGGAACGAGCATGGCGTAAATTTAAATTGGACGTTTTTTATCTTGCCTGGCATGATAGTGTACTAAACTATAAGCGTGCTCTAAATACCGCTAGAACAGCATATTTCTCTGGCCTAATAAACAATAATAAACACAATCCTAGATTTCTCTTTAACACCGTGGCTAAACTTACTCAAAAACCACAGTTGGTGAGCTGTGCACCCTTTAATGCAAATGATTTCTTAGATTTCTTTTGCAATAAAATCGATGAGATCAGAATTAAAATTAACTCATCATCTCTGGCTTCCTCGATAAAGTTTGTTAAAAAGTATCCTGCTGCCAATTCTCAGTTAGTCTCAGCTCTAAACACTTTTGAAAATATCTCCCTTGAGATATTGTCCAAAATTGTCTCATCCTAAAAGCCAACTACCTGCGTCCTGGATCCCTTTCCGGCAAAACTTTTTAAAGAACTATGGCCAGCACTGGGACCTACAATGTTAAATATTGTCAACTCATCACTCATGACTGGTGTTGTCCCTTCTAGTTTTAAGTCTGCTGTGGTTAAGCCTCTACTTAAGAAACCACACCTCGACCCAGGATCACTAAATAACTATCAACCAGTATCCAACCTTCTCTTCTTCTCTAAAGTCTTAGAAAGAGTCGTGTCCCAACAACTTTCAGGCTACCTACTCAATAATAATCTCCTGGAACCTTTTCAGACAGCTTTCAGAGTCTGTCACTCCACCGAAACCACCCTTACTAAAGTGGTAAATGACATTTTGCTTAACTAAGACTCTAACTCGACCTCAGTGCTCATGTTACTGGATCTCAGCGCTGCATTTGATACTATAGATCATGGCATACTGTCAGACCGACTTGAAAGTCAATTTGGCATCTCTGGCCTGGCCCTCGCCTGGCTAAAATCGTACCTGTCCGAAAGAACGCAATGTGTTTCCTACAATGGTACTTCATCAATCCTTACTGCTGTGAAGTATGGAGTTCCCCAGGGTTCTGTTCTGGGCCCTTTGCCTTCTCTTTATATATTTCACCTCTCTGCCAAATCATTCGGAGCTATGGAATACATTTCCACTGCTATGCGGACGACACTCAGCTGTATGTACCCTTAAAAGCTGATGACAAATCTCAAATGACAAAACTAGAGACTTGCCTATATGCAGTGAAGAAGTGGATGTCAGAAAACTTCCTGCTCCTAAATTCGGAAAAACCTGAGATGCTGGTCATCACTCCAGCCAGCCAGAGACACCATGTTGATCAGGTGACTGTAACTCTCGACAACTGCGTTATTTCTCAAAGCTCAACCGTCAAGAATCTAGGTGTTACTTTTGATTCTACACTCTCTTTTGATCAGCACATCAAAGAAATTACCAAGATCGCCTTCTACCACCTGCGGAATATAGCTAAAATTAGGTCCTTCCTGTCCACGGCGGACGCAGAGATCCTGATTCATGCCTTTGTTTCATCTAGGCTGGATTACTGCAATGCCTTATTTTCAGGTCTTCCACATGAGAGCATTAAAAGTCTTCAGATGGTTCAGAATGCTGCAGCCAGAGTCTTAACACGTACAAGAAAATTTGATCATATTACACCAATCTTAGCATCTCTGCACTGGCTCCCAGTGCATCTAAGATCAGACTTTAAGGTGCTGCTGTTGGCATACAAAACTGTCCACGGCCTTACCCCGTCGTACATGTCAGATCTAATTAAACCATATATTCCAACTCGGGCATTATGCTCTCAAAATTCGGGGCTCCTGATGGTTCCCAGGATTAAGAAGAAGTCAGCTGGCTGCAGGGCTTTTTCCTATCGGGCTCCTTTTCTCTGGAATAACCTCCCAGTTGACATCAGACAATCTGGCTCTGTTGACGCCTTTAAATCTAAACTCAAAACTCACTACTTGATTTAGCCTTTAATTAGCCCTTGATATCAATTGTAAGCTTCTTCAGTGGCTAGGTGTCAGTCTCAATGAGTTCCTATAGTATTAGATTACATTGTGCTGCCGATGAGAAACAATCTGTTTATTCTGATCAATATTGCATTTCTCTAACCTTTGTTTTTGTTTTCCGTTCCCACAAGCTGCAAGCTGTGTCACTCTCTACACTCTCTATAGCTTCCTCCTCCCCTCCTCCTCTTCTCTCTCCTCCTTCTCTTTCTCCTCCTCCTCCCCTCTTTCTTTCAGGCTCCCTTCTGATGGAACACGGCCCCCTGGGACCATCTACCATTTCCTGGCTCCTACTGCCTTGAAATACTGACTGATCTGGATCGTCACACCCCGGGCTCTGCTGGATCCCTGCTCTCCTCTGCTTCACCACCTCCTCATATCTATATTTCTGTAAATCTTGATGCCTCTCTCTGACTATTACTAATTATCTTGTGTGGCCTGCCCTCTTCCAGGTCACCATGGTGGACAGGAGGTCGTGTGGCTCGGGCACCACTTGGTGATGCCTCGTCCAGCTCAGTCATCTCCTGGATCCACTCACTTTACACAACTTGTATCAGACTTTCTGTTGATGTAACTTGTAAACTGTGATTTGTTGCTCTTTTCTGTACACACAACATCTATGGCATGTCTGTCCGTCCTGGAAGAGGGATCCTCCTCTGTGGCTCTTCCTGAGGTTTCTTCCATTGTTTTTTTTACCCTGTTAAAATGGTTTTTTTTTTTCCATCAACATGTGAAGTTTTTCCTCACTCGAATCGAGGGTCTAAGGACAGAGGATGTTGTTCACTCTACAGATTGTAAAGCCCACTGAGGCAATGTGATTGTGATTTTGGGTTATATAAATAAAATTGATTTGATTTGATTTGAATTCTTTGAATGATGCTTCCGATCTTATTTAAGACTTCTGGTATTGCTGACCAAATGGGCTTTGTTCAAGTAAAAGAATGTTCATCTAAAATGTTTAGTTTTATGAGACATTTTTGCAGTGTTTGTTTCACAACGTTCACCCTTACAATATATATAATTGTAACATATACCACATGCACCGGTTACATGCAAAAAAATTATAGTAAGTAAATGCACTTGTGTAAAGAAACAGCTAGCATATTCAGAGTGTGGCTAACTTTTTCCAGATTTCCAGTCAACAATGAGGCTGTAATGTGGGAGGGACTCCCTTCACCTCTTGTCACATTATCAATTGGAGTGAAAGCATGTGTTAAAAAGGCTTTGGGTGTTGACTGACTGTGTGAGGGTGATTGTGACTCCATTTGTGTATGCTTATGTGTGCATGGAAGTGTGTGTGTGTGTGTGTGTTTGTGTTAGTGAGTGAATGAATAGCAGCCTGGGCTGTCACATTAGCCATGGTTGGGAGTGTAAGTGGGCGTTTTTCTGTCACTCTGTGTTTTGGTCTGGCTGAGACGAGCCTGTCAGAGTGAAATCCTTAGTTCTCTTTCTCAGTCTGGGAGGACAGAGAAGAAAGGGGAGAGGAGTTCAAATGGAGGAAGAAAGACGAGACAGACCTCCTGCTCGTCCAGTTCCTGATGCGCTTTGTGCATTGAGACGAGACAGTAAATGTGTAGGAGTTTGTCACTGACAATAGACAGCAAATAACATCATCTGCCTACTTAGTCACATACCTACAGCTTCTATAAAGTCAAATCATTGGCTGAATAACATTAACTGGTCCTTCAATTAAGAAAATGTGTAGATGTGTAGCGTAAAGTGTAAAGCTGGGGTTGGTAAAGTATTCTAAAAGTCTAAAGTACACAACCCCTGAGCCAAAGAACATGTGAATTGCTGTGGCAGCATCTAATTTGTTCAGCAGCTAACCCCGTTAGCACAATGCACACACATACAGCAGTAAAGAGCATGGTATCCTTTTCAGAGTGAGGGATGTTTGTTGCAGCTTTTTTACTTTACTTATTTATT
This sequence comes from Diplodus puntazzo, assembly GCA_963678695.2. Taxonomy (NCBI): domain Eukaryota; kingdom Metazoa; phylum Chordata; class Actinopteri; order Spariformes; family Sparidae; genus Diplodus; species Diplodus puntazzo. The sequence continues at coordinate 28,636,310 of OZ023166.1, read as the reverse complement.
AGAGTTGTTTATTAATGTATTCATTAGACTAATAAAGCCGAGAGAGTTTATGGAACATAGCTGCTAACACATCGTATGGTTACATTGTAGCCTTGGTTCTGTGAGTGAAGAGACTATCTCTCCACTCCGTTACATATTCCATATGTACGGGGATATGACCCCCGCTGCTTGTCAGGGTACTTGAATATTTCTTTAAGACACACCGGCTTGCCCGGCCACACCCCATTGCATAGCTATAAAGCACCTGCGCCGGCGTGTAATCACTGATAGTTTGAGCGAAACGTGTCTCCGAGCGGCCTAAGGACTGGAGAGATAGTCTCTTCACTCAGATAACCAAGGTTACAATGTAACCATACGTTCTCTATCTTCTCGAGACTATCTCTATCTTCCATATGTACGGTGTACATCTTTAAGACACCTCGTGAGGAGACGGTGCAACCCACAATCCCATGTGCAACAAACAAACTATTTACAAATGTACACTATATACAACTTCCCCGGAGTAGGCCCTGCAAAGCGCTAGGGCCGGCCGTGGGAGGGACGGGCTGCCGGAGAAGCCCGCAAGATGCAAGACTGACCCAAGGGTCACAGGCAAGGGCCCCGCAAGACGCAAAGGCCAGCCTGTTCCTGGAGCAGCTGCTCAATCAGCCCTCAAGACGCAAGGCTGAGGGGGAGACAAAAATGCCTACCGTCGGGCCACGCCCAGCACACACTCCCCAAAGGAGGGGCTGGTGGCCACATTCAACCGGTAGAACCTAGTAAAGGTTGACTGAGACGACCACGTGGCGGCGGAGCATATGGAAGCGAGGGAAGCCCCCAGCCACAAGGCCCATGAGGCAGCCACACCCCGAGTGGAGTGTGCCCGGACCCCTGGTGGAACAGGCACACCCGACAGCACATAAGCCTGTCGGATCGTGTCCACAACCCAGTGCGACAGCCTGGATTTTGACAGAGGCCTGCCCAAACGCCTATGGTCGTAACACACAAAGAGCTTGTCGGACTTCCGGACCGCCTGAGTACGCCGAGTGTACGCCATCAGGGCCCTGACCGGGCATAGTGCGGACTGGCTCTGCTCAACCTCCTCGCCAGCGCTAGGCGAGGAGAGAGACCGAAGCTTGACTGACTGAGCCAGGTGGAACTCAGTCAGGACCTTAGGCAGGAAGGCTGGGTTGGGGCGGAGAACCACACTCGAGCCATCTGGGGAAAACCGACAGCAGTCACCATGCACCGACAAGGCATGGAGTTCACTCACCCTTCTAGCCGAAGTGACGGTGAGCAGAAGGGCGGTTTTCATGGAGAGCCATTTGAGGTCAGCACCCCCAAGAGGTTCAAAGGGGGAACGCTGAAGGGCCCCAAGGACGACATCCAAGTCCCAGGGGGGAACTGCGGGACCGGCGGTTAGCACCGTAAGTCGCTGGGTCCCTTGAAGAAACCGAGAAATGAGCACACAGTCCTCCGGACTCAGTGCAATTTCCCCAATGCGCACTGCCTTGATTGCTGCCACCAATCCTCGCAGTGTTACAGCGGCCTTCCATGCCTCAAGCTGGGACTGCAAGAACCGCAGGATCTCCTGAGCCAAGGCCAAATAGGGGTCCACCTGGTGAGACATACACCAGGTGGTAAACACCTGCCAACGGTATGAATAGGCAGCCCTCATGGATGAAGCCCGGGCATGCTGGATTGTCGCCACCACAGGCTCCGGCAACCCTAGGGCCCGGAGCCTGTCCCTCTCAGGGGCCAAGCCATCAGCCTGAGCCCCTCTGGAAAGGGGTGGAATAGGGCTCCGTCTGCCTGGGAGAGCAGGTCCCTCCGGTGCGGGAGCTCCCATGGCAACCCGTCCAGCAGGGGTGGAATCGCTGAGAACCACGGCATGTGGGGCCACCAGTATAAGCCGCACATGCTCCACCAGAACTCTTTGGAGAAGAGGCTGGAGAAGAGTGATGGAAGGAAAGGCGTAGAGCAGAACCCGGGGCCAAGGATGCGCCAGAGCATCCCAACCCATGGGGGGATCGTCGTTCCTCAGGGAGAAGAAGAGTGGGCAATGCATCGACTCCCTGGACGCAAACAGGTCGACCTCTGCCCTGCCTAAGCAGCGCCATATCTCGGAGACCACCTGAGGGTGGAGTCTCCACTCCCCCGGGTGGGGCCCTCCCCTCGACATGATGTCTGCCGCGGAGTTCAGTGCCCCTGGCACGTGCACGGCTCTGAGTGAGAGGAAGTGTGGGTGAGCCCACTGCCACAGGATAGTTGCGAGCTTGCACAGGGCAGGGGAGCCAAGGCCCCCCTGTCTGTTGATGTAAGCGGCCGTCACTGTGCTGTCGGTGCGGACAATGACGTGGTGACCCCTTATCCTTGGCAGGAAATGACGCAGAGCAAGGAGAACCGCCCTCAGCTCTAGGACATTTATGTGCTTACACAGCCACCGGCCGGTCCAGACACCGTTGACACCACAGCCTTCGTGTACCGCACCCCACCCCAAAGAGGATGCGTCTGTGTACACTAGCTGGCGATAGATAACTGGACCCAGGGCTCGGCCCAGCTTGATGTTTGCTGGGACCCTCCTACACTGGAGGACCCTGTGAAGCCTCCGAGAGACCACCACTTTGGTCTTGTGGGACCTCTGAGGGCACAAACCTAAGCCCAGGAGACATCTCTGCACAGGCCGCATGTGTAAGAGGGCGAGGGGGACCACCTGCACCATGGCTGCCATTAAACCCATAAGGCGAAGGCAGAGTCCCCAGTTGACCAGAGCATGCAGCTGAAAAAGGGCGAGGCAAGTCCTGAAAGCCTGCTGCCTCTCCAGGGTCATAGCCACCGTCACCCTCCTCGAGTCCAGGACCATACCCAGGAAGGTGGTCACCTGAGAAGGCTCGAGCCTGCTCTTTGTGTAGTTCAGGCGCAGACCTAAGCCCTGAACGTGGGTCAACAGCCGGGCTACGTCGTGGCGGCACTGCTCCTCCGAGACTGCACAGACCAGCCAGTTGTCGAGGTAGTTCAGGATCCTGATCCCTCCCTGCCTCAGGGGGGAAGAGGGCCGTATCCATACAGCGAGTGAAGGTTCGTGATGCCAGAGAAATGCCGAATGGCAGCACCTGAAACTCGTACACCCTGCCTGCAAACCTGAACCGCAGGAACTGCCAGTGACCCCTCCAGATGGGTATCTGGAAATACACATCTTTGAGGTCTATGGTGGCAAACCAGTCTCCTGCAGTGACTGCCTGTCTCACCCTGGGGACTGTCAGGAGCCGGCATCGCAGGGGCCGGAGATACCTGTTGAGCCCCCTGAGGTCCAGAATTGGGCAAAGCCCCCCATCTCTCTTCGGGGCCAAAAAATAGCGGGAGAAAAACCCGGCCTGGTGATCTCCAGAGGCCACCTCCCTTATTGCTCCCTTCTCCAGGAGAGTGGACAGCTCCGCCTGCAAAACTGCCCTCTCTTGAGGATCGCCCACCGTTGTAAAGGTGGGTGTCCTTGTTACCGGTGGCTGGTGCAAAAACTGGATACAGTATCCGTGGGTCATGGTTGAGGCCACCCACGGGTCTGCCCCCAGGGCCAACCAGGCTGGGGGCCCGGTGGTTGTCGGGAGGGCGGGGGGCGCCTGGAGGAACTCTGAGCCTTAAGCAGGTGGTCCGCTCCCTCTGCCCTGTCGGCGGTACCTGCGCTGCCAGGAAGCCTCTAACTGGAGTCTAAGGTCCCCTTGACCCCATGTCGAGGCTTCTGGTGCTGGCTGAGACCGAGATGGTCTTGGCCTCCCAGAGCCCGTGACGCGCCTGGCCAGGCCACCTGAGACCTCCTTCGCGCAGCGGCGGCTCTCCTGAGCCTGCTGTATCAAGGCAGTAGCGTGGGGCCCAAACATCGCTGTGGGTTCCACCGGCACCTTAAGCAGGCAGTCTCTATCCCCCTGCTGAAGCTGGGACTGAGACAGCCACAAGTGGCGCCTGACCACCCAGAAGGAAGCTAAGGCACAGCCTGCTGCCTCAGCCTGCTCCTTCACCACTGAGGAGAGGCATGAGGAGGCCATCTGCAGCTCCTCGCCTACACTGGTGTCCACCTGAACTTGATGAGACAAGTTGCGGAGGTAAAGTGACAAAATAGCCCTGGTGTTGGCCAACCGAGTCTGCACCGCCATAGCCTTATGTAGCTTGGCGAGCAGACTATCCATAACCCTGCAGTTCTTGCTAGAGCAGGTAGCATTACCGAGGATGGAGCTGGAGGGAGAAACTAGTGGAGTGAGGGTTCGGTCCACTGCGGGAAGTGGCCCACAAGCAATCTGGTCCCTGTCATGCACGTTGGAAAAATGGCGACATGCCGCAGACCACCTGTGGACAGCAGCTGGAGACTGGAACTGCTGACACAGCAGCTCTTTAAAGTCAGGTAGGAGGGGCTCCTGGGTTGATGCAGGGCGCACCTCCATACCCTCCTCAAACCTAGAAGATGTGGCCCCAGGGTTCTCAGGGAGGGCAACGCCCAGGACCCTGGAAGCCCTGTTAATCACCTCCTCAAACCGGTAGGCCAACTCCCCTCTTGTTACTTCGCCCACTGGGTGCCGTGCACAAGAGGTCATTGTCATCAGAGGAAAGAACGGTTTCCACGTCCGCGTCCTCCTCCTTGGCTTCTTCTTCCTCCCTGACTAACCCCGAAGCCGGGGGCGGTAAAGAGCTAAGCGGAGGCCGGACCACCATAGGCTGAAGAGGAGGCAATGGAGCCTGCCAGGCTCCTAAATACTCCCTCCTCCCCTCCGAGGCTGGCGCCATTCTCCCGATTTTCTAGCCTAGCCTAGGCCCCTCAGAAACATGGGAGCCCGCACGCTTTGCAGCAAAAAAGAGACAGCGAGCCTCCCTAGTACGTGCAGGCAAAATAAAGCAATCCATGCATGACTGAGGATTTTCCATAGAGACCAGAGCATGCTCATGTCCCAAACATAGCACGCAGTTATCATGCCCATCCTATAGGGGCATGGCCACCCCACAACCCACACAGCAATGTCCGCCCTTATCTGCCATACTGCCAGGGGGCGGAGCCCAGAAGTACTTCTGCCATTTCCTGTTTATCTGCTAGCCGGTAGCACCGCAGCTCTCTTACTTATATTTCTAAGTGTACAAATATAAATTTATATTTTATGAGTGTACTCTGTGTCGGCCGCTGTGAGGGCCGTGGCGGGAGAGTGCTTGAACTGGGAGAGACATTCGCCGCCGAGCGCGTCAGCCTGCGAGCCGCGGGCAATATGCCAGAGAGAGGACGCCGCCATGGCCGGGAGCCAGAGACTTCAGGCTCGCCCAGACCAGGTGTACGATGTGTACCCCGCCAAGCGCGTCAGCTCACGAGCCGCGAGCAATACGCCGGGGGAGCGGGAGAGTGCTTGAACTGAGAGGGACACCAGGGAGAGGACACTGCAGACACTGTCAATACTCAGCGCGTATCCACCGAGCGCGTTAGCTCGCGAGCCGCGAGCAATACGCCAGGAAGAACCCACAGCCAACGCTGCCAGGAGCCAGAGAACCTCCGGCTCGACCAGGCAGGATGACGGCTCTGCTGAGACAGGACAGAAAGAGTTCTGTACAGCAATCCAGGGAGGCTGCCAGAGACAGACGCCCGACTTACTCAGGTAAGCGGTACACAGCTGTACAGTTTCCTCTCTTCCCTTATTTTTTCCTTTCTTTGTTTTTTGTTTTTCGTAGATTGTGTGACACTGCACCCTGACGCACAAGTGGAGATCAAACAATCAGTGATTACACGCTGGTGCAGGTGCTTTATAGCTACGCAATGGGGCGTGGCCGGGCAAGCCTGCGTGTCTTAAAGAAATATCCAAGTACCCTGACAAGCAGCGGGTGTCATATCCCCGTACATATGGAATATGTAATGGAGTGGAGAGATAGTCTCGAGACGATAGAGAACTCCCTGTTGGCCAGCTGGAGCTATGGGGCATTTTGGGGTTGGTGTAGCCAGGCAGAGTGTGTCCCTGTTCTTTGGAGAGTGGCTCTGAAAGGAAAATGTACTTTGCTCCAATGGGTTGCTCCAATCTTACCAGCCCCGGGTTTAAAGGAACAGTCTGTGATCCAAATGTCCAAAAAAAGAGAGGCACACGGCCACTGCATTATTTGGAACCTCACTTTATTTCATAATTAGGAGTTTTAAGCTGACACTCAGTACGTTTACATGCAAAGCTTAGTCGGATTACAGCAATAGTTCTACTATGCTCCTTAATCAGACAACTGCAATTGTCCGAGTATACATGCCGGTGAGACAATCGAATTACTGGCCGAAGCATGTCATACCCTGGTACGATAGGCTGACCTCTTCACATCACCAGCAAGAACAAACTCTGCCTCGGCATTCTAGAAAAATGCCGTACGAAGAGCGAGATGAAGCTACATCTTTTTACATTTCGTATATGGTGTACATGATAATTACATAAAACTAGATGCACAATGGCGCTCTTGCTTGTGGTAATTTCAGAGGAAAGACACCGCTGCCCTTCTACTTCCGGCTCACGACCCCGGGAAGTAAATGTTGAGCCTGCGCAGAATGCAAAATCCGATCCAATCTCATGTAAGGTATACATGCAGGAGTAATGCGACTATCAATCGAATAATCAAGGTGTTTTAATCCGACTATGAGAAATCCGATCCGGTCTAATTTTAGTCAGACTAAGGTGTATACATGCATCTTAAAAATCCGATCATAGTCGGACTAACCCAGTAATTCGGGTTTCTTGAGTGTCATGTAAACGCACTGACTGAATGTGTGGACTAATGATTTGTTTGTCCTGACTTGTGGGGTGGTCACTGGCTTTTCATCTCATGCGCTTTCAGTAAAGTTCATCATGTTCTAATGACGACCTAAAGACTGGTTTATTATGAAATTGTTTCACTCCAACGTTAAGGGGGAAATGGATCCAGTTATACAACTATTTATGTAACCTATCTGTCTTTGTTTTTTTTTGGCTGGGTTAAAAATTCTTGTTTAGATTTTGTCTGGGTTTTTATTTTATTTCAATTTTTTTCTTATTGCACAATACATTTTTTCCCCAGTTTTTGGATGAAGTTTTTGTTCTCTCATTTTGTGTTCTTCTATTTTTCTCCATTCTATACTCGGAGTCATAAGAGAGACTGTTAGGGTTAAGATGGTTGACTTCTGGCTTTTTTATGTGATTCATTTAATTATTCTAGACTCTCACTTTCTACATCACTGCTTTAGACTCCTACTCCTGTGACTATAATCACATGCATAAAGTAATGATATAATAATAGTGATTTTTATTAAGCAACAACAAAGTAATAGATAGTTTGCCCCAAAAAGGGTTCAGGGTTTAAGGCATTTAGGGGACATTTGGAGTCGGCCACAGTTTTACCTTCAGACATGGTGAGATGGCGCCTCGTATGAACCAGTTTGACATGCTGTGACACATTCATCAAATTAAACAAGATGACATATTTGCACTATCGCCAGCTCTTTCTCATACTGTAAATTTATCAGAGTGCTAAATTAAAAGCTGACTGTGACAGTGACTTTTGCATTGCTAATGTTTTAAAGCATTGCACTGAGGCCTTAAGTACCCCTAGAGTACACACTCCACATTCCTGATGTTGGTAAAAAGTGTTGGGTTGGACACCTTGATGAATGCACTTCACTGTTGATTCTGTGGTGAACCAGCAGTTGTACATTAGCTAAAAATCAATAACGACAGGAGCCATATGTGTGAACAGCCCGTGTCTGTTTACTCGTTCTCTGATAGCACTATTGCTGTGATCGGAAGCTGTGAGGTATTGTTGATTAAGCATTTAAGAGACGGACAGACTTTAACCTTCCTACCACTTGGTGCCAAAGGTGACATGTTAACACTGGACTGTGGCATGTTTCACTGCCTGAAATCACCTGTCCAATGTCAGATGAACAGTCATGTGCATGCATGCATTTTTGTGTCCGAAACAAACCAAGCAAGTTTGATCGCAGGGTAATACATATCTACTTGTGCGAGTAGGGCAAATAAAAATCACCACGAACAAAATCAGTATGAATCCAATAATAATCCAAGAATTTCTCTTTGATGTGACTGCAATAAATGGATCAGAAGGGTGCCCGAAATAACAAAATGATATTACCGACTTGTAAATAGCCTGAATTCATGCTTTGCTAGGTCTGTCGGACAACTTTTATAATGCTTGTTCCTTGGATGGAGTTCAGATGGATCAGAGCTTTGCAGTGCCGAGACGTATTTCCTAAGCTTAACAGGTAGTCTGACTTTCTCACTCGCTTTGTTCCACTGCAGCTCCTTGTTTGTCCTGTCTCAGTACAAGTAGATCTGTTATCATAGAGCTCTCTGTGTCCAAAAACAGCCACAATAAGTGATTACCATCCTCTATCTTGTTCATAAATGTCCAGACATCAGCAACATGAACACCATGACGTCAGTGTGAATGCCACAGCGATAAAATTTCATGGGAATTCAGATTTCTGGCATCATTACTTCAATCGCATTGTGTCATTTGCGTCTAATTGAGTCTTATCATTGACTTTGTAGGTAATCTTGTTCCAAGAAAAGCATTGCATTTGGTCTAAACGTGCCATTACAATGTCATGCACACAAAACAACATTCATTACAAACATTTAGGGTCTACTCATACTAGGTAATCCATACAGTGCCCAAGCACCATTGACCCTGAAAAGTCCAGTTTGTCTGACTAGCATGTGCACTCCGTACCATTTTCAAGCACTGTACACTTCCTTGGTCCTGGGACGATTGGAAAAGGTGTGTTTTGGCATGGTACGCCTACTCATGAATGAGCACAAGCCGAGTGCGCAATGCGGACATGAAGTACAATCATGCGTAATACGCTACCTTGCATATTCAAAAAATCCGTCTAGGACCAACTTCCTTAGTGGTTTTTAAATGGTTTCCTATCTGACTGTTTTGTAAATCTCAATCAATAATTTCAGAGTGCAAACTTTTTTGTGGCTTCAAGCTTGTAGAACCAGTGTCAGAGCACAGTGAGAGTGTTCAAAGCAAGAATTATTTGCAGATTGTGTCATTTTCCCACAGCCATTACACTGTAATTATTATTTACTTCAGAATGATCAGATATAGCAAAAAAGTTGTCCATTGACAGTCAAATTTTAGTTGTTATTTCTATTTATTACCTGTTTTTTGAGAAGTGAGTGATTGTGTTATGGTTCAAAAGAAGCATTTACATCCAGTTATGGGCTCTAGTTGCCACTTAGCCTTGTGTTGAGGGCCTGTGGAGACTGACCGCTTCTTTGCACCTAATACTGAAGCTTATATTGTCTTGCAGGGGATGATTAGTGACTACAGAAAACTTGAAAGATGTGCAGGTTTACTCTTAACACTTAAAGACGAGCCACTTGAGCCATCTCAAAAAGCAGGTTTCTATTTAAACACAAGGGAGGGAAGGCAGTGATTATTGAATATGCCTTTAAGTGCTGTTGCTGTAATAGTAATATAATGGTTAGCTTGAAGACGTATGTATCTGTTTGTGCACAGGAGCTGGGAGGCCCATCATTAAGAGTGGACACAAAGGTCTGGCACAATACTGTGTGGAAACAACCAGAGTTAAAAGACTGCACCTGCTTGTCTTTTTTCACCTTCTAGAGCAAAAACCTATCTAAAAAAAAAAAAAAAAACACCCAAACAGACTCTCTGAAAAATGTTGCATCAGGAGTAATCCCCACTACATTTGTTAGGCCTGGTGTTCATTCCTGTATCACAAAACACACATTTTCAATGACAGCATAGATCACCCTCTAACCTTAGACCCTGAATTCAAATAGGGGGAAAAAAACACAAAACCCTTCAATGGGGACAGAATGGAAGAACCTCAGGAAGAACAACAAAGAAGACATCTCTTTTACAGAATAGACGGACAGATATGCAATAGATGCTGTGTATACAGAATAGACCAACCTTATAAATGCTATCAGGATGTACAATCAGAATGATTACATTTTTGAAAAGGTAAAAACTAAGGAACACCATTGACATCGGTAAGAGAAAATAAACAAGCACACAAGGAAGAGAGCCAAGAGAGGGGCTGACTTTAGATGTAAAACATCTGGAAAGAGTATCCGACCACCAGGGGACAGGCCAAGGCCTCAGAACCGTCGATGATCAAGTAAAGAGATGACTAGGTGAAAAGAGAGGAAAATGGGGAGAAAACTTAAGAGAGGCACAAAGCTGTACCTGTGGGACACAAAAGCAATGGTTTTCAGAAAATGTATGGTATGATTGTCTGAAAGACAAACATGGATGTTTTGTAAGAGCTAGGCTTTATAGATCCATTGAGATTGAGACTGATCCCAGAACTGATGTAACAGGCAATGTCTGATTACCTTGAAGTAAACTGTAATAAGTCTCATTTATATTTCTCCCAAGATTAACTGCAATAACTATGGTGACCCTTTGAATTTTCATCAGCCACTTTGGTACAACTGAACTGAGTTACTTTGATATGTGTGTGAGTGAAGCTTGGGCTGCATTTTTCTGTCCAAACCTGGTAAAATCTGAGAAGAAGTGTGTTTCATTTTACGTCCAAACCCTACTTGAGCCCGACACAGTAGTTGGAGCCATTTTTTTGTGTCCAAAGTTACCACAGTAGCAGTTTGCCTGGTTACACTTCTTACAGATATGGAAAATGTAGACGACAGTCTTAGAAATATGATGCGACAAAACTTGAACTGGGGCTTTATTTTCTAACACAGCCCGTTTTTCTGACGCATGCGACAGATACGGTTGTCTTTTCACTTTTTAACCCATTCGGCCACAGTCTGGAAGCCGGACACTGCACTTTACCACTCCAGTCAATGGACTAAACACACAAACACACAAAACCAACCCATGAAAAAAGCAGAAGCACTATACTTGAAATGGTGTGTTGATGGGGGGGGGTCATGCAACATAGCATGGCAGGCGATTGAAGTGACCTGAAGGGGAAGGTCTTTATTAACAAGATGTCAACAGCAAGGGGTCCACCACCAACACAGGCTGTAGCCTGCATCTGCTTCTACACCATTACTTCCACTAACATTTATCCTATCCATTAGCCCATTTGTCTGATGGTCCATCCATCTCTCATTCCATCTGACCCCCTGCATGCATCACTTTGTAATAAGTAGAGTTTCTATCAGTGAGAAAGCACTATTGATCTAAGATCAGTCTATCTTTTATTATATTTACTGCTTGCCCATTTGAATGCTTATTAGTATTGTGTTGGTTGCTGTTGTATGACAACTCCTGAATTCCACTTCTGACCACGAGCTGTAAAGGTAAAGTGCTCTCTTTCATTCTTGATATTTTCTCTTTATTCAACTGCCCAGTACCTCTCCTTTCTCTTTTCTCTTTAGAAAGACTATTATTGTCTCGTAAAAGACTTGTCAAATGGTTAGGGTTCTCTGACAGGTGCCTCTGAAGAGGTGTTCTAAAACAACGTTTCTATAAGTGGGGTTAAGGAACACCCAAGTAAGGCCCAGGAGGACCACTGATTTTCACTGTAAGACCATCTTCTCCTCACATGACCTTTTGAATTTAAAAGACCAATGTAAGTTAAGCAACATTTCTCCATCTTGGTATATTGCACTAAACCTGATCCCTGTGGTTTTATTTTAATGTCTCTGGACTAAACAACTGGACTAATAAGTGTTTATTTGACTATTGAAAATCCTTACAGTATTAGTTCTATACATGTTCTAAATATGCTTATTTGCATCACGGTCAAAATTAAATGATCAGAAAGATCACATTTGTAAATTGAATATAAAGCTATAGCCAGCAGGTGGTTAGCTTCCCTTTGTAGTTTTACAAATGGTTGTCTGGTAAGTTCTTGCCGTCCAAGCTGGTTGCCATGCAGCGAAATCAAAGAAATTGTTTGCACACAACCCCCTATAAAACTGCAACATGTCATTGTTACACTGGTTTTTGTATAAATTAAAGAAAATAGATATGATGTATCATATTTATCAGCTTTAAAGGTGCTGGTAGACTGGTTTTATTCTAACAATCTTCATGCTAAGGTAAGCAAAGCAGCTGCTGGCTGTAGCCTTATAATTAACCAACATAGAATATGTGACTTTGGTCAACACATTTTTGTTTATTTCTTTTTGTTTTGGCCTTCAATGCTAAAATGTTCAAACACTGAATTTGTTTTTTTTTACTCCAAGCTAAGTATATGTATAAGCTACTGTTGGGATGAGAACCATCCTAGATGTAGAATTAGGACTGACTGATTGATAACCAATATGTCGCTATTATATTGTTATCATGGTATGAGACTATATATTGTCTTAGATTTTGGTTATCTTTGTAGTTATCTGGCATAAGTGTTGTCTTTTTCTGGTTTTAAAGGCTGCATCACAGTAACATCACACGGTAACATAATTTTAACGTTTTGCAAATTTTGGCATTCATCATGTTTTACAGAAATATGTCCAGGATACGCTTAGCACAAACACTGGATGCAAGGAGAAGCATTAACCCAATTAAAACTGAAAACATGGTCCACACACATTGTATCTGCTGTATTCATTATAAATCTCAGAAATAATTTTACATCACTACATTATTAATGTGTTTCATTTACCAATCAATAATCCAGCAGATTTAACTGGTGCTGAGAATGTCATCCATATAGTCTCCTGGCAAGAGATGGGGGTCAGGTCAGGACACTTATGTGGTGAAGTGGCCTCTTTTAGTCTTTCAACAGCGTCTTTGTGTGTTTGCAAATGGGGGAAGTGTCGACAAGTGACAACTCTGCTCAACACTGGACATATAGCTGAAAGGATTATAAATGATGTAAGAATAATAATATAAGCAATCCCAATAATTTTTTGGTAGATTATGTTTTAGACATACATCACTATCCTTCCATGAACACTGACTTCAAAACACCTATGCTCCTTAACTGTATAATTTTTAAATTTATCGTGGTATTTAAATTTTATACCAAGATGGAACAAAAAGATGAAAAATTAAGATTGTTACAAATGTTTAGCCTTTTAGCTAACACTGGCACATTTCCAGTAATATAGTTTATATTATGTGCATTGTCTCAGAAGATAAAAACCACTGAAAATGAAGGAATAAAATGTTTTTCTGATTAAAGGCGGGTACACACTACAGGATAATCCGGGCGATTTTTGTCCTGATTTCCGCTTACGATCAAAGCCAGCAAAGGCCCGATTATCTGATGTTTGCAAAGGACATCGTGACTGATTTTCCTGTGGTGTGGGGTGTGTTAAGAGTGATTTTGTCCGGTCAGATCCGCTCGGAAGGCGTCGGAAGGAGAGATCGTAAATAATGAACATGTTTAATATTTGTGACTAGAACTCCTGTAGTGTGTGGGGTGTTCCGAGCAGAGCCGAGCACGCACAGCATGTGATGTCACGTGAACTGGACCAACAGCCAATCAAGACGCGAGCTGAGTCAGCTTTATTTACCTGTTGCCATGGTGACTCGCAGTACCACAGTCGTTTTGTTTTGGTTTTGGTTTTTTCAGCCAGTAATAGGCCTAAAACAACCACCAATGCATCTTCCGGTTCGTCCGCCATGTTTGTTTACACTGAAGTCACGTTTGACCACGCAAGATTTGTAATATTGAGCATGAAGAACCTGATACTCTGCTGAAGAATCGATTAGTGTGTGGTGTGCACTACGGAGAACACCACACACTATAAGATCAGCAGAGAGAGATCTTGTGCGATCTGTCTTTTGTTATCATCAAGTGTGTGGTCTCCTAATCTGTGAAGGTTTGAAAAATCCTGCAGTGTGAACCCGCCTTAAGATCCTTCCAGTCTAGTGTGTCTTGGGGTGGTCCAGCCACAGCCAACCTGCAGCACACATCTAGGTGTACATCTTTCATTTCGTTTGTTCTCCTTCAGGGCCCGAGACCTTACTTCTTCTTGAGAAGCTGACACACTGTGACCTATAGATGCCCTGCAGTCAAAGACTCCTGACAGAGAGGGGTCTGGCTGCAGACCTCCAGCGTCAGGCTGCTTCCGGTGCAGGCTACACTCTCAGGCTGCCTCCAGTGTCAGGACAGGAAATAACATACTTTTTGTGCGTCTCTTAAAGGACCCTGGCGTATACATACACCCTAAAACCACGGGTTACGTTTGCAAATTACCGAATGATAATACCGAATGTGGATGTTTGTAATAAATTAGTTACTAATGGTGGCTAATGGTTGACTGACGATCAGGTTATTTGTTTTGTAAAGGAAAATGACATGAGGATTTAATGTTTTGCTGTCCTTCATTCCACTCGTTTTATACATTTATTAATTGAAATACACATAACACATAACGTGCAGGCTCCACACTCAGGCTGCGGTCATGTCAGGACACACTTTTGAAGACATCGCTTTGTTGTTGATTTATTTTTAATTACTTTTTAATTAATCAACACTAACACGAAGAACATGAATTTATACGTTGCATAAGTCTACCCGCATTATTATTGCGTTAGCCTACATCAACTGTCAAAATGAACTCCATTCATAGCCTATAGTTTAGCAACATTATATAAAAACGTTGAGCTTAATGGAAGATGTATTTCCTAATGGAAAATGTATTTAATGATGCAAGTTAATATCTACTCAGAGGGTTATACATACTGCAGTAATCTCTCTTATGCCCCGGCTAGGCAAACCTAGGGCATGACATGAATGAGTGGGCACCTTCCTCTAGTGCTGGGCGGTATACTGGTTCACACCGAATAACAGTGTATATTTTCGTTATGATATGAATTTTTAATATACCGCCATACCGTTGTATTTGAATACACAACATTCGGAACGCTATGGTGCGCCGTGCGACACTGTTTCAGACCGGACCCTTTTCAATGTTGCGCTGCTAAACAGGTATGGTGCGACTGCGAGGGTAAACAGTAGTGCTCTGGTGTTGTGTTACAGTGAAGATGGATAGGATAGACATTGCAGATCATGACTTCACCCGCGGACGTCAAGATGAGCAACTGGAAAGCCGCTGAGATCCGGGAGATGCAGCGTCTCCTCGTCTCTGTAACTGTTTGGTTGTGTCCGCTACTTGTGTAGCGGCAAACTAGGAACGGTCGCTACTTTCAAATTAAAAGCCCCCCGCTAAGAACCCAGTTCTAAACTCCAATGGGGTACAATGTAAAGCTCTTATTTTGAAGACAAATTCCACCTGCTTCCTGTTAGCTGTCTGTTGCTTGAGGCAGCTAACGGAGGGGGTTGTGCGCTAGGCCGCACGCTTCCATTACTAGCGGGGGTTTAACACCGGCATGTGTTTGACTAAGGAGGGGAGAATATGGGCCACGGATCTATAATTAAATAAATATATCAAGTGTCGCCACATTTCTACCGATACATATGTTGTACGTCACTGTTCACACCGAACTTCGTGCTTCACGTCACGTCACATGTTTATGCCGACCCCAGTGGCAGCTTTTTGGGAAATCAAGTAAAACATTAATACACAATGCATCTAAAATATAAAAACAATCAATAACTGTACCTTTTGCTTCATGAGTTCATCAGTGAGGCGATTATCTGAGACCATGCTGAGCTCTGCTTCAGCGGAGGACTTTGAATGGGAAACCTGCTCAAATTCGGTGTTCAACACAGTGTCAGTTCTTCGTGTATTTTTCCCAATCCATGGGGCCCAGTGTTCAAAACTTGGATGGACAGCAAAGATGTTTTTTGCACAGCCTGGGAAATAAATACACCAAGTCATTTTTTGTATGGTAAAGTGCACTGATCCATTAAATAAAGGTAATAAACCTAGAGAAATTTGAGAGAAAAAAAAAAAAGCACGAGCAATCATTTCCAACTGTATAGAGTCCCAGAACTCTTTGATGTCCACTTCCTCCCCAGTGAAGTTCTCAGGGACCTCTCTTATGTCACTCACTGAAAGAGAAAAAACAACCCTGTTATTTACAGTCTCTTCATTATTAAACACACACGATATTGCGACTTACCAGCCTTTCTTGTGTAGGTCTATCACAACAACAGGAGGATGGTACCCACAGTAAGCACATGAATATGAGTAGCCATGGCTTGTCAACGCCTCAAAGTGAAGGTAGGCATGGAGGACAGTATCTCTTGACAGAAATGTTACTTTCCTAAGTTTCTCGAGCGAGTCCACCACCTTTGAAACTGAAACATTGTTCTTTAAAAAACAAACAAACCAATAAAATACAGTTATGCTTATTTTGGAGCATCCAAACTGTTCCACAAAGGGCCCTGTGGCTGCAGGTCTTTGTTTCAACCAAGCAGCAGCACACTTAACCTGACTCATTAAATCAACTGACCTCAGTTTTCAGAGACTTGATTGGTCAAACTGTGTGCTATTGACTGGTTGGAACAAAAACCTGTCACATGGCCCTTTTAGAGAAATAAACAAGCTCCAAGGAACTCAGATTTCCTTATCATGAAAGTTTCATTGTCAGGTTTTGACGAGAATGGACCCACATAGAGACACAGAAATGCAGGTGTGGTGGAACGAAAGATATATATCAACTTACAGAACAAAAACTCAAGGAACACTGGGGTAAAACACAGGGCATGGAACACAAGGTAGAAAACACAGATGATCAAACAAAGTCAAAAAGAGACACTGGCTGTGTCTAAATTCAGGGGCAGCATCCTTCGGAGTGCGTATTTGAAGTGCAATTACATCACTAAGCCGCGCGAAGCCTGTCCAAATTCAAAGTGTGCTCCAAGTGCTCCCCACAAATGCCTCCTTCTTTTGCCTGTTCCTGGAGGACACACTGCTAATATCAGTTAACATAAGTTGGTAATAATGCTCAGCGTGATGCCTTTTACTGTCAAACATTAGACGTTCAGAGGTTGACTTATATCTTATTGTGACTGGAGATGTTATAGACTCGTTTTACTTCATGTACATAAACAGCCGATTTGTCAGTCCTGATAACGCTTTTTGTAAATCTTTGCATCCCTGTGTTAATGTGATCTTGTGTTGACCTTTTCTCTTGCTTCAAGGAGGAGGAAGAAGGACATTAGGCTGCAGAGAGGATGGAGAGGATCTTCTCTGCTCCAGAGGACAATCCTGACATTTTTTCTCTTATTTAGTTAATTCATCAGTTCTTTTTAAATTATTTGTTCATAATTGTTCATTTTATATCATTCATGAAATAAAATATTGTTCTATTGTTACACGTTGTCTATTCCATTCAGTATTTACAGCTTAAGTACAATTTATAACAGCAAACAGCATCAAGTGCTACTTTTCAGGGACAACAAGGGATTGAATGTTTTCTTTTATTATTAAGGTCTTAACATTTACAACTATTTACAAAATTACAGCAGAAGTAACTATTTACAGATTATTATTCACTATTAACAAAAACAATTATTACTAAAAACAATATTAAAACAGTTAGAGATGATGGACAGTAACAGGCTGAGCAGGAGTCCCTGCAGTGCTGCTGGGCTGGATGGTGTCAGTGGGACATCATCTGGGTCGGTACTCAGGGTGTTTGGGGGTCCAGTCTCCTCTGTCCACCACATCGTCCATCAACTGGGTCTGCAGTTCTGACTCCATCGACGGCTGCCATGTCATTAAGAATGTTTTAAGAAAGAGGCAAAGATTATAATTTCATAATATAATTACAATAATAATAATAAATTACAACAAACAAAACTATCTACCAAACATTTTAAATAGGAATAATGCCTTTAAAATCAAAATAAAATCATATGTGGCGATCAGCAGTTTATTTGTCAGCATTAACGTAATGTATCGGTATGTTAATGACCCCAAACTGTTAGCTAGCTAATAATGATAATATTGATAACATTATGTGGATTCAATAACAGGTTTACCTCTCCACGTTCCTCTCAGCCGGAGATAAACCAGAGCCGCTTCTCCTCTTCCTCCATAAGCAGGAGGATTAAAAAGGAAATCAGGAATTCCTGAAGCTCAAACAGATCTGACAGTCTTAAAACTCTTCTTGTCACTTTCGCGGACCTGGGCTGCATAAATAGTGACGTACGGGTAGGGGCGGGAACATCTGGTGACGCAAGGAAATGGTCCGAAGGATAGACTAGTCCCATTTCACAACAGGCTGACGCTGCCTGCAGTTTTCTCTGTAGGACCCTGCCTTTGCTGGCGGCGAAGGATGAGTCCTTGAAGGATGCTGTCCCTGAATTGAGACACAGCCACTGAGGCTTAATACACAAGGCAAGACACAGGGCATGCAATCAAGACAGGTGAAACACATTAGGTAATCACAGCAGGGAAGCAGACAGGAAGACAGGATGCCAAACTTCAAAATAAAACAGGAAACAAACTCAAAACGAAGTGTGGACATTGCTGGAAATAGGTTGATACATCTAGTAAAAGATTACAATTCAAAAATGTTAAAAGATCTTGCTTTTTCAATCAAAATATTTACTCACTCTTTACTATTTGGTGTAAACTTGTGATGTGACAAGATTTTGATTAATGAACAATGTTGCATTCAGAAATCTTTCATAAAATGAGGAGGGATATTAATAACTTACGTTCAATTACAACATCATATCCTGGCATTTTTGGAGATGAGTTTTGACTCATCAAGTTGTACTGACCCTGGACAGATGCAACTCGTCTCTATTGGATGCAAATCCGTAATGTAACTTGCCCTTTGTTTTACAAGGTCATCACACTGTAAGCCCGAATAAGTTACCAGAACTCAAAAAAATTGAGGTAATCGATTGCCACAATTTCTTTAAGTTGAGTAACTCAAAAGTCAAAATTTTCCAGAACTTAAACTTTGAATGACTTGCTACTTGTACCTTTTGATGACAGTAAAGTGCTAATTTAGCTCAACTCAAATATTTGCAGTTAATATGACTTACTGTGGGTTCAGACCGAAAGCGCACAAAGAGGAAAATCCGCCTTGTCCGCCTTGTCCACTCCACCTAAGTCGCTTAAGTCGCTTTTGTCACGCTGTTCGTCCTTGCTTCTAAATTTAAAGGCACGCATGCCACTCGTGTTAAACACCACCACGCGACTACTGCTGTAGCAGCCCATCCATTTACCGACATCGTTGATCACAGAAAGTTACTTGATAAAGTCATTAAATAGCATGCTAGCATGCTACGTTGCAACGCTAGTATGCAATAATTTCTCTCCTTTCTTACAAACATATTACACAATTAAAAGCGACCTTCCTCCACGCATCTGCCATCTTTAAATGATCCCCATTAGTCGGCTTGATATTTCCATCCACTATCCTTGGGCCAGGCCCTTGATCAAGCATTTGTGTTTTGTATTATGCTTGTAGATGTAATGAACAAGCTGCTTCAACTTTTCACCAAATGGCGGATACACAGTGCCTTGTTGCTGTTTGGGTGTACTTGGGGCAATCTCCGTTCGAAACAGGTCCAGGTTTGTCTGAAATAAATGCCACTTACTGATGTTTTTGTGGACACAGGACAATCTAGGTTTCACACAAGGACAATGCCAGGTGTTAGCTGTTGAGTTGTACGTTACCATCACCCTCCCAAGGCAACTATAATGATGCAAAGTCAGCTCATGGACTGAAAAGCAAAATTTCTTAGGGTCCTTTTCAAATGATACCTCCACACCATAGGCGTAAACCACGCATTCTTTGGGGGGGTCGTGTCAGTTATTTCTTATTAATTTTCAATTTATTTCTGTTTTTAAAGAAAAAATAAGTGTGTGAACCCCCCTCCCAATTGTAAACTTGGTTGCGCCCATCCTAAGGTATCAAACCGTTTGCCCGCCGTCGCGGTGTAACAGCATACTGAAATGGAGCGCACCTCAGTACGCTGAGTAGCTCCCCCATACATGAAAACTCATTGGTCAAGTTAGAGTGATTGACAGCCATCAAGCCAATCACAGCCATTAGACCAAACCCACTAGTCCCGGCCGCCCCGGAACGTAAACAATTACATGCTAACAAGGAGCTGCAGTCACTTGTTGGCAGACAGCGAACAGAGTGGAGGTATGAAACGGTTGTTTAACTAGTTAATAATGTAGAATTTTGTCTGTAAATAACTCTGTCATGCTTTGTGGCATGTCAGCTAATATTAAGCAAGCCAGGTGGCAAACAATTAGGCCAAGCCAGGTAAGCCAGGGAAAGTTAATGGTAACTGACAGATAGTTTTCTAGAAACATCCACTGATTTTGATATTATTCAACATGATCATGAATGCCAAAAAGGCAGCAGAAGATTGACTTCTTTTTCAAGTCAAGTTGTCATGTAAGTGGAGTTATGTGACAGGAGTACATTCATATTCTTGCATTAATGCCATGTAGGTGTTCATTTACGTAATTTAAAGCTATTTGTTGGAGCTTTAAACCTTCTTGACAATGAAGAAAATCTCCTACATCAACTCATCCCTGTTACTGCTCTCATTGTTACACATACAGCTCCTCCAGGTAATGTCCAGATAAGTTCAGAATAGCAGTGCATGTGTGAAAGGGCCTACACTACAGTACATTTTACACTTTTATTTATGCACTTACTATATAGCTAAAGCAAATAAACTAGTAACACAAGCAGAAAAATCAATGTTTTAAATTAAAATGATCATCAAGGTCAGCCATTGTTCTTCTGGTAAAATAATGGTATCTGGTCACAATGTAGGCAGCACAGAGACACCGGGAGAGGGAGAGGCAGGTGACAGCAGTGGCCAGGCAGGGACATGCTCTGGGGATACAGATGGTCAGGTGAGAAATTTGAATGAGAACTTAAACAGCTTGATAACATTAGTTTTAACCCAGGCCTACATGTCAGCAGTAAATAAAACTAGTAACATTGGGCCTGATACTGGCATATAGGTGAGATATAGAGCAAAACCTTTGAGATAAAAACATTGATTTTCACTTAATGGGAATTTAAAGAGAAGCTTTATCTTGGTCCTGTAGGAATCCATGCAATTCCACAGAATATTCCTTTACATGTGAATTCAAATGGTCAATGTTGTCCTCAAAACTTCTAAATGTGCGAATTTTCATATATAAGATATCATAGAATTGTGGGAAATGTACTTTAAAAAAAGTTCAGGGAAAGGGCTCTCTGATTTGGACCCCCCCACCCCCAATATCTATACCATGGTTACGCCCCCTTGCTCCACACAGAGAGGGACATGGGCTTTCAGGGCAATTTTTTGCCTTTTTATGCAAGTGGCCTTTTTAGCCTCACCAAAACCCATTTTGGACAGAACTTCTTCTTTGAGTCATTCCTCTGTTCCTCTGTTCCTCTGTCATTCCTCTGTTTCCGTGCAATTTTCCAGTGATCAGGTGTGTTCACACTGGCTGAAGTTCAATCCACTGCGTACTGCCATTAAATGATGCTGTCTGCAGTCTTCAAGCTCACACTGCGGTGGCCCCAAGTTTTCTTTTGGACGTGAATAGGCACAGAAAAGCCATGCCTAGCTTTTTGGACAGCAGATATTCCATTTGTGGCATCTAAACAGACACTCTTCAATGTGTTTCTCACTGTTGCATCTGTCTTCTTAAGGTGCTTCCTCTGTATATGCTTGGATACATTCTTTTTATGGGGAGGAGGGAGGAGGAACAGTTGGTTTTGAGACAGGTGGAATGGTGGATGGTAAAAGAAGGGGAGAGGGTGTGGCAGATAAATCTGGATTATCCTTGGATGGGGCAGCAGCTTCTGTAGCACCTTGGCAAACCTCCAGGTGGGTCTCCATGTCTTTCCTTCTAATAATGGATTGCTACATAGAGGGCAATGAAAGTGCCCTGTATTTCTGCAATTTAATTTGCACTTGCAGATCTTTTTGTCTAAGAGCAAGTAAAGAAAAGTTTAAATTAGCCAATAACAAGACATAAGAGTACACAAAGACACAGACACACACAAATCTATACCTTTGTATGTAATGGCATTTTTCATGTGAACATCAAGGTGCTGTTGAAGCTTTGCTCTTTGGCTGGGCTTGTATTTGGGGCAAAGGGGGCAGTGGAACAGCTTACAACAAGCTGTGCAGCGTTCCACTTTAAGCCCTGTACCCTCTTCATAGATTGAGTGATGCATCTACATAACACAGAAAAAGTGCCGTTAAAATATATGTATTTCAATAAGTAAGAGTATAAAACGAGTGGAATGAAGGATAGCCTTTAAATCCTCATGTCATTTTCATTTAGACAACAAATAACCTGAGCGTCAGTCAACTGTTATTCACCGTTAGTGTAAAAAACTACAACCCATCCATGTTATATACTTCGGTAATTTGCGTGCGTAAGGCGGCTAGTAAAACGACACCATGCAACCTGGTTGACGGGGTGTGTGTTTATGTTTATTTCTAGATAAACATATTTTGTTACTTACTGTTGTCCCAACGGAAACGTTAGTCAATCTTCTTCTTCCAACCCCTCTCTCTCTCTCTCTCTCTCTCTCCTTCTTCTTCTTCTTCTTCTTCTTCTTCTTCTTCTTCTTTATTTTTTGGCCGCAATATATTATTCACAGCTGCCAACTTTTTAAAACCTAGTCTTTTGAAGACCACAATATGTAAAAAAAAAAAGAAATATATATATATGCATATATATATATTATACATATATGTATATATACATATATATATATATGTATTATATATATGTATATATATACATTATATATGTATATATACATATATATACATATATATGTATATATATATATACATATATATATACATTTATATGTATATATGTATATATATATATATATATATGCATATATATATATATATATATATATACACATATATATGTATATATATACATATATACATATATATTTATATATATATATATATATATTTATATATATATATATATATATATATATATATAATATATATAAGGGATGAGCGAGAACAGCATTATCTGTATCTGTATCTGTATCTGTTAACCATATGAATTATCTGTATCTGTATCTGTACTCGGAGTGGGCGGGACCTAACCCGGAAGTGGGCAGGGTTTAACCCGGAGAGACAGAGAGTGAGAGTGTGTGTGTGTGTGTGTGTGTGTAGCTTAATTTGTAATATTATTTATACCACTACTACCTTAATTTTCTTATGAAATACAGCAAGAAAATGTCAGACACTCAGTGCTTGACGTCAAAAAAACTGGTTAGAGCCAGCTGACGGTTTAAAAAAAAAAAAAAAACCTGACGACCGGCAGAGAGAGGGAGAGAGAGAGAGTGTGTGTGTGTGTGTGTAGCTTAATTAATTTGTAATATTTACACCACTACTACCTTTATTTTTTTATGAAATACAGCGAGAAAGTGTTAGACACTCGGCGCGTCAAGTCAAAAAAACTGGTTAGAGCCAGCTGACGGTTTAAAAAGAAAAGAAAAAAAATCTCCGACAGGCAGAGACGCAACTACCAAGCACCACATCTGAACGAACCCACGTTTACCAGAACTCTACAGGTTAATAAGTGAGTACAAACCGAAGTAAAAACAAACCTGAAGCTGAATAAACCCTAAACGGTCCTTAACTCAGAACATGTACCACAAGGAGCACCTAATGTGGCTACTGGAGCAGCCCAAGAGCCAACACTGGAAGAACCACATTTGTGCATCTGGGATGCCAGTGATGCCGTTTCACCTTATACATGGAACACGCAAATTTGTACAGGGAGGCAAAAAAACAGGAGCTGCTGAAAGAAACCAGGGGACACGAGTGGTGCTAGATATGTCACAAGGCCTCGATGGCCAAAACATTACCTGCGAAAAAATGTTTACGTCGCACAACCTGGGACAGGAGCTTTTCAAAGGATAGCTGACAGTGGTTGGAACAAGCCGGAAAACTGGGTGGAGCTCAAACCTGAGGTTCTTACTGTGAAGAAAAGGCCCTTCCATTCCATATATTCAGGAGGCAACACTGCCCTAGTATGTTGCATACCGAAATAAGAAAAACATGTGGTGCTCATGAGCACTCCACTCAGGATGGAACAATAAGTTGTAGGGAGGACTGTTAGCCATAGGTCATACTTGACTACACCGAAGTCTTGAGTTAAAGTGGATTTTTAACATCAGTTATAACTTTATGACAAAAAAACCGAATCAAATTTCCATTGTTAATTTTGTTCTAGTAAAAACTGATTGCAATCATTAAACAAACATGTTATCTCTATTGTTTGAAATTGAGATAAAGACATATTTGTTAATGGTTTATTTTTCATTTTTTCATTTTATTTGGATCTCCATTAGCTTTGGCAAAGCCATTGCTATTCTTCCTGGAGTCCACACCCAGCACCATAATCTTTTCACTGCAGTACACAAACACAAATGAAATATCATTTTATATCAGAATTGTTTTTAAAACCCCAAATATGTCCCGGGTCAATTTGAGGGTCTCAAAAGCGAAGACAATACTCTGGTCGTGAACCAGAAAAGGTTTAGAGACCCTTAAGACACAACTGTTCTGTTGATCCAGTTGCCACCAGTATATTAAAAGACAGCATTTCCTAATTTTCAACTTTAAAAGGGCAAAATTGTTAGATTTTCAACAACAACAACAACAACAACAACAAAAATCCTAAAAACAATAGAAGCAGTACATCAGGGCTGTGGCAGAATGCCAGTATACTTTTAAGTCCTTATCAGTATTTGCTGTTGGTTTGCCGGGAACCTACAACACCTCATCATAAAGGTTCAGAGCTACAACTCAACTTCGCCCATTCACCATGTGTTTCACCCATCTCGGTCTGCAAGCATGTTAATCATTAACAAGCTCTGTGTTCCTTGGACAGAGCTGATAACACCCAATAAAGCCATTTAGTGTGTTTCCATCAATGGCCTGTTGGTTTACAGCAACTCACAGCGTCAAATCTATTGGCATCTATTGTATTTGATGGACAGTTGAACAAATACACAGAGAGACAAGAGGTGCGGTTAAACTTTCACTGATCTGAACCAGTGGCGAGACTAGCCCTGTTTTGGGGCCCATCCAAAACTTGCCTTAGCCCATCTTATCGTTTAGTCCACAAATCATATATCCTGGGCTTCAGACTGTGACCTAGAGAATCTGTTAGAATAACAGCTGGCAGCGGAATTTAGCACTGAACAGACAGGAACGAGCACAGAAACAACAATATAACATCCGGTTACTTTTCAAAATAAAACACTCTGTGTTGACACCAGCACACAAATCTCAAAAAAGAGACAAACACAAGTTCTTGTAGTAATCCTTCAGTCGGGAACACTTTGTGTTGTTTTTATAACACACACGTATAACTGCAGCACTGCAAAACCGTATCAAAGCACAATATTACAGACAGACAGTTGTGGTCAGTTGAGCCTTCTCCTCAGTTTACATTAACTCATTTTTGGAGAAAAGTTGATCATTGTTCATCCATAATCATTGATGTTATACATCACAGGTTTAGGAAGATATTAGACTCTCATCCAGTGAAATGGCTGATTTAGTGGGGGGATTGTATGTCAGTGGAACTTGTACATAGGTCACTGTTGGATAATCAGTGACGAATAAGGTTTCAAGTTGACCAAAAATGTAAATAGGTTAAACCTGCAGATCAATGTAGTTTTTACCTTTTGCTGAGGATGTTATTTGCTCATTTTTAAAATCTCATCTTCAAAAAAATGTATTTTATTTGACACCAGTCAAAAAGTGTCATACTGGATAATGATAACGTTAATGAATTTTCAGAATATGTTTTTTAGCGCTATCCCATATGACACAGGATTTTACTACTTAGTGTACCAGTGACTGAAAAGAGTAAATAAAGCACATTTTAAAAGAGACTTTTTAACCTTTCACCAATGTTTGGGGGTCCTTTTGGGTCTTCCTGATGGCCTAACTTCCTGTCTGGTCATGTGTGCCCCATAATGCCCCATAAATTTGCTCCAGATTGCTTGTTATCCTGGATGACATTAGCTGACATACCAGTTTTGGGACAAGCTGCTCCAAAGCATAACAATCCACCGGATGTCATATTTTTTGTAACATTTCATATATCAAATATCTCATACAATAATGCCTGGGGAAGAGATTTTTACATTTATTTTCTTTTCAAGTATTTTGTATCTTTTTTGCATTTCATCATGAGGTCCGGACAGTTATCCGTAGGACATTTTGTGACCATTGTGTTTAATAACTGTCTTTTACTCCATAAATGTGCTTTGGACATCAAAATTGCACGTCATGTCATGCTTTTATGAAAAATCTGTCAGCTGCTGCCTGGGGGCTGAGCCCCCCCAAAGGTCAGATCCTAGAATCGCCCCTGATCTGAAGTATTGTAGTTGTTTTAAAACCCTGCTATTTGCTCTGGAATGGTTTCATACACTTAAGTAGGTAAGGCATGCAAACCAACATAATATATCTATGATGGAAGCACTTTTTTAATACATGTCTGTGGTTTGTAATAAGTATATAGAATCTGTGGTAGAGCTCATCGGTAATGGAGATCACTCTGATTGCCTCTTTAAGAGAAAAATAAAGAGAGCCCCCCTTGAGGTGGTCACTGCAGTGTCAATGATTTTACCCATTTAGTGCAGTTTTTTCCTTATTTTTTGCCTCCTCCTCTTTGCTGGTAGAACTTTTCATCGGCCACAATTTCAATAGAAATGGCTATATTAGCAATAGTGCTGTAAAAAAATGATAGGAATACTCTGCTTCATCATAACAAATGTTATTTGCTGTCCTGATTCTTCCAGTTTCCCATTTTGAACATATGTTTAAAACTACCTACACCCACACCGTACACCCTAGCTTGCCACTGGCTGTAGTCTTTGTTGTGTGCTCAAGTGCAGCTTTTTGGTTCAGACAAAGCCAACATGAGGCCAACAGTCACTGCATGTTCTATACACAAATCCGGCGCGAAATCTATGGGCGCCGCCATCTTGCCTGCCGCCATTACTGCGTGGCTGCGGACTTTGACTTGCCGGTGCCCTCTAATGGATGTTCAATGGAAGCACCCTGCTCGTGAAAATGTCAGCCGGATTCAGGTGTATATTTTGATAAATAACCACCAGTTCCAAATAAATGTCGGGTCTATTTTTTATTTTTTTTTTAATTAAAGAAGGAGACGTGTCCATTGACACTGCACGTTATTTCTTCTTCGCCTTTTTCTCGTGTTGTGCTCCTTTCTGTCAGTCAGTATCAGACTGATGACCGCCATGGCTCCGGTCCAGGAAAACAATAAAAAGTACAACTTCAAATTTAAACTTTAAGCCGTAAAATATGCAGAGGAAAACTCAGGAGAAGCAGCCGCTAGACATTTCTCTGTTGACCCCAAGAGAGTGAGAGAAACGGAGCTTCAGCGTCTGTCTGAGGAGGACAGCAGCAGGGCCAGGCTGCCTGCTGGAGGGAGGAAGAAGGCTAGCGAGGAGCCTGGGATAAACATGCGGGGATGAGTTATCAGCAAACGGGCACGCCACGAGAGAATGTCCCCCAAAATGATCAGGGCGATGGAGAAACAAATGTCCGCCACCGTGAGTGACAGCAGAAATGAGGAATTATCTGTGAGTGCTGGTCGGCTGAATCGTTTCCTCCGCCGCAACAAAAACAACTATTGCCCAGAAGGATGCCAGAGAATTCACCGAGAAGCTGGGTAAGTTTGTGACATTTTCATCCCGGATTTTTTGAGGGAGGAATTAATCGCATGTCCCAATTACCGCCTGTTCTCACAACATGTTCTTCCCGGCATTATTGAACAGCACACATACCAAAAAAAAAGAAATAGAAGAACATTTACGCATCTACAGCTAACGTCTTCAACAATCGCTATGCGACCAACACGCTACTTCCTTAGCAGCAAAGCACCGCAGTAATGGCGGCGCTGCTTTACTTCCGTGTTTCGCCGGATTTGTCTATATTGGCTAGTTCTAGAACGGTTTGGCTTGTCTTGGCCCTCACATCCTCTGGCAGTTTGTTCCAACAGTAGGCAGCATGGTAAGTATAAGTCAGTTCACCATGTTTTGTTCTGACTCTAGAAACAGTTATACTACCAGTTCCAGATGAACTAAGAGGCCTGGAGCATTGATATAGAAGAATTTAGTCAGAAATGTATTTAGGCCCTGACCTATGAAATAATTTATGGACAAACAGCAGTAGCTTCATACAAATCAATTGTATTCCAGACTGGGAGCCAGATCGGAGAATTGGTATAATGTATTCAGCTTTCTTACTCCTTGTAAGAACTCTTGCAGTGGCATTCTGAATGAGCTTTCAAGGTTCAAGGTTCTCTGAATTATAATTGTGATTCCACAACACATAGGGTTGAATAACAGTTTTTATGGTTGAGTGTTGAGGATGACTTCAGGAGTCTGACAGCCTGTGGAAAAAAAAAACCTCTCACATAGGTGTGTTGTAGTCTGGTGTTACATCAGTGGATACTGATGCTCCATAGATGGGCACCAGTGATGTTCTGTATAGTTTTAATCATCTGCTTAATTAGGCTAGTCATTTGTATGATACTAATAGCTGGATAATTTCATGATGCATTGATACTGACCTGAATGCTAACATTTACATTTGGGTTCCTCATTTTCAACTTTATTGACTATTAACTTGCTCTTTTTCAGATGGAATGCACTACAGTTAGAGGAAGGCAATGATCAACAAATATGGGTAGGTTCGAATAATTCTGAACGTACAAGATGATAAAATTCTGCACTGTCACTCCGCCTTCTATCCAGAAGAGAACTAAGTTCTTAAGAACCTAATCGAAAGGCTTCAATTGCATGTGTGTGTATGTGCATCTATGTGTGTGTGTTTTCAAATCTCTATTGTTCCTGGTCACTTGCTTTTTTTCTATGATCCACTTTAGCCCAGACGGCTCCTCTTCATCCTAACAACATTGTGACCAGGTTCTGACCTCCAAACCACTGAGTTCAAAGTTCTAAAGTTTTAGTTTGTGTTTGTTAGTCACACTAAAATGCACAAAAATGGGTTTAAAAGGTGGCCATTTGCTTTCCTTTTCACTCTATATTTTCTTAGGTTAGCTCAGAGCACACTGAACTGGTATTGTGAAGTCAATGCTTCTCAGGTCAGATCCATTATTGATCACTGGGCGTAAGTGCCGGCAGTGATGAGGTTTCCAGTGGCGTATCCAGGACATTTTTACAGGGGTGGCCAAGATGGGACACAAAGCTAGTGTGGGGTGGCCATGGCATAGCGAAGTTTAATGCCACGTCGCAGCTGACCGTGTTTGAGATTTAAAGAATAGATTGTCTATGTTTAAGTGTGGGGTTTGCTGTGTATAAGCAAATGAATAGCATACAATTTGGGCAAAATTGGACCATCCTTTTTAAATTAAATCAAGTATGAGAGTACACGACAACTTCAGGTAACTGTTCATGAATCACACATCTGGACATAACAGAACTCGACATACCATGCTTAGCAGGTGGAGCTCCAGACACTGCTGGGTGTGGCTGGTCAGCTGTGGGAATACACAGATATCTGAGAAATCTGAGACATCAATAGGCTGGAGGTTCTGCAACACACACACACACACACACGCGCGCGCGTAATATGTAATATGTAACACATATGTAACATATGTAACAATCATACATACATACATACATACATACATACGTGTGTGTATATTCATGTATTAAGAACATTTTATTATTGTTCTCTTGACTTTTACAACTGTTTTAACTATCATTCTTGTGTAGTGATGTTTCAGACAGTTGTAATTGTATAACTGGAGTGACAAACAATTTGAATGTGGGCCTACATGGTACATGGGAAATGTAATTCAGTCACTCAATTACTCAATCAATCGATCAGTCAGTCAGTTCACTTTGAAGTAATAGCTATAACTACAAACATCAAGCTCAAATTCGGTTAGAATCAGTGTGCAAAATACAGGTGTTTGCGGGGCTCTGGAACCCCTTAAATAATAGCTTTGACTCCATTAAAATGTCAAAAAGAAAGGAGGTGTCAACAATGTGCCATATTATATCTATTTGTAGTATCTACAAAGGTTTATTTTTACATAACTACCGACATCTTTGATCCCTTTAATAACACAATTTACACATATTGCATCTCAAGCATTTGTGGCATTTGAATGCAATTTGCTCTGCCTCTGCCTATTTAAACGTCTAAAAAACATGTGAACTATGAAGATGAGCTAATTGATGCAAACAAAAAGTCTATTATCTCCAAGAGAAAAAAGTCTTTAAACAGCCCTTAAATCACAGAGCAAATAAATAAATCCCAGCTTGTTCTTGTGTTATAGCTACTTAAATCTAGACTGTCACACTATATTTCAAACACTGGTTGGTCAAAAATATAACATTAGCTCTATTGAACACACACATCTGCAAAAAGCACCCTCTCAGTCTTCAGTCCAGAAAACAGCGTTTCATATTTCATGGCGGTATCCAAATAACTATAATTAAAAAAACGCTAAATGCTTCACTTGGTTTGCAGGCTGCTAAGCTAGCTAGCGCAGCGTAGTTCATCATTTAGCTGCTACTTAGTGCTGGATAAAGTTTTCTTACACATTCAGAGGGAACTACGACATAACTAAACATTTAATTACCATACCTCTCAATCGACAGATTTCAGCGTTTCTATACAGCAGTTGCCGTCACTGTTACCGTCCTCATGTTTCATTAACAACTTCACCGGAGCAGCAGCAGCAGCAGATGCAGCGTGCTCAGCTCTCATGGCTCACCCATCAGACCTGCATGATACTACTAACAGATACAGAGATACTTCTGTATCTGTTACCAGATGGCAGCAGGGTGAACAGACTGTGTCCGGGTGGGTGTTGCATTTAGTATCTGTGGGCTCTGTGCAGACATCTCAGTTCACTGATGTCACTGATGCTCTGTAGATGGTACCAGTGATGTTCTGGTGGTTTTAATGACCCGCTGTAGAGCCTTCCTGTCTCCAGTCAGGATGCTTTCTATTGCTCATCTGTAAAGGTTGACAAGAACTTGGCCCAGGAATTTTGATCTTCTTAAGTTCCCTCAAGAAAGAAGAGCTTTTACTGTGCTTTAAAAAAAATTTTAAAATTAACCAGGGTGGTGATGTGGGATGACCATGAAATGTCATCTGTGAAGTTGACCTTCACTCCACTAAATTTTTGGAGTTTGACCCATACAAGACACTACAGGTTGGGATATTTGATCACTCCCTAAGTTTGTCTTTTGTCAGTGACAGTTGAACGGTGAATTGTTACAGTTTAGAAATGCACAGATGGAGAAATGTACTGCGAATGCATACGTTTTCCTCGAGTGCTTCAAGTAGATGGTGTAGATTGGAAGTACACTTTGTGTAAATGCTGAAAGACAGGCCTGAACAAATGCACAGTGTTGCTGTCATTTCCAGTTTCAAAAAGGCAATAGTTCAAAAAATAAATGATGGATTTCATAATGGAAAGAAAAAAATCTAATCGCTTAATATGCTGACAAACCAACACATATTTCTGAATATGAATATGGTCTATTTCTAAAACTAAATGATATATAATGTAGTAAGTTATTTGTTATGGTGTAACGACTGCAAAAAAATGACTTTTTGGTTGAAGTCACATTCAAGTGGTTGCAGTCTCATCCCAACAGAGTATAAAGCTCCTTTCTTAGAATAAATTTGCCATAAAAGTGTGGACAAACAATAGAGGTTGTAATGACTGTCCTTGGTGTAAGCAACTCATCAATCACTGACAGATATGGTGTGTATTAGTCTTGTTAGCATTTCATACTGGAGCCTTTGGGTTGGCTTGCCAAGTTACATAAGCGTGCTGAATGGCAGTCAAACATTTGTGCTAGATAAAGAAGCCCTTGAAAGCTGTGAATCCACCTGTATGCTGTTTGTCTTCTCTCAGAGAGCTCCCACACATTGTCCGACAGTGGTCAAATATACAAGTGTTGTCAAACACTGCAGGGTGTTGGCAATCTGCAATAAGTGCCCAGTCTCTCTTTATTATACATACATGAACAAGCAGACAAGTGCTCGGTGGCTCCCTGCGAGTGTGATGTGACTGTAGTATTAAAGTATTAAAGTTTCCTCAGAACTGCATGTCCGATGGTCAAATAGCTTTTGAAACCCCCTCTCTACATCGCTCCCAATTTGATTATAGGGACAGCCAAGCGAAACACTATGACTCAAACCTATTTCCAATTGTGACCACTACCTCTCGTTTTTGAGTGCCCTCTTGCCCCTAAGAGCAGAGTTACAAGGGCTAGTGGTTGAAACCTTTCCCTTTGAAATGGGTCAACCCCCCAAGACCCTTACATGTCAACAGCGGTTGTCGACGGTGTTAATGTAAACAGACATTTTCAATGTGCAGTCCTCAGCTGTGGTGATATCTCTAGCATTACCATGGCAATTCTGATATTATTGACAGGTTGACCGATATGTATTTTGAGGGCCACTCCTGATACCAATTGTTAGTAATTAAGGAGTTCTGATATTTGGAACCTATATGCCTTTACAGTAAAATAAAAAATCTTGGTGTCAAAATTATACCAAGATTGATAAACTAACTAGCTTAGATGGAATGCATTTGAGCATGTGTTGAATTGGAGTAGAATTTATATTTTTTTTTCTAGTTTTCCAAAACATAACACACAATAAGTGCACTGCAGAATAATGTGCTTCTGGAATATAATTACTAATGCGTTCTAATGTTCTAATGTGTTCATCAGTTTAACTGGTTAGAGCTCATATACATTGCTTTTGCTGCTGGATGGTTTAATCTAGAACAGTAAATCAATTTATTCATTGATTTTAATAAAGAATGTGAATTGGCATTGTAACTAGTAACTAAAGTCATCAAATCAATTTAGATGAGTAAAAAGTAAGATTTTGTTGAAGAGAAGAAGTATAAAGTATCAGGAGTTGCAAATACTCAACTAAAGTACCAGTCAAGTACCTCAAAATTGTATTTCTTCAACTCGATCACTGGGATTAACAGAGACCGTAGATGCAGGTCCATTATGTCTAACAATACTATCCTGCAGAACTGCACCTCTCAACCTTTACAAGACAGAGTCCGACAGCTTCAGGACACGTCAGTGATGTTGCTACACTTTACTTGTTGACACCGAGAGTATTTACTTGATGATGCATTCAGCTAGCTCTAAGAAACGCTTCATTAGCATACATTATTAGCTGTCCTTTTCTTTTCTGCTAGTTTGGTTAGGATTTATCATAGGAGACAATGAAAAGTGACAGAACAGGTTATGTCAGAGGTATGAAAGTTGCACATTTAGGGTTCAATGGGGCTAATGGGGCTGTGATGTTTTCTTGTATTGTACCAATTCACACTCTGCCTTATTTTGTCTGTTTTATTTTTAATTATTATATCATTTCTACTGCAATGATTTAAATTTTTCTGATTTTATATAAATATAAGACAATGTGAAGATAAATATAGTCCCAATAGGTAGAGTATGAAGTAGACAGATGTACTTTAAAGTGGAACTCTCGCCAAAATGCAACATAGGCTTTTTTTGTGAATGTAGTCAAACCTTTGTGTAAAAGCATAAATAGGATGAAAGAGGCACTTTTAAGATTTACCGTATTTTCGTTTTCGGGTCAAGCTCATTTTCAATGGGAGTGCAAGGGGCACTTTTACGATAGCATCAAAATCGCTATTTTTAAAACACTAAGAAGGCTCGACACAACATGAAACTTTGCTCGTAGTATCACCAGGGTCTCTACACATGAAAATTAGCATTGAGAACATTGTTTGTGTTCATAGCGTTTACTAAAAAGTGAGTTCTTCTAACCTTAGCAGTAGCTTGTTCCGCTCCCAGTCTTCATGGTAGCCGAGAATTATCGATCTCCGAACGCGACGTAACATGGAGGACAGTTAAGGTGGACCGCTACTATCTTCCGGCAACAACTATCCACGTGATATCTCACGTGACATCTCCGGCTTTTTATTTCAGTATTGTTTCTTATATGAGGCTCCTTTTTCAACTTCAAGGTCAATATCGTTTTTCGCTAATGACAAAACAATGAATGATCTGTGCATTTATATGGAACTAAGCTTTAGGAGTGTTCCACCTTAACTGTCCTCCATGTTACGTCGCATTCTGAGATCGACACTTCTCGGCTGCCATGATGAACGTGAGTTGTTCAAAAACCTTCTTTTTAGTAAACTCTGTTTACACAAACAATGTTCTCAATGCTCGTGTTCATGTGTAGAGACCCTGGTGATACTACGAGCAAAGTTTCATGTTGTGTCGAGCCTTCTTAGTGTTTTATAAATAGCGATTTTTATGCTATCGTAAAAGTGCCCCTTGCACTCCCACTGAAAATGAATTTGAGCAAAAAGTGAAAATACGGTAAATCTTAAAACTTCCTCTTTCATCGTAATTATGCTTTTACACAAAGGTTTGACTCATATTCAACCACAAAAAAAGCCTAGGTTACATTTTGGTGAGAGTTTCACTTTAAGTTGCAGAAAAAAACGTGCAAAAAAATATTTCATATAATCTGGATACAAGTATTTCTAATCTTTAGTTGTCTGGTTTTCTGAAAAGAAAGTGATTAAACAGTTATTATTATAATAACAATATTAGTTATCATTCAAGAATAAGAGTAAAATAATTAATCATTCATGCATGAAATGTTTAACTTTTCTGCAAATTATACTTCTGCAACCTGTAACATTAAGACACATTTTTAGATCTAGTACCATACACATGTTAACACTGCATACATGCATAAGATTAAAGCTGTGAGCGGCATGCTGACATGCACTTCATACACACAAAGACACACGCTCTGTCTTTTCAACTTTTCTTTTAATATGCAACACAAAAGGCACAGCACTCAAGCTGTGAAGCAAATATAAGTTCCACTCTTGGACAAAGCAACAGAACAACTTTCTGCCTTTGACTCCATCCAATGAATAATAAAAAGCTCTCTCTTTCTTTCTCTTTCCTTCTCTCTCTCTCTCTCTCTCTCTCTCTCTCTCTCTCTCTCTCTCTCTCTCTCTCTCTCTCTCTCTCACTCTCTCTCTCTCTATCTCTCTCTCTCTATCTCTATCTCTTCCTTTGAAATGAGCACAGTACATTAGATACAAAGAGTATAATTCAGGGTCTGTTTGTTGAGGTGGATAATGTGCCTCATACTGGTGCTGCATGTCACTCAGGTCAGTGCTTTGTAGAGGGCCAACATTGGCAGCTGGGTCTGTCCTCCCACCCACCCACACACACACACACACAGTCATATTGTGTGTGTTTGGGTGCATGTGTGTGTGTTATGTTATTTGTTGAGAGAGATAAGGGGGCTCCTGTAAAGTGAGGTTGCAATAGCAGAGTTTCCATTTGACAATTTACTTGGAAATATTGTTGTACTGACTGTGTGCAGCTGAATGGAAACAGTTTCATAATGTCACAACCATTCAATTAAGCATTCACCATTCATTCCAGTGTCATTTGCAGTTTGAGATTGAGAAGAATTAGTGTTGTGGAGACTTTTCTGCTGTTTGGAGCTTGACTTCAATAATGATTGACATTGAAGTTTAACTTTAGTTAGTTTATCTCTAATTTTTTTATCGGCCTGAAAGCTTAACAGTGATGTTGTGGAGGAAGGGATGCTTTCACGACCCCAAAGGAGTCCCCGGCCAGGCTTATGTTATAATTTTCCAAATGACAAAGGGTTAATGCAAAACTGATATATCATGATTTATCCACTAAGGAGACCCTTTTTGGAAGAGCAGTCAAATGTGCCAGCTTGGTCTGGTTGGGGGGCTATAACAAGGCAAGGAGAACAGGATTCATTTTTAAGTTTTATCAAAAAGGATTAATGAATATTCATATGAACACTTACTGTTGACTCACTTTAATTATTCTGTCTCTACATACTGGACATTTAAAATTATGTTGTTCTATCTGAGATAACTATCTCAGATAAAAACAAATTACCTAAAGGCTTTACCAACTGGTAAAGCCTTTAGGTAAGCTAATCTATATAGCACCATTCAGACACTAAGCTATTCAAAGTGCTTTGTGGCATAGACATATATTGAATACAACAGATTTTTAACTAATTGTCTAACTCAATTAGACAATAAAGTAAAAAAAAAAGGCAAATAAATAGTTAAACGTATCTTATATAAGAATTCTGAATTAAAATTTCAAAAAAGGTCTAACCGTTGTGATACTAATTGTTGAGGTGTGTACTTAGATTATCCTAATTGTTTCCACCAGTGCTCAAAACCAGAGCAGTCCATGTTTGCTCAAGCAAACAGTGTGTTTCATTAGGTTTGCTGCCACTACTTCCAGGATAGAGAAGTCGGCAAATGAGACAACATTTGAGGTGATTTGAGCAGTCAGCATTACAGTGCATTAACACCCAAACACAGAGTGAATATACAGTGAATCCACTTTTCACTCACAAAATCTTTGGGCTTTCCTCCCATCAGTTAACAATTCCGGATCACAGCAAAATCCAAAGTGACTTCAGGGGCCAAATGAGTAAACAATGCGTACACATGAAAAATGCATTTTCCACTTTCCACAGCAGTTTCCAAATGTACAAAAATCTACGAGCGGTGAGACTGTGCATGCTGGTATGTATCTTAAACACAATGTGAAGTCTTTTCAGTGTAATTATTGTGATGTTGCAAGTTCGCAAAAAAGACAAAAGTGTAAATTAGTGTTACTTTTTATTTGGACCTCGGCTCATCAAGCAGAGAGAGTGCGGAGATCCCCTCTCCTCTTACAGAAGGTCACACACTCTCACCGTGCGCAGACATGTGTCTCTCGGCCTCTCACTTGAAATCAGCCAGTTTAACTCGTCCAAAGTACGAGTATGAGTACAGCACCTAGGCCCTTTATATGCAAACCAGGTAATTTGGGGCATGTTTACAGCCAGCTCATGTCTGATGTAAAGTTTCAGGATGATTGACATGTATGAGGAAAAGACACGTGGGGACAGACGTAGGTTTTAAAAGTGTGATGAAAAAACGGTGTATTAATTTTTCCTGTTTTGTCTGCACACAGATTTCTACACCTGAATACACGTACACAGAGTTGTATAGATTTGACCCCAGGTGTTTATTCACCAAACGGTTTTGCTCTAATCCAGAATTCCTAGCAGCTCTAAATAGCTGGGCTCTTGCCCCATGCTCCTTGCGACCCAGAGACAGAAGATCGGGAAGGTTCTGTGTCCCCTTCCTGCCTGATAGTCTGTGCTGACCAACTGTCCCCCATCTCAACCCACCATCATCCCAGTCCCCCAAAAGCCCTCTAACACAGGATTAAATGACTATAGGCCTGTCGCCCTGACATCTGTGGTCATGAAATCCTTTGAGAGATTGGTGTTGAGCCACCCGAAGGACATCACATGCTCCCTGCTGTACCCCCTGCAGTTTGCCTACCGGGAAAATCGTTCGGTGGATGATGCAGTCAACATGGGACTGCACTACATCCTGCATCACTTCGACTCCTCAGGGACCTACACAAGTATCCTATTTGTGGACTTCAGCTCGGCGTTCAACATCATGATCCCTGAGATCCTCCACCAGAAGCTTACCCAGCTCACTGTGCAAGCCTCCATCTGTGAGAAGAAAAAGGTGAGGCTGGGTAGCATCACATCCAGCACCCAGACTATCAGCACCGGTGCCCCCCAGAGGTGTGTTCTCTCGCTATGTTGTTCTCCCTCTACACGAATGACTGCACCTGCATACCACATCACATTCATCGGTCTCATTCGGAACATTGATGAGTCTGCATAAAGATGGGAGGTGGAACAGCTGGCTCTCTGGTGTGGTCAGAATCATCTGGAGCTGAGCCCCTCTTAAGACCATGGAGATGACAGTGGACTTGTGGAGACAATGGAGAAGCCCCCACAGACAGGTCTGCAGAAACAATAATTGAAGCCAACCTGCCCTCCATACGGGACTTGTACCTGTCCAGGGTCAGGAAACAGGCAGGTAACATCTCTGCAGACCCCTCACACCCTGGACACAAATTGTTCAAGCTCCTCCCCGCTGGTAGGCATTACAGAGCACTGTGCGCCAAAACAACCAGACACAGAGACAGGCAATCACACATATTCTTCGTATGACTGTATACACCCAAGTTCATAGAAGTAAATATGTCCAGCCACTTAACTAGCTTAAGAATGATTCTACAACACAGCAAACAACCATATTTTCCTTAGTGTTGGGGCCCCCTGCACTGAGACAGATTACTATTATAATCCTGGACAAACATCACTGTCTGACGATTTGGTTATTTCATGCAGAACCAATTGAAAATGGAAATAAGTGTTTTTCATGTGTATGAGTGCATGTGCGCGTGCCCTCCTCTACCCTCTTTTCCCCTCTTAGTCAGGTGGCATAGGGAAAATACCGTTACAGAGGTGATAAAAGCACCAAATTTTGCATGGTGTTTC
Organism: Diplodus puntazzo; assembly: GCA_963678695.2. Taxonomy (NCBI): domain Eukaryota; kingdom Metazoa; phylum Chordata; class Actinopteri; order Spariformes; family Sparidae; genus Diplodus; species Diplodus puntazzo. Next base: position 28,598,005 of record OZ023166.1, on the reverse strand, counting down.
CTTAGGGTCTATAGTGTAATTTTGGCCTAGGAGCCCTCAGAAAAAAAACTTCATATTAGCAGTATATCATTATCTGTGAAATATGCTTAAAACACAGTGATTTTCAAGTTCCTGCACAAGATAAAGTGTTCAAATGAATCCCAAAGTTAACATTTTATAGTTTTATTTATGTGTATGAACTTTTACATAGCTAAAGCTTCAATACATGACAAGTATTGAAAAAGTATAATCTTTATTGGTCCTGTAATTGATAATTATGAGTCGTTACAGGTGCATTTGCAAAGAGGTGAGCAGTCTGTAGTCTATTTGCCAGCCCATAGAGCCCCATTGTGAACCCAGAAATGTTGAGTACACCAAGGTTTTATGTTAGAAATGTACAGTATGGGTCCCCAGTATTAAGAAACTGCCGGATGCTAACTTGCATATGTTGGGCAATTTGCCCAATTTCAGCAACTGCTTGGCCGATTTGGACAATATTGGAGTGGTTTTGGGGCTATTAAGAATGCTGAATCCATTTCTGACATTTTCAAAATTCAAAATGGCAGTTTAAACCAAAAGTGGCAGTATTTCAACTCCCGGTGGGCCGATTTTTATTAATTTTGAGTCGATTTTGAGGTTATATATATGCTGAATACATTGGACCTGCATTTCAGAATCAATAGAGCACAGTGTCATTGGTGTGCATGTTGAGATGTAATATTTCTTCAAATTGCTTCAGTTCTGCTTGCGTTTTTTGGCTGCGCAACCTTGTGTCATTGCCACTGTGGTAACTGCATCGGGCAGAATACTGGCTGGATGGAAAGATGGACAAAACAGAGCTTTTAATATTTGGATCATATCATCTCAGTGCAAGTAAGTTGATCAAATAGAAGCAGATAACAGTGGTTACAGTGTGTATGTAGTGCATATTTCACTTTTTATATATATATATATATATATATATATAGCCTAATATCTCTATAGCCTACTTCTAAACCGTCTCTAAAATATGGTAGGAGTTCTTTTGAGTAAAATCCAGAGACTTAATCCAGAGTAATTAATACATCAACAGTTAACTGCCTTATCCGACCACTCTCCGACCACTCTGTTGCCTCTCGTCTGACCCGTTCGGCACAAAAGTTGCATTGAAACACACCGCTTCGACTGCCTACTCCACAGCAGCGTGTATGTTCTGCGCTTGCGTGATATGCAATAAGCTGGTGGCTCTAGTGATAAAGACACTGGACTAGAGGTTTATGCACGTAACTCTTTTTACTTTCGATCAAAACGAAACTTAACTATTTCAGACAATAACAGCTGCATACTAAACATGCAGCGAGGCATTACCAAACGAACACAGATTAATTCGTCCTGAACGGACATTATAACAGCTAGTCTCATGTCAGTACTTCAAAACATGAAAACAAGAATGTGCAAGATGCATTGAAGATCGGGCAAGACATGAGCACATTGTTCTCTTCATCGCTTTCTGTGGGATTTCATGCACCCATCTCAAACAAGGTGGTGACAATTAAAATTTCAGACAAAAGGAGTGAAAGTCAATGGGAAGATCATATGTGATCTTGAGGCGTTGTTTGCTTCGGCTGCTGGTGGTGGGGAGCAAGAGAAGAATGGAGCTCTCTACCCTCTTTATCTACGAGCTCGGCCTGGTGCTTGCATCCATCATCGGTGAGTATGGATGCCTCAGAAAGGGTAACAAGTCTGTGATTGTTCAGCGTCTTGAAATCCTTGTTCCCAATCCCCACCCACCAGACGTTGTACTCGTTGATGCATCGCAGCTCATCTATCACGTGGTGTGGCCATTGTAAGGCACTGTGGCTGACTTTGCAGCCAGAATGGGGCGCCAGCTTCATTGCTACATCACCCAAACATTTGTTATCTTTGACCGGTATGAGCAAGTCTCTGGCAAAGACCACGAGAGGCAGAGAAGAGCTGGGGAGAGCTCAATAGAGTACAACTCTCACTGAAAACCCCCCTACCTAGCCGCGATAAAGTGATGAAGGACAAGACAAACGAGTGGGGGCTAGGCGAGCTCCTTTGCACACACAACATAGGAGATCACATCGAGATGGTCAGCAGAGCAGACAGTATTGTCACTCATGATGAAGCTGATGTCTCCCTCATCTCATACATGTTGGAAGCAGCCAGGCGTGGTGCTAAAACTGTCCACATTCTCAGCGACGACACTGATGTGTTTGTGCTCATGGTCTATTGGTGCTGGAGGGTGGGTATCACATGTCACCTGCAGATGGAGAGGTGGCTATGCACACTCTCTCCAGGTGTGACACCACCTCCTATCCCGTTGGCAAAGAGAAGGTGTCCGTGCTTATGAGAGTAGTACCTGGTGACCTGCTTCACTTCATTGGAGAGGAGGGAGCTACTGATTTGCAAATCACAGAGGCAGTGAGGTTTTTTTTTTTCCTGGCTCTGTACAGCCGCAGGAAGTCTGCATCTCTGAATGTCACCAGATATGACTTATACCGAAAGTGCAAATCCCCCCCAGCACTGAAGACACTGCCTCCTACAGAGCGCAACGTGCACCTCCATGGACAGCGTGCCAATCTACAGATGCTGCTTTGGAAAGCAGCAGACCGTCCTGATCCACCAGCTGTGCACATCACCAAGTTTGGATGGAGCAAGAAGGAAGGTGATAAGGAAGGAGGGAAGTCATCATGCCTGTCCTGGATGCAAGCCTCGTTGCTCCTCCTGCCCTGTTGGACATTATCAGCTGTAGCTGGGTTAAAGCCCTGTACAACAACAAAGTGTAGCTGTGCAGCTGCTGGCCTTGCCTGTACCAGCTACTGCTTCTGCAATGGCTGTGACAGCACATGTTGTTGCTGTTAATTTGTTTGTACTTCTGTTTTAAAATCTGTTCCAGGACTCTTGTGTTCTACCTGTAACTTGTATTATACTCCTTTCTCAATATTATTTAGCCATAGTCATAGTTTGATGTGGTACTTGCCTTTGTTACCTCCACTGTCACCTCAGAGTGTAATGTTATGTGAATTAAAATTGACATATTATGCATCATTTGGATAATTGTGTTCATAAATATCCCGCAATTTATTTTTATAGATTCAGCGTCCTCTAAAACTTCTAAATTGACTCAAAATTAATCAAAACTGGGAGCTGAAATATGGTTTAAACTGCCATTTTGAATTTTGAAAATGTCGGATATTCCTGTCTGCATCAAATGTCGATACTTCATGGAGAGGACGTTGATCTATGCCACCCGCACAGAAGAACACTTGTGAATATCCAGTTGTTGCATTTCATCATTTCATCGGCTTTCCCCCTCCAGATTCAACAACAGTACGTCTAGCTATGTACTGTCACACACAAATAGGATTTAATGTGATGTGATGCAGCCTAACATAAAACTAATGGCCAAACTATGAACTCAGTAGATGGCTATATTGAATTACCTAAAGTTGAATTGAAAAATAAAAGAGAAAACCAAGATCTCTTAACATTTAAACAATTTTTGCTGCCTTTTTTAATAATTCCGCCTATAATATACAGGGCTTTGGAGGTTTTTTGGGGTCTAAGATGTCTTGGTCTTCTATTTTACACTTATAATTTGGAGGATCTACTGGCCTGAGCACAAATTAACAAAAGGAAGCTTATTCAGTGGTCTTAAAAGGCCATTACCATGAAAGTTTTACTCGAGAGGAAAAAAACAAAAAAATGTTTTTCTTGGATATTGTTTTGTAAGTGATTTGACACTAAATTTCAATATTTCAGCTGGGCTCCTAGGCTAAAATCATTCAGGAGGTCCTAAAGAAGCTTCATGTAAAATTTGGTGCTTTTATCACCTCGGTAACAGTATTATTTGATTTGTGCACTACCCCACTGGACTATCTATCCTTCCACTCTCTCTGTGTCTCTTAGTTTGGTTTCATCCATTGTGAAAGATTTCAGCACTGTTTAGTGCACAGAAATCATATCTGAGGAAAGGAAAACTTCACTTTATTTTAAACTGAAAGGGAGCATTTCTGCCTCCACTGGAGGGAGTCCAGAACAGTTTCAAAACAGCAGAGGCAACAAAGCCCTCCATAACAACCGCCTTTATTCAGGTTGGCAAAATGACACAGTGAATTAATGGCAATAAAAAGGTGGCAGGAAAAAAGTGTCAGAAGTCACGCTTCCTGAGGCTGAGTGTGTGAATGCTAACTGCATGCAGTCAAAGGCATGACAGAGCGTCATAAACAGACTCAACAAAAGACATAATGCAACAACACTCAGGGATTAGAGTCTAGCATCTGGGCTTCAGTGAGTGTGTGTGTGTGTGTGTGTGTGTGTGTGTGTGTGTGTGTGTGTGTGTGTGTGTGTGTGTGTGTGTGTGTGTGTGTGTGTGTGTGTGTGTGTGCGTGTGTGTGTGTGTGTGTTCATAGCTGTGCTTGGTTGGCCAGTTGTAGTTGTTGTTGTCCATTTGTTGCTGTCTTGCTGGCTGACTGGCCCTGGCTAATTGCTGGCCTGCTTAATCTGTGTGGGCACTGAGCCATTCACCTTGGCATCGACAGATGACCACTCCTATCAGGCCTGTTTGTGCCCTAGCCGCAGTGTGGGCCTACTGGAGCACTACAGACATGGAAAAAAATAATAGTACTGTTTTCTTTTGTTCATAAGTGATAAATCATAGTCTTAGGAATGGTAATAAATGTTTTTTTTAAACTTTCTGATTGGAATTTGATGAGACATTGTCCAAAGAATGTCAGATTTTTAAGTCACTCAAGTCATCCTCCCACCCAGCATCCAAGGAACAAGCAGACCAGAGACTTGTGCCATCCTCCACTAACTTGGATAGAATTACATAATTTAATACTAAGGCTTTTCTAGACTTTTCAAATGTTACCAGACTGTGTGCATTGAAGAGACCACTACCACTAATTGCCTACCCTGCCTGCCTCTGCACTACCCGTCTCACCTGATTGCTGGTAAAAGCTCTGTGGTGCAGAGACTTTCACTATGTCACCACATTTTCCATTGTGTGTGCATCTTGTGAAGAACCATCTGCTGGCTTTGCGATCCTCTGCCACCATGACTAAGTAGAGCATTATAATTAAGTACTGTAATGCTGCAGGGATATCCAGCCTACAAATCATTAGATATTAAATTCCCTAGATGTAAGAAACAGGTATGTTTTATACAGAACTCAACAAATGTCAGAAGCATGATTTTAATAGTCTCCAGTAGAAATATGATTATTTTTCAACCATATCATGTCATATTCCTAGCTGTCCTTTACATTGCAAATGGGGCCACACTGTTCTCTTGCCATCACTGGCTAAGCTATAAAGGTCACCACTCGCCATTAGTCATTGCTTGATGAAGTTTGTTCATTGCAAATATTGAATCTCTTTCGCTAAGTTACTCAGGTTGCTATTCATACATTGTCGAATCGCAGATTTCATTGACTTATAAATGAATGAACATAATGTCAAAGTAGTAGGTAATAGTGACTTTATGCCTAAACTTAATCTTTTCCTTGGCCAGCAATAACCAGCAATGGTAACCTCACCGTTGCTAGCTATGTATAGAACACAGCTGACCTCTAGGCCAAGTTAATTATTTTCAGAATTTCAGGTCGGTGTCTTTTATTCCTGTCTCCTTGCCATTATGGCTAAGTTTTGACTTGTTGTACATGCTGATACTCATGGGCAAACCACATGCATCAGTCGTTGCTTTGGGGTTCTTTTTTTTGTTTTGTTTGGCTACTGGAACTTGATTTTCTTTTAACTAGTGCATTGCCCGTAGGAGATATGTGTTCCTATAGAAAAGTGGGAGGTTAAGAAGCATTTCATGGATGGCCAAATGAGGTCTGTGTTTGAAGGTGAAACGTCAGGGATATTTAGGTTTGTTGTGAAATCCGATATTCCAGGGAATATTTGGCCGTTTTTGACAATTTTTGATTTTGCCATTATATTTCACCTTAAAAACTATTTACTTGGTATGATTATTTTCAGCACAACCTCACATGTGTGACTGTACAATTGTTGTTTTTTTTCATTTTGACATACTGTATTAACACAATGGACCTAAAATCACAAAAAAACATAAAATCCAAGTAGAAAAAGTTAGATTTTTTTTACTGTGAAAACCACAAATATGTTTAACAAACCATTTTTCTTACTTATAATGCAAATACAAATTGTTGTTTGCTAAATGTGTGCATACATTTTAAAAAATTACAAAGTTATATGTAAGCATTTACATTTAAATGCAGGCAATGCTCAGGTCTGCCTGAGCTCCTTCCAGCTGAATGAAGAGCTGCACTGCCTGCTCCACATTCAGCAGTCTCTCATTGTTTTGACTCATTAAACAAAAAACTGACACCACTGCACACAAAACACACTACAACAAACACTACATAACACACTAACTATACACTCCAAACACGCTAAATGTCACAAATCTCTCAACTCTCAATATCGCTGTCTGTACACCGACCGTCGTTGCCTGTCACTCATCCGCCGACGTCCCTCCCACAACTTCCTGTTCCTCTACAACCAAACTTGCTGCTTGAACACTTTCGTGACAAAAGCCCGTTTTTACCATTTCTTCTGCACCAGACACAAAGCAAACGCAACATATGTTTTTGCTTTCTTCTTGTGTCTCAGGGAGTGATGTCACATGTGCAGCAAGTCACGTTTTCAGCATGAGGACAACTCACTCACGTGTTAGACCATGCAGCGACTCAAACAACATGGAGGGAGGAGAGAGATGCGCGTTTTGTAGACGGAAATACAGTCATTATTTATGCAGAGTCGTTAAATAGCATGCTAGCATCAAGTAACTCAAAGAAAGTTATCAAGTGTTTTTCCACCAAGTAACTTTCCGTGATCAACGATGTCGGTAAATGGATGGGCTGCTACAGCAGTAGTGCGTGGTGGTGTTTAACGCGAGTGGCGTGCGGGCCCTTTAAATTTAGAAGCAAGGACGAACAGCGTGACTTAATCAACAAGGCGGATTTTCCTCTTTGTGCGCCTTCGGTCTGAATGCACAGTCCCTTTCTTTGGGAAAAACTGAGTCACTAGTTGTCTGCCCTTTTTCTCCATCTCAGCTTTCTGCTGCTTCTCCTTGCATTTTTGGTAACCGGACTTCATATTTAAGTTCACTTCACCACCACCATCAGTCCTGCTTAGCGACTTCTCATGTGTACACCTGCATGCAGCGGTGGCGCTCACGTTAGAACAGCTGATCATTCTCTAAGCATACACATTTTACGTGTTCCGCTCTGCCAGAATCAGACTGCACCAAAAAGAGAGAGGGGCAAATGACAACATGATAAAGAATTCGAGAAAAATGTTACAGAAAACGACTACCATGTTCAATTTGCTTATTTTAACAGACGAAATTATACATTTTATTTCAAAAGCCTGAACAGGGCAACATTATTAAAATAATATTATTAGCCCCTCAAAGGGCCCCCTGTCAGTGCCGGGCCCTTGGAATCGTCCTAACCTTTCCCCCCCTGGCAGCGCCCCTGCACATATGCGTTGCATTTCTGGCACGTTATGCTTGTTTTTACATCTCTTGGCGCACACAGACTGCACCTTTTCCTTTTGTCACCTCTCTCTCTTGCAGCAGGTGATCTTGCTTCTCCGCCTTGTATCTCTCTCACCAATCCTGCAGAGGTTGGCGTTCGGGAAGGTGTTGGCATTGTTGAATGGAGGGTGCTAGCATGGCTTTCCCCAACTCTTCCAGGAATAGCCTCCTCTTGAAACATTTCCCCTGCTTCCATCTTGGATTCACCTCCATCCACAGCATGAATGCGTTGTACGCTGACACATCTAACATGTTGAAAAACACCACCATGGGCCAACGTGCTGTCTTCCTCTGACAAGAGTATGTGCCAGTAACCTGCAAAAGTGCACAAAATAGATAAAATCATGAATACATACAAATGATAACTCATGTTTTGCATGATGCATCCAGGCATCGTTTTAACTGATCATCTAAAACATGTTTACATATTCAAATGGATAGTTTGACTCAGTGTTGTTCATAAATTTAATGTGTACTCCACCAAAACCAAGTCTTACTTTTATAGTACAGTTCAAACAATCTGATGATAGAGAAGAAGTACATGAAAAATAAAAATCAACATACCTTATCAAGGTTGTCAACTCGGCCTTTGTTCCTGTTGTAATCCAGGATGGCATTGGGTTTCTTGTCCTCCATGGTGCTCACGGCGGCATCCCTGTGCAGCGTCGTCATCAGGATCACATTTTTCCTTTTCTTTGGACAGTGAGACACAAGAGTGTGAGTATCGGTGAAGGCAAATCTGGAGGAAAAACGATCCCTGTCCTGAGTAGCAAGTAAGGCGGGAGGCAGCTCAGGCTTGTTTCTTCTGATCGTTCCCACCATGGTCAATTTTTTTTGGAGCAGCTCCTGACTAGGAGTGTAGGAGGTGAAGAAGTTATCACATGTTATGTTGTGTCCCTTGAGACCTGCAGTCATCTCCAGAACCACACGCTTCCCTTGGTTCTTTTCAGGAACACTGTCCGCAGATTTCCCGGTATAAACTTGCATGTTCCAGGCATAACTTGTCCTGGCATCACATGTTGCCCATATCTTTATGCCATATTTAGACGGCTTGCTTGGCATGTACTGTTTGAAAGGGCAGCGTCCCCTAAAAGCGACTAGACGCTCATCCACTTTGACGTTTGGACTTGGGTTGTAGATGAGTGGCAGGCGCTCTACCCACTTGTCCCAAACCTCTCTGATCGCTGCCAGTTTGTCTTGTTGACGACGGCCTGGTCTTGTATCACGGTTGTCAAAGCGAACCACCCGTGACAGCATGTGAAATTTCTGGAATGACATGGTGGCCCGAAAAATTGTCCGACCAAACTCTGCATCCCATAAACTGCTGGTAGATTCGTTTCTGGATCTGTACACACCAGCCACAATCAAAACACCCATGTATGTGTTCATATCTGCCTGGGTTACCTCCTTCCAATCGTCTTTGTAGATCCGTTTCCCCTCCAAGTAGGTCATGTTTACCACTATGTTTCTGATGGAGTCAGTCAGGAACAGTTCAAAGCAGGATTTGCTGTCATCAATTCAGGATATGGCATATTTTGTAGGTCCTGGGGTCATCCTGATGGCATTTTCAGCTGAAAGCCTAGCTTGATTCTCAGGTGGGGATGAAGACCACGATAGGTTCCCATTCTTTGACCTGAATGTGACAGCAGCCTCAGCATGGCCATCCTCTTCATCACTGGATTCCTCCCCATCAGTTAATTCTTGGTCTGGATTACATTCTGTGTCGTCTTCATCTTCTGACACTTCCTCCTCTAATCCATCCTCACTGTCAGTTTCCTGGCCTCTCTCCTCCTCACCGGTGTGGTGATCACATATGTAATCAATAGCCTCACTTATGGTATATCGACGTGCCATGGTGCTGCCACACAATGAACTGTGAGCAAGGCCTCAAAAAAGCATTTATATAGACTACCAAAGCTGCGAGAAAAGTTCAATATTATTGAAACAATGTTGCAACTTTCTGAGGTGTTGCTCCCGCGGGAGAGAGGTTCCCATGGTGGTTGCCTGGAAACCAAGGTGTGTGTGTGTGTGTGTGTGTGTGTGTGTGTGTGTGTGTGTGTGTGTGTGTGTGTGTGTGTGTGTGTGTGTGTGTGTGTGTGTGCATGTGCATGTGTGTGTGTGTCCATATGACAAATGAGGACGTACCTGAGATCAGTTTTTACACTAATTGTAGTCTCCCCCATTCATTTCTAATGACTGGTCATTTTTGACCGGGAACGCCAAGAGTGTACAAAAGTTAATTAAAATACACAAAATTGTATGCAAATAAATACTATTTATTTTGTGTGTTGAAATCCTCTTTGTGGACAAAGTCATGGACTATTAGGTCAGTCTGATCAAATTAAGTACATTTTTCAGAGATAAAACTTTTAAATTGGTCAGATTTGACCGGAACACAACATAAGGGCTAGCAATTGCTGGCTAAGCTATTCGGGACACTGCAAACCCTTAACAATGCTGGCTAACTGGGGAAGAAAAAAGAAGAGTGAGAAGAAGAACGTTGCTGTTCAGTCAGTGCTTTTCATTCATGATTCATTGTTATATTCCCCTCTTTACCTCAACTTTTCATGTTATAGTCTGTTTCATTTCTTAACAGATTATGCCATCTTTGTTGTATTAGTGTGCGACCCCCCACCCCAAACAACCCAATTTATTTAAAGATGAATGTATAGGTAAGCTTTCTTGGGGGGGGTGGTGTGTGGTTAGGTGGCTGTGTATAGAGAGTGAGGATATTGTAGTAGAGATTACTAATATTGATATCTATGGCGGGGGGGAGTGCAAATATCTATATATTTATCTATTTAGGAAATTAAGTTGAAAAATGGTAATTAGTATTTGTATTGGTGAGGTGGTATTGAGGGTTGTTTTATGGGGGGTAGTATAGTGTTGATAGGTAGATAGGTTGGGAGGGAGGGAGTGGGGGGGGGAGGGGGTATTATAGGAGTTCATGTTGTTATTGTTAGGGGGGGGGTATTTGGTTGGAGGTTAGGGGATGGGGGGGGAGTGGAAAATTGAAGGAAGGGGATGATAGAAAATTTCTCTCTGAAATGACAGGTTTAGGATTGGGGATGATTTAGGTTAGGTTGAGTAATTATGTTGGGGAAGAAGAGAGTTGTTATATGGGGTGGGGGAGAGAGGTGTTAGGGGGAGGACAAGGGGGGGGGGGGTTGTGGGGTGTGTTAAAATTATTGATTGGATGATGGTGTTTGGTTAAAGTAATGGGTAGAAAAAATGAGAATTGAAATTTTGAGAGGGTGCTTATATTGGGGGGTATATTGTATTTAAATATTCAAATTACTTTCGGGTCCTGTTTGCGGGAGAGGGGTTTGGATGAGAAATGTATGCTTTACGGTGCTGAGCCAGTGCAGCTGGCGGTGAGAGCGGTAGGTAGCCGGGAGGGCATTACTCGTTGGTGCCCTGTAGGGTACATGAAGGACGCAGGGGGGGGCGGGGGGGGATGGTGTGGTCACATACCAAATGAGATCACGTGTTTGTGATGGGGGGGGGGGGGGAAAGCTAAATTATTCTGTAATCATCACTATGGTTGAGTGATTGATCTTAGCATCTTCTGTGCCAATAGTGTATGGCCATTTGATCATTGTTTGTGAACTTTTTGTTGGTTGCCACCTGATTATATTTATGCCTTGAAGCCAGACGGAGGGTTGTGGGTAATCTTACTGTATCGAGCGGCATGTATTGAGTAATGAGAGCTTTATTCTTTACTCTTTCTTGACACTGCGACAGCATTCTCTGACAAAGAAAATAAATAATATTTGAAAAATACACCCCCTGATTTGATTGCACACGACAATGTCATGTCTGCTCCCAGCTACATGCTGATATACACAGTTGCAGTCCAAAGATCCACTTTAAATTAAGACTCAATTTTAGGATATGAAGGTGTAACAAAATGTGGAAGTGTATATTTAAAGAAAAAGATAGTTCTCTTTTATGAGCCCTCTGAGTCTGCCTAAGGCCAGGCTTTTCAGCTGGTTCACTGCAGAGCTTTCTGTGCTCTGAGCATTGATGAATAGGGTGCACAGTGTCTGGAACTGGCCGCCACTAGCCTGCCAATCAATTTGTTTAACTCCCCAGGCGAGGGCAGTGATTGGTGGACCCTGCACACACACTCCCTTCCTGCCAACAAAGCAGCCCATATGCCCTCCCAGCAGGAGCCGGCCCTGATATGGGGGCCCATGCATTTAGAGACCCGGTTATAGGAATTTGGAGCTAATAGGATGAAAGGACTACCATCAGTGAATTGAAGCACTGAGCAAATCAAGTGGAATGCACATTCAGGGTGTCACTCATCATCCAGCCTGTACCTCCATTCCACACTCCCCACAGCCACACTGCACCATTGACAGGGACTAAATACTTTGAGTAGCATGGAGGTTAATTTAATTTCATCATAATAACTTGAATTAAAGAAGCCTAATGAGAAAATCATTGTTGTGCAACAGCTTTCAAAGACGAAATAAGCAGGATTTATAAAATATATGATTGTGGGGTTCTGTTGTTTATTTGTGATTTGTTACCGTTTGTGTCAGTATATGTGTCTTTATCAGTCTTGTCTTTGAACAATCACACTTTAGAGGAACATATTAAAAGTAGGACAGAAATGTGTTCGGACAATGATGTACTGGATGCATACCACAAACTTATCTGAAAGTTAAAGACATAAATATTATACATATAGAGAGAGAGGGTCTAACAGAAGGCACCACTGAGTTGCATAATGGGAAGTGGGAAGGTACAAAAAATCAAGATACCTTAGAGGCATAATTTTTGTGAATCTCACAGGGGCTTTATTATATCATTCCAATTTTCATTCCGATCAATTTGATTCTATTGCCTCCATCCTATGATTTCTTTTTGTTTCTTTTTAAACTAACGCATTTTAAAGTACCAATGTTATTGGGGTGCTCTGACTCCAGTGAAAAGCTCTCAAGATTCAAGATTCAAGATTAAAAAATAATTTAACCGCATTATGCAAAACAAGATTGCATACTGAAATTCCTGTTTTAAATCCCAGCGCTAGATAAACACAAAACAACAAAAAACAAAACAAAAACTATGTAAACCAATTCAGAGAAAAAAAAATGTCATGGTGGAGTGTTGATTAAATGAATCTCACAGCCTGGGGAGTGAAGCTGCTCTGTAGTCTGGTGGTACAGCTAAACTAACTGGTGGTATTTGCAACTAAAATGCTTTACAGAAACTGGAACAGTTGTATCCAAAGAAAGATCAGGCAGACCCAAAGTGACCAAATCATCAGAAGATCATCGCATCAATCTTAATTCTCTGACAGTAGAAAGGCAACTTCATCTAAGATACAGGATTTATTTGTTTTGGTCCACATAGAATGAAATGTGTCTCTAAACGTGTATGCATGGATTTAAAGTATAATCCTGGTTAAAAAGATTATTGACAGGATCCAGGGATGCAGCAACAATCAACTGAAAGAAGTCTAATTAGGTAATCATTGACTGCTCACAATAGATGAGTTAGCTTTGGTCAGGTGCTTCAGACAGTCTAGGTTAACTGGCTGCATCCTGATTGTCAGATTGTGTGTCTGCTCATGTGACTGAGCTATTTCCTGATGAATACAACATTATCATCACTGACACAACAACTCAAATAAATCCAATTTTAACACATGAATTTTAAACATTAATTCCATTCACTGGAATTTGCACTGTCATGTTTGATGGTCTTGGAGATCCCCTATGCTACAGTTCTGGGACACATGAAGAACAATGATGCAGTGTCACAATAAACTCCAGCATAATTAGAAATCCAGCCAATTTATTTATTTATTTAATCAAATATTTCATCATTGTATTAATAATTAATCCATATGTTTTATCCATTTAACTTGGATTAGTGTTCATGACACTCTGAGGATTTCTAATTATACCGAACAGAGACATATTTACGATGCTTCTAATTGGGCTTCAGTAGCTCTCTGCTAATAGTTTTTGGATTAGTAAAATCAAGCCAATTACAACCTAACCACCCAAACATATTGAACGCAGTGGATCTGAAAGGATTTGCCCGACAGATTTATCTTCCAAAACCATCGCTTTTACATCTGTGGGCCATTTGATGCCTGAAGCTGATTGTTTTCACCCAACAAACTATTTGGAAATAGTTGTTAATCTCCTTCCCCAGTGGAGTCTGTTTTGGTCAGACATAATCTGCCAGAGTCTGATTGAGCTGCATAATCCCTGGATGAGGAAATGTACGGCCCCCGCCCCTGGCCCCTCCAGCCTCTATTGGATATCTCTGTTGGTGGCTGGAGATGTGACCCCACCCCCGTCTCCTCTGGCGTAGCTTCTCTACTGTATGAGTCTGCCCTGAGGGCTAAACAATATGCTCCTATATTTTTAATTAATTCTAATCAAAATCTAAATCTGTGTCTCTAAGAGCAGTTCTGCACTGTCTGATTAATGTTGTTCGTCTGAGATGATAAGGTTTCTTCTCTATCCTTATTCTTATTTGTTTTCTCTCTCTCCAGCCGACCATTCGTCCTTCCCCTTTTTTCATCCTTTCCTTCCTTCTTCTCTCCTGCTCCCCCAAAGTGTCACGTCAGGGACTGATTCAGGGTCAGTATTGTCTGTCCCATTATAACTTGGAGTAGTGAGAAGGCAAATTGCATAACTGAATCCAGAACAACGTCTGGAGCTTCACTGACACACTGTGCAGCCGTTGGAGATGCAGTGACGTGGAAGTGACTGACAGCTGGGCCGGTCGAGGAATGAATGGAGGATCAATGACACACACACCCTCCTCCCCCTCACAAAGCTCAGAGTTGTCTGTAGATATGTGTGTGTGAGTGTGTGTGTTTGTGTATATGTGTGCTAACATCATTGACCATCATTGAAATGGTATATTTATAGTTGGCTTGATACTTTGCAAATAGTTAATATATACTGTGTAGTTCATCCTTATAGATTATTTGGATGACCATTATAAAGTTATAACTAATATTAACATTTCATTGTTTACAGTCAAATAACTATTAACAGAAGTTTAATTAACCATAAATCTATCATTTATTAATGATGGTTATTATAAACGATGAGTTGTTGACTGTTAAATTACCCAGTAAACTATATGATAATCAATGAATTGCTTTGAGCATATGAAATTACTCTGACTTCAGCTTCTTAGATGTGAATATTTTCTGGTTTCATTACTTTTCCAATAGAGTAAATTAAAAAAAAAATGGGTTGAAATTTGAGGATGTCATCTCAGGCTTTGGTAGGAAAATAGTGAAACACCTTTTTTAGTATTTAACAAACAAATAATCATATAATTGAGAAAATAATTTTCAAACTAATCAAAAATGTAAATAATTGTTAGTTGCAGCCCTACAGTGATTTGTCCTAATATTTGACAACTTCCAGTTGTATATACAAGCCATGCTAGCGGCAACTTCCACAACTGTCCCTGCATTTACTACACCTTTTCTCCATAAGCAAACAAGTAATCCCACAGTACTTCTGGTGATCAGACATGGGGATTCTGTGTCAGTCTCCTATTAGTTACAATTTATTGAGCATTCCCTGCACTTTGACTGCCCTCTGCTGGCAACACTAGAGCTGAGCTTCCTCCCCCTGTTAGACCCTTTGATTTAAGAGGTATACTACCAGCCCAGGGATCACTTAACACTTAGATGCATGAGTGATCACTTTGTGTGGGTCAAAAATGACCCTTATTAGAATCAATACTTTTTTGTGGCATTTTTGTCTTTTTTGTTAAGAATAACCATTTATGTTTTGTTTTCTATTGTACACACAAGAATGATTTCATGCCTGAGTTACTTTTATTTTCACTTTTTAACATTTGGAACATGTTCAAACATCTTGAGCAATAATAATTGAAAGCAAAGAAAACTGATTGCACATAACATAGCAATAGAAAATATCAGCATTCATTTTGTGTGTGTGTGTGTGTGTGTGTGTGTGTGTGTGTGTGTAGCTGTCCAGTCATTGACAATTCATCTCTATTTGTAGAGCTTGTGATGTCATAGAGGTAACTCGCTCCAATAAGAGCCCTTACGACTTATTCTGTTGGAAGTGATTTGAACATCACGTTCTTCCACAGAGGACTCACAGAATGAATCTTCTGTGTCTGATTGATCCTTTTCACTTAGAGTTGGATTTCCAGGTGGCTAACACCTCCCAGACAATAGTCTGGGTCCTCATCATCTGAGATTACAGATTCTGAGTCCAACTCCGTAACTGGCCCTCCATCATCCAGTATCTATAGCACCATTTCCCTTGTGTATCTAGTTGACAGCACATCTTGGATGAAATTACATAAAATGGAATGGTGTGAAAGACAAGCAAACTTATCAATCAATATGTAGCTATATGAATAAATGTAAACACACATGTGTGCACACACACATGCCCGGACACAAACAGACACTCACACTGTCACAAAACATAGTAATGTTATGGATTACCCAATCTTGGGCTTGAATTTCCTTCATTCAAGACTCAACTTGACTTAACTAAACCTGTGACTTGACTTGCTGAAGGAAAAAATAACAAAATGACTTGGGCCACATGTCTGTCACTTTCCAAAACTAAAAGAAAGGTGGCCTGGCAACAGTTTAAAGAGTTCACTCTTATAATACAGCTTCCCTGTGTCGAATAGAAGGCAGCTGGCTTATTATATTTTTTCTAATATACTGTTTATGTAATCTTTTTTTAATACTGACAGCTTGGACAATAATATTTACTTAATCATATAGTATTCTTGTGTGCACTGTTATAGTTTCTGATGGGGCCTTCTATACCAGCTTACCTATAGAGTCTCCCCGTTAGTCTCCCAAGTAATAGATTCTCTGAAGAAAATAAATAAAAACATACATACATACATTTTTGAATTATATTCACAGGACCTTACCAAATCATATAGCTGTAGTCTAAATGGTTGGTTTTTTTTTGTCAGTGCCTCAGATCTTGATAAATATAGTTTTGGATTGTTTTAATTTCCTTGAAACTTTTTTTATGTGACGGTGTTAATATTTATTGCAGACAAATCAAAATTCAAATATGTTATATTACTCCTCTCGTTGGACTATACGTTTCAACAATTCATTCATTCAGTATTTTCCAATTTATATTTTGTTTTACTTCTAAATATGTAATTTTACCTCTATTTGTCTGAACTTAATCCTGCCCAACACACTGAATTTTCCCTCTGCAGATCAATAAAGGATTTTATGTACTGGTCTTCCTGTTTTATCTACATGCAGGCTTGTTCAGCATCTTAGTGTATTACTTGAAAATGTATCAATTTCCGCCTAGAGTTCAAGATTCCCCCTGGGAAAAAAACCGAGCAACTGGCCCACAAGTAATTTAGGTTTGAGACAGCTGCTCTAAAATTCATATGATGGTTTATATTAGTGCAAAATGTAGTCAAATGTCTGTTTTAGCCTTTCTGTGCATGTGTTTGTGTTTTGTTCTGTTCTGCGGGGGATATGGTCGTGTTTGTTGTTGTTTTTGTTGTTGAGGGGCCAAGTTGTTGGGGTACTGATACATTCAGACCACACTAGCTGAGAACAATAGACCATCTGTGATCAAGAACAATGGTAATGTCACCATAGATTAGACAGACAACGAGAAAGAGGCAGGGGTGAGGGGAAAGAGAAAGGGCGGGAGGAGAGTGAGGGGGGAGATAGAAACCTGATCGACATGAGAGAATAAGATAGAGACTAAAGACAAATAAACACATTGATAGATAGATGGACAGACAGATGTTTGGACGGACAGATACATAGATAGAAAGTGTTGGATTGTCATCTCTGCCTTGTAGTTCCCCTTTCGTAGGTTAGTGTTTCTGTTAGAGGTTTAGTGTCTCCCTCTGCACCAAATCATAACAGATGTAATCTCTTTTCAACCCTTTTTCATAAAGATCAGGTCAAGATTGTGTACTCAAGAGGTACAACTAACAGACCTTTTTCAGTGGAACCAAGGGGTATAGCAGAGTAAAATGATTTTAGTAACATTACTGATATACAGCTGATGTAATAGCAAGATTATTGAAAGCCTTGTAAACGAGGAGGACATAAAAATCAGTATGATATGAGAGAGCTGTGAGGTCTTACTGAGTAGTCTAGTTCAGCGTTTTGGACTAACTGTAACTAGGTTATGGAATAGATAGCTTTACAGTAGTCCAAGCGGAGACAAAACGCATTGATAAGCATTTCAAACTGCTAGAAAGATAACAGTGGCTGTATTGTCCTGTACAACACTGTCTGAAAACCTGTGTCAGCATCAAGGACACTGCTTTTAGTTGGTTTTATTCTTACCTTTTAGACAGAACCTTCTCAGACACCACAGGTAATTATCCCTCAACTACAACTCCCATTAACTGTGGTGTGCCGCAAGGTTCTATTTTAGGTCCGATTTTATTTTCTATTTATATGCTCCCACTTGGCCAGATTATTAAACGCTATGATGTTTCCTTCCATTGCTATGCAGACGACACACAAATATACCTGTCTTAGACTGTCTTAAAGATATGGCCCAAACTTTCTTATAGCTTAACAACACAAAAACAGAAATCATATTGTTCAGCCCCCAAACCATATTAGTCATTATCAGCAAACCCTTGATCTCATCTCAACATAAAACCCACTGCAAGAACCTAGGTGTACTTTTTGATTCAGAGCTGACTTTCATCCCTCATGTCAATAAACTGGTCCAATCCTGCTTCTATCAACTACACTCCATTTCTAGAACAAAACATGCTCACACCCACCGATCTGGAAAAAGTAATTCATGCATTCATCTTTTCCAGACTAGATTACTGCAACTCCCTTCTCTCCGGCATTAAATCAAAAATCACTCTCTCGCCTTTAACTGGTTCAGAATTCAGCAGCTAGGCTTCTAACTGGTTTTAACAGAAGTCAACACATTACTCCAGTATTAGCTTCCCTCCATTGACTCCCTGTCTGTTTTAGAATTGATTTTAAGATTTTACTGATCACTTTTAAAGCACCCTCAGGTCTGGCTCCAAGCTATATTACAGATATTTTAATTCTTTATGAGCCAGCTCGCAGCCTTAGATCCTCAGGTGCGGCCCACCTTACCATTTCAAAGTCGAGTCTAAAAACTAAAGGTGCCTTCACCATAAGGGCCCCTCGCCTTTGGAACGCCCTGCATGAGGAAATAAGGCTTGCAGGATCGGTAACTTCTTTTAAATCACTTCTTAAAACCCATTGTTGTAGCAATGCCTACATGTGATGTGGTCCTTCAATGTTTATTTTTATTCCAACCATCTTGAGTTCTGTTCTACTTATTTTATCTATTTTATTTATTCAATTTCTTTTATTTCGCCTACTTTATTAATTTGTATCATTACCTCTGTTATTTCAGTTATTTCATGCAATTTATTTTTTATTGTCTTTTGTATTTGCAATTGTATCTTGCTTTGTCTTGACAAAGCACTTTGTAAACTATGTTTTTAAAAGTGCTATACAAATAAAGATAGTATTATTATTATTATTATTATTATTATTATTATTATTAAAAATACCAGGGCTCATTGACAGTCAGTGGACTATAATCAGTCTTGATGTGTTAATCAAATTTCCACTTGTGGCCCAAAGTGACAATAATTAGGTTTCCAGTATAATAATAATGATGATAATAATAATAATAACAGCTACAATGTGTATAGGCATGAGATGCCTGTAAGTACATGACATTAGGCATCACAAGTCTGATATTAGCCTGTCTAGGCTTGTGCAACTGCTGATATTTACAGTAGTCTAGCGACATAAAGGGAGGGCAGGATAGATCCCCCTGACACATGGTTCTTAATAAAAACTGCCACGCTTTCCCACACCAATTAGAAAGATGTTCTTTCAGGGAAGACAAAGTCTCTCCCTTTCAGCACTTTCATTTAACTGTGTTTCTGACATGCTGGCGAATTGACTAGAACAAACTTGAGACTAATGTGGATACATTTGAAGAAAATCTTCACTGACAGGATAAATGGGAACTCTTGTTGAACTCACAATTTGCTGATTTGAACAATTATTCCACTTCAGTTAATAAGTGTAGGCTATAGTCACTGACTCTGTAGTTTCTTCTTTCACATCACCATTCAGAGACTCACTTGCAATTACCAGCAACTTAACAGAGTTATCACATCATGATTGTTTTTTGGCTTTTGAAGTCTTTCATTAAGACCTGTGTGTCAGATGTTGAATATTACTATTTAGCTAACAATGACACTCAGTGATTCTAGTGATTGAATATACAGTTCAGGGTGTTAAAACGGGTATATTCATTTACTAAACTCATAATCCCTTTACAAAACTGGCCCCTTCTGTGATGAATAGGGCACAAGTGTGTTTCATATTTAACAGTACATGAAACATGTAACAGGATGTTACAAGGCTGTGCGACATTGTGTTGTTTTTCAACTGAGAGGAGAAGGTGTTGATGTAGATGGAACCACATGGTCCTGAGTGTGTGTCAGAAGGACCATCTCATCATTGTTAGGACTGAGACTTGATTAGTCACTCCACCTCCCCTGTATTCCCCCTCCATTCATGCGTTTCAAATCTATCATCTAAGCGACAGTTTTCCACTTTGCAGAGATCCAGGACATGCTCTGGAAACAGGCGTAGTCCATTGTACCTAGGGGACAACAGACAGAGGGGGTTGCACTCAGCGTACTTTCTTGTCCTCATAAAGACTGGAGATTACATTTTGTTCAGCTGGGCTCCTGGGTCATGGACCATCCACCTGAAGGATGCTTGGATGTCAAGGTGGCACTAAAAAGGAGGAAGTTCTTGTGTTTTGCAAGAGCCTATGAGTATAAGAGACTTTTGTCTAGCCACAACCTGGCTGCCTGCACTGTAAGCAGTTGTGTAGATGCAGCACTACAGCCACTGCGCAACTATGGAAAGAGGGTCTCCTTTTAGCTCAACAACCTATTGTTACAGCCAGGTCCAAAGTTGATTCTACACCTAAACAAGAATAAAAGTACCTGGTGTATCTGGGCACGATGCTCAATTCAACCAGGCCTCTGGCTTTTCTGAACACAACCAGACAGCAGGTCTTGTGCAGGTGTGGGAGTTACGGCAGGGGTTCCACTGTGAATGCTGCACATGGGCCAATGCCACAACATCTACATTGTCCAGTGCGTGTGTTGGCTTGTTATGCCGAATGCATGGCCCCCCTCACTAGGTAGCCCTAGTTTTATAAGCACAGGTCCTGGTTTGCTGAAGGGTTGGTAGGCACAGGCAGACACTACTGGACTGTGAGAAGTGTCGGCAGGGCCGCTGGAAGTGATTTTGAACAGGGGGTGCTGTGAAAAAATTGTTTGTTTTTTTTGGACAAAAAACCAGTGAGCCTTTAGGTCTATTTAAAATACTTTTAAAAATAAATAAACAGATTGAGATTCACTACTTTATTGTCACAAACACTTCAGTGCACACAGCCAGGGTCTGTAACACAGAGACATCATCAGTTCTCAGATGAATATGCGCTATTAATTAAACTTCACAATAACGCTATAACAATGCAATAGATTTGGTCAGCTGGCATGAACCTGGGTCACTGCACCATCTACATTTATGTCACACGCGACTATTAGCTCCAAAATCCTTTTACGCACACCACAAGAAAATAAACTGACTATTTAAGCACGTTATTGAACAGCTCTCCACATCATTACGCAAAGATCACACGCACAAAATAACACTTTTCGTCTCCATCTCCAACCTTTTTACGCACACCACAAAGAAATCATCTCCGACTATTTAAACGTTATTTAACAGTTCTCCACATCCATCACGCACAGAACACACGATCAAAACAACACTCTCCATCCCCACCGCCTTGCAAAAATGCTCTACTGTGACGTTACACTGCATGAATATATGAAGGTGCGCGCAGCACCAGGCTCTTACTTTGAGCTGCAGGCCGGGTGCCCTGGTTACAGGTGTCAAAATGTCAAGGTGCGCTCTGGGGTCGTGGAGATAAAGTCTCTCATGAGGGGACAAATGTCCAGGGAGTTTAGAATGTCTGTGTGCGCATGCATCAGCGAAAGGTTTGAGTCTTTTCTGGGTCATGGTGCTGCGTACCCATATCTTCAAAAGACGCAAGGCTGAGAAAGTGCGCTCGGATGAGGCCACGGATTTGGATAGGCACAGACATAACTCGATCAGTTTTTCTGTCTCTGAAAACACGGCTCTTGTTTGTGGCTGGAGCTTTGTCAAACATGATGCTACATCTTGGACTGTGACACACTTATACCCTCTGTCTTTTGTGACATCGGCAAGCTGCTTGGCGATGCTTGGTCCAAGGATTTTGAGCTGGAGTTCTAGGCGGTCTGTGTCAACTTTTGTCCAATCACGCTAGATTGGGTTGCGGGTGCTCAGGCTGGGCCTGCAACTGCAGGCAGAAGTGGGCAGGCAGTCTCCTCACTCCAGCTGCTCTCCGTTGTCGTGGTTGTGGTACTAGTGTTCTTCTTCACTGGTGGTGGTTTTCCAAAAAAATCCGAAATGCATTTCTGTGCCTTGTTTCCTCCTTGTTTCTGTCATTAGACTATGTACATATTCTAGTCTGCTGCTGCCATGGATGTATGCTGCATGGAGCGAGCGGGAAACCTCTTTACTCGGCGGCCGACCACTAGCCTGCCTGACGTTGACAACGTAACTTCCGTGAACCTGTGTTAATTGGGCCTAAAAAATAATTAAATTAAAATCCAGAATACATGTTATAGCCTACGTGTGTCAAAATCATTCCCCAAAATATTCATAAATTGTGCACAATATTTTTAATAAATTTTTAAAAATTTCCCTCCCGCCACTAGGGGACCCCCCACTTCCTGCGGCCATGAGTGTTGGGGAGTGTGTTGATGACCTCTATAGCAACTTTGCAAAAGTAAACTTAAAACAAACGGTTTTAATTATCCAGTAAAGTTTGAACTTAGTCATCAACTTCTCCTCTATTTATTTTTCATGAAAAATAATAGAAACATGAAGAAGCAGCCCTAGTTTGGCTCTAATGTTTAGCAGGCAAAGAGACATAAGTTGTATTCTTACGCTGTCACAAATAAAATATGAATAATGTAAGCATTTTAATTGGTCCAGTGTTGTTGTTTTGTCACAGCAACACAGATCTATGATGGACAAAAAAAATCTTCCAACAACATCTGACAGGAACTAAGGGGGACGGGCAGCAGTACACCACATGGCGTGCCATATTGATGTTTGTTTAGAATTCTGACCCTCATGCTAATATATGGCAGTAATTTAATTATCAGTGAAAGGGGATTTACTATCTGCCAAACTGAGGATTTTAAGGCCGACATATGGTCGCTCTGTTTCTCTGCTGGAACACACAATGATGAGCATCAGGAAAAACTAAAGCTACGATCAAACTTCCTTTAATATAGCCCACTGTGTGTTCAAAAGACTGAACATGGCGACATTTTCGAAATTCAACCAAACTTATTGTCAGTGTGTTGCTTACCGGGTAATCATCAAATCAGTCAACTGAGGCTTTGTGGTTTAGATATGTTCTGACAAACAACAAACACAAATGATCTGCAGCCATCACTCTGAAGTTATTCTCTAGGCTGGTCTGTTTAAAAACTGATTTGGTAGACTACATGTGTGCACCTTCGCATATCTGAGCTGGTAGTAGACGGCCTGCAGAAGGTTTTCTCGCGGGATAAATTATTATGTAATAGCCTTTTTGCAGATTGATATCACAGTAATGCAGCACAGGAGAATCGCGAGACCTGCGTCAAGCAAACTGGAGTGATGCAGGAAACGGGATTCTCCTTCAGCGTTAAAGCACCGATTACTTGGCAAAATGAGACAATGATGACACACAGAGTGGGCACAGCTCTGACGTCAGACGGATACAAATATCACATGTTGTTGCGCGATCATTTGTTTTGATTACTTGTGTCTGATTAAAAGCTAAGACACAAGTCCTCCACACCACATGGTCTTACACTGAAAGGTTAAACAGGAAGTACTTTCTATTTGCCTAATCGACGCGTTTATTGCATCGGACTGCACTCCCTGTGTTACAGCAGAGAGGAGTTTCCCCTCCTGCCCTCAGTCAGGGTGTGCGGGGTGCAGGACCGGAGGCTGGGCTGGAGAACGGCCCGCCATCTGCATGCAGCACGAGCTCAACCGTACCAGAGGCGGCAGCCAGAGGATGAGCGCGCGAGCACTGCAGTAATGATGCGCTTTATCCTGGACTGCCTGAGGACACCGGGGGCGAGGAACCCCAAGGAGGAAGGGTAACAGTGCCGTTCGGTTAACCTTCTACAGCAACCAGTCGTGTGGTTTTCACGATTTTAAGGTTGATGTTTAACTTTTCAGACAAGGTAGGGTAACTGGAGGCTGCCCTCCGGATTTACAGCATCCGTACTTCAGATTTAGCCTTTAAGTGAGGGGCTACAGTATCTGAGGCCCGCCCAGCTATCTGAGGGACAGATCACATGTGCTGATGAACCTGACGCTCAGAATGTGATGCAAAATGTAACTAACTAAATGTAACGCGGTGGGAGAGCGGGCCATCCTGCCACTGCTCGGTCTCAGTGGGCTACACCACAGTCACTCATTTTCCATATAAGATTAAATACATTCTTTTATATGCTGTATTATAACTAGATCTTTACTTCTCAAAATAATGTGGAGCAAGGGCGTAACCATGGCATAGATATTGGGGGGTCCAAATCAGAGAGCCCTTTCTCTGAATTTATTTTTCTAAAGTACATTTCCCACAATTCTATGATATTTTTTATATGAAAATTCGCACATTTAGAAGTTTTGAGGACAGCAATGACCATTTGAATTCACATGCAGGAATATTCTGTGAAATTGCATGGATTCCTACAGAATCAAGATAAAACTTCTCTTTAAATTCCCATTAAGTGAAAATCAATGTTTTTATCTCAAAGGTTTTGCTCTATATCTCACCTATATGCCAGTATCAGGCCCAATGTTACTAGTTTTATTTACTGCTGAAATGTAGACCTAGGTTAAAACTAATGTTATCATCAGTGTTGGGTATCGTTACTTTGGAAAGTAGTTAATTAGGTTACAACGTTACCATCAATTAAAAGTAATCAGTTACGTTACAGCGTTACCTATGAATAAAAGTAACGCGTTAGAGTACTCATGCGTTACCAAAAATGAAAAGCTGTTTGCAGCGCCTCGCACATGCTGCAACTTAACTGACACACACAGCCTCCTTTAAATGCACCGACAAGTGGTGACACTGATGAATAACGTCAGTCATCCAACCAAATTAACTCTGCAGGATAACAATAACAGGAAAGACAGTCAGCAATATGTTACATAGGGTTTTATTTATTTATTTATTTATTTATTTTTTTGCGGTCGACAGAAGCTTTTCACCAACAGAGTGTGCATGTTCCCGTTATGTTGTTCTTGTCCTTTTCGCTGGTGAATTGAAAATAATGTGCGTACTTCCACGATGCAAAAGCTGTCCTCTCTGCCATCTTGCCGGGGGTTCGAAAACACTCACACACACACACACACAGACACACTCACACACACACACACAGGTAACGTAGGTCAGCAGCAGGGCACAGACGCATCACAGCGCTGCGCCTCCGCTGACACATCCGCAGGTGGCACAGTACTGTCTGACAAAAAGCAGGCTGCAGTCGGGATTTTCCTTTCCTCATCCGGAGAAATTCTTAAAATAACGGACTACTTTTTGAAAAAAATAACGAAGTTACTGATTGCTTGACGCACGAAACTAACGCGTTACGTTACACGAACAAAGTCATTAGAGTACTCTAACAACACCCACAACACTGGTTATCATAGTGTTTAAATTCTCATTCAAATTTCTCACCTGACCATCTGTATCCCCAGAGCATGTCCCTGCCTGGCCACTGCTGTCACCTGCCTCTCCCTCTCCCTGTGTCTCTGTGCTGCCTACATTGTGACCAGATACCATTATTTTACCAGAAGAACAATGGCTGACCTTGATGATCATTTTAATTTAAAACATTGATTTTTCTGCTTGTGTTCCTAGTTTAGTTGCTTTAGCTATATAGTAAGTGCATAAATAACAGTGTACAATGTACAGTAGTGTAGCCCCTTTCACACATGCACTGCTATTCTGAACTTATCTGGACATTACCTGGAGGAGCTGTATGTGTAACAAATGAGAGCAGTAACAGGGATGAGTTGATGTAGGAGATTTTCTTCATTGAAAACAAGGTTTTAAGCTCCAACAAATAGCTTTAAATTACGTAAATGAACACCTACATGGTATTAATGCAAGAATATGAATGTACTCCTGTCACATAACTCCACTTACATGACAACTTGACTTGAAAAAGAAGTAAATCTTCTGCTGCCTCTTTCTTTTTAGCATTCCTAACAAAAAGAATAATGATCATGTTGAATAATATCAAAATCTGTGGATGTTTCTAGAAAACTCTCTGTCAGTTACCATGAACTTTACCTGGCTTACCTGGCTTGGCCTAATTGTTTGCCACCTGGCTTGCTTAATATTAGCTAACATGCCACAAAGCAAGACAAAGTTATTTACAGACAAAATTCTACATTACTAACTAGTTAAACAACCGTTTCATACCTCCACTCTGTTCGCTGTCTGCAGCAGCGAGTGACTGCAGGTGGTGTTAGCATGTAATTGTTTACGTTCCGGGCGGCCGGGACTAGTGGGTTTGGTCAAATGGCTGTGAATGGCTTGATGGCTGTCAATCACTGTAACTTGACCAATGAGTTTTCATGTATGGGGGAGCTACTCATCGTCCTGAGGTGCGCTCCATTTCAGTATGCTGTTACACCGCGAGGGCGGGCAAACGGTTTAATACCTTAGGATGGGCGCAACCAAGTTTACAGTTAGGAGGGGGGGTTCACACACTTATGTTTTCCTTAAAAACGGAAATAAATTGAACAATAAATAAGAAATAACGAGGCAGATCTGTTGACAGGGTTTATAAAGGAGTGCATAATTAACATATTTTCTAATGTATATTGGGGGGGACAGATTGCCATTTTCTCAATATTGGGGGGGACACGACCCCCCCAAAGAATGCGTGGTTACGCCCATGATGTGGAGGAACATGTACTGTATACATGGTTAAGTAATGGTGACAAATATTTGCCTCATCAGTCTGTAAGTTGCCACACTATGTGCTACAAATGATATTTTTTAACAAATGAGAACACGTATTAAAGTAAAGGTTTAACTCTCACTTGCTGTTTCAAATACCAGGTTTCTATCAGTGTCAATGCACGAAAGAACCACCCATGTAAGTAAATAAATGGACAGTTAACAAATAGCAGTGTACTGTGGTACCTCATGCAGACCAAAAGGTACTCTGAAAAAAAGGTTTAATAAGTAACAAAGAGCAAGAAACGAATTGTTTATCCTAAGCTATGACTTATTTCAAATTCAAATTCAAAACCACATGTCACATTTAACTCAACGTAGATACAATTGTGTCATCAATAGAGGTTACATAGCCTATCTGAGTGTGCCCTTAAATTGCAATGGTTATTGTATTGCATGTATGTAGTACATTGTACTTGCAAGTTCTATTACTTTAATAGTGCAGTTTATTTGTTTTAATTTCATGGTTTGACAAATAGGAAAGTGTGTCTCAGCTCGGAGTACAGTGACACTGCATGACAAGAACAAAATGACTTCAGAACACCAATGACACATGCAACTGTCACAGTTATTGTTGGAGATAGTTACACTTACTCAAGTAGCCTACCCAACATGCCTGCCTTTACTTGAGTACTCCTATTTTGTACTACTGTAGCCCATCACATTTTAGAAATTACTTCGATACAATTTTGACCCGAGACATATTGTATAAATCATGTATCAAGTAACTATAAATTCTAAACTAATAAACTATCAAACAGTGTGTTAAGTATTTGAAATAACAGAATGGCCTAGCCTACCAGCTACACTGTGAAAATGTTGCTAACTCATACATGTGTTATCAATAACAAATAAATGATGTAATATAAAATATAGTCCTGCTGTTATTTAAGAGTTGAAAATCAAATAGTGATATTTCAGCCAATTTTATCCCCAGCAACGCCAGTTTAATGAGAATTGTGGTTATTTGTTTTAGGAAAGTAGGCTATTGCTTGGTGGACATTTACTTGTAGAATATTTATACAAATTGGTATCTTTTTGTCTACTACAGCGTACATACCTGCGGCAGAGGATCAAGGCCACTGAAAGTGTGTTATTGAGTTCTGGCTTTTATTCCATAACTCAGATTTGTAAATCTCCCCTGTTTTCTCTTTTGAGAAAAAAAATTCTGAAATCAAAAGAGAGAAATGTTTACTTCATATACATATATATACAAACATAGATGGAGCGTAATGTTAATACAGTCAATCAAATCTTCCATAAAGCAGTAACATCGATGCAGTATCATAGGCAGAACAGATGGTCAGATTGATCTGCCAGCCAGCCAGCCAGCCAGAAGCATCCTACACAACATTAGAGCCACAGGCTCCGAACAGCAGCCCACATTAGCTCACGCAAGTCTTCACCTTGTCTCACTTACAAACATGAGCACATGTCTTGCCCTTCTCCTTAGTTGTTCAAGTGGCAACCAAACAAACATTCACTGGGGAAAGGTGCGTCATCAGTTTGCAAGCTGGATTGCTAATTAGTTGCTCAGCTGCAGCACACTGAACAGCAAGTACACGTGCCTGCAAGTGTCACTTGGACACCAGTCTGTGAACGTCTCTAATTCTCTAATACCAGCACCTACAGACTGCAGGGGCAAATATTAGATGTTAACCTTGGATTTACAAAAGTCTAATGAGATAAGTATACTTTCACTTTGATTGGGTTAGGAAAAGATCAGGGTTTGGGTTATAGGATCACCCTCCCAAGATCTTTTCACAGGTCTTGGCCTACCATCTAGAAAGGACCACATGCCAGCTGCTGTCAGTCAAACACAGACACCAACACAATCAAGCCAACTAAAACGTATAGGAGCATTTCTGATTTTCTCAATGTATTACTTCTGAGAAAAAGACATTTCTTTTCTCAGAATTCTGAGATTAATGTAGAATTATTTTTTTAAAATTCTGATTCTGAGAAAAAACTCAGATCTCATATTTGTCGCAGTGACCTTGATCTTCTTCAGTAACTATACAATAGAAAATATTGATGAATTCTCTTTTCAAGTAATACTTAAGTTATGAATTCATGATAATAATAATTATAATAATTCTAATAATTGCTCGTACTTTTTCAATTGAGTGATTTTGGTTGAAAATAACTCAAGATCACGTCATTGTACTGACAACTATTGGAGGCTGTAAGGAAGAAGAGGTACCATGTAACAATACAAAATAAAATGAGAAATAACAAAACAGATAATGCATTTAAGAGAAATGATAAAGACTACGTGGATTGGTAAAATGGTATTGGTCATCCAGTACATATGTTTAATGTATCGGGAGAGGGAGAGAGACTGATATGGCCTAATTCAGATGAAAACATTTAAATGATTGCCTCTTAGAACACATTTACAACCAATTTGATGACTACTGATAATACAGTCTGCAGACACACATAACGCATGCTGCAGCAGAACTATGTCATATATCGTTTTTACAAGAATAAGCATTGCTTCAGTATATACAGTGTCAATAAGTGGATACGCTCTAGTTTATATTATTGACAGCTTCTAGCAAGTAAGACAGACAAATCATGACATGTCCCCCCATTCCTATTAGAGCTACAATGATAAAGCAACACGTGTAGTTAGTTTGATAGCTATTTGGATAATCAATTTATTGGGTTTGAATAATTTTTTAAGAAGAAAAATCAAAATTCTGACACGCTCAGGCATGCCTGCTGTGCATTGCTTAACCTATGTGCAAAAAAAAAAGAAACAAAAAATCACAGAATAAGAACTATAAGAATAATAATGATAATAATTTGTTCTGCTGCCCCAGCGTGGTTAGAATAAAATATGCAGCTTTAATTGTTTGGTGTTTGCTTGTTTTAGTCTGCTGAAAAGCATCACTGAATATGTGAATAAGAACTTGAATAAAATGTATATAATGTAACTGCTATGACATGTCAATAATGTTATAATACACACATACATGATTTAATTAGTTTAGATTACAAATTACAAGAATTAAATATATCTGTAGTAAAATCATAAACCTTATTATAATTTCACCACAGGTATTGATGATTGAAGCAGAAAAAAATGACAGTTGATCACCTGGTCACATTTTTAAAATGCATTCATGATTGGTTGGCAATGCTTGCCTGTGCAGACTGCTGCTTATGTGCTCCCTGGGATTTTTATGAATGGCTCCATGGATGCATTCTGTGTGTGTGTGTGTGTGTGTGTGTGTGTGTGTGTGTGTGTGTGTGTGTTTGGATTGAAGCATACTGCAGTGGCAGAGATTGTAATGACGATGGAGGGGGAGGAGGACCTAGAGGAGATGAGAGATGTGTGAGGGTTAGAGAAGCAGCGTGATGGTAGAAGGGAAAAGGAAGGAGGAGAGACATGATGGGAGGAGACTAGAAGAGGAGAAATATATTCTCCTATGGATGGAAAAGCCTACCCCGCTGCTTTCACTGTGACTCATCTCTTGCCATTCTCTCATTGGTGCATTCTGCCTGTATGCATCGACTACCCCACACGCGCACACACACGCACACACGTTCACAGAAGCAGCCCCGCCTCGTCTGCAGTGTAGCGACAGCTAGTGAGGGCAGCAATGGAGGAGCCAGCAGTGCAACACGAAAAAATAGAGGGATCATGGGAAGGAGGGCATGATGGGGGAAAGGCAGACTGGAAGAATGAGTGCTCCCTCTCCTCCCTCCTTAAACACTCCTGTCTCCTCTGCTGGTCATCTCCCAGGGACACCGACGTCGTGGAAACGGATGAGAGAGCTCTTGCCAAAGCAGCCGAGATCAGAGTAAGAAGACCGCAGCATCTAGCGCTGGTGTGTGTGTGTGTTTGTGCATGTATATTGGGTTTGGGTTTTTATACGTCTGTGTAAATATATTTTGTGTTGCTATCAGATTTTTTATTTGTGTTTGTTATTATGGTGTGGACAGGACATAAATCAAATGTGTGTTTGTATATGTAGTGTATCCAGTTAGGAACTCACTGCATTTCCCATGATGCTCTCCTGTGATGTCATGATGCTGTAGTACTAGTGTCAGACTGGATGAAGCTGTAAGTACATGTGCTCAGTGCTTGTCTGGTCTTGCTAAATTTGAGGCACTGTCTTATAGCCAGGACCTGTGCAAAAACCAATCACTTGATGACTTTATAAGACACGATCTTACATTACATGTACATTATATATAAATCTGTGATTTATTTTCTCAGAAGACCAAGCAAACCTGCAAATATTGACATTTGGAAATAGAACCTGAAAAATGACTGTCAAAACTGTGGCAGAATATTTTTCTGTTGTCCAATTAATTGAACAAACGTTTGAGCAGTCTGTGGGCATGATGGACATCCTGTATGTCAAATTGCTCTCTGTAGTGGTAGGTGGAAGAATCAGACAATGTTTTTTGCAAATTTCAAAACATATAATATGACCAACATACTCTAGAATTTTGAGTTAAAATACTTAAGGTACGAGTGCTATGGGTCGGTAATCGAACCCAAATCCTAAACCAAAGCGTCTTTATTCAACGATGTGGCAATGAGATGCAACAATTAACTATCTTTCTCCAGAGTCGCCTGCCCTACCTTTGAACTGAAACGTAATCTAAAATAAGTTCTGGTTTTGTCTTTCCACCTGCTACACAGTCATAGCCATGCATGCGGCGTGCACATATGTCATCCATGATTTCTTATGAGCTAAACTCAAACTTTGATGGCAAGATAGCAATCAGTGGAAAAATTAAATGTTCAAAACTTTACAAATGTGGCTCTGAGCAGGAACTATTGAGAAATGTGCAGAGCAGGTGAAGATTTATCTCAAGCAGCCGTGTTCAAAATTAAGGTTGACTACAGTGAGCATGGTGGAAGATACCTAAGCAGTGTCTAAGCATTGACAGCACCCCCTACCATCAGCGGCAAACAGCGCAAAACAGAAAACAGAATATGATAGGCCTGCACTACTTCACATCAATGTATGTCATAAGAGTGGTACATAAAGAGCCTAGTATTTTGTTAGCTTGCAGGCTAACAAGAGAAAAGACAGGAATGGAGTTGCTGAAAGGCATATTTGTCCTCTAATTCTGGAGCTAAGCTAGCAGAGTCCTGGCCTTTAGCTAAACTTAGCTTATTTGTTTACTGGATACATTATCCTGAAATTGTCAGCAATGTTTCTTTATGGGGAAACAAACAAGCAGTGGTTGAACCCAGACCCATTGGAGGACATTTTAAGTGTTTGTTACAAGCGTGTTACCATGGGTTCTTATGGGTTAAATACTACAACACATGTTCCATACATCACAACAAAACCGAGCTTTAATGAAAGCTGAAACCAGTCCAATAATCCAAAATCCAAAATGAGATAAACAAAAAGGCAGTGGCAATGACAATAATCCAGACACTAAACAGTGACACAAGAACAGAGGACAGACCATAAATCCAAGGGGAACAAATGCAGAATGGGGGAGGGGGGTTGTTCACTCAAGGACCAGGGGAAAAACACAGGAATGATGAGTGCAAGTTGACAACAGGAGTGAAGTGAGAATGAAATTTGAACAGAGGAACCAACAAGCAGTGCGGGAACAACACAGGTTTAAATACAATTAAACTAAGGCGGGGATAAGGTGCAGGTAGAGATACCCTGGAAACTGGGTAATGCTAACGTGACTGATATTAGATAGGTGTGGAGGAACAATCAATGCGGGGAGGAACAAAGTAACGCAGGAGAGAAACAGAACTTGGGAACCCAAACCACGACAAATCTTCCAAATGTGATGTTATTCTGCTTTAAAACCAGCAGTGCAGTTTCAACTTCCACCATTCACATCACAATTTCTGTGGAAATTGCCTTCTTTAGTTTTATGCTGCTGTCAAACATAGTCACCTTTAATTGATAAGTCGATCGAAATAAAATAACAACTATTTTAGTAATTGTTGTAGGGTATAAATCATTTTTCAAGCAAAGATGTCAAATATCTGCATCTTTAATCTAAGGATTTGCTGCTTTTGTCATTTGTAAAAGCAAATGTCTTTTGGTTTTGGACTGTTGGTTGGACAAAAAAAGGAATTTAAATATGCCACATCGAGCTCTGGGAAATTGTGATGAGCATTTTTGACAATTTGATGGATTTGATTTTTGATTGACTAAATTATTTGCATTAAATTATTATGTAGATTCAGCCCTGTGTAGATGCATGTTTTTATCAGCACAGTTTGAATAATTCTTAATGTATTTCTAACGTGTGTGTGTGTGTGTGTGTGTGTAACTAGGAGCTGGAGAATGCCGTGGCGGTGGAGAACATAGAGCTTCAGGAGCAACAATCAGACCGCAAAGAGCTGGAGGAGACTCTGGATAAATTAGAGAAACATAAAGAAAAGCTGGTACAGCAGATAAAGACAATAAGACAGCTCTGCTATGAAGAGAGTCAGCAGGTAATGATGTTGT
The DNA here is from genome assembly GCA_963678695.2 of Diplodus puntazzo. Classification (NCBI taxonomy): domain Eukaryota; kingdom Metazoa; phylum Chordata; class Actinopteri; order Spariformes; family Sparidae; genus Diplodus; species Diplodus puntazzo. Next base: position 28,564,818 of record OZ023166.1, on the reverse strand, counting down.
AATGTTATAAATGAAAAACCTGTTGTAACTGATGTGCAGGTACATTCAAAATGCTGAGTCTGTTATACTACACTGTTGTCCAAGATTAAATTGTTAAAGGGTTTCTGATTGGTAAAATATTTCTGAGTAACCAGTTCACACTTCACAAGTAGAGGTCGACTGAACAAGATTTTGTTTGTTACTCACCTCCGTGCTGATGGAAAGTTGGGTGAAGTTTCTTTTGCACAAACATTTCTGGAGCTTCGAAGCAGTTCCAGCATTCTCCTAAACAATGGAAGTAGATGGGAACTTTCACTGCAGCTGCTAAGGAAAATACATAACCATGCAACCCTGTGTGAATTGGATCCTGGGATTACAGTAGGCTTGAATTATGCCAGATGACCTGCGTGGAGTGATGTTTAAATATATTTTTTGTTGTTACTGCTTTTTTTTAAGTTTTAAAAGAAGTCCCTACTTCTAGTTCTAATCTAGTGATAACCCTCCCATCCTCATGATTAAGAACTAGTTAGATTACATTTCCCACCTCCATCCATCCATTTATCCATCCACTGTTATCCGCTTACCCATGGTTGGGTTGTGGTGGCAGCAGGCTCAGTAGGGTATACCAGACATCCCCTCCCCCAGCAATGCTTCTTTGTTCAGGCACCTGCATATTTTTAATGCTGCCATGTTACATAATACTAGAATGTTGGCAAATACCTTATAAAAAACAAATATAAAATTAAATATTAACTTTAGTACAAACTGGCAAACATCCCTTTTCTTTACATCTCAGAGAGATTGGTTGTTGTCTGTATATGGTCTCTGCAGGCTGGTGTCTGAATTAGATAGAAATTACTAAAAACGGTTTATTAAAGGAATAAGCATGACTATTAATCAGTTAAATCTGTGTTTTGTTTATTTGAAGATTAAGAGTGAGCCAGCAGCTGGTGAATATTTTTTGCCAAAAAGAATCGGAGTGTAAATGGTTGCAGAGGAAACATGACCCTTCCATCTAAAACAAATCCCTGTAATCACACCATAATGGCTCTCTACTTCCTTTCCAGATCCTGTCTTTACAGGCAGATGAGATGCAGAAGGAGAGCCAGGTGGAGGAGTATGAGAGGGAACTTGCCAGAGCCAGGTGGAGGCTGAGGAAGCTCAGAGAGGAGGTGAAGCAGGCCAAGAGAAAGGTAGACGAGGCTGGAGAGAGGAACAATCCTTTGCAAGACTCCATCAGACAGTCCTACGAAGAGATCCTGCAGGTACAAGAGGATATGCATGTGTCTATCATATTATTCATTATATGTTATTGATCATCATTTGTATCATAATTTATTCTATTCTATTCTATTCTATTAGCTGGAAAAATCTGAATGAAGCTGTGCTACTTCCTTATAGTAATATGTTTTTTTTTTTTCATTTAATGACTTACAGCAGTAGTAGTAGAAGTCAAGTAAATATACACAGTTTTTGAGTGAAACAGAACTGTTATAAAAATTTCAGGTTTGTAACAATTTGTCAGATGTAATCTAGGTGCTAACTATAAACAAAACTCATTATGTCATAATGATGTTATGTCTTGAAAACATGTATCTTGAAGTAAATGTTCATGTAGCGCTGTGATCCTACCGTTTTATTAAAGTTGAATGGTGCAGAACATGAGACAGGGGGCCAGAGTATCTGTGACAGAGCTACCATTCTCCTTATAACAAGACACTGAACCATCAAGATACATTTGGAGCCATTACTTACTCTCACTAATGTTGCTTTTACGGAATAAGATTTGCAACACTTTCCGAGAACTCCGAGATCTGTTGTATGAATATTTATACTCAATTTTGTGTAGTAGTTCACCCTCTTAAGATAACTAAATGTTCCACTGTGAAGACCCGAAACCCGAATATTTCAAGTCTTGATCTTTTAATCTATCTCAGTGGGGGAGGCTGACAATTATTTAAAACAAAACGAGGAAAAGTAAATGATGTGATATTTTTGGAATTTCTTCGTGATACTGTTGTATTGTAGGAGGAGCACACTCTGTGTTCTCTGTCAGGAGGTGCAGTCACTCCAGAGAGCCAGCTGGAGGAGTCGACATCTCCTGCAGACACCACTGAAGATGATCTGCTGCCTATGAAGCCATGGGGGAGGAGCCAGTCATTGCCAGCCTACGCTGACCTGATAATGGTACATCACAGTAATCATGCTGAGTACTATTTTAAATATGTTTGAGCCTGGAAAAGACAATTCCAGTAACAACACTGTAGACTCTTTGGTATGTCACTTAATTATGTTTCCGAGCACCGGCATTATTATCATTTACCTCTTTGGTTAAAATCTGATTAATGCACAGTGACGACACTTGAGTAATATCATACCATATCAGGATTTATTCCAGGTCGGTTGACCCTGCAGTAGGCACGGGTATTTATCGCCTCTGCTCGGCTGACTTTAACTTCTTCTGAATGTATTCTGAGGAGGTATATGATCTGCTGATTTCTACTGTTACCTGTTGAGATGACAAATGATACACACAAGGGGAATAAAGACACAAAGGTAAACTCATCCACTGGCAGTGTGAACAGAGTTATTTGCAGACTATTACCAGGTTTACCCGTGTCTGAAAAAACCTTTCATTTTTGGGCTTGCCGTCCACAAATTTTTACCAAGAAGGTCGCACCTTCCTAGTTTACAGTTGGGGTGTGACAGCTGTAGCAGCAATTTAAATTATTTGCAGAAATGTGTTGCTGTTATTAAAATTGAGCTGGTACATTCAATATAATGTTGGTATGACTGCCTTTATTCAACTGATCCAGTTGCATTTTCTTTCTTTTCTGTCTGTGTGCCTGACTAGAGGGCCAGTGGCTCATCTTTCTGCAATAATCTAGCAGGTACTAGAGAAGAAGTGGATGACAGTGGGACCAGCTCACCAAAGGTAGCTTCTTTACCACAGAATACTAATCATACACATACAATGTAATACATTTGTTTACATTTGTTTGTTTAGTTAGCAAGGAGCTAACCACATTTTTTATAATTTTGAAAGGTTTTACAGCATGCACACAGTAGTTTCTTGGGGAAATGTATGGATGTGTGCCAGTCTTTAATTTGCAAATTACCATGGTGATGTACCCCGGTAAGAAGTAAACCTGTGTTGTAACACTGAAAACCCTAAAGTTACCTCACCACCCACAAATGCTGCTTCATAGTGCAGGTCCCTGAAAGGAGAGGGTGACATTTGGAAACTTTAAAAATTGAGCTTACTCCTACTACTTCTGTATTCTCTAATTTATCCAACTTCAACTTCAATACCAAGATGTTTAAACGTGTGAACACACACATCTACTCAAATAAAGGACTACCAACCAGCAGTGGCTCCATTCAATTAACGTGTTGTCATGTCTTACAGATGGACAGATCGGATATAGAGGATGACCCAGAGGAGGGGGAGATCAACAGTGAAAGGGATAAAGAGAGAGAAAAGGAAGAGTCCGCTATGAATGCAAACCCTCTCAGCCAACTGGACTTCTACCAAGCTGACCCCTTCGCCCACTGTCAGAGTGATCGTATGTATCAAATATGAAGCCTAAGTCACCATCAGACTGATGATACCCTCAATAACACAATTAAGTGTAGATGTAGAGTTCTAATTACAAGTAAGCCATCCAGGTGTACCAGCTACTAACAGGCCATGTCATAACAGATTTTCTGAAGTTTGCTTGACCTAAATGTCATACAGCTCCATCTCAACATTTGAGCATTGGCAGGCTGGAATTTTGCTATTTTGTCATCACTAAAATAAAGGCCAAAGCATCCAATATAGTAGTCCTCCTGTCTGAACTTTCACTAAAGCTTCATTTAGCAGTACTTTAAATGATAGTTTAGATAGACAAGCCATTATGACATACATTGGTCATCTGACTTGATCTATACAACAAGAATTAAGAAAGCATCAGCCATTGTTACATTTTTATTTTTCGTACTGTCAGCTGTCGTCTCTTCCCTCCTGAGCAGCTACCACATTAACTGAATTTCAGGCACTATCAGGAGGTTCAGTAACTACAGTAACATGCCAAAACAGCGTTGAGAAGGCATGAACCAACCTGCGTACATCCTGCCTTTGGCTATCTTTAAAATGACCAGGGTTTGTTTGCGAATCGGTATTATATAGAATCCAACTCGTCTCCCTCCACCTTTCAAGGGACTGTGCAGCACACTGCAATTTCATGACATGTATATATCTTTTATGCATTTATATGACACAGTTTGGTTTTAGTTTGGTGTTTGAGAGTACAAAGTACATTATTCACCTTCCTAACACTGTATGGACCAGTAAGTCACTTGGTCTTCTTGATTGGTCTGCACTGCCAAAGCCAAGTTTTAACTTGCTACTTCACATGCATGGTGCAACCCAGCTCAAAGAACATAATCAATAATCAAGAATAATAAGACATAATCAAAAACATCCCCTGGATATTTTTAATGTACAATCTTCCCTGTTGACCACTTCTGTAGTAATCTCAAGGTCAAATATGAGCTTGGATGGGCTTAAACTGAAAGATTTAGGTTGCAAGTCCAAATTTGAAAACAACAGAAGTGGATTGCCACATCCCTGCCCCTTGAAATAAATCTCCACTAACATTAGAACCATGGATTTTAGTGCTATGAAACCTTTCAGTAATGTCGAGTGACTGAACATTTGCAGTATATCAAAAGAATATCCCAGTCTGGAGGTTTTCAAACAGAGGCTGCTTGTTAGCAGCCGTTTGCAGTTGCTTTAGCAACATGTAAAGGCCTGGTACCATGGGCATAATTTATGGTATGGACGGTATGGACATGTCCATACCACTTTTGGAATGATGCAGAATTGTCTCCACCACAATTTCACAAATCGCGTTTACATAAAATAGCCTACTGTACCCTAGGCTATAGCCTTTCCCCACCGCTTCACAAATAGTCTCCCAAAGAGTATTTTGATAGCCTATCCCCTCGAAGGGGAAACAGTGCTTCTGGTAGTGATTGGTGCTTTTCCTCTTTGGTCCCGCCTATGTGTCGTGGATGTTTGTTTGTTTGCCAAAGCGCAATAATTTGAAAGGAAATACGGAACGGAACGCATGAGTTGGAGAGTGGAGACAGCTCTACTGTGACCGTTGTTCAGGAGAGGAAAGGTATATATGAACGTTTCCAATGTTTCCTGCAAAGATCTAAGGATTTTCTCGATCTAGAACTAATCTATTTTAGCGGAAAAACAACTGTAGCATAGGCTAGATGGAGATGCTATATGCCACACTGAAATGTGTTCGTATTTCTTGTCACTTGCTCAACTTGCAATATTACATTTGCTCAACTTGCAATATTACATTATTTCAGCCGGCAGAAGCAGATGGATTAGCTACTAGCATCATGGACACTGGGACAAAAGATATAAGGTCTTATTTCTTGAATGTAAGTAGGCGGTCTAGACAGTTGGCAGTGATGGAGAAAATGTGAGCTTGTTATTTTCGAAATTTGCATTGCATTAGCCTATGAATTCCAGATGATTTCAGTTTGTTTTGCTGTACACAGACATCGGGCTAGAAGAGAAAGAGGGAAAGTAGCAGCACTACAGATCAGACAGGGAGAGAGCAAAGTAGTCACACTGAACAGGTAAGCTAGCCAACACAGCGCTGTCATTTGTCTTATTACACTGTAGATTCATCTTCCATCAATAATACCTGTCAAATTCACAAAGATGAAGACTAAAAATGTAACCTACAAATTGCGTAGGCCTGTATTGTGATATTAAGTGCTTTTCGTACTACAGGTATCAGATAGCAATGAGAGAGCAAAACATAATGAGAGAGAGGGAGAAAAAGGTGACCAGGGAAGGACTTCAACTGTGAGTTGTAATGTTATAGGCTAATTTGGCAATGATTACATGGTGGCTGTCCATACTACAGGCTGCATCAGACAGAGTTGTTGAACCACCTGAGATTGAGCACCTTAGCGTAGGACAGGAGAGAGGAGAAAGAGATGACGGGGTAAGGATTTCAACTACAGTGGCAAGATTAAGTAAGTTAACCCCATGCTCAAGTTGACTAAAAGAGGAATTTAACAAATCAAGTTTTGGAAATTGATATTAATGTTTTAATTAAGCAAATGAGGAAAAATCCAACCTTTTAGGCCACACATTTTCTTTGTGAATAAATAATGTATCGTAAATAAATATGTTCTTCATTGAATACAGGAAGATATGTGAACCCTTATGTCAATGAATGGGTTAAATTCCCATAGAGGAAGTCAGATTTATATTTTTAAAGGCCATTTATTTCATGTATCCAAGATAGTATGCATCCTGATAAAGTCGCCAAGGCCTTTGTAATTGAAATAGCCACATATCATGACATACCCTTCACCATACCTATAGAGATTGGCATGGTGTTATTCCAGCTTTTCAAAATGCTAGTTAACTTGCTAGTTAGCCTAATGATTTCTCAATGGAAATCAAACCAGCTAATGGAATAACTGAAATAACACCATGCCAATCTCTGGGTATGACGGATCTTACTATATTGTAAAAAAAAATTGGATCCACTGACCACATGGCAAATTTATGTCCCCACCACTTTACAGACCAAACCTACACCCTTGCCTGGTACCCAAAAACACTCTGACAGCATTTTTCGTTTTAAACATCCAGGACAGTAGCTTTTTGTAGTGCATCAGGGTGCTGACAGTGGGTGTACCATTGCCACAAGGGGGTGTACTTGGCCCACATCGGTGTTTGGATTTGTGGTGTGTGTGAAATGGTATCCACATGATGCCAGGACCCAAGGTTTCCCAGGAGAACATTGCATTGTAACAAGATGATTACTGCTTTCATATCACCTGCCAGTGGGTTTTAATTGGTGTTACTGTCTTGCCATTGTTAGACCTAATACTGCTGTATAGGTAAAATATAGAGAAAGTCAGATGTGATAAAAAGGGTTATTTGAATTTCTTCCTCACTTGACTTGTAGATGACCTCTTCAATGAAGACCTGTTCCCTAAAACTGACTCATCTGGTAAGAAATAATACACTACTAAATGCAGTATTATTACTTGTAATAATTCTTGGCCTGTTGCTTTTACATAAAATCTTTCTATCTGCTGCTCTTACTAGAGTGTTAGAGAGTGCTTGTGTTATTTTTCCTGATTTCTTTATGATCTTTATGTTTTCAGTATGATCTCAATTGTTAAAGGACTTATACATGAATTATATAAAGTTTTTGAAATGATCTGTTTGCCAGATGGATTCGCTTCAGACCCTTTCAAAGGCAGTGACCCCTTTGCAGCAGATATTTTGTTCCCTGAGGTGAACGTCGGCTCTAATGACGGGGCAGGAAATGTTGGTGATGAGGCAGACACCAGTCTGTCTTGTGCTGAAAACAAAGCCTCAACAGGAACTCAGTGCTTTGAGTCTGAATTCCCAGACGAAGACAGTGACATAGAGATCAGCTATAGCCGTGAGGACCTTGATGCCATTGCTGTGGCTGATGATTGTTGTGGATTTAAACCCATACAGAGCTCATCAGAGGAGTTGGGGCCAGAGCCCATTCAGGGCTGGAGGTCCCAGGGTCAGTATTCTGTAGAATCAGATCCTAATGGGTATGAGCTGGACCTTGGTGCTGTCTCCCCTCCCTCTGACATAGAAGAACACAGTCTGGGATCTCTAGCTGGAGAGGTTAACTTGGAGGCAACGAAAGGACTGGAACAAGGTAGTTCATGATCAAATACTTTCCCAATTTCTTCGGTTTTACACTAATTTTAGTTACATTTTTACTTTCTTTTAATCGTATGTAAAAAAAAAATTGAATCAATTTAAATCCAATGTAAACATTTCCAACTTGTGCAGGCACATCGTTGCCTCATTTTGTGCCACCCTGGTAGAGTTTTTGTTCGTTCACTTCCACTCAAGTCTTTATGATGACTTTGTAAGGAAGTGTTCCGTCTGACAGCACCTTAAAGATTAGTTGTGAAGCACCTTGTGTAAAGAGAGTGCATACTGTACATCAGCTTGCAGAACTTGTCATTGAAAAAGCCTCTATGCCATACAAATGTGAATTACTGCAATTTGGATTTGGTCTCAATGGTCTTATATGTTGGTTTCACTTTCACTGATTTGTTCGTTTTATGAATCATGTATTCTTCTATGTGTAGTTTTCTAAATTTTTGGACAATCACACCCTGCAAGCTATTTTGATCCTCTTTTTAGGCTTTTATAATTCATTTTGATAAACCTAAAATAAATGTAACTTTGTTGCCTTTTGTCCTGCCTAAAAAATCTTGCCACTGATGGTTTATCCTTCTTGTCTTGACCTATCGTTGTTTCTTCTCCTAGGTCTGAGTGCTGGTTCAGCTCAGGCTGCTCCTGTTGTTGGCGAACATGCCCTTGTGGAAACAGAGTGGACAGGCGAAGTAGAGCAAACTCTGTTACATGATGTTACCTCCAGTCAGGCTGAAGAATGGGCTAGAAACATTGAAGAGGAACCCGTAAACCCTGCAACTCCCCAAAACTCTCTAGACTACCAAAACCTCATTATCCAGCCTGACTCAGATGAGAACAGAGAGCTGAGCTTTGAACTGAGCTATGAACCAACCAGTCAGTCTTCCTTTGACCCATATGGGTTTAAACTCAGTCCAGAACATTCTAGTCACACCCTGTTAGACCCTGATGAAACTGAACTAAGCCCAGAACCTGCTGAAAATGAGCTGACCCTTGATCATGAGCCCACCTCTTCTCAACCAGACCAGTTGGACTTTGATCACTATGGGTTTGATATCTCTTCCTCACAGATGCCACGGGACTCTGACCCTTATGGCTTTAAACTCAGCCCTGAGGAAGAGAACCAGGAGGTACTGGACCACTGTGGCCATGATAACCAGGAGGCAATGGACCTTTGCACATATGACAACAACAAGCAAGTGGAGCCCTCTAACTATAGCAACCAGGAAGCGCTGGAACCTCATGCCCAGGAAAACCAAGAAGTGCTTGAACATTGTAGCCACATTAACCAGGAACTGCTGGATTTGTGTAACAATGGAAACCAAGAAGTGCTGGAATCCTCTGGCCTTGACAACAGGGAGTTAATTAGCAATGAAAACCAGGAGCCGCTGGATCTCTGCAGTCATGACAACCAGGAAGTGGTGGAACCCTATTGCAATATCTCCATTGAGGAACTACTTGAACCTTGTAACTATGATAACCAAGAAGTGCTGGAACCTTGTAGCCATGGCAAGCGGGAACTGCTGGATTTTTCCCTGCCTGAAAATCAGGAAGTGCTGGATTTAGATAACCATGGCAACCAAGAATTGCTGGATTTTGGTAGCAAAGAAAATCAGGACGTGCTTGTTTCAGGTAGCCATGACAACCGAGAACTCCTGGATCTTGGTAGCAATGAAAATCAGGAATTGCTAGACTTAGGTAGCCATGACAACCAGGAGGTACTGGACATGCTGAGTAAGGAAGTTTTCCCCGAAGCGAACAATAACCAATGCATTGTGGAATCAGAGCCCAATGTCAGTCCAACCAATAACAGCTCAGACAGTGATGTGGCATCAGAGGACCTGCTGGGACTCGAACTCAGTAATTCCAGTATCTGCAACAAATCAAACACCAATACTGCTGATACCCTCAACATGGCTGTTAGTAACATGTCTGCTAACCAGGATTTCACTACATCCAATGCTCCCACTAGTCACAACTTGTTAGAGGGTGATCTGGGCTCAGTTTTTGGGGCTGGAGGATACATCGGTTGTCCAGATGTAGCTGATGACCTAGAGCCTTTGGGCATAAGGCAGGCGAACCCAGTAGCAGGGCCAGTACAACCAGTCAGACCAGTAAGGCCTCCTCGGCCCTCGCTTAGGGTAAGTTTGAAACCACACGTGACAAGTTAAAATTCTTTTGATTACAGGTTGTAAGGAGCCCACTCTGTTCTTTGCATCCAAGACCCTGGACCAAGTTTGTCCAATATTACATAAATTATATTTGGGTAAGGTAGTTGTCCCATTGATTTGTTTCTGTTGAAGTCCACAATTGGATTGGGTTTGACTACGCTTGGGCTACCTTTGGTTCAGTTTTTTTTTTCCTAATTCATTGTTGCATCTTTAAAGATGAGCTGAGCTATATGGCCTTAAAATAATATTACAATATTTGACTTTCTGTATTTGAAAGCATGAACAAACATTTCACATACTTCTACTGGGCAAATGTATTGGTCATTGTCCTCCTTTTTCCCTTGGAGGAAACAGAATGGCCTGAGGAATCCAGTGCAGTGTATCCCAAAAAGAAATCAACCAGAACAGCTTGTATTCCAGAAAGCAACTTTTAGTGGGTATTCACACAAGCCAGTCTGTGCCATAAAGAAGAGGACATGAGATCATTAATGACCAGTGTGCTCTCTATCACCATCTCCCTGTTCAATTCTAACACAGATTCTTCACCCGAGAATACTCCCAAGTACTTAATCATGCTTGTCTTCCAAGGGAGCCATCCTTTTAGAACTAAGTTATTTAAAGACTTTCTTCCCAACCAACATAGCTTCAGTCTTTTTCCAGTTTACCTTAGCAGAGGAGATTTTGTTGAAAAGGCCTACACTTCCTTCCACAACATTCATTTCTTGCTGTTTATTGCGTATTATCACAATATCATCTGCATATGCTGATAATTTAACAGCTGACATGCAACTTGGAAACAAGACACCTGAGAGCTATTTCCTGAGTTTGTGGCACAGCAGCTCAATGGCAAGGGAATACAGCCCAGCTCCAGTACCCCCCTCTGAAAAACAAAAGGTGCAGCCAAACAACCATTATCTTTGAGTATATTCGCAATATCATAATACAGTATCTGGATCTTGGCAATGAAATATGGCTGAATCCAAAAGCATGCTCTGGTTTAGATACTGATATTCAACTCGGTCAAATGCCTTTTCCTGATCTATGGAAATAAGACCAGCATCTACACCCAGTGAGCCAGAGACGTCCAAACCATGTTGAATAAAACTGATATTATTACAGAGTATGCATAATGAATGACCTCACCCATCACCTCTTTCAGTCTGGAAGCCAAAGCTTTAGAGAGGATCTTATAGTCCCCACACAGCAGCAAGACTGGCCTCCAGTTCTTTAGTTCATGTAGATCTAATTTTTCAGCAACATACAGCTCAATGGCAGCTACCCTTTGAGCAAACAGTCTCAGAACACCTCCAACAGATCTCCACTAACCACTGACCAAAAGCACTTTTGAAACTCAACAGGCAGGCTATTGATGCCAAGAGCTTTTCCATTTCCCAAACTCATGACAGCAGTATACCATTAATCCAAAGATAGCTCTCCCACCAAGTTGACAGTTGTTATGCCTCAACCCAAAAAACAAAATTGTGCTATATAGCTGAACAGCTTCTTTTTCTTTGGTAAGTAACCATGTTATAAGCAGGATACATCCCTTCTAGGCTACCATAATCAGGAATTGACTATTCAGACACACCCGACAGTTGTCTCATCGGGCATTATTTCTGACTTAATGTACTGTAAAGGTGTACTTGGACATGCTGTCATTGACTTTGTTTTAGTTATATTTCATACATGAGCAAATAACTTGGCTCCTTTATATGTCACATGTCATACTGTGACTTCACATTTTTTCCTTGTAATGGCTTTGAGTCACATTTATCGTCATGCTTACCTTTGTTTTAGGCCAAGGAGAAGGCTCAGTCCCAGACACAGGGCATCGACCTGAAGTGACCCCTCACCAACACTCATGTGGGGGCTCCATGTCAGCAGACTTCCTACGACAACATCAACTCAAGGGAAGAGGAGGATGAAAACAGAAGTAAGAGGACGTGCAATGAAATGGAGACAAAGGTGGATGGGATGAAGGAGTGATGATTAAATAGACAGGAGAGAGGGATTGTTCTGCTTTTATTTATGACAGTAATTCTAGTTTCAGATGCTTATGTTTGGAGTTTTTGAGGGGAACAACTTAAGTCTGAATGGAAATGGAGAAGTAGACAAGATGTAAAAACCACTTGGTACCACAGGATCAGCTGAGTCCACAATTTAACAATTAGGGTTAAGGAAGCATGATCACATGGCTCCTGTCTCTCTTTAGTGATTTATAGAATCAGGATGAAGACAAGGTTACTAAAATGAAAAACATTCTGTGGAGGACATCTCATATGAAAAATAAATAATTCCGTAATGTTTTTACAGCGGATTATGCTTGTCAGTCAACCATAAGGTTGATATTATCTATTCTTTATTTGCGATATCAGCTGCCAGCACACTCTTGTGTCCTCTTCTCTGAGAGATTTTGACAGGACAGATTGGTCCATCATGAAAAAAGTTTCCCCTCTTTTTATTTGATCTTAGTGTTGGAGCATGTGTAAGTGGACTTCGTCACGTAGATTACATGTATATATATATTGTATGCTCTACTATTGTGGTTATCAATTAATCTAGTCAATTTGTAGTTTTAGATCGAAATTGATCGAGAGCTGTTGGTCGGGTTTTAGAGTGAGTGCATATCAATACCTTCACCGTGGTAATATGCCTAGTTTTTTCAATTATCCATTACTTCAAGGTGCTTAAAGAGCACCCTGACAACAGCCTGAAACGCAGTGTTTCACTGCCATCTCTGGTGGAGAATTAAAACCTCGAACCACAGCACTGCTGTGTGTGTTCAGGAGTGTGCTTTGTTGCACCTGTGACCACACCTAAACAGTGATGTCACAGTATCCTGGTGTACACCTGCACTGCCGTAAGGTGACAAGTTCATTGACTGGGAGTCAGGTGTTAAGTTACTATTTGAAGCATCTGAGCCATTTAACCTCATACTTGAACATTCTTATCAGTAGCATTAAAGGAATAGATCATCATTTAGACATACATTTCACCACATCTGTGTCCTAGTTCCATACGAAACGCTACTCATGTTAAATAATAAAACTAACCACTAATGTTACTGTGCAATATTTTTTATGGTAGTATATAAGACATTGATTTTGGTATTCAGATGAAAGGGTAGGTGTTAAATTATGTGCAGACAGATGTGAGGCTGCAACTTTGAAATAATACTGCCAATTTAAAAAAAGAAATAAAAACAGTCAGCAAAAAATATATTTCCAAAGACTTTTAATGTATCTGTATTCTGAGCTGCCACTGGAGTCTTCATAACGCTGTCTGGTTTTTCTTCAAAAATTTTCTGTGAAAAGCTATTATGCCGTGCTGTGGAGTAAGAGTGTCCATCAACACAACACTCAAAACATTGTGAACCATTAATCCCTAAGACGTTGAAAAGATAAAAACTGAGGAACTTGTGACCACACTAAAAACACACATCAGGGTTAGAGTACCGTATCGTGGTAACTGATAACTGTGCTTGTGGCAAAAAAGGGAATAAAATACATACAGTGGGTCCAGTGTAATTGCACAGCTTTGTGTGCTGGTATAAGTGTAACATTATGGCTGATAAACTTTGCATATGAACTGTATTCCCTCAGCTAAGGATATGTATCTCTCATGACTATTGGTTTTAGAGTCACACCATTTTCAAAAGAACTGATTAGCCAAAGCCGTGTTTTAGAAGATTTATGAGCCAAAACTCAGAACATGGTCTACAGAATAAGTTTATTTGGTATTCTAGCCAGATTAAAAAGAGAACCAGGGTTATGAAAAACTCTGGCTTAAGGCTTAAAATACCTCGCTATCCCATCAATCTTTCTTCACAGTGCACCCCTCCACTTAGCGTTAGTACTTATAATGGAATTGGGACACAGAATCTGGAATCACGTAGGGTTCGGCTGCCCTTAATGGCTTAACAGCACAAAAATTCCAGAAATTAGCCAAAAATTGTTAGAGTTTCAGAGTACCTTATGGTAGGTCTGATAACATGTTGACCCTCATCAAACCAAAGACATCCGAGAAGGGGGATTTAATACAAATAGAACTAACTGCTATACCACCATCTGCTCAGTTTTAGCTGCCTCTGAAGACTGCAATGTCCAAACTCTGTCTGTGCATGGCTATGGGTTAGGTTAGGAGTCTGCTTAGTCCTGCTGGTTAAATGGTGTTAGATAAATCTGCATGAAGTAAAGAAATTGTCATGATTCTTTTGTTAAGCCTGCAATAACGGTTTGTTGGCCACTTGGGGACTGCAGAAACAAGTTGAAAGTATAAGGGGCCCCTACATATTCAATTGATAATCCTCTGTAGGTTCATCACTAAATGTCACAATTTCACAATGTCATTTCATACATTGTTCATACATGTTATTGACTATGGCTGCTTTAAGGTAACATGAGCACTCTGACCAAGTGCTCTAGTTTAAATGTTGATGCACTGTTTTTGCTCGCTGTAAGCAACAGTCAACAATTACTGTATAGCAGTAACACGTTTTATCTACTGATCTGATGAACAGAGCAGTGAATATTGGATATACCATGTAACAACTATATTAAGCAGGTTACAAATACAATGAAATATACATATATAGAAGCTGGGTGACATGACAGTTCCCTGAGAGATGCCAAGGCATCTCGATCGCCCCCTGGTGGCTGGCTGCAGTATTGGTCGTAATCCTTCCCAATCCGTGTTAGCAGACGTGACAAAAACTTTAGATACAAAGTAACTAATGTTTTTCCAAAGATGGTCTCTGTCATTTTAGATTGGATTTCAACACACTGATGTGACCTGAAGTGATCAGTTGTCTGATAAGTTTGGTTTGAATGAGTTATTTGATGCTATAAAAAAGGGGCTGTCACGGTTCTATACCCTGATCACTACAACACAGACTCTGGCTCCAAATGTTGTCACCAGAATCTCCTGCATCATAGATATGTTGCCTTCATTTCTGTACAGTGGGAGGTTGTGGAGATGCATCATCCATCTTTACTTACAGTCACTTGTCCTAGATGACAGTCTACCCTCACACTGGAACAGACTTAGCAGGCACTAAAGGAACATTTCAGTTAATATTAAGTTTCAGTTGATGTCTACCTCATTACTACTTTGCCATGATTGCATGACAACACTGTGAACTCTGTATAAGCAAACATTCTGTGATTTTGACATGAAATGCAGATTCATGTACTCATTATATAATCGAGACATTAAAGAAAGGCCTCGGTGAGTCAGATCACTGAAGCCAGCACAGAGAGAAAGATGAAAAGATTGTGTAACAGTCTAATTTATCAGTCAGCAAAACTAACATACATGTTTCATATGATATCCATGTGAGATGCTTTTCGGTCATGCTCAGTTCAATGTTACTTATTGATGAATCCATCAAATGTGTCTCTCCTACTGTACAGGTAACATAGATGCTTGATACATATTTAACTGTAAACAATACAGAATAAGTTACATAATACATTCATAAATTATGCATCACCATACATGTAATTTTATGGCAAGACATATGTAGATACTGTGATATAGATTACATTTTGTGGAAAATCCATTGAGAAACTGTTAATAGATAAAATATCCAATCTCGCTTATGGGGGCCGACGTTTCTCAACTTTGCACCCAGCAGATGAAAACAAATCTATACAATGATGCAAACATCATATAAAAGTTCAATATTGAGATAAAGCAGTCCCAGTGATTTAGTGATTTACAGAATTGACCACAAAACCTTGTATTATATGGAATGACTACTATTGTATTTGCAGTACAACAACAACACTGACATGGAGCAAATTTACATCTATACAGTAAGTCTCACATTATTTATTATCATATGACCAGACTCTATATGACATAGATTTACCTTCAGATGTTAGAAAACCATGAAGCATATTCAGGTTGCATGATATATGAATCCCAACAAAATAAGTGAAGCTATTGTGGAACATGATTATAGTTTTCAGTTTGTTAGAAGCACACGGAAGAAAGCTGCCACTCAACTACTGCCTGATTAACTGCCTACAATAACCAATTCCGTATCCTGGAAGTGTGAAAACACCACAAAGACGAATATGTTTAGCTGGCAGTGCTGCTGCGAAGAGGAGGACGTTGCTACAACTATTACAACATTTCTCACTAATAATCATAATAGAATGCTGTTCTGTGTACAATACTAATGAATACATAATCAATATTATGTAGGGACACAGTAATGTAGAAACTGTATCACTGTACAGACATGTAGCACAATAACATCTCATTCTGTGCACTGTGAAAATGACAAGGTTAGCAAGCAATTTTATTATTACACAGTTGGTGTTTAAATATTTTTTTGTTGCTGACATATGTGTGTATTATTTATTTTGTAATAATTTATTCACAGGCTGTTTTATATCTGTTGTTAAATGTTCAAGACCTGGACATGATCAGAACATGACTGAAAGCAGCTGTCAACTTTGTTCAGAGATGGAGGAGATACATTTGCTTCTGGAACTTTTCATTGTTTGCAGTATGTGTGTTTTTTATGATACAGATGTATGCACTTTAAAAGCCATGGCTGGGGGAAATGATATTCAAAACAATTCTGTGTTCTGCCATGGTTTCTCGTGATGATAATACATTTATGTCTGATGTTGTATGTGTTGCTGTCTAAATGTGAACTTCTGTGTTGGAAAAAATTGAAAATAAAAGTAATCTATAGTTCCAGCATGTGGTCTGGTTTGTCTTTAATTGAGCACTTCCAAAGGGGAACAACAGCTTGAAACAGAATCAACCTCTATTCTCTGGAAAACAATTATGCTAACAGCACCGAAACACAGCAGGTTTTGAAGAATGAGCTATAATCTGTGGATAGGTTTGGAAGTTTTATTTCTGTTGTTCAAGCAAAGGTCTGTATGTCTTTGTGCTGATCCAACAGTTCATGCACAATGCTAACATATTCCTCAGTGATGTTGTCAGAGTGGAAGAAAATCCCACAAAAGGCAGTAATGCCCACACATTTTCCGTCAAGTGCGGATTACACTGTTCTTAATTTACGTTCTAGGCAGGATTACTTTTTTGTCAGAAAGCCAAAGGTCAGAGAAACACAGCTTGTCTCCCATCAATGAACCGCGGACATGTTTTTGTAGACTCACCAGAGGTCAGCATCAGCATGGCTCGCTCAACAAAAAGCTGAATTTCGGACGTCTCTTTGTCGCGTTTCTTATTTTCTTATTAAACATTTTCAGATTGTTTGTTGTGACTGTTTTTCTTTGCTGTGGCTGCTGTCAGGGACGTGCACATGATTATAGAGGGGCAGGGGCTCAAAGTCAGAAAAGGGCAGTATTTCGGGCCTTACTTACACAACATGTAGATTGATTAATGTAAAATTAATAAACAAAGTACTTATAGAAAGCTAACTACTTGCTGTGTATCCTGTGTAGCTGTGAGTGATATGCAACTGTCATTTCATTTGTGTCAACAACTTATTGTCAACATGAGTTTATTCACATCATCATAATACTGAAGTTTAGAAGCTGTAGTTCAATGCAACACTGGTTTATTATTAGGCTATTTATTGGAGGGCAAGTGCAAACTAGAAATACAGGCTATACATCTAAAAATGTGACAAAACCAAGAAGTGACTACTGTGACTGTTAGTAGGAACAGCAATGTTTACAACAACAACGTCACAGTAAACGCAGTATCTGGAAGAAGTTTAAGATTTGTGGCAAGATAAACAGCTGACACAGACAGCTGTCAGATTATTAGATTGTTCTTAACTCTCATTAACAAGCAGTTAGTTTAACAAACACAAATGGACGCTCCTCTGAAATATTACTCCTATTTAAGCAAATTGAATAAGTGGAAGGCGACTTGCTAGCCCCCACAAGGAAGTTATGATATATAATTATAATGGTTTATAACTATAGTTTATAACTATAAGAAAGATTCGAGTCGCTCCACTGTCACGTCACATCTACGTACGTGGAGTTCTGATGAGGCAGCGGCTTCTTTCTCTCTTTGTCTTCAAAGTAAGAGCTTTACATTACATCCCATTGGAGTTTAGAACTGGGTTCTTAGCGGGGGGCTTTTAATTTGAAAGTAGCGACCGTTCGTAGAGAGAGACAGAGCGGAGCCGCAGACAGAGAAGCGGCTTTAGGCTCAACACACACACACCACATTAAGTACGAAATGCGTACGGTAGATAACCGTGGCGTTTTTATACCGCCGTTTTTTGACATCCCTTTGCACTACAGGAATGTATTTATTCATTAAAAAAAACACACACACACACAAAAGGGGCACTTTTTTAATACGAGGCAAAAAGGGCAGGGGCTCAAGCAGCCCTTGGGCCTTATGTGTGCACGTGCCTGGCTGCTGTTAATGTGTGTCTCTGAATCATGCTGTTGCTATTTATATTTTCTTAACTACCTCAGTATAGCTAGCTGAGCTGACTAACTTCATTTCAAGCTTCAGGTTGAACACAACTAAGTTAAAGAGCGTATATATATATATATATACATATATATACACACACACACACATATATATGTGTGTGTGTGTGTATAACTGGAAAAAAAAACAAGGGAACCTTCCCATTTATATTATTTTACTGCTTGCCCTTCCTTTTGATCAACAAAAGGTACTCTTCTCACACAAATTAATACAATTAGGAATTGGGATCTAGTCTCAGGTTACAAGTTAAGAGTACAGTTAAAGTTGGATTGAAGTTCCACCAAGCAGCCACTGGATACCACTAAAGAGCTTCATTTACTGAGCCCGAAGAGGTTGTTTCCATTTTGTCCTGACAGAACTTGAATAGCAAGTTGAGTTTGAAAAATGATGAATAATGAAAAAACACTTTGGAGAAAACCAGATTGACATCCTGGGTAAAACAAGACAAGGTGAGTTTTGGGCATAATAATATGTATGGGAATACATTTAGTCTGCACTCATTGGCTATACAATACACATTTAAAATCCTCTAAATTAGTGTTTGTCCAAGTTCTTTTAATTCAAAGAACTATGGTGGTTTACATTTGATATTCTAAAACAAAACTGCTTGATTTTCTATGGGCTAATAAGCAAGGATCCACATAAGACATTCAAATTGACTAAATGTTAGTTGGTATGCATAGAGTATTACCTGTTGACAGCAGTCTGCAGAGTTTAACCCTAATGTCAGTTAAGATATGAAATAAAACAACAACAACAGCAATACACTTTAAACAAAGAGCATAGCAAAGTAAAGTACTATTATCCTAGGAACAGAGACAGAAAACTGAAGGGAGGCCAGCTCCCTGTCTTTGAAAGACACACAACAAACACACACATACACTAAATAGGTGTCGATGATTGAGATGTTTGGAAGCCAGTGTTTCTTTCTTGGCGGCGTCTGCAGCAGAGGACCATCACTGTAATGATGATGATGAGGACTGTTAGCAAGACGAAGATCACACCAACCCACGCTCCAAGACTCAATTCTGGAGGGACATTGAGAGTCACAGTTAGACAATTAAATCTGTCTCATTACTTATCACTTTAAACACACATAGTATAATTGTAACCATTAGTAACTCAGTAGAGTCCCTGGTGGGTTTCTGTATTGTGCTGCCAGTATGGAAGACTAACAATGCCAAAAATGACCAAAAAAATAAATCAAGTAAGATAAAATAAACACAGTTTCATTATTATGATTTGGCAGTTTGTGATTGACTGTCTGCTGAATGCTATCCCTCAGTAATATTTCTGGTTGTGATTCCATTTCAATGTGGCATAAAAAACTCATGTTACAAAAACCCTCAAACTGAAATGTATCTGTTCTTTCTGTCGCTGTGCAATATTAAAGACTAACATACATGTTTGGGAGCGCTGATGACTTAGTTTTTTTATTATCTTTTGAGTTGGCATATATTACACTCATAAGACTTTTGGGTTGAGCACATTAGATCTTTAGTAAGACAAGTTTTAAGGATAAACTGTGTTTGGGTGAGACACATTTAATGTGAGCAAAACTGTTAGTTTACAAGAAAGCTCTGTGAGACATAGAGAACTCTTCCAGGTGGCGTGCTCTGTGGTCATTTTTCTAACCACACCAGACAACAGAAAGTCTTATCCATACAAGCCATAAGCAGGACTCATTTCCATGGTATTTCCTGGCTATGCCCTTAATTCTCTTGTCCCCTCAGAAACCGTGGGGATGACACCACCGACCCTCCAGCTACTTCAGTCCTTTCAGTCCTAGCCACCACAAAAGACCTAATATACAAACAGTCATTCATCACAGGGAGCGCTGAAGTTTAGCTTTCTGAAAAAAATGCATGTAATTTACAACATTTTCCTCAGTATGTTGAGGAAAAAGTCAGATTTCTGAGACAGATCTTTAAAAAAGTTGGTTTTGACTTTTTTCTCAGAATTCTGCCTTTCTGAAAACTCAAATTAGTATATTTCACAGTGGCCATAATCATCTTCCACAATAGGATATATCTGCACTAATGTGATTATGTGATGCTCATGACTCCCCAGATGGATCTATGCAGAGATCCTTGAATACACTGCGTAGTGTATTGAGGCATAGTGTAGTGTGTGCAGAGTGTGTGCACCTGTCCCAATTCCAGGGTCTCCAGGTGTACATGACTGCTTGCTCCAGGCTCCCCACTTGGTGTTTTGGGGTCTTGAAGGGATGAAAGCTGCCACCATGAAGCAGTAACTCTGTCCTTCATCCAGGTTCGGAATCTCTGCTACACTGGAGTTAGATGTGATTTCTTTCTATCGGGTAAGAATAGGAAATTACTTATCTAGCATACCATTTATTGTTAACATTAAGAGCTGAAATTCTTTATTAGATTACAGCATTTTATATCAAACCTATGATTCATATAATGTGATCTCTGTGCTTGACAATAATATTTTTGTCAAACTAAAACACAATGGCAAAACAAGTATCTTTCTAATATCAATATTTTCAATATGAGCCCGTACCCCTATTCATTTTAATAACTTTATTTTATCGTAGGGTGACAATTGAACGTCCCTCTACATGCCTCTGTCTCTCACAGGCAAGCTCAGGTTTATATTAGTAACAGTCCTATAGATAAGCGCCCAGTTGACTTAAATTAATTTACATTACATTCTTGAAAGTCTTTTCTGTCTAAAGCAAGTATCATCATTATTAGTGACATTAAATATAGGACTACAGCAGCTGGTTAGCAGCCTATCATAGACTGGAAACAGGGGGAAATGGCTGCCTTGCTTACCAAAGGTAACAAAATCTGCCTACTAGCTCGTCTAAAACTCACTGAATAACATTTCATATTATGTTTGTGTTAGCAATACCAAGACTGATGTGTAAAAACAACATTTCAGCCCTAGGGATTGTGTCGCAGATAATTTCATTGCCTGCAGCTTGTGCGGCAACCAGTTCAAATTCCTTTCACATTTAAATCAGTAAATACCCCACTTATGAATTATAACGCATTTATTTGTCTTTTAAAAGGCGATTGCCAACAAGCTCTTAAATGAGATTGCAGATGTTGTCTGGCACATTAAATATTATAACACCAAACACAGAGACTCATCTACTAAAAAAAGCTTGGAAGACTTTGAATCAAAGCTTCATGTAAAATTGTATTTATTACATTTTAATCAACTTGCTATTTTCTCTCTTGCCTCCCCTCTCTCCTTAGTCAATGGTCGATAAACACATTATTTATCTAATGAAATTCCATTAACAGCAATATTCCAGTTTTTATGGGTTTTCTTAGACTTAAACTTGAAAGTTATCCAAGCTCACAGTTTTCTGCTTATCGTCTTGGCTGCTTTTCCACATGAGCACTTCTTTTTGACTGTTTTAAATGCACAAAATGTCATCTTTAGTCTTCTGTTCCTCTCAAGCAGGTGTATTTGAACAACACCATTTGAATTATCAGAAAAGCACTTTAAGTATTCTTTATTTGTGATATTGGTATCAAATTTGACTCAAAGGCCAAATGCTGTGTTTTCCAGGTAATAGAACCAATTATAGGTCATCTGCAGGCTTATTTTTGCATTAAAAAAATGTAACTTTTCTCGCAGTGTGTTTACACTCCTAAACTCTCTCTCACACAAGTGTTTGCTTATTGCTTGTTCTGTAGCATTCCATCAGTTGTGGTTTAGTCACAGATTAAATTGTGACAGTCAGCGTTCTGGCTCACGCCTTCTTTTCCTTTAATTGTCCACCCATCCATTCATTGTCTATAACCATTTTATCCCTTTTATGGGAAACAATTTGGGGTTCAGTATCTTGCTCAAGGACATTTCGACATGCAGCTCAGCTCAGCTCAGCTCAGCCCAGAGCTGGGATTTGAACCAGTGACTTTTTGATCACTAGCCGACCTGCTCTATCCGCTGAGCTACAGCCGCCCCCCTTTAATTATCAATATTTTACAAATACTAATAATTTTAAACTTTTCAGACTGAAGCATACTATTTGGTTATTGATCCCTGATCCCCAATTGGTGTTCCATCAATTAATTTATTTGTTTTATTAATTACCATTAGTCAGTAATCGACAGTCAATAATCAAACAGTTTTCACTTTGTTGAGACTGTGTCTCTATGACTGAGCTTCATATCAGTGTCAGTGTTGAATCTGGTACCTTGCCTGTGCTCCCAGACTTGTAGTAGATGACCTTATACTGGAGGTCATGAATGAAGATGTCTCTGATGCTGAGCTGCCTCTGACCAACATGGATACTGGTGAGAGGATCTGTGATGTTGACAATGACCCGGGTCTTGTCTACAGTTGTTGTGAATTTTACAGCACTGATGTTACCTGAGGAGAGGACATATCAGCTGTTGTCACATGACTTGCTATCAGGCTGTTTCATAGTCGCTTATTCATGAAGCTTAAGAATGTGAGTCAGTCTGACTGGATCACCTCTGTGATCACGATTAGATAGATAGATAGATAGATAGATAGATAGATAGATAGATAGATAGATAGATAGATAGATAGATAGATAGATAGATAGATCCCAGAGGTGTGTGTGTGTGTGTGTGTGTGCACCTGCAATACCTACTCTCTTTATAGGGGTTGAAGTGTGGGGAAAGAGTATGAGGGGGTTCGTCAATGGTATAATCATCATCCATGGTGTCTGTTTGAATGTCAGCAGTGTAGACCCTGTCAAAGTTGAACACGTAGCCTAAGTATGGTTTGGAGGTATGTGGAAGGCATTCAACGTGCATCTTTTTTGAGTTTACAAAATATTTAAGAAATACAACTGGGATTTATTTGAAGGAGAACAATTGTGCATTTAGATTGTTTTCCTTTTCCTTTAGTGCATCACGTAGGTTCTTGTGCATGTAAAAGATCTTGAAAGTCAAAAAGGCCAATGTCCACTCCTCTCGCCCACAGAAAACTCTGCTCCTGAAATGGCTGAAACGCCTTATCCTGCCTTTAATTTCATGCTTTTTCACTTTATCACTCCACCATGTCACACATTTGCATAATGTTTGTCAGTGGTGCTGGTTGTGTGTGTGAGCTGACCAATCAGAGCAGCCAGGGTATCCAGGAGGGGCGCCTTTAAGAGACAGGAGCTAAAACGGAGCGTTTCAGACAGAGGGAGAATACAATTCTGCAGCACTTGACAGTATCAGTATGAAAAATTATGCTTTTTGGAGTATTAAATCATCAAGTATCTACATGAATCCAAGCATCCTTGGGTACCCTAAAAGGCACTATATAGATTAAATGCATTATTATCATTATGTAAACCTATTCTCATAATGACCCAAGATAAAATTATGAACCTAAAATTGAGCAGAATAAGTCTCCTTTTAAAACAGAGGGCTTAGACTGGTTACCATAAGGAAAGGACAAGGAGCTTCTAAAATGATAAATGGAAGAGTGAAAAGAACAAAACTATTTCAGCATGATTAGTGCACAGGTGGTTGGAATAAGAAGCCAGTCTGAAAAGTGCTGTTTTATCCCACAACACAATGGGTTTTGATGGGTTACATGATGGGTTAAGCCACAAAGCATAAATTCTCAACCCAAGTTTCTGTAGGAATATTTTAAAGTAAGACATAATAAATAATGAGCGGTGTGAGAAACAACTGTGACGTATGTTAAGCTCAATATTAAGTACAAATGTACCAGATATCAAAGGAAATACTGGAGTATTACTGTACATAAGATAAAAGCATAATTCATATAAGTACTGTTCCTACCTGTCAAAGGATTGAAGATCATTGGTCAGATCGCATTCTAACTCTGACACTTGGATGCAGTCATGACTCTCCTGCCAGTCTCCATCATCCCTGCTAGCACCATAACAAAACACAAAAAGCAGAAGAATGAAAACATAGTAAAGAAGTTTAAAAAAAAAAAAGAAAGAAAACACAGAGACTGCTAATATCAAGATCGCTGACTTGAGTGAGTACTTTAATTTAAGCTAGATAGAGTTTTTAACTCTGTGTGTGTGTGTGTGTATGTGTGTGTGTGTATGTGTGTGTGTGTGTGTGTGTGTGTGTTTTCGAACCCCCGGCAAGATGGCAGAGAGCTTTTGCATCATGGAAGTACGCACATTATTTTCAATT
Source organism: Diplodus puntazzo (assembly GCA_963678695.2). Classification (NCBI taxonomy): domain Eukaryota; kingdom Metazoa; phylum Chordata; class Actinopteri; order Spariformes; family Sparidae; genus Diplodus; species Diplodus puntazzo. The sequence continues at coordinate 28,540,357 of OZ023166.1, read as the reverse complement.
CACCAGCGAAAAGGACAAGAACAACATAACGGTAACATGCAACGCTGTAACGTAACTGATTACTTTTAATTGATGGTAACGTTGTAACCTAATTAACTACTTTCCAAAGTAACTATACCCAACACTGTATATCACACAATATAGATTCTATGGTTGTACAGTCGCAGTCAAAGGTTTACATACATTTGTAAAGAACATGTATATCATATTATTATAGGTCTTCTCAAAATGTGATCAAACTTGCTGGCTCAAAAATATACATACAGTTTAATATCACTCTATAAAAGCAAGAAATCTGTGTGTGTGTGTGTGTGTGTGTGTGCGTGTGTGTGTGTGTGTGTGTGTGTGTGTGTGTGTGTGTGTGTGTGTGTGTGTGTGTGTGTGTGTGCCTCAAATGTCTCTGCAGATCAGGATCAGACTGACCTGAGATTTTCAACATGGCTGCTGCTTGGTTTAAGGGTGTGCAACGTTGGATTTGTTTGGACTACAAAGATACCGTTTATAAATTATTTCATAAATGATTTACGAATTCCGCTAGCATTGTCAACCATAGCCACCATAGCTACATGCTCACCGGAGCCAATCACTGCAGAGCCCACTCCCACGCCCCACCTCCTAAGTCGACGGAAGCGCTGGTGCGTCCAAATCACAAGACCGATTTAAGATGGCGTAGCAGCAAGACGCAGCCTCCATGAGTCTCAGACATATGTGTTGGTGCGGCCTTCAAATTATATACCAGTTTTTCGTGTTGATAGGCCAAGTAAAACCGTACTCATGATAAATAATGTCCGCCACGCTTTTTCACTAACATTGCCGTCACGTTTGCTTTGTGTCTGGTGCAGGAAGAAACGGTCAAAACGGGCTTCTCTCACAAAAGTGTCCACAAGCAGGAAGTGTTTGAGAGCGAAAAAAACCTGCGCTACTCCCTTTCCTATTGGTGGAAAAAGGCACCACACCAACCAATCACAAAATTATAGGACAAACCACGTGATTTGGTTGCTGAGGAACGGGGAGGTTGTGGGAGGGACGGCGGCGAAAGAGTGACAGTGACAGTGATGGTGATAGAGATAGCGAGTTTTGAGAGTTGAGAGATTTGTGACATTTAGCGTGTTTGGAGTGTATAGTTAGTGTGTTATGTAGTGTTTGGTGTAGTGTGTTTAGTGTGTAGTGTAGTCGTTTTTTTGTTTAATGAGTCAAAACAATGAGGAGACTGCTGAATGTAAAGCAGGCAGTGCAGCTCTTCATTCAGCTGGAAGGAGCTGAGGGAGACACGGAGCCTGAGGCATGGCCTGCATTTAAATATAAATAGTTACATATAACTTTGTAAATTTCAAACACTTATGCACAAATTGAGCAAACAACAATTTATATTTGCATTATAAGTGATATAAATGGTTCGTTAAACATATTTGTGGTTTTCATAGTAAAAAATCTAACTTTTTCCTACTCGACGTTTTATGTTTTTTTGTGATTTTAGGTCCATAGTGTTAATATAATATGTCAAAATGAAAAAATACATGCTGTTCAGTCACACATGTGAGGTTGTGCTGAAAATAATGGCACCAAGCAAGGCAAGGTAAATAGTTTTCAAGGTGAAATATAATGGCAAAATCAAAAATAGTCAAAAACAGCCAATTATACCCTGGAATATCAGATTTCACAACAAACCTAAATATCCCTGATGTCCCACCTTCAAACACAGTCTCATTTGGCCATCCATGAAAACGCCTCTTAACCTCCCACTTTTCTATAGGAACACATATTTCCTACGGGCACTGCACTAGTTTGGTTAAATGTCTCGTGGCCATTTTCACCTAAGTTAGGTTCATTGATTGCATCCACAAGCATTTGGTCGTCTTCTGGCTGAATATTTAGCCACTCTCTTGACAGAATCATTGAAGTCCAATGGCTTCGTGGCACAAACTTGTTTCTCGACTGGTCCACATGTCCTCAGGACTTTGGGAAGGCCATTCCAAAACATCAATTCTAGCCTGATTCCGTCATACCCTTTACCAATTTAGATGTGTGTTTGAGAACACCCAACTGCACCTAAGACCCAATCTTCTGCTGATGATTTTAGGTTTTCCTGAAGAATTTGAAGACAATCCTCCTTCTTCATTATTTCATTTACTTTCTTTAGAGCAACAGATCAGCAGAACAGCACCACACCATAATACTACCAGCACCATGCTGGACAGTAGGTGTGGTGTCCTTGGGTTTAAAGGCCTCGCCTCTCTTCTAAACACCTCTCCTCCTGTGTGTGTGTGTGTGTGTGTGTGTGTGTGTGTGTGTGTGTGTGTGTGTGTGTGTGTGTGTGTGTGTGTGTGTGTGCACTTACACAGAGTACAGAACGGTGAATTTGTGATTAGGTTCTTTGACGGTCCAGATGAGGACTGTTTTAAAGTCCAGAGATACCCATCGAACATTCTCTGCTGTGGGCACAGTGTTCATATCTGTAAATGAAAGGCAACATTACTCTCTGCTAATCCATGATCTGCGAATATTTTCCTTTCTTGCTTTTGTTTTTTTATGTGAGTTTACACGACAATGTAAGTAAACTTTGATAAACAAATTGAAGAAAAAGCTTCCCTCTTCAACCTCCTTTCTCATAAACAAACCATAATAAAAATCAGATCCGCTCGTCAGCAAAGCTGAATGTGAGCCAAAAGAAACAGTCCTATAAATATTGTTTATGCAGCTTGAGACACTGTCTGTCCCGCAAACACCCAATTCTTGTAACACTAAATTAGGTTCTAATCGCATTCATTTCTTTCGAAGATTAAAGAAGAATGTTGTGTATCGTTTTGGTGCACTGGTAGAAGTTAGGAAATCTCAGTTATAAGATGCTATGAGACATGATGTGGACATGGAACATTCTGCATCAATGCAGAGACAGAGCATAACTAACTAATTAACTAAGCTGACATCTGCTTACATAAATGAGCCCACGAGTAACATTCTCTGCTGTGGGCACAGTGTTCATATCTGTAAATGAAAGGCAACATTACTCTCTGCTAATCCATGATCTGCGAATATTTTCCTTTCTTGCTTTTGTTTTTTTATGTGAGTTTACACGACAATGTAAGTAAACTTTGATAAACAAATTGAAGAAAAAGCTTCCCTCTTCAACCTCCTTTCTCATAAACAAACCATAATAAAAATCAGATCCGCTCGTCAGCAAAGCTGAATGTGAGCCAAAAGAAACAGTCCTATAAATATTGTTTATGCAGCTTGAGACACTGTCTGTCCCGCAAACACCCAATTCTTGTAACACTAAATTAGGTTCTAATCGCATTCATTTCTTTCGAAGATTAAAGAAGAATGTTGTGTATCGTTTTGGTGCACTGGTAGAAGTTAGGAAATCTCAGTTATAAGATGCTATGAGACATGATGTGGACATGGAACATTCTGCATCAATGCAGAGACAGAGCATAACTAACTAATTAACTAAGCTGACATCTGCTTACATAAATGAGCCCAGCTAATGTGCCAACAATTTAGGAGGTGCTCTCAACTTTGCTGTCCAACAGTGAGAGAGGTGTGTGCAACTGAGTCATGTTTGTGATACCACATCCAGGAAACTCCCAGTCTTAGAGCTGCTGTGTGAAAACCTTACTATGATTACAGCACAGCACTTTTTGTTTATGCTATGTTTTTGTAATGTTTATGTTCTGAGCTGGCTCACAAAGATACTGGTATTGAAATGATGCCGATGAAAAACTTTCTAAGTAAAATGGGAGTTCAGATTTATCTAACTGCTTGTATGACATGATGAAAAAGTAGCCGTGTGCAGCAACATATAATATTGATGCAATACCTAAAGATACATCAAGAATCATTGTGCAACTTGAGATATCACAATCATTCAATCGGATCGTGAGGACAGTGAAGATTCGCAGCTGTATGTGACAGTAGCATAATCATCCCCCTATGTCTTAAAAGAATGCTTCCATTGAATATATACAAAATACTTGTGCATTTTTTGAATAGCAGGTAATTTTACAACTGTGCTAAGTTCAAGTTCAATCAGTCTTTCACAGAATTGGCCAGACTTATTACATTACTTGAAAATGATTTCTTTTTCCAATAAATGGATATCTAACAGATCCTCCTATGTATCCACCTGATTATGTACCTGCAACATTATTACATTTTTCTTCCTCTCTTACTTTCAAGCACAATTTATGAGCTCAAATACTGATGAGCATTGGCAGGGCCTTGAGGTGGCCAGTGGTGGCCATAAGTGTTGAAATAGTTTTACTTTTCCAAATAACAACAATGTCACTGCACTGCCAGAACACATTTTTTTTTTTTTTTGTCCTAGGCATGCTGTCTTGCGATGGTATGTATGGGCAGCAGATCAGGGCAAGTCACGACAGCGACTACCCAGAAAGCTGAAGGATGGAGGATGAGGGAGAAAGTTATGTCTCTGTCAGTTGGTCTCTGTCAAACATGCAGAGAGCATGCTCTGTTGCAAACCGTTGTGTGAGTAGCAAAACACTTTCAATCACAGAAAATAGAACATGTAAATTATAGCTGCTGCGCAACGATGGGTCGGGTCCGGGCTATTTTTGGCAAATTTAGGCAATTCTAAGCAACAAACAGGAGAATAGGAAGACAAGACAGTTGATAACAATGTTCATTTTGGACCACTTGAGGCTTGAACTCACAACTTCTGGAACCAAAGACTGTCTTCTATCGCTCTGAGCTAATTGGCAAGTGGCAATACAACAGTGGCTTCACAAATTGAGTAAGCCATTCACTGTTGTGCAGGCAGATTTGAAACCACTGTAAAAAAATTCAGTTATCTAGACAAAAATCTGAAAATACACATATTGCAGCATGGAGATGTTGGTAATTTGTTTTTAAAAATGATTGATTTGCTCCATAAGTGAATAACTGATGTTTAAAATGCTGCTTGCATTGACTGCAATTATTCACATGAGAGCAGAATTCAAAATGTACTCAAAAATTCAGTTTTTTACATCATCTACCATGACTCTAAAAAATGTTCAATTTTTTCATAAACATTGAAGATTTATTTATCAATTAGCAGGTATATGTAACATTTTCATGCACTGTAGGCACAAATTGTGGGAGGAGATTTTATAGGTTTTTATAAGTTTTACAGTTAAAAAAAACAGAGTGATGGACTTCATAATTTTTAATAGGTTTAAATGCACAAAAGTTTCTTTAGTATTGGGGCTACAGTTTGATGAAAGTGTGAAGTTCTAGCAGTTGATTTGTTATGAATTTTCAATGTTTTGAACTTTAGATGCTTGCTGTGGCGCCACCATCAGGACTATTGGCTTGGGTTTACAGCTGAGGTCATCTGAGATTGGGCCTTTATGCAAAATTTGGTTAGCTTTCACCCATGGTCCGGTCCAAGCAATTTGTTTTTATTTAATTTAGAGCAGTGTTTTTCAACCCTGTTCCTCGGGGAACACTGTCCTGCATGTTTTAGATGTTTCCTGCTCCAACACACCTGATTGAAATTATCGGCCAATCATCAAGCTCTGCAGAAGCCTGACGAGGAGGCATTCATTTGAATCAGGTGTGTTGGAGCAGGAAACATAAAACATGCAGGGCAGTGTTCCCCGAGGAACAGGGTTAAAAAACACTGATTTAGAGGCTTGCTGTGATGCCACCATCAGGACAAATGTCTTGTGTTTCATGTTGAGGACATCTGACATTTTGATCTGTCATCATCATCATCATTATCCTTGTTGGGTCTCAAACCTACAACCCATGACACCAAGAACCAGCTCCTAACTCACTGAGCTAATGAGTTGCTGTGTTGCTTCATTTGTCAACTCAGGGAGTCACTCTCCGAGCAGCTGTTGTCAAGGCAGATTTCAAAATGTCAGAAATTTTGTTACCTGAACAAATATCTGATAATACATAAATTGTATCTTTACAGCATGGAAATGTTGGTGATTTGTTTTTAGCTCTAAGTGTTTTGCTTCATAAAAGAAAATCTGATATTTAAAAATGCCACTCTTACATTGACTCCAGTTGTTCCCATGAGAGCAGAATTCAAAATGTTCTCAAAAATTCAGGTTTTGAGATAAAATTCTGATATTTGCCAAACTTCATCAACCATGACTCCAAAATATTCTCAATTTTTTTTAGGAAGATTGAAAATGTATTTAGCAAGAATTTGATACTATATGTTTACAGTACTGTTTACAGTCAAACATTTTGATGCACTGTAGGCTTAATTTTTGATAAATCAAAAATCCGATAAACAAGTTTTGTGGAGGACGGTCTGAAGATGCTCTCAAGCAAGTTTGGTGACAATTGAGCAAAAATTGTGGGAGGAGATAGGTTTTATAAGTTTTACAGGTTTTGAAAAAAACTGAGTGATGGACTTCATAATTTGTAATGAGTTTAAGTGGACTAATGTTTCAGCAGTATTGGGGCTACTATTTGGTGAAAGTTTTAAAACTGTAGCATGTACTGTTGATTTTGTGGGTATTTTTAAAATTTTTAAATTTAAACGCTTATTGTGCCCCCCCCCCCCAGGAGGAATATTGACATGTCCTTGGAATTAAGTAAATCTGGCATGGGGCCGAACATTTCTGTAAAGTTTGGTGAGTTTTCGCCCGTGGGAAGTATGACTTCCTTGGAAGAAAGAAGAAAGAAAGAGAGAAAGAGAGAAAGAAAGAAAGAAAGAAAGAAAGAAAGAAAGAAAGACGGAATTTCTAGGAATACAATAGGGTCCTTGGCTTAGCTGCTATATATCTATATATCTGATATAGCAATGAAGCAATGTCAAACTTGTCGAAACATGCTGTGTTCCCTGTTTCCGTGTTTACTGCAGTGAAGCATCAGGCCCTCCAAAAACTGGATTTGAGAGCAGGACAAGGTTGTGGAGACATTAAGTGAATAAGATCTAAAGAAGAAAACTGAAGAATGAAATAGTCCCTATAGTCCAAACTGATGTATAACAATGGAGGTGAATGGAACTGGACTGGGACATTCCTTTCACTTCCATTGTTTTGGTGTGGAGGCAGGAATTTATAACAGATTGAGCTAAAAAAGATTAACTCAATTGTTATGAATTTCCACTGTCAAGACAATTGTAAATCAGGATGATTTTAAGTATACTAACTAAAACCAGTCACATGTCTAGCTCCATAATGTACACTCCCGTATTGATTTGCTGATTCATCATGAACTGCTACAAAAGGGGTCTGTATCTTTCCATTGATTCACTTTAAAGAATCACTGAAGAAAGTGTCTGTGCTGCAGTCAAATTATTTTATTTTTCAACTAAATGTAACATGAATTAATCTCTGTATGTTTTAGTGACATCTTTTTTAAGCATGTTTTGATGAGTCTTGGATGAGTCTTTGATGATAATGATTAATGTTGTCAATCTCAACTATGTTGGCCAGGACAATTACATTTTTACATCATCTCATGATAATCGCCTGACAGAGGCCTACAAATGCCTGAAATACTGACATCATACATAGTTATGTCACTGTTAAGTTAGAGCAGTGATATAGGAACCAAACTCAAACCCTTGCAGATCCAGTTACAAGCTGTAACCAGTCTGAAAGCTGAACAACTGGCCATAATCAAAGACCTTCCTCATATAGATACATACGTATCTCGTTCTCTGAAATCTCATCAAAAGCACTGAATATGTGCTCGGACTGGGCAACAAAATCAAATATAACAATGTTTTTGGCCAATTACCTTGAATGTCGCTATTGCAATGATATTGTTGGGATGACAACTTTTACGTTTACTAAATATCAACAGAATAAGATTCTTGATAAACTAGAATCAGTCATGTGGATATGAGGATGTAACTCAGTGGGTAAGGCAACGTATTAGTTCAAGTAGAACAGTCTAGTAAATACAATTCTAAAAATGACATCACTGTAATGCAGCCTTTAAAACCAGGAAAAGACAGTAGTTATGTGATATCACTATACAACTATTTACAAAATCTAGGATCATACATAGTCTCATATCACAATATGACATTGATATACTGCCCAGCCCTAATACAAAAGATAGAGTTTCTGAAATGTGACACAAATACGTCTGGGAATGAGCCGCTAGAAACTGTTTGAAAAAGGTTTGTTACATAAGTTTTCACAACACCAGTAATATTGATAAAAAAAAACAGCACCAATCCTTAATCATCAAAGGTGTATCCATCCATCCATCCATCCATCCATCCATTTATCCATCCATCCAGCTGTTCATCATAGACTTACCAGCAGAACTGATGATCCAAGCAAAAATACAGACTCCCAGACAAAGCGCATGATTCAGAGATGCCATGTTAACACTAATTCAATCCTGTGAGAACTAACTAAATACAGGAAAAGTAGCTGTGGATAAGTAGTTCTGTGGGACTTGAGCAGCTCAGACTGACTGTTGTTTGTGCTCAGCAGAGCAGAGAGTGTGGGAGCTGAAGAAGGGGGCACTGGGGGACTGTCAAGGGTTCCGCCTAGGTCCGCCTGCTGATCCCTCCCACATGCCTGCCTGCTGATGGAGGTTTCGCAATGCTTTTCTTCATTTAGACTCCTCCTTTTACCATAGACAGCTTGAATGAATGTCCTCCAGCTCAGACACTACACCCCTCTAAAACTTGGAGTCTGTCCCTCTGTGACAGTTCAGAGCGTAAACCCCACTGGATTACATTAGTAATAAGTATGAAATAGTTACACCCATCCTCACAATAACTCAACAGTTGATTCTGTCTTTGCTCTGTCTTTAAAGGAAATCTCAGCTCTGTGCTGCTCATTCAACCGTGTATTCAACCACGTGTCTGTGAAAGGCCCAAGGAAACTTTCTCATCTCTTTCTGAACTGAGTACAAGTACAGACAGACTAACGTGATATGTTAGTGCTCATCCCCGTTGATAATGATTTTCAATTAAAATGACTGATTTTATTTACAGTACATACCCTATATTGATGTTTTAATTATTTGCTCAACAATAGTGTACAAGTAAGATGAGCTACGCAATAAGATTCAAATTTTACTATCAACAAAAAAACTATACAGATAATAAATGAATAATAATGTACGTAATGTATGTAATGTAAAATGTACTATTCATGGTGGAGTGTTGCAGATGAGTTCAGCAGTCTGAAAGCCTGAGCAAAGAAGCTGCTCTGTAGTCTGGTGGTATGGCAGTGGATATATCTGATGGCAGCAGGGTGAACAGACTGTGGCTGGGTGGGTGTTGTCTTTTAGTATCCTTAGCGCAATGTGTAGACATCTCTCCACCCTGATGTCACTGATTATCTGTAGATGGTACCAGTAATGTTCTGATTTGGATTTAATCCCCCACTGCAGAACCTTCTTGTCCTGGGCTGTGCACAAAACATGGCAGTTTGCAATGTTCCAGTCAGGATGTGTTATGTTGCTTTGTAAAATTTGACTTGGCATTTAGCCTTCTTAAGTTTCCCTAAGAAGCGGACCATTTTCTGTTTCTCTGCTGTCATGGAGAACATTCTGACTTGTCAGTCACTAATAGCATTAATAACAGCTGCATTTCATTCATTTATGCCAGCTCTAAGGTCATGCCATGGTGCATGAAGGTGACTGGCATGGCTTACTACTTATTAAACTATTACTGATCAGATAACCTTTATTCAATCAGATGATCTCATTGAGATTTGTTCTGCAAGAGAGACCTCAGCAGAGCAGTGAAAAAGAAACAAACAGTCAGACAAATAAAAGAGCAAACAGCATCAGACAGATGTCAAGTTCAAATTTGCCTCATTTGAGGTTTTGAATGTCACATGCTACATTTATAGAAGTAGAAGGAAGCTCAATATTTATCCCAGGCTGATCTCCAAACAGCCCAGAGACGTGCTGTGATTTTAAATGTGGTGAGAGAGTTGACTAATGAGCCCAGAGACACTGCAGCTGCCACAGCCAAAGTGCCTGTAGGTTTACCAGCAGGGCAGAAAGCAGCACATCAGCTCCATCGCTGGCTGTTTTTTACAGACCAACAAGCGCAGCCAGTGAATGTACAGTTATACAGTGTGATTAAGTGAATTTGTTGTAGCCCACTAAGCTTTCTCCCTCCCTTCAGTCTTACAGCAGTACTATTATACCACTCAGGTGTGTGAGCACAGCAGGACAGCAGAGACCTGGTACCCACTGATCTCCGTCCCTCATGTTGGCCAGCAAACTAACCTTACCAGGGCCACGAAAATCTCTGCCGATGCTTCTGACATGTTATTATTTTCTAACTGGACATCAGAGAATTGAATAGATTCCCCCGTCAGTAAACGGTCCAACACTTTGGCTGTCGCAGCTGCAGTGTCTCTGGGCTCGTTAGTTAGAGCAGACAAGCCAAGTGGTGGGGCAGTGGCAGGGGAGCCGGGCTCTACCTAACAAACCAAGACAGTGAAGAGCAGCTCCAGACAGCAATAGCAGAGGACCGGGATGAGGCCGAAGAGGCCGTGTGTTGGATCTATAATATTGCTGCTCAGAAAGGATGGAAGGGGGAAAAAAAGTATTACAAGGGAACTGAAAACATTTTGTGAGAGAATGAAAAAGTATTGCGAGGCAAAGCAAAAATTATTGCAAAGGAACACTAAAACATATTGCGAGGTAATGCAAAAGTAGTCGCAAAAACAGACCCCTCAGGGGCCCCATAATATCAAGCTTATGGGTATCCTATGTTTTATAGAACATATTTGTAATATGTCCCTTTCTAATGAACCCTGTCCATGGCTCTGGCGGTTGTTAGTTCTTTTTTCTTTTAAATATATTACCTTTTTGTGAAGGAAAACACAAGTATGTGAACCCTTTCGAACTTTACATCTGGTTGTGCCAGACATCCACTACTCAATTATCTGATTTAGAATGCTAGAGAAGTTCAACAGAAGTCTGTAATGTTCCGATCCACCTCACGTCGTTCTGTGCTGTGATAGTACTTTTTAATTAATCAGTCAGTGAAGGTGAACAAATAGAGGAAGAAATGTTACCTAAAGCAACGTTTCAGGTAACTGGATATATACAGTGTGCTTTATAATGTTACAATTTCATACAACCAGCTTGACAGCACGATAACTTTCGAGGCTGCCAACTTTCACGCACTGGCTATGAGACTAGACAAACTGATACTCTGCACACAGGAAACTATGCAATATTTTTGATTCTTCAAGTTCTCTATATACATTTATAATGGGATTAAATGGTTATAGATTAATTAAGATGACTTATAATGTGACATTAGAAGCATTAAAAAATCAAATCGTCAACATGCAGTGGTATTCACCATAGCTCTTACCAGACATTACTACTGCTTAATAGTTTAGCTGTCAAGGTTGGTTCATGTCAAGAAAACATTTGATACAGAATACCCATTATGATTCTGTTTTACATGCTCTATACAAACTCAGAGTACACATTTGAAATAGCCCCCAGCTCTGTATTAACCCCATGGGGCAGGAAAGCAAGGGAAGAATCTAAGGAATGTGGGACACACTGAAGTACCGATTTGAAATGCTAAAGCAGAGGGTCTCTGGGATTCTTGTGGGAATCAGTGACATTAGGGATTTCATCTATTAAAAGCAATGGTATTTGCGGTGATCAGTTCGTCAAGGATTTCTTCAGCAGAAATTGGTGACCTGTTTCGACGGATGAAATGGCATTGAGCAACTGCGTGGGAACATCGCTTCAGTGTGTGTCATTTAGAGAGAAACCTCCTGGTAGCAATTACAAACCATTATAAATACACACACACACACACATACACACACACACACACACAGCAAGTAACACTGTATTTGTTCCTATATACAACCTTGAGGCGACTATGACTTTGTTCTCTAGTCAAGTTTCTGTCGAGAAACAATGATTCAAAAAATGTGGGACTTTGTAGCTACATTTACTCTGTTTGCAAAATAAGAACTCTTTATTGTTTTGTCTAAAGTGCTTAATCCTAGAGAGATGACAGTAATTGTGTATATATGTTGAAGGAGGAGGTTAGGTTGAGCTACTGCTGTTCAAATTGCTAAAGAAGTTAATGCTGGTTCTGATAGAAAGATGTCAGAATACACAGTGCATGGCAGCTTGTTGTATATGGGGCTGCATAGCTGCAGACCTGTCAGGGTGCCCATGCTGACCCTAACCACCGCCGAAAGCACCAACAATGGGCACGTGAGCATCAGAACTGGACCACGGAACAATGGAAGAAGGTGGCCTGGTCTGATGAATCACGTTTTCTTTTACATCACGTAGACGGCCGGTTGCGTGTGCGTCGCTTACCTGAGGAACACATGGTACCAGGATGCAATATGGGAAGAAGGCAAGCCAGTGGAGGCAATGTGATGCTTTGGGCTATGTTCTGCTGAGAAACTGCCATCTGTATGGATGTTACTTTGAGACCTACCTAAGCATCGTCAGTATTCTCTGACGATCTTTCAGCAGGATAATGCGCTGTGTCACAAAGCAAATATGGTTCAGGAATGGTTTGAGGGGCACAACAATGACTTTGAGGTGTGGACTTGGCTTCCAAATTCCCCAGAAATTAGTCCAATCAAGCATCTGTGGGATGCTGCTCCAATCCATGGAGGCCCCATCTATATATACATATATATATATATGCATTAGGGCTGTCAAACGATTAATTTTTTTAATCGCGATTAATCGCATTTTGTCCATAGCTAACTCGCGATTAATCGCAAATTAATCGCAATTTTTTTGGCACATTTTTTTCTGTTCTAAATGTACCTTAATGTATTTTGTTCATGTTCTTAATACTTTTAACAACATAAAAAAGGGCAAATATGCTTGCATTATGAAAATGTTTATTCAACACTTCAAATCATGCAGGAAAATAAATCCAGGGTTGTCTGCTTTTGGCGAGGTGGGGCGACGGGCTCTCTGTATCTGCTGTCTGTTTGGCTTGCAAGTGGTGTCCACTTGACACTGCACGTTTTTCTTCTTCGCCTTTTTCACGCAGTGTGCTGCTTTCTGTCAGTCAGTATCACACTGATGATCGCCATGGCTCCGGTGCAGCAAAACAATAAAAAGTACGACTTGAAATTCAAACTTTCTGTCGTGATATATCCAGAGGAAAACTCGGGAGAAGCAGCCGCTAGATGTTTCTCTGTCGACCCCAAGAGAGTGAGAGAAACGGAGCTTCAGCGTCTGTCCGAGGAGGACAGCAGCAGGGCCAGGCTGCCTGCTGGAGGGAGGAAGAAGGCTAGTGAGGAGCCTGAGATAAACATGCAGGGATGAGTTATCAGCAAACGGGCACGCCATGAGAGAGTGTCCCGCAAAATGATCAGGGCGATGGAGAAACAAATGTCCGCCACCGTGAGTGACAGCAGAGATGAGGAGTTTGCAGCGAGTGCTGCTTTTCAGTCCGCCGTGTTTTTAACGAACCGCCAACCCTGCTTCTTCTTCTTCTGATTCCCTTTCTTATTTTTCTGCCACTCTCTGTATAAAGACTACAGGACGGCCGTAAATCATACAATGCGCGTTTTTTTAAAATGTGTTTATTTTTTTTATACTGAGGGTTAATCGCGCGTTAAAAAATTAACGCCGTTAAGAGGACGAAATGTTAAATGTTATTTTGTTATTGCCAATTGCTCCGGACCCCTGAACTTGAATAAAAATCATTTTGAGACACTTTTGAGTAATACGTTTGAAAACCCCTTCTCTAGGCAAGAGGGCCACTAGCTGCACAAATATGTATGTTGACTTAAGTTAATTTGCTTGGAGCAACCATTAACTAGTGGCCAATCTTTGCATATTGCACCCTTTAATGTTTGGAAAAGTGCCAGATCTGGCACAGATGTGTCAGCTAAAAAAATTGAAATTACAGAAAGTTAGAATAACATAAATGCAGCAAATTCCATAGTACCAGAGCTTTGTTGCGATTTTTCATTTTATTTCATTTTAGCACACAATGGACATCTGGCAGTCAGTGTACAAAGCTGATGCAAAAAGCAGTATATTTATCCATTGATTTTTTTCTATTACAGCCTACAGTATTTGATGAAAGTATTTACATTCTGCTATGGCTATTTCTTTGGAACACTTCCTCTGATAGATGACCACCTTAAAAAAAAGGTCATGGTCATGTGTTTAGTTGTCTGTGGAGTGTGAATGGAGATGTAGGAGCGCTGTAGGAGCTCTGTAGGTGATTAGGGAGGAGAGGCAGGGTTGTTGGCAGAGACAGACATTCCAGCTTAGTGTAGGAGGACTTTATTCAGCAATCTTCAGAACCTGAAATTAAACCATTCTTGCCATGTTTTGAAGAGCCATCAACCCCTGAAACGCTTTCAGTGAGAAAGCATTGTCTCTATTATCAGAGATTTCCCCACCCTGACAAAATGAATGGTAAAAATAAAGACAATGAAAACTCAGCTTTATTTAGAGCTGCAAATGTTGCTGACTGACAGCTGTTTCAGATCAGTGAGGAATGTGTTTCATTGCCAAATGTAAGGCCTTTTTCTAGGGTCAAACATTTGGAGGAAATGTTAAAGTTTCAATGAACACTGTGGTCTGGAAAGTATAGTTCATCAACTACAACACAAAATCAATGCTGTAATGTTAGAATATGGGCTTCATTGTCATGAAACCAGTCGAGTGGTCCTGATATTATTTCCAGTGCCAAAACCTTTGCATTTATTGTTGTAAGTATTGTAAGTGATGGGTTATGTGGTATGGTGATGCAAATAACCACTATTGACGATTAGCATGACATTGAGCCATTCCGTTCATGTCATGACTGTAGATTTTTGTTCTGTTTTCATGGTTCTATGTCTTTGTATCATGTTTTGTTTTTCCATGTCATGTGTCCTTTAAGTTGTGTAATTCCCTTGTTGAATTTCCATGCCCCTCTTGTGTCTCTGGTCCTTTAACTGTCTTAGGTTTTTCCACTGTCTCCCTCTGTCTGCAGTTTTGTTCCCTCCATGTTTCTCCTCTGTGCCCCTCCCCCGCTCATTACCACACCTGGCCTCCTCCCTCCTTTCTCCTCACCTGTTCCTCATCTGCTCATCAGTGTCTGTGTATTTAGCCTTTGTCTGCCCTGCACTCCTTGTCTGGTTATTGTTTTTGTCAGCCTCTGTCTCATCCATGCTGTTCCTCACCCCCATGGTATGTGTTTTTGGACTTTGAGTTTTGCATTTTTCCTTTTGAGTTGAACTTTGATTATTGGTTTGTACTTTGTCTTGCCCTTTTTTGTTGCTACTTTGTCTAGCTGTTTTTTGCTGTTACTTTGTTGCTGGCTTTTTGTCCTGGATTATTTTGTACCTGGGAACCCCTTGTTCTGTTCATCAGCTTTAAAAATAAAGCTCGCCCTTGCTTTTCCCTGACCTCGCCTCCCGTGTGTAACTGCATTTGGGTCCACCCTCTTATCCATAGTTTTCCCCCTTAACCCTGCCTGACACTTCATAAAACACATATGACAATATTGTGTAATTAATCCATTGCCTCTTAAATCATTTCCATTCTCGTCTTGTCATATTGGGTGGCAGTAATGCTCCCTAACTAGTATTAATGTTCTTACAGGAGGGCAACATTAAAGTAATGTTTCCAATATTAGTGACAGGGTTGTAGCTGTATGTGTTTGCATATGTTGAAAGATGTGTAAGTTTAGAAATTATTATGTTTATGTGGACATTTTGCACTGCATTGCCTTAGGCTCAAGTTCACATAGAATTGTTCCGTTTATGAAATAAGACACAGTTGGGGAAATACTTAATCTAAGTCTCATGGGTTGATCAGAGTTGTGATTAAAAGTTAGGGTGGGCCCCAGATGATTTCAAATACAAAAAGGGTCCCGTCATTCTTAAATCTGGGAATGGCTACATTCCCAACTAACAGTAATTCTGTTTTTGTACACTTTTGTGCAGTTATGGTTACATATACTCTTTTTCCACCCTCCAATTATTGTATTACCATTGTTATTAATTTTACACAAGAGAGAGAAACACCCAGTAAATCATCCAGTGAACAGCTGACTGCCCTATGCCAAATACATTCTTCATATGACTTGTAAATATGGAGTCAAATGGACAAGATACATATTTTGTAAACAACCCTAACCTGAAGCTGCACTTGTACTTTTACTACTGAGATGGCTTTCAGTGTTGTGTGAAACCATAGACAGCTGTTCTTGATCACTAAGACAAAGATCACAAGCAACAAAGCATCAGGGTCCTGTCAGTCCAATGGCCATTGTTCTCGAACATTTTTCAAAACAATTAAAGCAACTAGGTTTTACACGCACTGACTCATCCCCAGCAATTTAATTAATGTACTGCAGTCATTTTATTTTTTCATGTAAATGACACACTTATTGGACAATAGATTGTGAGGTGCACACTTCACAGTAAACTGCACTCAAATAGACCTGAATATTATGTTTTTCTTTCTTTAATGCCACCTAAATATGTACACTTTGCTCCAAACTCATATCTGCAGAACTGCATATTATGTTGTAGCCACACATATATTATCTTTTGCTTTACATGTGCTTTGGCTAAAAACTTTTCAAGCTAGGAGCTTCTAGATCCCTGAAAATTACCAAAAATGTATCTGACCTGACTCTGAAGCAGTACACAACAAAACGTTGAGAAATGTGTTCTGTACTCAACTGAGTGTACTCCTGTGGGATTATAGAAGCTCCGCTGTCTGGCCTGTTACATTACAAAGGGCAAATTCCAAGAAAAAAGAGACAGCAAGTCTGGAGTAACCCTTTTAATGAATAACAAAAGTGTAGTATTTCACTAGAATGTCCTCCCCATCACAGGATGAGAAAAACTCTATCAGTGATATTCATGTGTGGAATGCCAGTTTCCTGGATGTGTGCTGTAAGGGAAGGCTCAGCATGCTGTCTCATAAGTATACAGTGTAAATGTAGTAGCTGACCTACCCCATTGCTCATGCTTACTGACGCACTTCACTCGTGTTTCTGAGTCACATCCTAAATTAATGCTTTGGTTTGTCTCAGCTTTAGTTGGATTGTGGATGTTTTCAGTAACCATGTGTCATTACATGCACACACTGACTTCCCGGTTATCACTCGGTGGGATTTGAATAATAACCTTGGAGTCATAAATGCTGTCCACAACAGGAACATCAGCATCCCAGCTGACTTTGCTTTCATTAGTACAAAGGGATTTGATAAATAAACTGATGGGATTCAAAGGAAAACTGCAGTTTATGAAAACTTCTTGTTTAAATTTCATAGTTTTGGGGAACCACATTGATTGATTATAATAGTACTAACGAAAATAGTTTTTTAGATTAGAGCCAGCTAAATGTCCTTTTCTAAGTTTGATATATTCATGGTATGCTATGCCATTCTCACTAGCAGTGAGCCATCTACCAACCTTAATCTGCACAGCTGTGTGACTTTGCAAATATAGAGTCCAGAATAGACTTTGACAGAGCATCAGAGTCAATAGTTTGAAGTTGTCACACCGCAGTGAGGGTCGGCCTGTTTTGGGTTTTCTGTGTTGTGAATTTTGTGTTTTATTTTTAAAAGTAACTCTCCTCTCGCTTCAGGTCACTTGCCCTTCCTCTTGTGTCACCGGTCTGACGTCTCCCCAAATCCCTGATTGTTCGCACCTGTACTCCCTAGTATTGCGTCCTGCGTATACCTCCAGCCCACAACCACAGCCATTGATCCAAGCCAAGTATTCGTTTGTATTTGTTTGTACTTTGGTTTTTTCCCTCCTCTTGGAACTTTTTTCTGTTCTTTGTTATTTTGTTAGAAGTACAGCGTAGTATAATATTTTGTAGCCCTTGTATCCCCCTTTTGGAGCGTTTTCTGTTGTTAATATTTCATAGTAAGTCCTCGATAGAGTAGACCAGTTTTCAGCCTATTATTTTCCCTCCGTTCGGAGTGAATTTCTGTTTCTGTATTTTGTTGAGTTTTGTCCTTGCCTTGTCCCCTTTCCCTTTTCCCCTTTTCCTGTTTCTAGAGATTGTAGTGTTTCATAGCCTATTGTGTTGTCACTCTTTCTTAGGAGTAGATTCAGGAATTTTCAGAATAACAATTGACAATAGCTGTGATAGTCAAAAAATGAAAAACTGACAACGTCTTTAGATTTTGGTTTAGTTTATTTCGAACATGGAAGCAGCAAAATAAAAAATAAAACCATCATCAGACAAAATGTAAAGACATGCATCAGTCAAAGACAAATGAAGGAATGGGAGGAAAGCGAGAGAATGGGCAATGGCAGGTAATCGTCATGATGATGATGACAACAACAAAGCAATATTACCATATTTTTTATTATAATACTAGCAATCATGAAAATCATCATTGTCCTCATCATCATCGCCACCACCATCCTAAAATAACCCAAAATGATATCAATACTAATTGCTGAAATTAATAAACATGTCCAAAAAGGAGTACGAAGAAGTATAAAACGTATTAACTCCTACCTCCTTTCCCCATCATTAAATACCCATATCACTGTAATAGCCTATTCAGTAACCTACCAACACAAAAAAAGACAATTCCCACAAATGAAATCCCCAATGTTTTTTTCAGCGCAAAATTTAAACTTAAACCACAGAATTAAAGACAACCATAAACCCAGCATAAATTAAAAACTGCAAGTTTCAGCGACAGCAGACAACAAATTAATTGTGAAATGTAATAGATAAGCACAAGAGAAAAAACGGAATGACATAAACTGAAGTCTAATAATGCTGCTTTCTGTGTATGGAAATATAGATAATAAATATCAAGTTTGTTTTTACAGTGTGCTTCTGTTAAACAAAATGTAGCATTCCATCATTATGTGAACCATCGATAGAAGCTGTCTTTGTGTCAGTCTTATTTTATAATGTTGCTTGGACGGTTTTCACTGTTTTAAACATATCAACATTTTGAGGCCTCTTCAAATAAAGACAGTGAACGGAGCACATGTGAGCTGTCGATGTTGGTCTTCCTTACTGTTAACACTTTGCATATCCAGAGGAACAAAACAAGACAACCTGTCCTTGCCTGCAGTCCAGTACTGACCCACTCTCAAGACAGCCAGGATGTTATGAAAACTTAGCTCATCTAAACAATTCTCCATTCCAACTTCAACATCAGACATCTGTTCCACGACATAGGAATAACATGGTATGTTATTGTTATCTCATTTGTGGTGGTGTGCACATTACCAATGTAAAACACATGCCAACACAAACAAGTTCAGTCAGAGCTGCTGTCTTTGTAACAGTTGAAGCTCATGGCCTGCTTCAAATTTCCAAGAATTATGTGTGTTTTAAAAAGCATACAGTAAAAGTCCCTAACACGGATCTGAGACTGAAAAAAGTAAATTATTCGTATTACCATTTTTGGAGCCATGGGTAAAAAGGCTCATCTAAAATACAACTTCAATATATAGAAGCATATAAACAAAGAATGAATCATATTTATTGTGAGGACAGAATCTGGAATCTGATCTGGGAAGCTCATGAACCATGCTCCCCTGAGCACTGAGCAGGATAACTATCAGAATATATTGTACAGTCTGTCTATGTTTGCTGCACTCTTCTGGCCAGATGTGAATCATACAGTTACATTATCAGGTCCACACAAAACCATTTCCAGTGTGTCAGGCCACTCTATAGTAGTCGCATTGGCCAAGTTACAGTGATAAGGTGACACAAATATTTAAGAATTTGTTGTTGACAGGTTTCACAAAGTCGGTAAAGTATCTCCTTACTCAAACAATGCTGGATATTTTAAGAGAGTCTGGGGACTTTGCCCTCCTTCAAAAGGACACAGCTCCTCCTATTGGGGTATACCCGTTGGATAACCTTTAATTTGCACACCTGTGCTATTACTGTGATTTTGCCAGAATACACAGTGAAGAAGGTCGTCTTACTAAAAACATCCATGTGGCAAGAATAAACAGTTGGTGGGAGTGATGTCCTTTATTTTTCTTTTGATTATTCACTACAAGAGGGATTCAGCACCCTGTAAATAAGGCAATATTTCATTAACAGTGAATATACACACGTGGACAAAATTGTTGATACTTTTCAAACCCACAATGGTCACTGAAATAACTTGAAACTGACAAAAGTAACAATAAATAAAACATTTGTTAATATTAATTAATGAAAGTCAGAAAATGCTTTTGAATTGCGGTTCAACAGAATCATTTAAAAAAAACAAAGATTGAAAATAATTTGACCATAGGGACATGTTCAACTATGGCCTGTCCTATAATTAGCATCATAGGTGTCTTTAAACTTGTAATCAGTCAGTCTGCCTATTTAAAAGGTGAAAAGTAGTCACTGTGCTGTTTGGTATCATGGTGTACCACACGGAACATAGACCACAGAAAGCTAAGGAGACAGTTGTCTCAGGAGATAAGAAAGACAATTATAGACAAGCATGTTAAAGGTAAAGGCTTTAAGACCATCTCCAAACAGCTAGATGTTCCTGTGACTACAGTTGCACATATTATTTAAAGTTTAAGGTCTACAGGACTGTAGCCAACCTCGCTGGACGTGGCGGCAAGGGGAACATTGATGACAAATTGAAGTGGCCTTCTATGAGCCCTGATCTAAATCCTATCAAACATCTGTGGAAGGAGCTGAAACCTGCAGTCTAGAGAAGGCACCCTTCAAACCTGAGACAGCTGGAGCAGTTTGCTCACAAGGAGTCGGCCAAAATACCTGTCGACAGGTGCAGAGGTGTCATTGAGAGTTACAGAAATCACTTTATTGTAGTGATTGCCTCAAAAGGTTGTGCAACAAAATATTAAGTTAAGGGTATCATCATTTTTGTCCAGGCCAGTTCTGTTAGTTTGTTTTTTTAAACGATTCTGCTGAACGACATTTGAAAAGCAATGTCTGATTTTCATTAGTTAATTTTCAGTACATTTTGATTTATTATTACTTTTGTCAGTTTCAAGTTATTTCAGTAACCATTGTATTGGGTTTTTTTTTCTTTAATGGAAGGGTATCAACAATTTTTTCCATGTGTGTATATTGACAACGTGCTCAACTCACATATAAGTGAGTTGAAGTTCAAGGACAAAGGCTGTATAATCCATAGGTTTTTTGCTTTAGTTTACTTTATTTGGCCAAGCCCACGCATCTGCATGAACAGTTTGCGGGCATGGATTATGCACACCAGCATACATAAAAGAATATGCAAGCTTGAAATAATCACTCTTTCTTTGAAAAGAGGTTTCTATTGTGGTCCCAGCATTAATGCTTATTACTTAATTGAGAAAGTACACATTTTACCAACAGAATTTTCATGTTTGTGATGATAAATGTTCCTCAGGATTTGCTTTGAAATCTCTCTGAAATTGGTGGTTTGGATATTAAAACAAGAATTTACTTGATATGCTTCTAAGCCTTTATAACACTTGCATGGTACTTAATGAGTCAAGTTACACTGACTTACAAGAAACTGCCACTGGGTATATGAGCTATATAGGAGACATACCTTGTATGTACATATAGGGCTTATATGTGGATATAAAGAAGCAATATAGGAGACTTATATGCCCTGTATATGCACATATATGCACATGAATTTGGCCTATATCCGGCCTACATGCGGCATATATGTGGCATATATATGCATATATGCTATATATATGCGGCATATATATTATCATACATGCGCATATATGCTGTATATATGCGGCATATATGCGCAGATAAGCTACATATAGGTTATACCTTATTTTCCTCTGAGAACAACTGGTTTGTTCACTTCTGGAGAAAGTGGGTTTGAATATCTCCTCCAATACATACTAGTGCCCCTTTAATGCTCCCAAAACTAATCAGTTTTCTCATACTGTCCAGTTCTGCAGCATGAAAATCTTGATTTGGAGACAGTGACATGGCTGGATAGCTAACTAGTCTTTTTTATTAAACATACCATCAGATTATGTTTATTATTTGCATCCATACACAATGTTAACTTACAAGTGTAATATTAGTTTTCAGGCTAATAGCCCAGCCAAAGTCATGTTATGTCATGTCATTGTCCATAACCGCTTTATCCCTTTTATGTTATGGGGTTGCAGGGTTTGCTTCTGGAGCCAATCCCAGCTGTCTCTGGGCGAGGGCAGGGTACATCCTGGATGTATTGGGATTCAGTATCTTGCTCTAGCCAGCGATCTTCCGTTCACTAGCCGACCTGCTCTACCTGCTGAGCTACAGCCGCCCCTCCCAGCCAAAGTGATAGTAATAATAACAGCATGCAAACATGAAAGTAATTTACAGTTACAGTCTTCTGTTTCTGACACAGATGATACAACGATCAGCCACAACATGCTTACTATTGTGCGAGTTGCCATTGTGCAACTAAAACAATTCTGATCCGTTAGGGCCTGGTTGTAAGAACTCTGGGGTGTCCTGTCGTGTCTGGCACCGGGACGTCTGCAGTGGATCCTTTGGATCCTGTATGTTGGGGGTGGATCCTCCATGGGTCAGACTTGTTCCAGCACATCTCACACATGCTCAATCAGATTGGGTTCGGGAAATCTGGAGGCCAGGTCAACACCTTTATTTCCTATGTCATATGTAAAGCGGTGTCCACATTGAATGTCAGGACCTAAGGTTTTCCAGCAGGACCTTGCATTGTAAGGAGATTGGTAATGTTACTCACAAAACCTGTCAGTGTTTTTAATGTTGTGGATGATTGGTGTATACACTAGTTTAGGATAGCGGAGGGTCATATTTTGCTTTGGGCCCACAAAAAATGGCCTGTCTACTCTTGCAAACCGAGTGGGAGGCCTGTTGGATTGCAGCAGAGCATGTCTGTATGATGGAGGGAGATGCTGCATGTGTATCTAAGAGATGGGGTAAAATTCTAAAAAAATTATAGTCTCCTGTCCCCTTCTTCTGATGTAGCCTGTAGTAACAGCAGGTGTGACTGTCTGGAGCAACATCCACCACAGCCTCACATGGCATTACACTTGATTTCCCCGGCAACCATCCACACGACCTGATTTTGGGTGTGAGTCCGTGATGACGAGGGTGCTGTCTCTGTAGCCTGGTTTTCCACTGTTGCTAGGCAACGGTGTGGGGGTTTGCCCACATGACAACACAGAGCCTCAGAAGCTGTGTAAGGGTGTGTGTGTGTGTGTGTGTGTGTGTGTGTGTGTGTGTGTGTCATGGCAGAGGAGCAGCACTGTCTTTCAGTGAAGCAGGCACACACTGAATAACTCTTGACACATTTCCTCCTCTTTCCTCCTCTCTATCTGTACAAACCATCCTGTCCTGTTTGTGTTATGTTATGTAAGACTTTTAGGAGGGCTTTTTTTCTTGATGAAACCAGTCTGGAGCTGAATCCAACAAGCATCTTTAAGCCAAATGTAGTTTTTCTACTTGTTTAAATAATCTTCAAGCTAGAGGTAAACATTGAAGCAAGTTTGACAAAGCCAGGCTTTCTTTCAGGCTCACCATGACCTAAAAACCCAATCAAAGATATTATAGCACGAGGATGGATCAACTCTCTTCGTCAAAACGAGTTCTCTTCATTAAAGCAACACCATGGAAGTCTTGCTCTCGGGGTCCCCCTACAGCCGGGAAACAGTATTGTCTTCTACTACTGTCGTAAAATCTGTTGCGCTCACACCAGGGGATACACGTGCATTTGTTGTCAAGTCAACGATACGATACTCTGCAGAGGGACTCAGGACTGAGCAGACTGCCTGCGTAACGTGTAGAATGTCTTCATCCCAGGTACAGTTGCATAATATATATCAGCATGTCTTATGAATATTTATGATTTTTTTTCAAACGCCAAAAGATTGCATAGCTCACGTTTACAAGCAAGCGTCATTAGTAGCTTAGCCTAATACAGACTACTGTTTTACAGAATGGACATGCTAATTCAATGGAATGTTGTTTGTAGCAGGTAGCATGCCATAGCCTATATTGTCAATATAATAATATCAAGCTACCTACAAGCTATGAATCTGCAAAGTTGAAAAATCAATTGGCATTATAGCCTGAGACAAGACACTTTCACCAGAAAAAAAACAAAACAAAAACATCAGCCTGCAGTCATTAGGCTAGTTAGCATGAAAGATGATTTTGACTAGACTCCTGTTTGGCTCTGTAGCTAACAATCATCTGAAACAACACAATCACCTCAGAAGCTATGAACACAATGATAATACTGCTAACATTCCTCCTCTCATACTTTCTACATGTTTCGTAGACTAAACAGTTTAGCTCAAACATGAGCGATTTCTATGTCATCGATTGCAATGATCAAATCAGAACGAGAATGCTAGCTTGCGCTAGCATGCTAACCATTAGACAACTAGCATGTTAGCGTATGGTAGATGCAAGATTGATAATTCAGTCCTCCCCTACTAGCATTACTTGACTCATGAAGATAAATGGAGGACCAGATAGCTTCCGTAACATAGCCAGGCAGACGTATGCAGGCAATGTACTTACTGATCCATCAGCATGAGGGCTAAGCTAGCATCTGTCGGGAAGCCCTCCTCCTCCTTTAGCTCACGCCAGCGTGTGAACGCTGCACCAATATTGATCCTCGTCCGGCCTCTGTTTTTGTCACTCTCCCTTTTTCTCTTCCTAGTCTCCTCTGACAAAACCTTTGCCTTCTTTGGTTTCGTTGCTGCTTCGGCCATGACAGCAACAGATATACGCTATACCATCCGGCAAACAAACGCTAGTAGTTGGGCTCCGAAGGTTCCGGCTCGTCCTCGTCCGAAAATGACGAAGAGGGGGTGCTGTAAAGCAGTTTAGTTGTAGTTTATGGAGGTTCCACCCCGAAACCCAAAGTTCCGTAGTGCCAGTAAAAGTGATACAGACCCCATCAGGCTGCGGCAGATGTGTCATTCAACCTATTGTAAGTCGATGTACCATCACAAGGGTCTTGGGAATATATTATGAAGGTCGAAAAACTCCATGGTGTTGCTTTAAGGCTCATTGTGCGTTCTCATGGAGAGGAGCGTTTTGTGCGTCATTTGACTTCTGCATCAAGTGGACTGATCCTTTGCCCCCTTCATCAGTTAAGAGGAACTGGTCATCATAATGGAGAATAAACCAGGAGGTTTCTTCCTTTTTGAAGATTAATGTTCTAGCAAGACCATGCCAACACAAATAAACCAATGCACATCTGAGTGGTAGGCTATATCTCTGTACTGTGCATCCATCTCTGACAGGAAAGTAGTACATTGGTTCTGGCACAGAGAACTTCCTGATGTGTGATACAATATAATCTCATGGCCTCTCTGCCAGACTGCCTTGCTTCACTGCACATCAGGGATGCCACTCTGCTCACCAGTCATGACAGGAACTGTAACGCCACACAATTTGTCCCAAGATAGACTGACTTTTGCTGTGATTGTTAAAGCCTCTTTGCTATAGAAAGAGTGCAATCTACAAGCAATTTTACATACAGGTTATTGTTTTACTATGTTACATTATATTAGTGTAGCTGACTTTCAGAAGTGAGTGTGAAGTCAGTTTCGCTTTGCAGCTTCTCACCTCTCTGATTCGACAGAGTTCAGAAACACACACCACTCCCACGGAGGCACGTACTGTATGATCACCTCTGCTTTGGTTCAGCTCTTCCTAACTCATACTCATGAAGGCATGCTGTTATACACATGATGATTGCCACTATTACATTGGTGGAACATTTATGAAAGGATGAGGAACAATTGTGCGTTTGACTGCAAAGATTAAAATAATGAGCCACAAATTATTCAGAGTATCCTCTTTAACTGCCAGTCAGGGCTGTTCCATGTAGGAGAAGCCACTCTCGGCCTATTTACAAGAAATGACTCTATCTTTGGGAAAACTCGGTCCCAAGCAGAGTAGGTAGAAGACCCCCCACTTCTCATTTTGTGATTCCGATGTACTCTTTGAACAAGTAAATATTGGGCTTTAATGTAACATTACTTGGCCAAATGCTAGTTTTAGAGCTCTTGGGGTTTTAAAACTTTTACAAGTGCCAAGCAATGTATGTTACACCCTGCTTCCAGTCTGTATGCTAAGCTAAACTCACCATGGCATATCCTCACTCCAGCTCAGCCCTTTGTACTTTTCCCTTAATTCTCCTTGCTTTGGAATGAGATGTTGAACAGTCACTAATACACATAACTTGCAAGTGCAATATACACCTGGAGTACCGTTTAACTAAATTGATTTAAAGCATTAAGAACACAGCCCAAACTAAAGACTATATATATGACAGTATATAACAGTATATATCACAACTAATCTCTGATCACTGGTAGGTCTATAATTTTCAAACGTATTTCTTTCTCCCATCACGCCCATATCATAAAAAGACGCAGGTTAAAAAGGTTTTATAGCATATATTAGCTGTCTTCTCAGCTAGTAATCTGAAAGGAACGATTTGCCCTGCTTTGCTGAAACTGACCATGTGGTCTGACGAGCTGTCACAGGCAAGACACGCACTGGCCCTTTAATGACCGACCGCTCCATTCTCATTCATAGGGGAGAACTGATTGGCTAACGATAATTTGTACTTAAATATAATAAAACCCAACAGAGCTAAGGGGAAATACAAAAGAAAATCCCATTAAAGGTTAGATATCAGGGTCTCTATGCTTACGGTCGGTGTAAAACGCTGTAGGGAAGCAGCCTGACCCGGCCGTCTCTCCCGTTAGGCTGCATCTATGTGGCTCATTGCAGAGACTGAGCTGCTCGCAGCTGCGTCAAGCTAACCAGCATTAGTGGAATTAGATAGAACAGGAATAAAGTTGATTTTAACCTTCAAAACAAAAGCATGAAAATGATTAAATATATGCCCGGGAAACAACTTGCCACGGTGCTATTTGTATCCTGTGTGTACATTTTGGAACTTGTTTGTAGGTTAATATTGAAGAATATACAACCTAATCTATACTCACACAGCATATTTTGAATG
This sequence comes from Diplodus puntazzo, assembly GCA_963678695.2. Lineage (NCBI taxonomy): Eukaryota > Metazoa > Chordata > Actinopteri > Spariformes > Sparidae > Diplodus > Diplodus puntazzo. The sequence continues at coordinate 28,513,488 of OZ023166.1, read as the reverse complement.
AAACAACAGACACTTGACACTGGACACTTGTTACATCTATTTCAACTAGATTTGGTTGATCTACATTTTTCCAGTTATTGTTTTTTTTTTTTGCATTGGGTTAGCCAAATCTTCACAAATACCCCATATTAACTAAAGTTGTTGTAAGCAAGACTTTATTCCATTTGTTGACTAAATTCAGCCGTTATGGTGAAAGTTGCCACCGGAAGTGGCTGTGTTATCTCCGTTGAGTATGACAGTGTAGCTGCTGGTTGGGAACAGGATGCTGTCAGGCCGAACAGACGCACCGACCTAACGGACAGAAACCGCAGCAGCATCCTTTGTTTTCTGGACATGGATATCCAGGTAAGGACGACTAGGCAGATTAGTTGTAGTGCTAACTTACTGCCTGCCAGGCCATGATAACTGAGGCGTTATTGAAGCCGCTGACGAGACGCATTACCTGATTTTTTCTTCATTTCCAGTCATGTCGAAAATATGGCTATTGTTCGGCATACTGTCATACAGACAGCAGCTAATTCGTTCATTCGTTCGTTCATTGACCGAAACATTTGTCCGTTGAGCTAAAGAGGATATGTGAGCAAGGCTGGTGCGGTGCTGTGTCAGACAACCAGCTGTTTGGGGTTTGGTGTGGCGTTGCAGAGCTAGCTCCCAGCTCAGCAACAGACATGCCGTGCTGAAACACATCCATGGCTGTGCTGCTGTATCTGTGGGGGTTTGGCATTGCATTGCACCACCAACACTACCACCAGCGCGCGCGCGCACGCACGCAGGTGTAGTTAGTGTTCGTGTAGCTCATGACATACTGTATGTCGAGAACACTGATTTATCCGCCGTGTCGCAGCAATAGATTGTAGCATGTGGCTTCTGTTGTATAAGGACTGGATTTTTTATTTTTATTTTTTAGGGATGTCCTACGTTATCTTTATGCAACATATCTCTCTGTTTGGTTATGCACCAGAGCTTGATATAGTTTGATATTTCAATATTGGTCTCAATATGACATCTATATTTAAATAACCTACCAAAATGATATCTCGTAATGCGTTACTTTGCCAACTGTGTGAGTACAGGTACACTTATTCAACAGTTTGGTACACACCTCAGTTTTGGGGTCACGGTTTGGTAAGATTATCACAATAGTTTTTTATTTATTCTGAAAAATATAATGTTAGTAAGGAGTCCTACCTTATATCCTTAGAAGTTCACAATAGTAATCATCCAAATACAGTTAAAGCTTTGTTAATTCAGTTCAAAAGTTTATGCCAATAGCCAAGACTCACACAATCATCAACATATTTCACAGTTCAGTAACCTGTCTGTAGCCCCAGAGGATAATTCCTGGATGACTGTAGCTTGCAGTCATTTATACCGGACAATGGATAAAACCTGGATGTCAAGCTTGGATCAGTCACCATAGTTGGACCAAAGGCATACACGATGGAATGTAGTCATGGCCAAAAATAGACACACTTAGATGATGCCAACACAAATGGTGTAGCATGTCTGATTATTTTCCAGAGATATGCCAACTTCAGTTGAAAAGTGTTGACCCTCTGTCCGGTCTCACTCTAACTTCCTGACCATAACGCTCCCAAATAGGGATGTCGACGATAAAACATTAATCACACATAGCGAGAGCGGTCCAAGCAAAAGCGTGTAGAGCACTTAAAGTAGTTTAGTGTGGGAACAAATCCTCCAGAAAGGCAAGGAAGTCTTATGTTATTCAAAATGTGTGATGCTAGTCTTCAGTTTAGTAATAGTACTATTACTATGCTGTACCACATAAAGAACAAGCACCCTGTAGCCATGTGGAGAACGTGTAATCTGTGAGTCCGGGGAGATATGCTGCATATCACTGTGGTAGAGGTAGATGGATTTAAAGAGTTAGTCCAGTATCTCAGGTCTGAGTACTAATGCCACAGACGGCTACTGTGACTAAACACATGGAGAAGCACTTCGAGAAGATAACTGATGAGCTAGAAGTCGAAATAGCCCGGGCAGATGGGCTAGCGTTAGCTCTGGCAAGCGACTACTTGGCCGGCTGTGGCTCAGGGGTAGAGCCAGTGTCTTGTTATCGGAAGGTCGCTGGTTCGATTCCCCTGGTCTGCATGTCAGATTGTCCTTGTGCAAGATACTGGACCTCAAACCTGCTCCTGATGTGCCGGTCGCCACCTTGCATTTCAGCCACCGCCATATCATTGTGTGAATGTATGAATTACTGTAAGTCACTTTGGACGAAAGTGTCTGCTAAATGTACACAAAGAAAAGTTAACATCACAACTACCTGTAACTTTAATCAGTGCTGAGTGGAAGATTTAGTCCAGTGTGCCTGTTTATACAGTGCTGACACGGAGAAAAATCCAAGGATTTAAACATGTGCAGTTATGCAAGACTAGTGTGCTCCTCACTCAGAGCCTCAATGGAGCACCAGATTAAAACAAAATCACTTTTTGTATATCACCTCATTTAGCATTTTTTTCTTTTCTACTGGAAAATGGGTTAGGTTATTGAAAACAAAAGGAAACAAAATGGTCTTCCCTTCTTCCAAATATGTTCAGTGCGGGAATCATCTGCCAATACTCTGCATCAGCGTGTAAAAGTCACAAATGCCGAGAGTGGGAGCAGTTTGGCTGCAGCTCTGATCTGCCTCTGGAGGTAGTATCAGAGACGCAGCAGAGGTGAGCCGGCATCTCAAAAAAGCCAGAGGCGCAGATCAGGGGTGTGTCAGTCTGATGGTGTTCACAGCCTGACAGCTAAACAGATCCATCACTCATCAAATAAGAGAAAAATGTCCCACACTTCAACCCAGAAAGCAACATTACAGGACCAAACAATAGTAATGGTAACTGGTAGTGTCTTTGGCAACTTATATGAGGAAAAAAATACCACAATTATACATGGAGAAGTGTCTGTCATCCTGTCTGTCCTACTGACTCTTTGTCACATTTCTGCCCAATAAGCGTTTGTCCCCAGCAGCAGAGCCAGGCAGCTGTCGCAGTTGAATGGCGTTGATTATGTGATGCCACTCACCACGTCTTTGTCTCCTTCCACAATTGTGTTGTGGTAACTGTCTCTGGCAACTTGTATTGAAGAAACTTTAGTGTGTTACCAAGGCTTAAATTGAAACTCTCGCCAAAATGCAACCTAGGCATTTTTTGTGAATGTATATGAGTCAAACCTTTGTGTAAACGCATAATTATGACGAAAGAGGCACTGTCCAGGTGATTTAGGCTTATTTTAGAACAGGCTGATAAGACATATCGAATAGTGTTTTCGATCAAATAAGCAAGTGATATCATGAACACCATATTTTCATGTTGCCGGCTTCCCACATGTTCTGGAAAATTGCTTGTAATGCAACCTTTCATGCAGTGACAGCTTCGGTGTTAATGGCTGCATTAGCGACCAGTCACACCATCACACCATGTTATTAGAAATGCATCGCCAGCAAAAGCATTTTTGGCCTATGGCACAGTTGGGCTGGGCGGTATGGACCAATAGTCAAATCCCGATATATTTAGGCTGAATATCGATATACGATATATATCCCGATATTTTTATCGCAAAGTGAGAGTAAATGTTCAGTCAAAGTCAAAGCCATATGACATGTCACAAGTAGTTTTATTGAAACCGTTTAAGTCCACATAAATACTGTATAACAACAGGAGTACCTTTTATTTAAATCAAAGCTCCATAAAGTGCACATTTAAATAAAAAAAAACTTATATAAAAATAGCTTATGAAATAAAATAAGCCAATCTTTTTCTGAAATAAAATATTTATATGAGAAAAGAATAAACATTTCAAAAGAACTAAATATGACGAACCCTAGTAAGGGCAGCATTTATATATAGAGAAAGAACAAAATAAAGTGCTCAGTTAGAAAAATGTTTTTAAACATCAGCTTGAGATTACCTTTTCCTTTTTCTTAACTCAATTTCTTATTTGAAGTGTCAACCAGTTGCACAAGAAACAGACTATCAATTCAATAAACATTCCCCAACTCTTCTTTTTTTAAGTTTGATAAACAGTAGTGCTGTCTTGAGGTTAGGCAAATCAAATCAATATCACGATATATTGAGCGACTCACCTCGATAACGATAAATGAACGATAAGTAACCCCCCCGCACCTAAAAAAAGGAAAACAAATCCTGTGTATTTACAGAAATACCACTTTAAAAGACTGTAAAACTACATTGTAGTTAAGATTTATATTATTTATTTAGTAGTTAAGAACAACTGATAAGCACACGATTGAACAGCTGAAAAGCACAGATTACTTGAAATGACAACAACTGAACAAGTTTAAAAGTATAAAATATACAGTCCCTTATAAACAAATTCTAAGCTTCTCGCTTTTTTTATTTCTTTGAATTGAATCACGTGGTTGTACTGCAGGTGGTGGAAGAGGTTGATGTAAATAAATAAACATTTTGAGGACTTCAGAATCAGAATCTAAGACATGAGACAAAATAGTGGAGAAGTTGACATTGCTGCTTAATAATATGTTAACCTCTTGAGCATTGGAGAACTTTTTTTACCATTATTTTCTTTATCATTATTTATCATTAATTTTGATCGACACAGAATCTGTTTCAGAAGTCAGTGGGTCACATGACATGGAAGCTATTGAGAAAAAAAATCAAGATTTCTGCATATTAATATTCATATAAAATAGAAGCACTAAAGTACAATAAACATAGCTGTGTCTCATTCGTCCAGTTTACTAATACAATCTGCTGCTGGAGTCACTGGGCCCCATGACATGGAAGATATTGAAAGAACTGCAATTATTTTGTTTTAATATATTTATGACAAGTAATTTTGTTACAGTCCCCAAATCAGTTTCCAGCGATTCAGTGCCATGTTCTGGGAGGTGAGCTGACCGTCCTCCTGCTGCTCACACTGGGTGAACCTCAGTAAAGTCGCGGCTGGACCCGAGTAGAGCTTAGAATCAAGCCCGACCCGAGCCCGTGCACGTTGTGTCCGAGCCCGGCCCGACACACTGAATGTAATTATGAGCCCGAGACCGATTTAAACCCGACAACTGTTTAATACGTGGGCTGTTATAACTGACGTTTTCGACTACAATTGCGAGTTGTTTGAACTACAGAAATCTTAGTGAATAATGCAACAAGTGCCACACTCGACAAAGCCGATACATGTTATTATCACGGCCCACGACTTGTTTAAAATGGGTCCACACCTCCGACTTTCCTCCACACTTGATCAAAGTTATTTTTATAGTTTTTATTTTTTTCTTTACATCTTCATGCTCCATGTTGCAAGTTACACAATCAGTGATGCTGGTAACGCGTTACTAGTTTGTCATTTTCCTCAGTAAAAATATACATTTTTGCTTTCTTCTTGCGTCTCAGGGAGTGACGTCACGTACGCGAGAAGTCACGTTTCTCAGCATGAGGACACTCACGTGTCAGACCACGCAGAGACACAAATGCAAACAACAATGGAGGGAGGAGAGAGATGCGCGTTTTCTAGCAGGAAATACAGTCATTATTTTGAGTTAATAAAAAACAAAACACAAATGTTTGATCAATGGACCGGCCCGGCCGAAGACAGTGGCCTGTTGCAGCCTTTGAACGCAGCATCATCACACAAACTGTCCGCGACTCACAGCGAGAGTGGGTTCACTTGATTACTAACCTGGCATAGCTGGTGTTGCATCAGCGGGCGGAGTTTGCCATCAAATTAATGTAAAATAAGCACATCGATATACGCTGGGGTAGATTAATCAAGTGGACCTAACATGTCCCCCTGTCCCTAGTGGATGTTACGCCTATGACACCGAATATACCGACATGGCCAAAATGACGTCGGCCATCGTCGTAAATTTCGGTATCGGTAAATTTTTGGTTTATCGCCCAGGCCTACTTGAGGTAGACATTAAAGACAGACAAACGTGTCCTCCTTCATTTAAAGATTTTGTGCGAGAAACACCAGCCTGTCAACGGCATCCGGCTTCAGAGATGCTCTGTGGCAGGTCACCGTATTGCCACTGCAGCTGAAAACCCTTCCGGAGGGTGAACTGGTAGCTGGTACCAAGAGATACTTTTTTGCCAGGTGGCTCAAAGCTAGAAAGACAAGTGCATGATCCTTCCACCACTTGAGGGGATCAGTGTCACTCTCCATACTTGCTGACTGCAAGTAACTTGACTGTGTGCTGCTTGAAGAAGCTTGCCAGTGTCTTCTTAGCTTTTGGTGCTACTGCTGCTTCTCCATCTGCAGGCTCAGGCACAGTGGGCACACGTAGGTAAGGCAGCTGACAGCTGCTCTGATCAGCCAGTAGTGTCTCCACCTCCAAGACAGCTCTGTGCTTCAAGGCATCGACTTTTTCACTTGGGATGTAGGTGGCCCTGAATCGTGGATCTACAAATGAAGCCATCTCCAATAGGTCAGTAGTGGCTGGTTCAGAGTACTTGCTGTTGAGATACTTAACAATGCTGATCTTGATCGTTTTGCAAAGCTCGCTATCACCCTCTTCACATGCCAGGAGACTTTCGTTAAAAAGGTGCAGCACAGGTTTCACATATGATAGAGTGACGTAGTCCTCACCTGATAAAGCATCGGTAAAGTCCTGGAGAGGTTTCAGGACCTTTTGGACTGCTTCTAGGACCTCTAAGTCCTGCCAGGTAGGGACAAGGTGCCTGGTCTTTTTGTCACTAGACAGGACTTTGGCCAGTGCTCCTTCCTCTCTATCATCTGCTGCCTCGATCCCCAGCGTGTGGCAGACTCGGTTATGAGCTGATGACTTGGCAGACCCAGCTGAATCTGGACTTCAGCAAGATGTCTCCTTTTCTTCCAGCTGTTCAAAAAACAGCTTACAATTCTCTTGCACAGAGAAATGGCCCGGGTGACGCGCTTGTCATTCATGCCATGTCCTGTCAGAATCATAAAAAACTATTAGTTAAATGGGCTTATGCTTGAAATTTGTCTCTGGTTTCACTTTAACACACTCATACAACCAAGTGCTTTCCAAAATCAAGCTTTAGAAATATATTACATTAATATTATTTTCTCATTTCATAGTTTCTTTTTTTTAATCAACACCAGTCCTAATCATAAATATCAAATATTATATTCATTTATTTTCTGAATTTTAATCCTGTAAGTGATTTTTATGTATTATTGTTTTTGTATAATTTATAAATGATGACTATACTGTATGTACATTTACTCATGTTTTGTTCTTGTTGTTCTTAGTATTTATGCTATTTTTAAATGCTTCTTTAAATACTTCATATTTCTACTCCACTAAAACTCCACAATGTGTAAGCCTACGTGTCAACATTAGTTTCTAGTTACTTCGCACTTTGCTCTTTCTATCCAGAGAAAAAAACTGTAGTCTATCATAATAGCTAAATATGTTACCATGACGATATCAACAGGCTAACCAGCATTTTAAAGTCATAATTACCTCACCTTTACCAGCTGTAATAATCTAATAAATATGGTTCTGAAATCTACACTTCTGTATTATACGTGATTTTACTTTTAGCACTTTGTTTTGTGTTTGATTCATTTATTTAACAATCACATTTTCAACGGAGACCTGGCCAAGACAGCAGCATAAAACACAAAGGAAAATATGGAAAAACTAACATTTTAATTTGTTTTTGTTTAAAGTAAAATATCTGAATACTGCTTACAACACTACACTCACCAATTGCTAAGTGTAATCTGTGACCGAAGCACTGCATCCTCAGCCACTCGTTCAGCTCAACCGCTTTGACGATGTTGCTCCCGTTGTCGGTTGTTATAGCAACGAGATGCCTTTCTTGAAGTGTCCAGCTTGCAATTGCGTCCTGTAGGGCCTCAGCTATAGGCTCACCGGTGTGATCCTGGGGGAAATAACTTGTTTGGAGACACGCTGTTTTTATCTCCCAGTCTTGAATGAAGTGAACTGTCACGCTCATGTGCGGCTCACACGTCCTGCTCGACCACATATCGCTGGCCAACGCAAAATGAGTCACGTTAGCGAGCCGGTCAGCAAGGCTCTGTCTTACTTCAGTGTATACATTTGTGGCAGTGCTTCTTATGCAAAGTAGTTGCGGCTGGGAAGCTCATATCTCGGGTCCATAGTTTTCAGTAGCTTTTTGAATCCGACTTGTTCCACAGTTGCAACAGGGACCATGTATTTAGCAATGTGATAGGACACCGCTTTAGTTATAGCACACCACCTGTCACTTTTTTTTTTTCATAACACTGCGGGAAAACCAAGCTTTAAGTGAGCTTTGTTTCGGGCCTGGAGCGGGTTGTGGATGGCTTGCGGCTTGGGCTTCTGCGGCGCGCAGTTTCACACACTCCTCGTACTGCAGTTTGTGCCACTGTTTTAGGTGGTGAAAAAGTTTAGTCGTGCTTCCACCCCTGGCTGTGACTTGTTTATGGCACTCCCTACATATAATGTTATTTTGTTGCTCATCTGATAACTTGAAACCGTACCATCTCCATATTACCGAGCCATCGCTTTTTCTTTTACTTGCTAATTCCTCCTCCGCAGGCTTCGCAGATGTTGTTGCTTCCTCCATGTTTGCTGAAGAGTGCCAGAGTGTCTGTTCCAGCCCCTCCCCTCTCTGTGCATGATAGAGGAGGGGCGCGTGAGTGCGCAGCGGGGAGCAGTGCAGAGAGCTCCGGGTCAGCAGCTTGCCTGGAGCGAGGATCACAGCGCAAAATGAACTATATCGATATATGCGATATGGTCTAATTCCACATCACATTAAAAAATATATCGATATATGTTTTATATCGATATATCGCCCAGCCCTATGGCACAGCACATCTAGCCTGTGTTCCTCTCTCACAATGTGTATCATATTTTTGTTGCAGTTTTTAAAAGCTAACTCCATAGTGAGTTGAGGACTCATACAGTAGCCCTTGTAGCATATGTTGGAGCCCCTACCCACTAGGGGTGGTTAATCAGCCCAATTTCCTGATTCGATTCGATTCCGATTATTGATGTCTCGATTCGATTACAAATCGATTTTCGATTATTAACGATTATCGATTCGATTTTCATCAGTCAGCTGCTGAATTATCTTACTTCTCTTTTGAGTAACACCTCACAGCACCTTCAATATTGTATAGTGTAACTGTAATATCCAAATGATTATATTTTACTTTGTTTAAATGTAGTCTTTCACTGTTAAAAGAAAGTTGCCAAGCTCAGCAGCCAGACTCATGTTAGAAGCATTGTTGGTGACGAGAGCCAGGTCATGTTTCTCTATTCCCCACTTGTCTGCCATTGCTTTAAGAAACTCACACATATTTGTGCTTGTGTGGCTATCATCCATAGCTCTCGTCTGAAGTACGTAGGACATTAGCTTCCATTAACTGCTGACATAATGAGTTGTAATGTCATGTATGAGACTGTAGCTGTGGAGGCATCGCAGGTTATTGCTACCCTGTGAGCAGAGTTGAGGGACTCTTGCACGGAAAGCTTTGTCTCCTTGTAAAGATTTGGAATCAATTTAAGCGTGAAAAGATCTCGGATGGAATAACATATCTTGGCTCCAGACTGTGGACCATGTAGTGGAAGCCAGTAAGAGGAGGACTCCAGTTTGTATTACAATTTAAAAAAAAAAAAAAAAAAAAAGAAAAAAAAAATGTAAATCGATTTTTGGAAATTTAATAATCGACTCATAATCGTCAATATTATAATCGCGATTAATCAATAATCGATTTTTTTCACCACCCCTACTACCCACCTTATCATGTAGTTTATCATGCTGTCATGGTGCATGCCCCCAAACAAATGTTCAATGAAATCAGCACAAACCAGCTGACACACAGTAAGCCTGGAGCTTTTGGAGCTGCTGCCGTTTTGGGGCTTAGGGCAGTTGCCTGCCCGCCCAGTCGGTAATCCTGCCGTGATGCCTGGTCAAAAAATTTGAAGTAGATATTGGAGCAGTTTTCTTCATTTTGCCTTTGTTTCTCTGAATTCTTCAATTAAACTATCTAATATAATGACTATGTTTGAGAGGGAGACGGGACATAGATCGCTGCTACATATTAATGTGATAATTGATGTTGTATTTTATAGTATAGTAGTAGTAGTAGTAGTAGTAGTATAGAGTACATGCTGAGTAGTATACAGTATACAGGCTGATGTAGTGCATTCATTTTGTCAATGCTTTTTGAATCATAGACCACTACTTGACAAAGTCTAATGAGAGTCTGTGTAATATCAAAATGTTTCTCAATCCAAACATATTTGGTAAGAGCTATAAGTAAGTGTGACTTCTGCCTTCAAAACAAATAATTCTTGTGGCCCTGAAAAACAGTATATTGTCATAAATATGTATTGCATATTTATATTTATTATGAAAATAACATATGCAATAAGTCATACTCGTCACATGCAGCTTTAAATAATTTCAGACCAGTGTTACTAGTCCCATTCACACTGCTGTTTGGATGTGGGGATCCTGCGCCAACTCTCCGCCTCCTCTTCTGTGTGAAAGTCTCGGAGGAGGTGAGGGGTGAAATTTCGCTCCTGTGCTGATCCGCCTCTGGAGGTAGTATCAGAGGCTCAGTATTGGTGAACTGAACCAGTGTGAATGGATAAGCCGGCTGCGCATATCAAGGGTGTGTCACTCTGACAGTCTGATAACTACACAGGTCCTTCACTCAACTAAATACAGAGAAATGTCCCACAAAGCAACGTTACATGACCAAATAACCATAATGTATTAACTGTCTTTGGCAACTTATATGAGGAAAAAAAATACAGCAGATATACGTGGAGAAGCGTCTGTCCTCTCGCCCGTCCGAAGAACTTTGTCAAATTTCTGCCCGAAAAACAGCGTCTGTCAACGGCAGAAAAATTTAAATCACAGAGTGTTTGTGTTGAAAAAAAATCACCGCGACGGTCAGCCCTCCTGACTGAGACTTCAGGGAACTTTTCCCCAGAAAACAGCCTCTGTCCCCGCGAGTGACAGAGTCAGACAGCGTCCAGTTAACTGATGGCGATTATATAGCCTAATTATGTAATTTAGAGCGAAAAACTTAACTTTGTCACTTTCCAGGATGTTTGGTGGGTCAGGATCTCAATCACAACTAGGGCTGCACGATATTGGAAAAACCTGACATTGCGATTTTTTTTAACTCTGCGATATATGTTGTGATATGAAAAAATACTATGGCGTCATTTTAGTGCCAAATACCCGCGCGCATAAAAACATAATCAGCGCGCATAAAGACCACTCTTTGAGCGCTCGCAGTCACTCTCTGCGCGCTCGCGGTCACTCTCTATGCGCGCGTGGTCACTCTCTACGCGCTCGCTGTCTCCCTCTTTGCCTCCTGCTCGCTCGAGTCGATGACTTTTGGCACTCTGGGGGCGGGCATTGAATAGACCGCCCCGCAACCCCCCTCCTTTCTGATTGGACACTTTAAACGCCTACTGTCTCCAGGTCAGAGCCAATCCGAGACAGAAGAGGGCGGGTCATCATTGCGGTTGGCGGCAGAATGTGTAAGAATTGCGGATGGAGATGTCAGAGAAAAAAGAGGTAGAGGAAGTAGAGGAATAGACAGATAATTAAATTATTAATGTATTGAACAGCTTGGGAGTAATTGTGATGGTTTACTGATTTGCTAGGAGGGAGAATGAGAGGCTCTCTGCCTCCACCACAATTAGCTTCCTTGAAGTCAAAGCACATGGGTTAGCAAAACAGGGACTGGACTTGTATACTTCCCATAGTCGCATATCTGTCTGTTCCTCTCCCGCAATGATGACCCGCCCTCTTCTGCCTCGGATTGGCTCTGACCTGGAGACAGTAGGCGTTTAAAGTGTTCAATCAGAAAGGAGGGGGGTTGCGGGGCGGTCTATTCAATGCCCGCCCCCAGAGTGCCAAAAGTCAGCAGACTCGAGCGAGCAGGAGGCAAAGAGGGAGACAGCGAGCGCGCAGAGAGTGGTCTTTATGCGCGCTGATTATGTTTTTATGCGTGCGGGTATTTGGCACTAAAATGACGCCATAAAATCCAGGAATTTTCATCAGATGACCTGAATAGCACTTTATGTTATGCTGCACTGCTGCTATCGTGTGGACAATTAACCTGTATTGATCTTACCTCTTTTTGTCAATGTTATGAGTATGGCTTCTGTCAGTGTTTTAGAGATATTCTTATTGTTATCTTTTATTGCTTGCTTTTATTGTGCTGGGACCTGAGTACATGTTTCGTTCTATCATGTGCAAACGTGAATTGAATGACAATAAACAAACCTTTTGAGCTCTCCATCTGAAAATGGAACATTCTGGCTTCATAATTACATTAAGTAACTAACAATGATTGATAAACAGGTTACCGCCAAACTGCCAAAGTGGGTCATTCAGCTGTCATACTGACCTTAAAGAGGCCTACAAAGCATGAAATCTGTTTTTTGTTTAGGACGACAGTCAGATCTGGCCTTGCATTCGTCGTACTGAGCTGTGTGGCAGAGTCCTGCACTGGTTCGGGTACCCGCAGGTGACCTGCACAATTTGAATGAAACGGGTGAAAAATAATGTACTATGTCTGACATGGGTGCGGATCAGGTCGGACGCCTAGAGAGCGTGGGTCAGGTTTTGTGATTGCCATTTTCAAGGCGTCACGTGAAAAAAAATAAAAAATAAAAAATCATTATTAGCAACACATCTACAAAAATATGCCTGCATTTCAAAATGATAAACATTTGTATTTCATATGGGCTCATTCATGCGTGCTTGCGCCCTCCCAGAACTCCCATTCCCCACACTGGCTTACTTTCATTTTTAAAAATTGCGTCCGTCTAACGTTAATTTTCTTTCGGGTGCGGGTTGGGCATTGGTAAGAATTTATAGCGGGTCGGCTCGGGTGTGGAATGTAATTTGTGCTACTGTCGGAAAAGTTTTAAGTATGGCGGGTGCGGGTTTGCAAAATAAGGCCTGTACAGGACTCTGCTGTGTGGTACCGATGGTTAAACAAATTTGTTGTGTTACCTCTCGTTGTGGCAACAGATGCATGGCAATGTTGACACCTCTGTTTGAAAGGGGCAACAATTGGAAGTGGGAATTTCCTGATTTGCTCAGAGATTAAATCAGAGGATGAAAAAACAATAGAGTTGTCGTTGAATCAAAGAGGTCCAAAATAATACCACTTTGTACCTCAAGGATGATAGTCTGATACCCAGGGAGTTTGCTACTTGGTAAAATAAATAAACACAATAAACTCACAAAATGTTTTAATAAAGGAAATATTATTACAACTATTTTCCTTTCTAAACAGCTAAATACAACTGTACACCCTCTGAATTTAGATCTTTCTCCTACTGAACTATGATGAGTTCCTCTGCTGCTTCACTCCTCTCCTGTTTCTGCCTGCCTGTAAATCACCTCTGTACCGTATCCATATTCAAACTGGCATTTGTCAGTCTCAAAGGCTTTGTTCAGTATCAGTCTAGTGTCCTGAATGAGCTGCAGTAAGCAGTTATGCTACCCCCCATAGTTCTGGCGCTGCCTTCAAATTTTGGCCATTTCTTAAATGATGTAAATTCAATAAACAAGAATACTTGCCTTTCATGTATAGTTCAGAAAACCTGGTAAAGTTCTTCCTGGTCAGCCCTTTACCTCATTGACTCCTTTGTCCTCAGTCTTTGGCAGTCAGTAAATAAACTTAAATTAGGTGATTTTTTTGTGCAGTCAATTGCACAACCCCACGATTATGTAAATATTTTCCATGTTTTCCATGTTGTAAGATAGGAGTGGCATTACACTGCATGCTGTCTTTTTTGTGGAGTTTTTTTGGTTCATTTAAGCCCTTTGACCTAGTTAAAGAGGAAAAATCATGGAATTTTACATCAGGGCCACAGTGAGAACCTTGCTGACAGTGCACTGCTTCTGTCTGCAGTCTTGATGAGTAATGCTGGATAATTTGGTCTGTGCAAACACAAACAGTCAGGCTTTTTCCTGGCTTTCTGGAGCTTTAGCATCAGGCCCAAGGCTGCAGTGTGCAGGAACAGGTGAAAGGGATTTGATCACTTTTTGCAATATCGGGGCTGCTGGGAGATAAAGCACAATGTCTTCATGTGGTCTTTGTTTAGGTTGCCACAGAAATAGATTTTCACCCACCCCACTCACCCTGTCTAAAGCTCTGTGTGGAAACAGGTGCAATTACAGACTACCAACATGGTTTATGTGCAGTTGTCCACCGCAAACAAATCTTCACATTTACAAATCTTTTTCCGTTTCCAACATAAGCTTGCTCAGGAATTTCTAGAATCAAGTCCAACAACCAAGTCATTTGCCAGGACAAAGATACATTATTTTGTGCTGTTAGAAATGTCAAATTTGAAAAACAATTTTAGAAAACAAATCGATCCACAAATGGGATTGATGGTTAATCACACTGCAACCATTGTTATTGAATGTGTTGATTACTTACGTAGTAATATTGATTGTTCAGTCTGTAAAATGCCAGAAAGTAGTGAAAATAATCCCAAAGTCTGATGTAGGAATGCACATAACCAATTTATGCAATAGTTTGCTGGTCTTAACAATCATTTATCAGATAATTTTTAGTAATGTATTAAATATGTTGGACATTCTTCCATTAGAAAACTGTTTTAACCTATGATTTCATTTGCGTTCACTGTAAAATTAGAGTACACTCCGTTTGGAGTCAAATGAACCGAAACACCAAGTTAATTGAACTAAACTATTAAAGGCCTGAAATGTAATAACATCAGTTTGTACAGGATGTCTTTTTGTTTGGGATGCACCAAATCTTCAGCCACCAAACACATTTGTCTAAAAATAGCAAAAAAAAAGCACATTTGGTATTTGGTCAAATGAGTGAAAAGGCTGAAGTTTTTGACCAAAATTGTATGAGAGCTATAGCCCACTTTTATTATCTTCAGATATGGCAAAAACTTTTTTTTTTCAACAGGCAGTAGAGTATTTCTATTATATTCCGGGTCTAGATATTTTATTAATTTTCAGTTATTGTGCTACGTGTCTGCTGGAATGGACTAAATGTTCTAAATGCAATACGTATTTTTTTTTTTTTTATGACATTGAGGTCTATTGTCTTAAACTTATTTATCATTAAATCTTTCACTTATTATTTATAATGCAGATTTTTTTTTCTCAACAGCCAGTGCAGTAAGGTGACCAAGTGTTCTAAATGCTTACCCTTTATTAAATAATAAAAAAAAAAAATGTCATTATCTTTTTGTTTTTGAATTTCCTTATGCTATTTAAAAAGCATAAATTGAAATTGACTTGATTATTGCTGTGGGACAGGTTAGCAAATAAATCTAAAACAAAAAAAAAGAAAGAAGACCAGTAGGTCATGGGTAGCCTTATGTTTGGCTTTGGCTTCAGCCATGAATTTTCTTCTGCTTCTCTTAAACCTTTCAAAATATTCAGCTTTTTCTCCAGAATATTTGCCCATTAATTCATATGGGGAATTTTTCAAATTTCGTTCTGCTACTGCTTCAGCATATGCTTTGCTAGAGAAATGGTTTAGCTATCAAAATGTTCAGCTTTTTAAGCACTTTCAGCATTTTTGCCTTTTCAAATATTTACAATGGAAGTAAATGGAAAAATCTTCAAATCCTTTTAAAACCACCCCACTTTGAAACCCCTCTCCTCCTTCATAGTTTGGCCTACAGACATCATTCCAACTTTTTATACATTTCAAGACTTTGAACTATTCAGCATGTATTCAGCGTTTTAGAATCCTTCACAGTTTTGAAACTATGACAGTTAAGGTCTTAAGGTTTTTCGCCCCTCTTCAAATTTTATAATGGGTGTATATTGCGGGATGGTCAGAGCTGCAGAGTGGGTCATATGAACCCTGGAGCGGAGAGCAGTCTGAAAAACTTGAATTCTGCTACTGCTTCAATTTCAGTACACATTCAGCTAGTAGTTCCACTACTACTACTTCAACTACTACTACTGCTGCTACTACTACTACTGCTACTTGTACTACCACTACTTCAACTACCCCTTCTTCTACTACTTCAACTAATCTGTCACACAATCACTGAAACAATTTTGTGTTATGGTTTGTAGGTCAGCTGGTAGTTGTAAGAAAATGGGCACAATCTCTGTGTCACACATACAAACACACACTCCGTAGACTTAGAAAATACTGATATCATTTATGTTTTCGGGGCTCCTTGAATTGGTTTAAGGGGACGTGGTCAGACGATTGGTCACAGTAGAGTGAACGGGTGGGGGCAAATGCAGGAATGTAGTGTGTGCCGTTGTGTATTGGGAGGAGGGGGGAAACTTCCAGATGGCTGCTCCAATCAGATTAGAAATGTTAAACCTTTCTGCTTTGCCACCCTGGAAAACAAAGGGGAGTGTTTTCATTCTGTTCTACACAGCACTGAGGTGGAACACCTAGTGGATACAGTTATTCTCCTACCTTGAGGTGAATTAATGAACAAATGCTGCAAATAGTCATTTTTTAAGGGTAAGAAAAGCTACCTCCCTCTCAGTGTTCCAAACCACCTGGCATACATTACATCAGGTCATCTGCAGCTCTGCCCATGTCATGATTGTTGCATTAAAATTATTATTATTGTTGTTTATTTACTTAAAATGTTAATATGTAATGTGAAAATAGAAGACATAACACAGTATTACACTCTTAAAAGCATTAAATTGACATTCGCAGACTTTGCTGTAACAACCTTACTTGGACTGGTGAGACCAGAACCTGATGGTGGCTAAAGCTAGCAGTTTTACTATAGTTGTTTAACATTATAAATAATAAAACATCTGTACTATGCTATACCATTGCTCTTCATGTAAAATTGAATGTAGTCTTCACTCATATGTTTATAGTCGACATTATATATATTTCAGTGAATTCGTATCTCTACCGCATAATGTAGCGTATGTATGTAATGACAGCGGTACTGAAGGCACACCTCTAAACCAATGACCCAAGAATTCCTCACACAGTAGGCCACTGCCCCATCTAACATCTTTTTTATTTAGTCAGTGTTATATGTTATTCTAATCATTTGTAACAAAAAACAAAACAAGTAAAACTCGTAATCCTAAAGATTTAATCTTGAACGAGACACAATTTTAGCTTTAACATATCATGAAGTTGTCTGCACTATGTAAAGGGGATAGAATAATAAGAGTGTAGATTGGTTCACTATTTGTCCGGTGTTGTTAATGGTGTCTACTCTGAGGGAAAGTGGAGAGTAATCCACTTGTCTTTGGGACAGTGGTGCCAGCAAAAAAAGCCTGTCACAAACGCTGGAAAGGGAAAAAGTTTTTGTCTCCACTTTAACAAAAAGGACAAGGTGGTCTTTTGATTATTACAATCTAGAACTAGCACACTTATAAGTGAATGGTGCGTCA
This sequence comes from Diplodus puntazzo, assembly GCA_963678695.2. Taxonomy (NCBI): domain Eukaryota; kingdom Metazoa; phylum Chordata; class Actinopteri; order Spariformes; family Sparidae; genus Diplodus; species Diplodus puntazzo. The sequence continues at coordinate 28,496,128 of OZ023166.1, read as the reverse complement.
CAATCATTTTCACAGCTGTAGGGAGAAAACAGGCATGTCTATTCTTTTCTAATGTGAGTTCTTAGTTCTCTGCAGTTTATTCTGGTATGAGCACCTTTAACAGAAGGTGTGGGTTATGTTATGGAAACATGAGAATCCTTTGTTACTAATGACAGTTTGGCATAACTCTAAAAGCCACAACTACTCAGCCACGAAGCCTCATCTTCAATTTTCAAGTCAAGTACAGTCTTCAAGCGTTCAAGTCTCAAGTAATACACATATGACAGCAAATGAATCCCAGATGGGTTCCCATTCGAGTCAAAATTAAGTCCATGTCCCAAGTGGCTTGGTATGTTGAAAGTAGTTGTAATGTGTAGAGATGCACCATTCCAGTCCATTAAATCAGTATTGATACTAGGCTTTGGCAATAGCCGCAATATAAATCCCAATATTGTCCTGCATAGATATCATGATACGTGATATTATTGTCATTGGGGTAATGGATCAGTCTTTCATTGCTATATGCAATCGTAACATTTTATTTTATTTTTATTAGTGTTGATTATTATGAATTAAAGTAATGACTGAACTGTACTGTTCACCTATTTACTTCTCCCTTTGCAGCAACACATGCAACACTTTGAAATAGCAAAATCATATTAAATAGACAGTGAGAGCAGTTCCTCTCAGCTGAAGAATCACACAGGTGTTCCATTGTTGTTATTATGAAAAATATTGCTTATCAGCCCAAGCCCAATTGATAGGGACCTTTTTAAGCAGATCATGTATTATCCAAACATCTCTGATCCACAATAAATATAGTTGGTCTGTTCCACTGTTGTCATCTACAGCAGTAAGCTGACATGCTCAAAGCTATCGCTAATACCTCACCACAGCCTGTATGCTTCAGAAGGATTGCATTTTCATGTGAAGGCAGGAGTAGGCCTCCTCAACTGAGGAACGGCGAGTTGTGACAGCAGCTTTAGAGCCTGTGTCCACATAGCATTTTTTTTTTCAGTTGTCTCTAATGAGGAGTGAGGATATGCGGCAGCATACTGTCACCTAGAGAAAATGCCATGCCTTCTTTGTGCAGGCTTTTCGAGTTGAAAATATTCAAAAAAGGTGCTGGTGGGCCTCACTGCCGCTGTTTTCAGGCAACCATTCATATATTGGATCGGTTGGGACTTACCATCTGTTGCCCGTTCTAATCCAGAAAAATGAGGAGAAGCTTTCTCTCAGAACAGAGACAAAGGCCATTTGTGGCAGCAGATTGTCTGTACACTGAATGTTGTTGTTGAGTGATAAACTTTTATCACCCTACGTGTTCGAAACTTCTGTGGTCAGCCTTCTGTTACCGTAGTGTTAGCAGCTGTCAATTAAAACCGGTGTGCTCCTAAGCATGCCGTGAGTGCTTTTCTGCCCGAAAAACAAAAAACGCTATGTGGACATTTGCCCTTAGAATCCTCTAAATAAGCTAAGGGAATTGACTTCAATCACTGCAGCTGTCTTTTTGTGTGTTTGTATATAATCTTGTCTTGTTAAGTATTCTGCAATCACCTCATGTTTGCCTACACAAATTTAAATCAGCTCCATGCAGAGAGCTACACATTTTATATTTTAAAAGATTTTTTGTGGCATAGACACCTTTATTAGCAGTAGACAGTGAGGAAACGTGGGAGAGAGAGGGGGATGTGACATGCAGCAAAGGACCTCCAGCCGGAATCGAACCGGGGTCAGCTGCGTTTATGGCATGCGCTCTCACCACTCCACCACCTGCGCGCCGCACACACACATTTTATATTTTGACTTATGAATCAGAAGCATGGCAGGAAATTGATTAGTACATTCCTCATTTGTTTATGTTTCCCAGACATTAGCAAAAGGTGATGATCATGTCTGACAGCCTTCCCTACATCTCAGTTCAGTTTTCTTTGTTGCTTTCATTCATTCTCTGAATTCTTCAGTGTTGGGTAAACAGTAGCCAACTGGAAAGCCGCTGAGATCCGGTAGATGCAGCGTCTCCTCGGTCTCTGTAGCTGTTTGGTTGTGTCTGCTTGTTGTGTAGTGGCAAGCTACGAACGGTCCCTACTTTCAGATTAAAAGCCAAGAACCCAGTTCTAAACTCCAGTGGGGTGCAATGTAAAGCTCTTATTTTGAAGACAAATTCATTGTCACTGTTTACTGCCCAACTTTGTGCTTCACGTCACGTCACATGTTTACGTCTACCCCAGTGGCAGCTTTTGGAAAAGGAGGAATATTACGCCTCCCTTTTAGGGCGTTTTCACACCTGCCTTGTTTAGTTCGGTTGAATCGAACCCTGGAGTGTTTACCCCCTTGGTGCAGTTCATTTGGGAAGGTATGAACACATCAATCGCGCTCGGGTGCGGACCAAAATAACCGGACCGAGACCTTGTTGAAGAGGTGGTCTCAGTCCGGTTTCAAACAAACTCTGGTACGGTTAGTTTGTGGTGAGTACATGATCCAACCTCGATCTGACCCAACTGCAGGAAGCATCAATACTTAACCCCCAATTTCCAATGGATATGTGTCTGCTGCATTACGCCCCGATCCGGTTTTGCGCCGCCGTCCGGCAATCCCCACGTTTTGAGTACGCCACGGCGCAGTACGGTAAACAGCTGGCGTCGCGAGGTCGAGGAGTTCCTGCAATAATCCCATGATCACTCGCGGGAACACCAGGGTTTCCCCTACATGTAATTGACTGTGGCGCACTGCCACGGCAAAATAAAAGCCGCCATACCTTCAAAATTCTGGCATAAATAAATCCAGTGTTAGAGAAAGGAAGTATTTTACCGTCGTCTTCCACTGCAGTCTTTGACGTTTACAGCATGTTGGATATTTAGCTTGATAATTAGCTAGAGGATTAAAATGGTCACTTAGAGCAGAGTCCTGCACGGGTCACCGCATCCGCCCAGTTTTCCGACACAACTTACATTCTGCACCCGAGCCGACCCGCTATAAATTGATACCGACGCCCGAAGGAAAATTGGACGGACGCAATTTTTAAAAGTGAAAGTAAGACAGCGTAGAGGGAATGAGTTCTGGGAGGGCGCAAGCACGCATGAATGAGCTCATATGAGATATAAATGCTTATCATTTGTGTCGCTAATAATGACTGATGATAAGTGACGCCTTGAAAATGGCAATCGTAAAACCCGACCCGTCTATCCAGGCGTCCGACCCGACCCGCATCTGTGTCGGACACAGTACATTATTTTTCATCCGTGCAGGACTTAGATAACTCCTCTCTTGAAACAAATAATAAAAAGAGCATTTCTTTACAATATTAGAGTTCATGATGGCTGTGTGAGAGCATTATAACCAGAGACATTTTTTTTCCCTAAGTAGCCTATGACATAAGTAATGTAAATATTACAGTATGATGACCCAAACTGACCCCCCCCCCCCCGCCACAGTCTCAGAAAATACTGGGGGAAACGCTGAACACCATGAAGTGTTCCCGACCGAAGGATTAGCAGAAGAGCTTGTGTTTGTCTCTTTTTTGTGATTTGTGTGCTGGTGTCAACAAGGAGTGTTTTATTTTGAAAAGTAACCGGATGTCATATTGTTGTTTCAGTGCTTGACTTCCTGTCTGTTCGGTGCTAAATTCAGCTCAATTGTTGCGTCGTTTTCGAAATTCGGACCAATTAGAGAGCAGTTTCCTCGCGCATCACACATTTTGGTCCGCTTGTAAATGCTGCTGTGTGAACACAAACCAAACTCGAGGCAATATGCAACATCGTAACAAGTTGGTCCTTGATTCGGACCAGAGCAAACGAACTATAGGTGTGAAAACGCCCTTAGAAATACAAGGTTGCAGATTGCTGCCCTTACCTTGGAGCAAATGTGCCGCCTTTTCTGTCTAAAAAGGGCTATTGACTAAATACAGTTGGTCAGCAATTTGATTCTCTTTGTAAATGTATTTTTATGAATGTACTTTGTAATATGACAGAATGCTTAAACAATATCAAATATGCAGGTTTGCCGAGCCTATGATCTTTTCCAAAGACACGGTACAGAAACAAGGAGTCTGGGTTTGATACAAGCTCATAGTCAGTCTTTTTGTTGTTGTTGTTGCTTTAAGCTAACCTCTGTGTTTTGATCCAACTAAACATGACATCCTGATCTCGTGTGATCGGATTTTGCTGGATCATCCCCAAGCTGTAACTTACAGGCTAGCATCACTGAAATGTATGTCTTCATCAGAGCATGTTAGGGGCCATCCACATAGAAACGCTTTTGTGTGTAAACGCACATGTTTTGCATCGTTTTGGCCGATTGTCCATATGGATCCTGTAAACACAATGCCTGTAAACACACTTTTTTGCTTACTTTGCGTATCGATGATGCCATCATCCCACCCCTTGACCTCTTAACCCCGAAACGTCTCATAACAACAACAACAACAACAACAACAATGGCGGACTACATGCTTGTGTTCGTGCTGCAGAAGACATTGAGCCTATTAGGGTTACTAGGGAAAAATATTATGCTCCTCTGCCACTACGCTGAGCGAAAAAGGGGCCATTTTCGTCTTCTTCTTGTTGTGTTTGGTTTCTCCTTCTGCTGTCTGTTTGTATACAGTGCGCAAGCTTTATGCGCATGCTCCGTCTCTTCTCTTCAAGCGCCACCTATAGGCCTGCAATATGAACTAAAGACCTATTGAGTTTTTTACAATGGATCAATTTGGACGCATATATTCTTGAAACAATGCCAAGGAAGACGGGGGAGAAAAAAATCGTTATGGTATGTGTGGACATGGCCTTAGTGCCATTCATGTGGTGAGTTAATGACATTTTCTTTTCATCAGTAAGATCTTCTTTACAGTACTGAGGCTGCAGATAACATCAGCTTTTTAGACTTCAGGCTCTTTACAGCATCTGCCATAGTTTATTTAAGCTGCTGCACTTAGTCATGATATTTCCAGGAGATTGGTTTTGCAGGAGAAATGGACTGTTGTATAACAACTTCCTCTAATCAACACTGAAATGGTGCTAACACAAAAGTTAAAGGCTCAGTGACGAATAAGGTTTCAAGTTGACCAAAAATGTAAGTAGGTTAAAACTGCAGATCAATGTAGTTTTTACCTTTGTTGAGGATGTTACTTACTCATTTTTCTCATCTTCAAAAAAATTTATTTTATTTGATGACACCAGTCAAAAATGTCATACTGGATAACGATAACATTAATGAGTTTTCACATGTTTTTTAGCGTTATCCCGTATGACACAGGATTTTACTACGTAGTGTACCAGTGACTGAAAAGAGTAAATAAAGCACATTTTAAGAGAGACTTTTTAACCTTTCACCATTGTTTGGGGGTCCTTTTGGGTCTTCCTGATGGCCTAACTTCCTGTCTGATCATGTGTGCCCCATAATGCCCCATAAATTTGCTCCAGATTGCTTGTTATCCCGGATGACATTGGCTGACATACCAGTTTTGGGACAAGCTGCTCCAAAGCATAACAATCCACTGGATGTCATATTTTTTGTAACATTTTCATATATCAAAGGCAAAACTCATACAATAATGCCTGGAGCAGAGATTTTTACATTTATTTTCTTTTCAACTACTTTGTAGCTTTTTTGCATTTCATCATGAGGTCCGGACAGTTATCCGGTGTGACATTTTGTGACCATTGTGTCTAATAACTCTTAAACTTTGTAAAACCCTCAATACATTTTCCTATCATTAGATAAACAGAGATTCATAGATTGAATTAATGTGTTTTTTATTAACATTTTTTGTATTTTTACTCCATAAATGTGCTTTGGACATCAAAATTACACATCACGTCATTGTGCCTAAAATGTTACCGTTAGCCTACACTACATGCCTGTGTGATGAGACACACCAAATCCACGCAAAATACCTTTACACCTTGCAAATGTATCAAATGGTTGTAGACTCTGTAAGAGTGTTGTGTTCCCCAGTTAAATCCATCATACTTGTGTGTGTGTGTACGTGCTTCAGGCAGATTAGTGTGCAGTGGCTGCTGCTGCTGTATTTTCAGTTTCCCCAGGTCCTCCCTCTTTCACTCTGTTTGCCTCATTTGTGTTTTGCAGTGCTGACGAGAGTCAGTTGAATTAATTTAATGGTTACTGCCCACTTAATTGGCACTACACTTTTTTTCTAAGGAGTGAGAAGCATTTTCAAATCGGCAACAGATGGAAAGAAACATGCCGAAATCCTAAAACTGATGGATGCTCGCTTCATTTATTTGGGACAGTGCACATTGGTCAATATTAGCCTGTGCCAGAGTTATCCAAGATTTATATTGTGTCTGAGGTTCCCTGCCATATTGCTAAAATGGCTATACCTGCTATGATGTCATGCAAGCCTGATACAGGTTTTCTGTGATATGACAAAGCTTGTTTGTGCCACTAAAGGTACCTTATGTCGATTATTTGCTTCTTCCAAAAATTTAGCCTAGTTTGTTCTTCCCTGTTTCAGTTGACATTGTCACAAAATATTGGCTGCAAAATTGGTACAGTCGAGTCAATAGAAGGCCCTGCTGTGTGGTGAGCAAGTGTGTGTGTTAGTGAGTGGGGTGTGTATGTGGGGGGGTTGACTGGATTGCGGCCACCAATACCTCAGCGTTCAGCCAGGTCACTGTCTATCTGTGGCACTCAAAACCTGGCCTGGATTAACCTCTGTGTTGCCTCTGATCTGGTTAGTAGCAGTACTTATGTCGCAGTGCAGCTAGCTGTTCCCAGGGCAGACATCAGGACTAAACAATGAATATTGAAAAATCAGTTGTTTACTTAAGCCATATTGCATGTGAACATGTGGTTTTTCATCTTTAGTAGCATATCGTGTGTCACTTTGCCACTAATGCCTCTAAAACTTCATATGCAGAGAAGGTGGGAGTATCTAGTAGGGCTGCCCGATAAATCGAATTTTCATCGTCATCGCGATATGAACGTGTGCGATAAATGCATCGCAAAAGACTGCCTGACACGCCATGAATAAGAAAAAATATTTTATTGACATGCGCCATGCATGCACCTTGAGCATGCCAACATTTATCAGACTGTAAAGTGGTCGGTGAAGGGGAAGGTTATGGTCTGCTGCAATGTCGGCTAGCTGCGGTTAGCTCAAACGACACGGCAGGCAACATTTGGGATTTCTGCACGTACTTTTTTTCCACTGTTAATTTACAGACCATACCAAGCCAGGTCGCTAAGGCACTAGTTATCACACGCATACATGCTCTGACACACATAGGCCGAGGATCCTACACCTATACATCACAATATAAAATAAAATAAAAAGGTGGTCTTCACTCCGCTGGCGGCATTGCTACGCATAGTGAAGCAGAAGTACAACAACTCTTCTTCTAGGTACAGCTTACATTATCCACTTAATAAAAGGAGGCGCCGCCTAGTGGCACTACATGCAATAACTCCAACTGTTACAAGACGGAGCCCTGGATACAAGGGCCAATCAGATGAAGCCCCAGCTAGCCGTTAGCTACCCTGACAAGATTAATCGGCATCAGTTTGGTGGTGATTGCCAGGTTATGATGGCTGAGGGAGGAGAGAAAAGCAATGAAAATGTGGTCGACGAAGAGCTTGTGGTGAAAAGAAACAGCAACGAGTCTGTGCTGATTGTGTGAGTATGTATGTATGTATCCAGGAAGTAGTAGGACGAACAAGTGTGCACCCTTGGTCACGCTACTAAACAGTTAAGGGAATGAATTACGGGATGTTTTTAACTCTGTAACATTGTAAAGTCCACAAGTCAAAGTTGCTTTTTAAAGTTTTACAAAATATTCTGTTTCAATCCAGACTTGTTGACATTCAGCCTTTCAAAAATAACGTTGTCACAGGGACAAAAGTTTACTCCCTGGCTTGCTGCACACAAGTGAAGCATTCACCTGTTTTTCCAAAAGTTGTCTTTCTTTTTTCACACGCTCCATCTACAAAATTGTTTTATTAAAGTTCCTAATAATTATATAGATGTTATTTTGACAAGAAATAACCTCACAGGAGGTCATAGTCTATATAGGCCCACTGTGGTCCAGGAGTTGTTTTCGTGATTAAGTACTGCCTGTGTATAACAATGCAAATGTTAGCTTTATCTCCAGCTCTGGCAGTTACAATGTTGCCGTGAAAATGGTGAAGTAATAATTTTAGAGATGAGCAAGGTGTGCTGCAGGAACGTAACTTTAAATGTGGACACAACATTCGAGGCGGAGCCCCTTGATTCCTATGAAAGCTGCTCAGTGGTGTTTTGAGACCAATAAAGCTTGACTTTCTGGATATAAAATTACCAGGATCTTCTGTGTAGTGCGACCCATAGAGTGTGTGCACTAGAGACTTCCGCCGACAGAGCCAGCTAACTTCCAGTATAGCACCCGGCTAACCTGATTGGGAGTAAGAAGTTTTACCGAGGTCTTTTGTGCACTGAAGCCACTACCCCCCCCCCCCAAAAAAAAAAAAAAAAAAACAAACAAAAGAAAAAATCCTCTTCTGCAGTGTGTTTAATATTAGCTCAGCTGTAAGCTAGACACTCAGTTAGCTAGTGGCTAACTACTACTAACTCCTGAGATTTCAGTATGAATTTTTTTGTGGCCCCTATCTTTAATCAGCGCAACATATTTGCGAAGTTCTGCCAGCTTGCTATTTGTGAGAGGATAACAGTTTGGGTGACTCAGACTGTGGAACAGTCCTTGTAATGTTAGGCGTTGTGCTGAGTAGCCATTGACCAAGTGCTGACACAGCGCAGGGAGAGAGAGATAACTATGGTAACAGCATGAGAATAAGCACTCATTTCCATCATTTGTTAAACAATAGCCTGTTCAGCCCAAACCCATTTTCTGTCTAGTTGCATCACTCTTGCTCAGAACTCAAAGCATGTTTTGGCCCAGTCTTCCTAAAAGAACTTGTGGCGCCTGGAGAACCCTACACTCTGACAGGTGGATCCCGTGACATTTTCAACAGACATCATTGATTCTTCTTCTTCTTGTTTTGTTGTGGGTTGGACAGCATTGTGTGAAAAAGTATTGGCTTCTTGGGCTGAGTCTTCTACTTATTGAAATATATTTCTAGTCGCAACTGCAAGTAAAATGCTTGCACTGTCGAGATGTCACATAATGTTTGGCTTTCTCAGTCTTCAATTGCCCCCATAAATGTTCAATGGGGTTGAGGTGACTGTGGAGGAAAGTCCATAGTAGTTCTTACAAAGCATAATGCTCTGTAACCTCTGTTACCTCAAACTGAGCAGATGCTCTTGTAAGAAACCTGCTTTAAAAAATGTTTTTCAGAATATCTCAAGCTTTGGAGCAGATCTTAGAAAAAAGCTGTGGACTGTTGACACCCTTTCAAAGTATTGTGACCATATGTCTCTTCCTTGTTTCCTTGTTTGTTTACAAAATGTAAAAAATGTACAGAATGTAAGAAAATGTACAAAGTGTATTTACAAATGTATAAATAAGCAGAGTGACTGTAGTGCAAGATAAAATATAAGATGCGGTGAACAGAGTGTATAAAACCAAAGTGCTCAGACACTGTGTGTTATGACCAGAGTGTTAGCTGTTATTGTACAGTGTGATGGCATGTGGCAGGAAAGATTTCCTGTATCTGTCCGTTCGACAGCGGAGCTGGAGCAATCTGTGAGAGAAGGTGCTCCTCTGTTTGTCTCCTGTGTGATGGAGAGGGTGCTGATCATTGTCCATGATGGATAGTAGTTTATTTAGCGTTCTCCTCTCCACCACGGTCTCAAAAGTCTCCAACCTGAGACCAAGTAGAGAGCCAGCCTTCTTGATGATTTTATCAAGTCTGTTGGTGTCGCTGGCTCTGATGCTGCTGCCCCAACACACAGCAGCAAAGAAAATTACGCTGGCAACAACAGACTGGTGAAAGATCTCCAATATCTTGCTGCACACGTTGAAGGATCTTAGCTACCTCAGGAAATAAAGTCTGCTCATCCCCTTCTTGTACACAGCCTCGGTATTAGCTTTCCAGTCCAGTCTGTTGTCAATCACCACTCCCAGGTACTTGTAGTCCTCCACCTCTTCCACCACCTCCCCTCTGATCCATAGTGGCTGTGAAGGCATCCTCTTCCTCCTGAAATCGATCACCATCTCTCTGGTCTTGTCGACATTCAGCCTCAGATGATTCTGTTCGGACCACTCTACAAAGCCGTCTACCAGTGTCCTGTACTCACCCTCCTCTCCTTCCCTTATACACCCGACAACAGCTGAGTTGTCAGAAAACTTCTGCAGGTGACATGACTCAGAGTTGTGCTGAAAGTCAATGGTGTATAAGGTGAAGAGGAAGGGCGAAAGCACAGTTCCCTGTGGAGCTCCTGTATCACTGACCACCACATCAGACAGAACACTGCCCAGACGGACAAACTGTGGCCTGCCTGTCAAGTAGTCAGTAACCCAGGAGATCATTGTGTCATCAACTCCCATCACCTGCAGCTTCTCACTCAGTAGCAGAGATTGAATAGTGTTGAAAGCACTGGAAAAATCAAAGAATGTGATCCTCACAGTGCCTCCTCCACCATCCAGGTGCGTATGGGCTTGTTGCAGCAGGTAGATGACAGCGTCATCGACTCCTAAATGGTGCTGGTAGGCAAATTGCAAAGGGTCTAGAAATGTCCTTACCTGTGGCCTCAGCTGGGCTAAGACCAGTCTCTCCAGGACCTTCATCACATAAAATGTGAGAGCGACTGGTCTGTAGTCTGCTGGGTCGGATGGCCTCGACTTCTTGGAGACTGGAACCAAGCAGGACTTTTTCCACAGCATCGGGACCTTCTCCTGACTCAGACTCAGGTTGTACAGATGTCCCAGTACAGGAGACAGCTGGCTGGCACAGGTCTTCAGGATCCTAGGTGTGATGCCGTCAGGGCCTGCAGCCTTTCGCTGATGTAGTCTTTCCAGCTGCCTCTTTACCTGGTCTGTAGTCACTAGCCTCTTTCACACTGCTGTTTGCATGCGGGGATCCTGTGCCAATTCTCCGCACCCTCCTCTGTGTGAAAGTTTCGGATGCGGAGAGGGGGCCAATTTCGCTCCGGCACTGATCCGCCTCTGGAGGTAGTATCAGGGCCGCATTATTGGTGAGCCATCCCAGTGTGAAAGGATAATCCGGAGGCACGGAGCGGGGGCGTGTCGGTCTGACTAGTCTGATAACTACACAAGTCCTTCACTCAACTAAATACAGAGACATGTACCACAAAGCGACATTACAGGACCAAACAACAGTAATGTAGTAACTGTAACTGTCTTTGGCAACTTATATGAGGAAAACAAATACCACAGTTGTACCTGGAAAAGCGTCGGTCCTCCCGCCTGTCTTCTGACTCTTCCTCACATTTCTGCTCAAAAAACAGCGTCTGTCACCAGCAAAAAACTTCGCTTTTTTCCATGTGTTTGTGATGAAAATAAATCCCCACAATGGTCAGCTCTCCTGACCGAGACTTCAGGGAACTTTCCCCCAGAAAACAGCCTCCGTCCCCGCGAGTGAGAAAGTTTACTAATGGTGATTATAATTTTATGTAATTTAGCGTGAAAAACTTCACTCTGTCACTTTCCAGGTGGGTCAGGATCTCAATCACTACACATAATAAGCATCCAAATGATTATAAACAGTCCGCGGGTTTGGATTAACAGGGGAATACCTGGGGAGACACCCACGTCATCATCATGACGTGTACCGTCACGCCTCTTTAGGAGCCGCAGCGCTGGCTTTCTGTGTGAATTACACACGTGAAGGCAGAGAAGCTTCGCTCTGTGTGAATCACCATCGGCGGACAATTGCTGAACCACCACTCCGGAGATACTGCGGAGATGCTGTGTAAAAAGGGCTACTGTTGGGTGGGGGTTGATGCAGATGTCTTCAGTGGAGGAGGAGGAGGAGGAGGAGGAAGGGGGCAGATGGGGAGATGCTGCACAGGAGAGTGCTAGGGGAGGGTCGAGCCATTTGGGACAGTGTGGGTGTGTGGGGGGCTGGGGGTGTCGGAGGGGTGGCAGGAGGTGATCTAAACCTGTTAAAGAACTGGTTGAACTGGTTTGCTCTATCCAGGCTCCCTGATGTCTGCCTTCAGGTCACTGGTGATCCAGGGCTTGTTGTTGTAGAAGCAGTGCACAGTCCGGGCTGGCATGTTGGTGTCCTCACAGAATCTGATGTAATCGGTGATGCAGTCAGTCATCAGATCAATGTCCTCCCCATGAGGCTCACAGAGTACGTCCCAGTCTGTCAGCTCAAAGCAGTCCTGCAGTGCCTCAGCAGCCTCCTGTGTCCACCTCCTCACTGTCCTGGTGTGCACAGGCTGCCTTCTCACTAGAGGAACATACTTGGCAGTCATTATGACCAAGTTGTGGTCTGACCTGCCGAGGAGGGGAAGGGCTGTGGCGTCATATGCATCCATGGCATTAGCATACAGGAGATCCAGCGTTTTATTGTCTCTTGTGGGGCAGTCAACATATTGGTGAAAGTTATTTAAAGTTTTGTCCAGTGAGGCATGATTAAAATCACCTGTAATAACCATGAATGCATCCGGGTGTTCAGTCTGTAGTTTGGCAGCAGCGGAGCTGATGACTTCGAAGGGCCACCGCTGCATCAGCTGACAGGGGGATGTAAACAGCGATAACAATGGTAGCTGTGAATTTCCTCGGTAAATAATATGGGCGCATTCCCACAGCCAGCAGTTAAATGTCTGGGGTACAGAGCCGTTCCCTCACGTTGACGTGTCCGGGATTGCACCACTTTTCACTCACATAAAGTGCAAGCCCGCCACCCTTCTTCTTCCGACTTTTCAAATAGTCTTTGTCTCCCTGTACCAAACTGTAGCCAGGAACCTCCACACTGTTGTCTGGGATGTGCGAGTGCAGACAAGTTTCACTGAAGCAAAATATGCTACACTCACAGTATTCCCTCTGGGTCTTCACGAGCGCTGTAAGTTCGTCTGTTTTATTTCCCAGAAACCTCACGTTTCCCATTATAATCGCCAGGACCGCTGGCTTATGTCTTCTCCTTCTCTCCCTCCGTTTGGCTCCAGACTTGCAGCCCCGACATCTTCTTCGTAACTCCTGCGGGACCTCAGGTCTGTCTCCGGGCAGCAGCACAACGCTTACACAGCGCAATCAGCTGTTCACGAGTAAACAATGCCCCCACTACTACCAGCGAGGTTCTCTGTTACAAATATTAAGAAAAGTAACAGAAGAACGCGGAGAAGGGTAACACAACTTAGTCCAGCCATAGTTACAACTTTCATGAACAAGTTGTGATTGATCCGAAAAAGAAACTAAAAGAATAAAACAACAAATAAACAAAGTTAAAAAAAAACACGACGGGAGCTGCAGCTACAGGCAGCCACCTGGAGCGGCGCCAAGAAGATAATTACCAGACAGTGTGGCAGGTAGACCTCAGAGTTTTACTCACCCAGCGGAAAATCCACCTGCATTTGGTGCTTGGCGGATGTTTTTTCATCTTCTGTTTTTCAATTTCACACAGCTGTCAGAGGTCTATCAACACTGTATTCGATATGCACAGTGTTGCCACAGTTACCTTGAAAAAGTAATCCGATTAGTGATTACTGATTACTCCTTTAAAAAGTAACTTAGTTACTTTGCTGATTACTTATTTTTAAAAGTAACTAAGTTAGATTACAAGTTATTTTATTAGTTACATTTAGCAGGTCATTCAACCATACCAGTTTGACCCAGAATCAGACCCAAGTACAGACTCTGTAGCTGCAGCAGGACGTTTCAGAATGGTTAGTGTGTCTGAATAATGTTAGTTTGTTCTATGTGTTGTTACAGTCACTACCATGTAGCTAATGGCTAACAGCTAGCGAAAGCTGTGTTTGTCTCCAACAGTCTCCAAACTCTTGGACACTGGTTGCATCGTCTCTGTCTCCAGTCTCAGGACTTTTTACTGTGACAACCAAGCTCCATTGTAATATTATTAACATTAAACTTGCCTCAGACACCATTGCATAGCAGACTGATGCGGAGCTAACTAGTTAGCCAATTTCCAGCTGACTTCACCATACTTGTAGGCAACTATAAATACTATCAAAATGTGATAGCTCGGGTGCAGTTGCTGGGTCTGGTATGGTTGGGACTGATTCTTTTACCAGGGTCAGTGTCGAGGCAAAGCCATCTTTGTACTGACCCTCCTTACTGAAGCAGTCCGTTGTGAAGTGGTTAGCACAGACATACAAGCTAACACGAACAGCAGCTGGCACGTTGTCGTTAAAAATGAAACACAACCACTCTTTCTTCTGTTGTTCTGTAGCTGGGACAGAATATAGGCATTGATGTTGATTTTCACAACCAACAACAGAGTAAATTGCGTGTCTCACTCTGAGCGATTACATTGCGAAACACTGCTATCTTGCCGCTGGATACATTGAACTTCACCTCGCCCCCCCACTCAAATATCTCCTATCATCGCGCAGAGGAGGCCGCCCTATAAACATCTCTCCTTTCGTTACATAACGACACGAGCAGAATCTGAACAGCCTGTAGGAGCGCTGTTTTACCAGTGGGTGGGCTGCAGAGACCATGCAGGAATCGTTTGCTTTCCTCATTCTGGGAGTTGGCAGGCTCAGGGAGGACCAGCTTATATATGTAGAGACCAGAGAGAACGTGTTTTTCATAATATGGGACCTTTGATGCATTATTTCTTGTTGTTGGGATGATGTATTTATTCACATCTTAAAACTGACATTGATTTAAGCCCTACCCCTATATAAGCCCCACTGTACTTTAGCCATTAAAAACAACTACAAGAAAGAAAACTGCTGCCACTGCCTGGAGAGGGTGTGGTTTGTGATGCAGCAATGGAGCAGGGCCAATGACTGTTCTGGAGTTACAGACACTTTACTTCAGTGTACATTTTATCTAGGGTTGCACCGATACTGGTATCTGGAATCGGGCCGATACTGTTCTAATATACTCGTACTCGTATTCGTTAAAGTTCGCCGATACCAAGAACCGATACCAGTCAATGTTCTCCCCAGACGGTGGAATAGCGGCGATGCGCCGCTATACTGCTAGCTCAGAGCCACTATACTCATTTTCAAATTAAGTGTGTTTATTTCCTATGTCTTTGATGATATGCAACGTGACTGCATCTGTAACAGCTGTCCACCGGGACTCTTTCTTCTCATACGACACAATGATTAAATGATTCTGCTAATGTTAGCTGCTTTATAGCCCCAGTGGGCTGCCGCGGTCTTCTCATAGTGAGCAGCAAGTGTCCCACTCTGATACGTGCGTCTGTTTGAGAGGCTCAGATAAATGTGTCGGCCCGCTGTCTTTAGTCACAACAGCCTTTGAACAAACTGTGCAGCGGACTGTGGTTTGTTCGAGGTCCGACGCCACAAAACCAAGCTACTAACGAGACGGTGCCGTTTTAGGAACGAGCTCTTGGCTCGCTGCATGTTGTTGTGTTTGTTTCTCTGTGGAAAGTCAATGCGGGGGCGGAGCCATTATGAACTACGGTAGCCCATGAGGAGCGACGGAGGAGCAAGAAACAGGCTCACAACTGATCATGCAGAGATGATTCTTTTCATCAAAAAGAACCTGCCACTCACTTTCCCAAAAAAACTTAGTTCAGAGACCACACCATTGCATGCTGACTGAAGTTTGAGATTTTGTTTGATTCAAATATCGACACTCTGCAATAGGTTCATCAATGTTGTGTCAATCTAAAAGGTGGAGACAGTGCAAAATAGTTAATTGATATTTTGTTTGATTAAAATGTGGAAACTGCAATAATTCTCAGAAAATGTTTATTTTTCATTTATCATCATTTGTTGTAACAAGCAGAGAAGAAAATAAAACTGTCTTCCAATTAATTGCATTTTGCCTAATAGTTTTTTGGGGGTTGTTTATCGGTATTGTATCGGGTTGAAAAAAAGTGGTATCGGTGCATCCCTAATTTTATCAATTTATGTCGGAGATGAAGTAACCAGAAAGCAGTGATGAGGTGGCGGAGTAGTTTCTTAGTACAAAGACTCACACAACTTGACTTGAGTTTTTCCTATGTTTTGTGTCCAATTTAATTTTTCTTTACAGTTAAGAGATAACTTTTCAGTTTGTTTTAAACCTATTTCTTTGGACTGGTGTAAAATAGATATAAGTATTTATTAATTAATGATGATTTTACTATGGCACTATTAACTATCAACTACATGACAATAGAGTAAATGCTGATCAGCCCCAAAAATCTTCATCGGCTTATGTTTAATTTATATATCCAAAAATCACAAATCACATTGCCTAAGGGGGCACAGTGAATCATACCATCTGTTCCTAGACCCTCAGTTTAAGTAAGGAAAAACTCCCCAAAAAGAGACCCCTCTCCATCTCCCTTGATGGATAGACATGCAGTGGATGTCCAAGTACAGAGTTGGCCGATTAAAGAATATACAGATTACCATGACAGGGTTTCTGTTATATCTCTCTATAAAAGCAAGAAATCTCTGGCTATCTGTCTGTGTGTGTGTGTTCCTCAAATATTTCTGCTGATCAGGATCAGACTGACCTGAGAGTTTCAACATAGCTGCTGCTTGGTTCAAGGGTGTGCGACGTCGGATTTGTTTGGACTGCAATGATACCATTAGCCAATCACAGAGCCAATCACTGCACACCGTAGCCAGGTGCGCACCAGAGCCAATCACTGCAGAGCTCAAGCCCACGAGATACGTTAAGAAACAAGCGGATTTATACCTGCAGCGGCGCGAGCTGGACCGGGATTTTGCCAGCAGTTTGGTCCCGTTCTGTTCTGTGCATCTAAACTGACTGTTGTGGATTAATGAGACTAAATGAATCCGGACCGAGTCTGTTCGGGTCTGAGGAGATTCGGATACGCCAGGACAACAAAGTGGAATCGGAATCTGTGGATGTTCGTGTGTAGCTAGCTGCTAGCCCACCGCCACGGCCCACCTCCCGAGTTGACGGACCGGACGCACGTCGGCACGTCCAAAACTGGACTTAGGGTAAATAATGTCCGCCATGCTCTTTCGCGAACATTGCTGTCACGTTTGCTTTGTGTCCTGTGCAGGAAGAAACGGTAAAAAATGGGCTTTTGTCACAAAAGTGTCCAAGCAGCAAGTTTGGTTGTTGAGTAACAGGAAGTTGTGGGAGGGACGGAGGCGGATGAATGACAGGCAACGACGGTCGGTGTAGAGACCGCGATATTGAGAGTTGAGAGATTTGTGACATTTAGCGTGTTTGGAGTGTATAGTTAGTGTGTTATGTAGTGTTTTGTGTAGTGTGTTTTAGAGCTGTCCCAAACAATTATTTTTCTAACGATTAATCTAGCGATTAATTTTTCGATTAGTCGACTAATCTAACGATTAATTTAACGTTACATGACCAAACAAAAGTAACGTAGTAACTGTAACTGTCGTTGGTAACTTATCTGAGGAAAAAAATACTGCAGTTGTAGGCGGAGCAGCGTCTGTCCTCCTGCCTGTCCTACTGACTCTTCCTCACATTTCTGCCCGAAAAACAGTGTCTGTCACCGGCAAAAACCTTTAACTCACTCAAGTGGTTGTGTTGATAGAAATCACCGCGACGGTCAGCCCTCCCGACCGAGACTTCAGTGAACTTTGGCCCCAGAAAACTGCCTCCGTCCCCGCGAGTGACAGAGTCACGCAGCGACCTGTTTACTGATGGCGATTATGTAATTATGTAATTTAGCGCGAAACACGAAACTCTTTCACCTTCCAGGATGTTTAGGGGGCCGGGTTCTCAATCACTACACATTATGAACGGTCCGCGGGTTTAGAGTGACAGGGGGGACACCTGGGAAACACCCCGACGTCATCATCATGACGTGTACCGTCTCGTCTCTTTAGGAGCGGCAGCGCAGCTTTCTGTGTGAATTACATGGCGGTTCGTCTTTATTCCAGCGGTGCTTCGCTCTGTGTGAATGACCAACGGCGGAGAATTGACGAACCGCCGCTGCGGCGTTAATGCAGCGTCTCTGTGTGAGAGGGGCTATTCTCAGCCTCCGCAGGTACTACCACTTCCTGTTTGGGACGACGCGTCGACGCAAATTATTCATGTCGACGAATTTATGTCGTCGATTACGTCGACTACGTCGACGCGTTGTCCCAGCCCTAGTGTGTTTAGCGTGTAGTGGAGTCGTTTTTTTGTTTAATGAGTCTAAAAAATGAGGAGACTGCTGAATGTGGAGCAGGCAGTGCAGCTCTTCATTCAGCTGGAAGGAGCTCAGGCAGACCTGAGCATTGCCTGCATTTAAATGTAAAATTTATGCACATATTTAGCAAACAACAATTTATATTTGCATTATAAGTAATAAAAAATGGTTTGTTAAACAAATCTATGGTTTTCACAGTAAGGGTTAGTTGGATTACTTGGATTTTATGTTTTTTTTGGTGATTTTAAGTCCATTGTGTTAATACAGTATGTCAAAATAAAAAAATAACTGTACAGTCAGACATGTGAGGTTGTGCTGAAAATAATGACACCAAGTAAATAGTTTTTAAGGTGAAATATAATGGCAAAATCAAAAATAGTCAAAAACGGCCAATTATACCCTGGAGTATCGGATTTCACAGCAAACCTAAATATCCCTGATTTCCTACCTTCAAACACAGTCTCATTTGGCCATCCATGAAAAAGCAACTTAACCTCCCACTTTTCTATAGGAATACATATTTCCTATGGGCACTGCACTAGTAGATTATAAAATTCAAGTAAAGAGTGTGGAACCAGGATGGCAAATAAGCAGCTTCAGGTGTCTCCAATGGGCCGTATGACATCCTCTCCACCATGGTGACCTGGAAGAGGACAGACCACACAACAAAGATGAGCAAAAACATACAGAATATATATAGATTTAGATGAAAAGAATATGTGAAAATATTCCAAATGCAACCTCAGTGTAGTAGGAGTTGTACAGCCAGGGGAGAGAGAGGTTCACAGGTGGCTGATGGTCCAGAAGAGAGGAGGCGGAGTGAACAGACAGTGCGTTTACATGACACTCAAGAAAGCCGAATTACTTGGTTAGTCCGACTATGATCGGATTTTTAAAATGCATGTAAACACCTTAGTCTGACTAAAATTGGACCGGATCGGATTTCTCCGACTAAGCTGTGCATGTAAACGTATTGAGTGTCAGCTTAATACTCCTAATTGACTCGGGTGACAATTAGGAGTATGTGACTAGTAGGTGACTCTCTTTTTTTGGACATTTGGATCACAGAGTATTCCTTTAAACCCGGGGCTGGTAAGATTGGAGCAACCCATTGGAGCAAAGTACATTTTCCTTTGAGAGCCACTCTCCAAAGAACATGGACACACTCTGCCTGGCTACACCAACCCCAAAATGCCCCATAGCTCCAGCTGGCCAACAGGGAGATGTGTTAGCAGCTATGTTCCATAAGCTCTCTCGGCTTTATTAGTCTAATGAATACATTAATAAACAACTCTAGTAAATAAGTAAAGTAAAAAAGCTGCAACAAGCATCCCTCACTCTGAAAAGGATACCATGCTCTTTACTGCTGTATGTGTGTGCATTGTGCTAACTGGGTTAGCAGCTGAACAAATTGGATGCTGCCACAGCAATTCACGTTCTTTGGCTCAGGGATTGTGTACTTTAGACTTATAGAACACTTTAACAACCCCAGCTTTACACTTTACGCTACACATCTATAGTCGAACTATGGCTGTAATCCGACTAAGCTGTGCATGTAAACGCACTGAGTGAGAAGGAGGAGCCTGAATCTTAAAAGAAACAGAACTTAAAACTAAAGAACTTTACATTTTACACAGAAGTTTACGTTTGTGTTTTTGTCATGAACAGGGCATGAATAATAATTCAACTTTTACAGAGGAGCAATAGAAATCGTCCTGACTGGAAACATCACAAACTGGCTTGGTGTTATCTGGCCTAGCAGGAACGCTCCACAGCGGATGATTCAAACCACCCAGAACATCTCTAGTACCAGCTACAATAAATGTACATTGTAACGTTGGACATTTTTTTAATATGGGTTAAGAGATTCATTGAGACTGAGATGGACCCACCGAAACTTATTGGTAACGGTCACAAAGGCTGAAGTCATTGAAGAATAAGTACTAATTGAAATTCGAGGTTAAGAAATGTATTTTTTTGGTATTTAAAGGCCTCAGTGCAGTCATATTGTGCAACGTCAGCATGGAGATTATTTGAAGGGAGCTGGGATTTGTTTCTCTCATACATTATTATATCATTGTATGTTGAGCTTCACCCTCTGCCTCTATTTCTGTTATTAAAAGACAAACTCGCTCAACTCTTCCTCAGTGGGGATCTCAGTTATATGAAAATATAGTAATAATGATGATAACAAATACATACTCACTAACAGATACATTGCCTCGAAGAGCTGAAAAGCCTGTAATAACATTAAAGAGCAGTAAAACTAACGGGGCAAGAGACGAAGGAATTGGGAGGTGACTGTGGGATCATCCATTTCCCATTTCCCGAGTAGAGCATATAGTAAGACACCATAACTAATGGCTATGCTGCAATATATAGCTTTTTATAACCTGTCAGTTTATTGGTTTCATGTTGGGATGTACTTGTGTTCAGAAAAAATTAAAACAGCCCTGTTTGGCTGAATTGATACACAAAACAGATTTAGAATATATTTATGGAGCAATTAATCAAAACGGATACAGATTTGACACTATCTGACTTCATACAATAACAAGTACTGTGTCCTAATACATACTTATAGCATTGCTTGAGTGTGTGCATATATAAGTGTGTAAATGTGTGGTTTTGTATGACTCTCCCCCCATTTGCTTACACAATGCCTTACACTTGTTGCATCAATAACCTCAAAGTAACATGTTACTGAATTTAAAGCTCAATTTATATTTTCATATTTGCATAGCCGTGACAGCCCGTGGGACAGTTAAAAAGTGCTGATTCTATGGGCCTACAAGCATGCAGACAACACATTTGGGACATCTCCGTGTACACCAAGATACAGTAGGTGGAGCTATGCCGCTTAAAAGTTGGTTTGCTATCTGTCACTAATTGAGAGAGGAAGAAGAGAGGGGGAAAAGGGGGTATAAATGGTCGATGCTTGAATGGGCCAAAAGGAACGGGGGAGGGACATTCTGCTGATCGCAATGCTGCGATTGGTTGTCACGTAAGATGAGTTAACAGGTTGAGTCAGGCAAAGAGACTGTATAATGTGTAACTCGTGTAGTTTTGCTTGTGGTTGGAGCGGTGGTACTACTACAGGGCATTTCAATCTGTAGTTGCCTCCCTAATCATACCGCCTTCTTTGGCTGTTGCAATCCCTCCTCTGGATCTGTTCTTTGCTGCCAGAGTGTCTCTGGGCCTGAGAGAGCATACAGGCTGGGTGTCTGTGGGGCTGCACTACCCACCTTGCCAAAACCAGATAACATTGCCTGTGTCCAAGCTTGGTGTTTGTGGAGGGACACTCTGCTTTGCCTGTCCTAGAAACACAGCTGTGAGCTTGCTTGTTTTCTGGGGAAAGTACAGCTGGGAGTCCGCTGTACCACCAGCATAACTTGCTGTTTATTATACACATCGCTGCCACAGAACCACAGACACACCAGAGAATATCTTATTAGTGCGACTGCAGTCGGATACAGTAGAAATCCTACATGCAGAAATCTCTGTCACAAACCCATTAATGCTGCTGTGGTTAGTTGTTTTTTTGTAACCTACCGATGAGGAAACAACCAGTTGCAGCAGAGTGTCTGCCGCAGTCCCTCCAGCCATCCATTCTAGCATCAACCTTTCTAAATCAATAATTCAATAACTTACGTAATGTAAGTTAGTAACTGGGAAATCTTATGGTGATATTTAGGGGTGTTGAAAGAAATTGTTTTAATGATGCATCGTGATGTGGACATGGACGATTATGCATCGATGCAGTGACACACCATAATCGATTAAAGCCTAATAACGTTACTTGTTGATTTTCGGGCTGCGCCAGTACGTGTCCTACTCTGTTTCAACCCGCTCTTTACCTACCCTCTTTTCGGCCGGTTCACAGTATCCACGCTATATGTGTCTCATCTGACTGACAACAACCAAGTAAACCCTCTTCTCAAACAAATCAATAAAGGATCTTTGAAAAATAAATGAAGCCCAACAAACCCACATGCTGTGGGTTTGTTGGGCTTCATTCAAAACCTCAGTATAAAAATAATATTGGGAGAAATGCCCATTGAACTTGAGGCCTCATTTCAATCAATTTTCAAGTTGAAATCAAAATCTTGACATTCTTAGCTCATTTTGTGTCTTTTTCAGTCTGGGTGTCTGGCTCCTGATTAGGAGAGGTGGTGGGTCTTTGAGATGTAAGGGCTTGTCCACTTTCCATGTGCATTTCGACTATGTTCAGGGCTATATTTTGGGCAAATTTAAGGTGACAAAACTAGCAACAGCAGCTACTTGATGGGTGGCAACTCACGGTCCAACGTAACTGATGGGCCAGAGCCAACAAATTTTGAAGTCTTATCATACATTACACATTACAGTGTAAACACAACTGCTGTGGGTATCATCTCATGTAGCTGTCAACCATAGACACATAGTTGAGTTACTTGAAGCCAGCTATCCATTTAGCCAGCTGCGTTGAGCAGCTATTATAACTTCTGAGGCTATTTAAAATGTAATGGCTGGCACTCACTGCAAAATTGAAAAATACTGGCATGATCATATTATCGTCCTTTTGTCCCTCAGTCATTGTTGCTATGTGATGCTCAGATGTTATTATGATGAACCGTGGATTTTGTGAACCGTTCCACCCCTACTAAATACAGTCAGAAAATTACCGCAAACATAATTTTAGCCTTTCTTTTGACCTCTGTAAGTTTATAATTAGTTTCTCTAACCTTCTCCCTGACACAGTGGGTTGCATTTACACACACAGGCACACGCACACACGCACACACACACACACACACACACACACAAACCCTCACACACAGAAGAGCTATGCATATTTGTGATGTAGGAATGTTGGACGTTCAGCTCAATTAGAAGAATTTGGCAGGAATATCAGTATTGGTATCCATCACGTGGTTTAAACCCTGTTGGTGGGGCCCTTGCTGTGGGCTCCTGCTCAGCAGCAGCCTGTCTACCTCAGTGCCTGCTGAGAATGTGTGGGAGGAAAAGGGGACGAGAGACAGATTAGCAGAGAAACTGGGGTGATTTGGTGCAATGGTAAGAAGGGATAGAAAGGATGAGGATGGAGAGAGGAAGGACAGAGAGAGAGGAGGCAACAATGATTTTCCTTTGTTGTCTCTGCAAAGCATAAATGTATAAAGAATCAGTTCTTGTAAATGTTTTCAATAGGCATTTTTGTTATATTTGTAGAAAATGTCTTAACATCCAGACAGCTATCAATTATCAAATATGACAAATAAAATCAAAAATATCCAGTGTCTGTGGCATTCGCAGGCCCGTATTACTACAGTGATCATCGAGCTAGTCACACAAGAATGGAAGAGAAAGTGCATCCAAAATTTCCCAACACTAATGTTCTTGACAGCATGCCATGCTCGTTTCATTGTCTACATTCATTAAGGTAATGTTAAGTGCTGTTTTCTCGCAAATAAGTAAGACATGAGGTAATGCTCGTGGAATCAACTACCAATGACAGAGATACGCTGTGCTCCC
Source organism: Diplodus puntazzo (assembly GCA_963678695.2). Classification (NCBI taxonomy): domain Eukaryota; kingdom Metazoa; phylum Chordata; class Actinopteri; order Spariformes; family Sparidae; genus Diplodus; species Diplodus puntazzo. The sequence goes on along the minus strand of OZ023166.1, from coordinate 28,472,491 downwards.
TGTGCACACACCTATAGCTGTAAGGAGTAACTGCCAGGCTATGTGGTCTTTCAGACTGAGCTATGTTTGTGATGTTGCTTGTGATTATATGACTGTGGCATTTAATGAAGTTGTTTATTTATATACTTATTAGATTTAAAAATCTAAGAGAGCTTGTGGAACATAACAAACTAGTTGCTAACACATATCTATGAGAGCTGGGCTGAGAGCTACGATGCAGTTGAAATCTGTGTTGTCTGGCATTTTTCGGCTGGGTACTTTCGAAATGTAGCTTGCTCTTGCTGGTTTCTACAACACCCTCAGCTTTAACTGCACTGTGTGCAATGGTCGTCACCTGCTCTTCTTGATAATGTGATGCCCATTGGCCTAGATATCAGTCTTGGGGTGATCAGCAGATGATATGATATCCTGCACACAGGATGGAGACCCACCTTTCAGGTCATATTGAAGCGCTCCATAGTCTAACCCCACCAGACTAAATATGCCAGAATTCAGTTAGACTGCATTAGGATTTAGAGGGGTTCCTTTAAGTATTTCTTAAGCTAGGAATCAGCCTCTTCTCCAAATTTTATTGGCAAATTCTAATGCCAGTTGAATCTGTATGAACCCTAAAAACTAGAGCCCGACCGATTTATTGGTGGGCTGATATTATCGGCCGATATTAGGCATTTTCCAGACTATCTTGATCGGCATTTATAGTGGCCGATAAATGAATATTTGAAAAATAAAATAAAACGGATCAAACACCCTTCCACTATGTTATGAGTGTTGGGTTAGGGTTAGTTCATAAAAATACGACACTGACTTCCCTCTGAAAAGCGAGCTGAGAAGGGGAGAGAACTTAAATCACAGTTAATCGGACAGCAGTTGTTTTTCACATAGCGGAACTCACAAGCATAGGCCGACACAGAAGCATCGTTACGGGTGAGTCACTCCTTCATGCGAGAGGATGCTGGCGTGAATATCGCTGCTTCTCAAGCCGTAGCAAAACAGTTTTTTTCTGTTGGAAAAAGCAAGCCAAGTTGTCCCTACAAGCTCTGGGGCTGTGCTACTAGCTCACTTGGCAAACAATTGGCTCCGTGGACTCACCTTTCTCCGCTGATCAGCTGTTAGCCCCGTCGATCAGCTGTCAGCCCTGCCGATCAGCTGTTAGCCTTGCCGATCAGCTGTTAGCCTGGCAACGCTAACTTCAAACCAACTACTCAATACTCTGTGGGCTGTCCATCATTGCTCCGTTGGTCCTCCCTCCATCACAACCTCAGGGTTATTCACCATCTGGCTCCTTTGTCGCTCTCCTCTGCTGCTGTGGTCTCCCCCGGCTCGCACCGATGTTGATGATCAAAATAGTTTTTCATAAAATTATTCCAGCTTGTGAATATTATCCTGTAAAGTCTACTTGTTTACCGTCTACGAACGTTGTTCGTCAAATAAAATCCAGACTTTACTGGCCGTATTGATATTTTCACTAGTTCCTGTATGGTGTTGTTGGGTATGCTTGTTTTCATCACTTTGCTGGCTACAAAATAAAAGTGTCCCCATCTTTTTCTGTTCAGTTTTCACCCCAGCACAGCCTGTGAAGTAGATTGAGCGCTCCCTGTTTGAAGGACCAATAGGCTTTGTTTACTGTTTTTCGCTGCCTTAGTATAGGGATAGCGTATTGGCTATCGACATGTCAATCACTCAGGCTTCTAGCTAATTATTTTACCTTTCCAACGATGGTAGGCGTGCCCAGGTCAGTTGCGTATGAGCCGAGGGGTTTCGCTGCATCTGCAAGCCAACAGGCTCACTTTGCGCAACAGGCGCACGGTAAAGGGACACACTCGCATTGGACATTTACATTTTTTTGTATGGCAAGTTTCACAATTTACAATGGCGAAAGCCACAAAGAAAACTAAATATGTCCGGGAAGAAGCCCTGGAATTGATCATGGCATCATCTGATGAAAGTGAAGATACGTGTACGACTCTGAGAGAGAGGAGATGTTTGCTCAGGGCCTGGACGACATCTTAGATCGGTGAGTAACGTTACCTTTGATGATGTTTTGATTTATTTATTTAGCCATGAGTAAAATTTGAATGAAAGTTAGTGGGTGGGGGAGTTTTATGCTTACAGTGAACAGTACAGTATACATTAGCATTTCATAAATGATGCTAAATGGTTAGCGCCCCAGGGGCTAATTAGCCTAGCTAGCCTCAGCTACTCAACTAAAGTTATGTAATCCTTATAATTCTATTCTATAATGTAATTCTTTTTGAGCCTCTAGCCCCTTTTATTTAGATTTTTTTTTATCAAGCTTGTAAGCAAATTGAACTAGATCTTTTTCACTGAACAGACACTGGGCATATTCCCCCAATTCAATTATTCTGTTTATGTACAGTTATTTTCCTGATGTTTTTGTGTCATATGTAATATCATATATCTGTGTTTATTTGTTTCCTATGTAAGTAACACCCCATTGAATTGCATTTATATATTTTTTCATTATATTTACATAATGACATTTGTGTGGTAACATTTGTGCATTGCATTGTGTTTTGTAGGTCACAGTCTGAAGACAGTGACATGGATTGGGAGCCTCAAATTGAGACAGTCAGACACCCAACCCCCTCTCCTGCTGAAGACAGTAGTCAGAAGCGCCAACGATCCTCTTCTGCATCCACCAGTGCTACTTGTCTACAAATACTCATAGTACCCAATGAGTGACACCTAATGTTTCCACTTGAAATGTCATATTTACACAACCTAAATATTATTGATGTTCGTCAATAATCCATGTTTACATCAGAGTAACAGGGGGACAGTCGATTCAGGGACACATAACATATTTCAAAAACTTTAAGCAATTTTAAGTGTTCAGATACTAAAAGGTGCTTAAAATATCAGTATTAAAATATAATATGTCAGCAATAAATCCGATTGTGCATAATAATGTGTTAATATCACAATAAGAATGGAAATTATACAAATAAAAGTAGAAAACCAGGGCTTGACGCTAAGCTTTTTTCCAAGTAGCACTGTGCTACCATGCTGAAAAATTTAGTAGCACACAACATTTTTTAGTAGCACAATGAAAATTCAGCAATTTTGGTAAAAATGTAATTTTCAAACAAATTAAGTACTTATTTAGCCTAATCCTAACTCTGTAGACTAATTTTATTTTTTTTTCTTATCATCCTCTCTTGTTTTCTGAAAATAATGCGTTAGGGGGTTCATTTTCACGACGCAGACACTCTTTCGCTTGTCAATTTTGTGTTTTGATTTTAGTTTTCGCGCTGCAGTCTTCACTGTGTGTGCGCGTGTGGTCACCTGTCTGTTATGGAAGCACTGCATTGGTTAGATCTGATTACAATGCTGGAAAGCAGGAAAGGACAGACAAGAGGCAACAGAGTGGTCAGATAAAGGCAGTTGGCTGTTGGTTTGAGTCTGGGCGGTGTGTGGGGGCCTTTACAACTACTCCAGTACAAGTACAATTTAACAAAAATAGTTATTCAAGAACATGTAACAGAGTAAATGTAACTCATTATGACCTACAATAGTGTTAAGTTTTCCAATCAGCTTCACTGGTGAGATTTAATGGAATGCAGAGCTCAGAATTTGGACTCCCACACACTGTCCACTTCACTTGCAATTAAGTTTATTGACAACAACGTACAGGTAATACATTGGGCAATCTTACAAGACAATGGAAGAGGCTGTGTTAAGTAGGGTTGTGGCGTCTGACAGCCCAATCAGGCCCAGACAGAGCCAATCAGGCCGATGACTGACATCCCACAAAGTCCCATCCAACACACCTGGACCAACAAATTTATACAACTGAATAAAAACCGTTAAAAAAAAACAGAAAAAAAACACAACAAGCAAAGCTCAATCAATGTGCGCATGTACACAATAGAAAAAGTATAATGGGGAGGCTGTAGCTCAGGAGGTAGAGTGGGTCGTCTAGTAATCGGAAGGTCGTTGGTTTGAATCCCGGCTCCCCCCAGCTGCGTGTCTAAGTGTCCTTGAGCAAAATACTGAACCCCAAATTGCTTCTTGAGCAATTGGCGGTTGAGCAGTTGGCGCCTTGCATGGCAGCCTCTGCCATCAATGTAGGAATGTGTGTGTAAATGGGTGAATGTTGCAAGTGTTGTAAAGAGCTTTGAGCAGTCAGTAGTAGGCATGGGTACCTTTCACATTTGAACCGATATGGTACCGATACTCGGTACCTGCGAATCAGTACCAGTATATATCGGTACCTGTTTTCGGTACTTTTTTACATATATGTGTGGTAATTAAAGTTATTTTGTATATAAAAAAATAGTCAGAACTTCTGAATTTTGAATATTTCAGTAGACTGGAAAATATATAAAAATGCAAGACCAATTACCATTAAGACCATTTATAACAGTATTTGTAATATAAAAGTAGGTTAGAGCTTAATGTGTCCTCAAGAGTCTAGGTTAGATTACTTTGTGGTGAAAAATCGTAGAAATGTACTGTGAGAACTGGCTAGAAAAACAGGTAAATCTCATCAAATATTACAAAACAGTCCACCTCATGACGTCACATTAAGAAGTAAGTCATCCAGACCACTAGTAAGCATCGTCTAATATTTCAAAAGGGTAGACTTCATAATAAAATTCACAAAACAATAGGAATTTCCTAGTGCAGAATTTACTGAATCCACCTTCTAGAGCATGTCCCTGGATAAATGAAATTGAATGCAGAGCTGGAACTTAAATGACAGAATTTTTTTTTTTTTTAAGCACTTTATTTATAGACTTTTTTCAGACCACAAAGCAGCACATCAACCCCGCCCACCCACTCCCACAAGGCCAAAGAAGAAAATGTATATATAAATGAATAAATAAACATATAATGTATATAAAAAAAAAGAAAAGAAAAGAAAAAAAAGAAATGCAGTATCTTTATATTGATTTAACTCACATATATAGTATAGTATAGTAAGTGTGCACACATCATAGATACATGGACATGCTCATATTCACGCAAATACACGCACACACATAAATATGCATATATATATATATTCATACTTATACATGTACAAACACATATATCACTTACAATCCTGTATAAATGGCATGACGGGGACATTCTAATCCACTACACGGATCCAGCTGGTCATTCTAAATGTACAAAGGCTGGCACACCAGAGTGATGTTAAGTGAAAGATATGTTTTCAATAAACTCTGTAAAGGGAGTCCAGGTTTTAATAAATCTGTCTTTGCTACCGTTGCGGCTATATCTCAGCTTCTCCAGTGGAATCATAGAGAGGACCTCCTTAACCCAGTGTTTGAATGACGGAGGTCTTACCGACTTCCACTGCTGAAGAATCAATCTCCGTGCCATCAGCGTTAGAAACGCTATGGCATTCATCTGTAAGGTAGTAAAGTGTTCTTCTGAGGGTGTTGTCCCAAAGATGGCGATTACTGGGTCAGGATCTACAGTAACACCTCGTATGTAAGATATAGCTTCGAAAACCTTTGTCCAGAAGCTGTTCAGAGACCTGCACGCCCAAAACATGTGACCCACTGTGGCTGGATTGTGGCTGCATCTTGGACATTCAGGGTTGATGTTAGGGTATATTTTGGCCAGTTTCTCATTTGAATAGCGCAATCTATGTACAACTTTAAACTGGATAAGACCATGCCGTATGCAGAGAGATGTGGTGTGTATATGCTTTAAACTTTTTTGCCATATCTCCTCAGATAGTGTAATATCTAAGTCTTTTTCCCATGCCAACCAAGTACTTTCCCACGACGGTGGGTCGATGTCTTGCAACATTTGGTAAATCTTGGCTACCCTCCTCCTTCCATTGGGGTCTAGCTCCAATATAGTGCTCAATACATTCTTAGGCGGTAATTGAGGAAATGGGAAGTGCTTTTTGGCGAAACTGCGTACCTGCAGGTATCTGAAGAAGTGACTTTGAGGAATATTATTGTCTTTCTTCAGTAAGTCAAAAGAAGCGAATGTGCCATCTACAAAGAGGTCTTTGAAGAACACCAATCCATTACGATGCCATGTTTCAAAAGCAGTGTCAGCTTGAGACGGGGGAAACAGGTGGTTACGAACCAGGGGAAGGAGAGTGATTGGCTGATTGAAGTGGAAATGTTTCCTAAATTGCAGCCATATCTTTGGGGAATTTCTAATAACCGGCCCCAGGTTTTGAAGACTTAAATTACTGGGCAGGGAGCTGCTTAGGATGGAGACTGGCAAAAGTGGCAAACTAGATTCGAGTTCCATTGCGGCCCACATTGGTCCCGTCTTGTTTTCATGCATCGAGATCCAGTAATTCAATTTGGAGATATTTGCTGCCCAGTAATAAAATAGGAAATTAGGCAGGCCCAGTCCCTCCGTGCTCTTGGGCATCTCTAACGAAGTTCTTTTAATTTGTGGGGAGGAAGTGCCCCAGATAAAACTAGTAATATGACTATTCAATTGTTTAAACCATGATTTAGTTAATAGAATCGGGATCATCTGAAACAAATATGAAAACCTTGGTAGCACTGTCATCTTGATCGTGTTAACTCGGCCCGCTAGTGTAATAGGGAGAGCTGACCATTTAAGAAAGTCCTGTTTGGTGTGTTCTAACAAAACTTTAAAGTTGTGGTCATACAGGTTTTTATATGACCGTGTAATGTTTATGCCCAAATACGTGAAAGCCTGTTGTTCTAATTTGAATGGGAAGCCGCTATTGTCGGTATGTTTAGCTAGTTGATTTATACGGAAGAGCAAACTTTTTGTTAGGTTAAGACTGTAGCCTGATAGTATTCCAAATTGTTGCAGTGTGTGTATAAGTTTGAGGATTGATTCCACTGGGTTTGATATATATAATAAAAGGTCATCTGCATACAATGAAATTTTATGCACTGTCATTTCTGCTAATACCTGTAATGCACTGTTGCATTCTCAAGGATGTAGCCAGTGGCTCGATGGCTGGATCGAATAAAAGTGGTGAGAGGCAGCATCCCTGCCGTGTACCTCTATGTAGCCTAAAGTAATCCGATCTGATGGAATTTGTGCACACTGAGGCCGTTGGCGATGCATATAATATCCTAACCAACGAGGTAAAAGCAGGACCAAATCCAAATTTATCAAGTACCGTAAATAGATACTCCCACTCAACCCGGTCAAAGGCTTTCTCTGCATCGAGTGAGAGTATAACCTCCGCCTGCCGGGTTGAGCAGGGCTGTACAGTGCGACATATATGTCGCACGTGCTACATCAAAACATGCCTGTGCTAAGAATTAATATGTCCTGTAGCATGGGTGCTATGGGCAGATTTAGCCACAGAAAAAAAAAAAATCTTGTTCGGAATCTTGTTTGAAAAAAACAAACAAAAAAATCCTTCTGTGTGGAACCGAAGTAGAACGATGGTACTACGACTATCCTTCCTGGTAGTTGTAGTCAACTGTGGTCAATGATTAATGTCTTGTATATTGAACGCCAATTCCCACAATTCCTCACGGTCGCAGCTTTTACTCACGCTCTGTCCCATGCGGCTGGGTTGGCACACAGTGGCTAACGCTAACATTACTCCCACGAGTCAACAACATGGAGAGATTTTTCCAACCTGTCCGCGTTGAGAACACGAAACGAACTAAAGCAGGGCCCACCAGGCTTAAATTTCCCACCGCCAGACTAAGCATCGTTTATTTATTTAAATAAAAACGCGAACACATGGCGGGTCTGAGGTCAGGTGTCTTTTCATCATGCCACACAACGCCCACAAACCACTGCTACTGTCACTACACGCTACACTAGGCTACTTTTGATTGAACATAACGGGATGTCACACAGAAAAAGCCAAAAACTTTTTCTTCCGAAGTCGGACGAACAACGGCGGAGACATTGAACCGGCTGGTGCACCTGTTGACCAGGTGTGCAGCGGCGCGACGTTGGCTGGGCCATGGGTCGATGAGGCAGCTAGCATGGATGTGGCATGGATGTTAGCTCGTCGCCCGCTGCAGTGGCAGAGCAGCTTTCTCCGTGCCGTGATGGGAAACATACAACCAGCGGATTTAATCCAAATTAGTTCGTACAGCGGGTGACAGTACCTGGCCAATTATGGTAAGTTTTATGTTGTTTGTTTTGCAATACGTGAAAATAACGGCAAAACACCGCTATTAAATTTAGCGTTAGATAAGCTCTGACGGTAGCTGTTTTAATAAGTCGTCGTCTTCTTCTTCTTCTTCTGGGTTTTACGGCAGCCGGCATGCAAAAGTTGCATTGCTGCCATCTACGGGACTAGCACCTTAGTGCACTGTATCCTGCTATATAGACCGGTTTCTTTTAAGAATTTCAAAAAACAGCGTTTTCCCTTTCTGCTTGACTGCTTCTAAAATACTTTTCAGATTTCATTTTCTTGCAATTCTCTGAGTAAATCTTGTCATAGTTTAGATATCAAGATATCAAAGCATGTTGCGCTGTCTCAGGTTCCTGACATGAACACAAGCCATAGAGCTTTTATTGAAGCTCCTTGCACTACTTATAGGCAAGTATGGAACCACCCTAAACTCTACTACATCATGTATCTGTTACCTACTGCCATCAGTCAGTTGCTGGCCTGTGTCAGGCCCCTGTCACAATAAAAACATGCTTCGCTGCTGGTGGGCCGCAAGTTTTCTGGGGGAAACCCTGTAAAGAGACCCCAGGCACCCCGGACGACATAGACAATAACGTAAATGGAGTTAACGAGGACCGACCAACACCGACCGAAAACGCACCAACGACAAAAGTGAAAGGGTGTGAGATAGGGTGTGCTACAACTCTCTGGTCCTGTGCTAAAAAACTGTCAGCCTCTGTAGCACTAGTGCTATGTTCTGAAAAAGTTAACGTACAGCCCTGGGGTTGAGTGGGGCGAATAGAGCACATTGAACAAACGCCTCATATTATAGAACGATTGCCTCCCTGGTATAAACCCTGTTTGATCAGAATCAATAATTTTTGGTATCACTGTTTCTGAGCGACGTGATAGAACTTTTGTGAGAATCTTATAATCACAGCACAGTAGGCTGATCGGACGATATGAGCCACAGTCCAATGGGTCCCTACCTTTCTTCAACAAAACTGATCTAGTAGCCTGTGTCATGGTGGGAGGAAGTTTCCCATCTGAAGTGATTTCCTGAAACAATAAACGTAAAAAAGGTGCCAGCTTGGAAACAAATACAAAAAAAAACAAAAAAATGAATTCTACAGGAAACCCATCCGGACCCGGTGTTTTTCTATTTTGCATGGATTTTATTGCCTGTATTATCTCATTATACCATGGATACAGTTCTGCCAACATTTAAACAATATGTCAGCTGTCCTACCAGAGAGGAGAGGACCCTGGATCTTATGTATGCTAACATTAAGGATGCATACACCTCCTCTTCTCTCCCCCCTCTGGGCAGGTCAGATCACAACCTGGTTCACCTCAAGCCCTGCTATGTGCCTCTGGTGAAGAGGAAGCCTGCGACCACAAGAACTGTGAGGAGGTGGTCGGAGGAGGCTCATGAAGCACTGCAGTGCTGCTTTGAAATAGACTGGCCTGCACTCTGTGAGCCCGACGGGGAGGACATTGATGGGCTCACAGAGTGCATCACGGACTACATTAACTTCTGTATGGACTGCAATGTCCCTGCTCGGACTGTTACCTGTTACGCTAATGATAAACCTTGGATCACTAAGGACATTAAGGCCATCCTTAATGAAAAGAAAAGAGCGTTCAGAGAGGGCAACCGTGATGAGGTGAGGAGAGTGCAGGGGGTACTCAAACTTAACATAAGAGAGGCTAAAGACAATTACAGGAGAAAACTGGAGAATAAACTCAGGCGAAACAACATGAGGGATGTGCGGAGTGGCATGAAAACCATCACTGGGTTCCAGAAGACTGGTAACATGGGGTTGGATGGCCGTGTGGACCGGGCCAATGAACTGAACCTCTTTTTCAATAGGTTTGATACTGCGACCCCTCTCCCACAAGACTCTGTTGCTGGCTGCCCAACAACAACTGCCACTTTACCTCCCCCTCCTCCTCCTTACAGACCCCTTGTCTGCCCTCCTCCACCTCAATTCACACCCACCTACTCCACCCCTCCTCCCTGCTCTGCATCATGTCCTCCACAACCTGAGGACCTCACCTCTCCCCAACAGTCACCTCTACAGTGTTCTTCACTCCTGACCTGATGAGAAGACAGCTGACGAAACTCCACTCCGGCAAAGCTGCAGGTCCTGACGGTGTTCTTCCCAGAGTGCTTAAAGCCTGTGCCCCCCAGCTGTGTGGAGTACTCAGTCAAGTATTCAACCTGAGCCTGCACCTCCAGAGGGTCCCTGTGCTGTGGAAGACGTCCTGCCTCGTTCCTATGCCAAAGACGCCGCGCCCTAGCGGCCCTCAGGACTACAGGCCTGTGGCCCTAACATCTCACATCATGAAGACCCTGGAGAGGCTCGTCCTTGAGTAGCTAAGGCCTATGGTCAGGCCCTTCACTGATCCACTGCAGTTCGCCTACCAGCCCCGCCTGGGAGTTGAGGACGGCATCATCTACTTGCTGAACAGAGTCTACACTCATCTGTTTAGAATTAGATTTATCTAAAGCTGGCTGTAAAGTGCAATTAAAGTCTCCCCCCAAAATCAATGTGAATTAGGGTCTGGGAGTTTTCCTATAAGGCTAGAGAAAAACTGAGGGTTATCCCAGTTGGGGCCATAAAGATTGACAAGTGCCACCAAGTTACCATACAGCTTTCCTGTTCCTATGATGAATCGACCCTTGTCAGGGGTAGACAATAAGGGAAATTTGCCACTGGCCCAGCTTTTGAAGATCACTGGCCCCACCATTCTAACCACTGGCCCAGGACAATGTCAGGTATCGATCCCCATAAAAATGAAAAAGGACTTATCCCAGCCAATTCCTGCGGTCTTGTATTTAAGCTCCACTGTGTTTTAACAATGAAGTAAAAACAGAGTTAAAATGGTAAATATGTCTTTACACAAACGGAAAGTCATGTAGTCATTGCTTTTATCTTCCAGTAGTTCAATGATAGAACTGTTGTTCTCATTCATTCACTTTTAGGCTGCTTCCACAGACTGATGCAAAACTAACTCATTGTTTCATTTTTCAGCTCTATTTTGTGTTTACACACGTGTGTTTTTTCTTTGCTCCAAACCATGGATGTGTTATAGTCTAAACGCGCACCACCGCTGTGGCACACACCGAGCAGCTGGAGCGGCTCGAGGATCGGCCGCGTTCATATAAACGGACCGCGAGCTCGACTGTAGCCGCACTGAGCGCGTGCTCTGGCCCGCGTGTAACATCCGCATCGGTCCAACAGGACTCGACACGACGCGTGCTGAGGGCAAAGTTTCATGGTACCGAAAAAAAGGTTCTTATCGGTTCTAGTGACAACCTTCAATCAGCAGCAGTGAGCGAGCGGCACACGTTCCGCAGGAGCGAGCGAGCTGTGCTCACTGCAGTTGCATGCAGGTGGTGTGCTGACGTCCCAGGGCACAGCGCTCGCTGCACAGAAAGTAGATGTCTCTGTCTTTGATGGGGTCGCAATCTCGTAACACTATTAGCGTTAATTAGCTACCGAGACGATTTCACAGAAATCATTTCAAACCACAGGAAATTAACGTGAAATTAGATTTATTACATTTTTTACTTGTTATCTTTTTTCAAGGCATTATTTTCTTGGAGCGTTCTGGTGGCCCTAACAGTTTTAAAAGTACATCCGGGCCACCGGGCCATTTATATTGTCGACCCCTGCTTGTTGTCTGTTATAATATTAACTGGCGTGAAAGGCAGACTTCTTCTAATCAGTATCGCAGCCCCTCTAGATCTGTCACCATAATCTCAATGAAATATCTGCCCAATCCAGTTTTTCTTCAATTTATCATATTCATTATTTCGGAGGTGTGTCTCTTGGAGGTACATGATGTCTAAACCTAATGTTTTCAGGCGTGCGAAAACCCTATTGCGCTTGATAGGATGTTGGATCCCTTTGATATTCCAACTAATAAATCTTGTCGAGCCTAGGCCCTGAGAGTTTATTGTTGTTATCTTTATATGGTGTGCAGATGCATAGCTGTGTGACCAGCTGGACTAGCTCAAGAAAAATGCATGTCCCCATTACAATAATGGTTGTTGTGAAAAACATACAAGCATGTGAGTGTTTCTCATTGAAACCAAAAATAATAAAAAGGCCTTGAAACCCTAAGCTGACCTGTACGAACACCCAGGTCGCTCTAGCCTCTCCTAACCCTAGGCTAAGTTCCCTCATAAGTATACTGGGTTAACACTAAACTCCAGTTGATAGGACTCCAACTCCACTAAGAGCCCCAGAACAAAAAGGCAACGATTGTAGCACTCAGTAGTATTTAAAGTAAATGAGCCATAGATGTAAGCAAATAAGATTGGCAAATAGAAAAGAAGAGTAAAATAATTAAATAAACAGATTGTTTTGAGTGGTCTGGCAGAAGCGATTAAATGTTGAGTAATTGGTAATAATAACCAACATGGCAAAAGTAGTCATAAAATAAAATGAAACAATATTACATCCTAGTATGAGTATAAGCCCTCTCTCTTCCACACCCTCACACGTGTGTATGTCCACCCATTCACGCACATAGCTAATGGGGACGAGTCTGTGACGGAGGGGCTCTAAAGTTTAATTCACACAGGCGCTCACGTACACATAGGCACGCAGGAGTGCAGTGGCACGTGAGAAATAAAGAGAAAATTGAAATAATGAAAAAAAAAAGGCCAATGCTATGATAATTGGTAGCATAATTTTGAGGATGTGCCATATGACAACAAAGCTGGTGGTAGAACTGTAAATTCAAGGTATAGTTTAGCTTTTCAGCAGACTGAGAACAATACTTGTAAAGTTCTAATGAATGTCTCTATGACTCCAGAATATATTCCTCGTCATAACAGTTACTCACTGCGAGAAGCCCCCTGTGTGGAGATATTCTTCGAGATGTAAACCTGCGCTTCTTCTGGTGTGGAGAAGATCCGCTCCTGGTTGTTCTGGGTGATCCTGAAGCGAGCCGGGTAGAGGATGCCATAATTAACTCCTTCAAGCCCTCGGAGTTGTTGCCTCGCCGCGTTGTAACCTGCTCGAGCTCTGGCCACCTGTGTAGTGTAATCTGGGTAGACAGAGATGGTCATCCTGTCTACTTTGATCTGCTGCTTCGTCCTGGCCTGGCGAAGGATGTTGGCACAGTCCTGAGAGTGTAGGTGAGCCACAATGACGCGCGGCTGGTCTCCCCGTCTTGGCGCTGGCTGTAGTGAGCGATGGAATCTATCCAGTACCGGGGCCTCCTCGCGGTCAAATGCTTTCTGTAAAAGCGCTGAAACAGCGGTGGCAGAGCTGCTCTGGCTCTCCGTTACCCCAACAATCCTGACATTGTTCCTCCTTGATCTGGCTTCTAAGTCCTCACATTTATTTTGCAATGATTCCGCTTGCTTCTGGAGATGTTTAACCTCACACTGTAATGCTGCAACATCGTCTGTGCAGGAAGACAGGCTCTTCTCCACTTCAGACGTAGTGTCTTTTAGCGAGGTAAGCTCTTTAGCAACTGAGCTCCGGTAGGATTGTAGTTCGGTTTTTACCGTATTTATGTCTCCGCGAAGCCCCGTCATCTCCCTCTCCAGCACCTCTCTGATCTCCAGCTTGATAATATGACCGATGTCTTCACGTAGCGATGTGAGCAACTCCCGCCTGAAGGTCTCGGTCGCTAGCATTGAGGTCATGTCGGCGGGGGTCGGGCTAGCACTTCCCCTTGGGGATGAACTCGGGGCACTGGGCCTCGGTGCAGATGCGGTGTTGCGGTTCTTTTGCGCTTTACTAGCCATTTCTTCTCACACAAATGTTTTTAGAAACGTATAACTAGATGTAAATGAAATTTAAAAAAATCAATTTTGTGCTATTTTAACGTTTTTAGAGAAGAAGGTTCTGGAGAGCTCCTACACACACATCTACTCCATAGCCTGCTCACTAGCGTCCCCCCAAATGACAGAATTTTGATGTAAGTATTCTTATTATTAAGTCCAAGGGATAAGGTGTCCTGTGGATGTGTTCGTTCTGAATGCATACTGGTGCGGGTGCAGGACGTCTCATTTATTAAAAAAGAAACCCATGTGAGCACTTGTACCATAGCATTAAACAAACTCTTGCGGTTTGTTTGGAAGAGATTTTATTAAGCTCTTCTTGCTGTCGATAAAAGTGGCATGCACTAATACAAAGTCCGATGTTTGCTGTTTAATTTCCTCATAATTACAAGTAACTCTGAAATGTCTTTTAATATTATGAGAGGGAAGGAAAAAAACAACAGCAGCCACAAGCTAGTCCTGAACATTTTGTTCTATACGACCAACTACACACGAGTGATGTAACATTTGTGTTTAATACTGCTGAGTCAGGCTGGAGGAACTAGACTTTCATTGTCACTGAGCTGGAAAAGCCCCTGTCACGCACCCACACACACACACACACGCACGCACACGCACCCACGCGCACACAAACACACACATGCACAGCTTTGCACTAAGCACGGTGAACACAGACTCAATGGTTTTAAGCCTAAATGACTGAAAGTCAGGCTGACCTCCTTCAGGATAAGATATGACTATTAACAGAAGAAACACAAAGAACATTGCTCATTTGGGGGTAATAGGCCAAATACCATAACAAAAGCCCTAATTCTGCAGAAACAACTGAAAACTGTCATTTTAAAACATAAATGTGCATTATGTTGTCTTTTTTTATTGCAGGACGAAAACATTTTTCTTGGCAGTTGTTGCAGTTCTAAAATTGCCCACATAAACCTGCACTAGACAATCTTTAGCTTATCGTTTGATAGCATTTACTAGTTACTATGACAACAGGGGCTTGAGAGAGAGCAACAGCTATATAGGTAGAAGAATGTGAAATGAGATATGTATGCAAATGTGAGTAGTTAGAAAATGATGCATTGTTTCTAGGCTGAGCTTCAGGTTCTTGATTTTATTGTATTGCATTTAAAGCAGGTTAGGGTTAGTCAATGTGCGTATGTGTGTGAGTGTTTGTGCATGTGTATGTGAATGTAACCTGGTGTATTAGAGTGAAGGTTAGAGCTACTTATTATAAATGTACTGAGGCCAACAGATGAAACACAAAGAAATCAAGCTCTTGTGGCAGAGATAAAGGGGATCCGATCCTACTGCACAAAGCTGTGTGATGGCAGTAAAGTCTTAATTGCAAACTGATACACAAAGGATGTTACCCTTAAATATAGATTTACTCGGCAGAAATTTTTGAGAGACCCTTCACAGAGAATTGTCAATATGACATCAAATCAATATCAAGCACAAGTAAAAACAATACATAATAATAACCTCACACTGATTGTGATCAATCATTTCACACCTATTATTGAGAGATTTGATAGAAGATAAAGGGACCAATGACAAGAAATTTGCCATTTTGAGTAGGTAAAATGATTGTACTTCAAAGGTGATCCGTTTGGGCTTTCTAGGCCTTCGCAGAAGGCACAAACATGTCAATATTTTAAATCTTATATTTGATTTCTTTCATTTAATAATTATTTTCATCTAATTTTAATTTTGCCTAATTTTCTATTCAATTAGCGTCAGAAATTAAAGGGTATCTGTCCTTAAAATTTTAAAAAAGAAATGGTTAGGACTTCATTTCCAGGACGGAAGACCAAAGAAGAATGTGTTTGATTAGAAAGTGGCAGGTGAATTAATCAGTCATAGTTTGATTAGTGGATAGAAAAAAACATTAACAATAATTGCCCTTGGCCTTCCTGAAGGCAGGAAGGTACCGTAACTAGTAGAAGAGGCAGTAAAGATGGTTTATGATGTCCACTGCATTGCCAGACGAGACAGTCTAGCTTGGTGACTTTTGCAGAGAAGTAATTGATTATACAGAATGGCAAAAAGACCAACTCCAGCACTGGAATTTACAGAAAATGGCTGGAGTTTTCTGTTATCTGTGTTGGCTAAAGCTGATCGAAGGCTGTCACCAAGCACCATCCAATAGTGCAGTAAACTACAGAGCTATGCTGGTTGAAAGAAATAATATAACTGGAGTTAAATGCATGTGACTGTGTAGGTGGTACTGAAACGGAGTACTACGAATAAAAATAATTCAAAATGATTCACTGTATTACGGCTCTTAGTATCAAACACAAAATTATATAACTTATCCAATTGGCTGAGCTGAAGTCCCAGCTCAATTAGTCACAGGGAACACCGCTGTCCTCGCTAACTGTATTCAGAGGGGAACTCAATCAATCAACCTTTATTTAATGGGAGCATTGGAAAAACGTTTTACAATAACTAAAAAGTTATTTTCTCACATTTCTCTAACGCATTACTTTTTGGTTTAAGTAACTGAGTTACTAACTGAGTTACTTTTTTACAAAGTAGCTAGTAACTGTAACTAGTTACTATTTTTTAGTAACTAGCACAACACTGGTTATAAAGTACCTAATGCCATAATGGACATAATCAACAAACTTGTGGCTGCTCTTCCTCTGCCATTCTTGTTCCACTAGCTCACTAAAAGCTTTAGCAATACATCCCCTTCACCCTGTGGAAGCCTCTGGTCATATGCAATGAGTGCAAAGTGTGTGCACAGGCAGGCAGGTACGAATGTTGATGGACAGGTAGCCTGTCCAAGCGTTAAATATGGGGCAAATTAGATGATCTTATTAGAAGCCTGCAGCAGAGTTACTGTATTTTTTTTACTGGTTTCCTTTACTGTCTGGCTTTAAGTTATTTTCTACATATATAACAAAAAGAATACCACACCAACCTTACATTGAAACTAAGAATATTACTATTATATTTTAATTTCCTTGGGATGAGCCCTTTTTATCTACAAAGTAAAGCTGGTGATTGTAAGACTTAAGTGCACCACCCACGGCAAATGTACTACCTCAACCTAAGCCTAAGACTAAATGTTGTAAAAAGTCCCCAGTAGCAGCTTCATCATTGAGTTTTTTTGTGCATTGTTATATAATCTGCTCTAGCAATTTCCAATATTTTGTACGCAGATATAATTATGTTCCACAATGATTTGAAATTGCGTGTTTTTATTTACAACTTAAAAGTTTTCTAGGAGAAGGTCTCCAAAACCATCCACTAAATACATGCACTTAAGTCTTACGAAAACCTCGGGAAGATACTACTCTTCTACAGAGTCCGTTATTTTGTACTGCCATGTTTCTACAGTGGCCTTGATCAGACTAACCAAACACTGGCACAAGGGTGAGACGAGGGGTTTTCAGTTGAAATCTGCGAACCCACTACTTGATGGCAATAAATTCTACACAATAGAGTTTTAAATAATCAGATAAATTGGTTACCAAAATGTCTGATCTACACACTCAGAGCAGAATTTTTTATTGCAACTGGATTCGGTTGGATCAGGCACTTAATTTGTCACTATCAAAATGTGTAAATAAATTCTGTGTACTCTATAATTTGACACATACTGTTCTTATTTTATTTCCGATTAAAGGTACCTGCAAATCAATTGTAGCAATTTTGGATTCAATTTGAGTCTGATTTAAAGAAATGGAGAGATGTGGCTCGAGTTGTGTGCAGGTCACATGACCTGTACTTGCATGTTAATACTTTCTGGAGTGTCAATATTTTGGCAAATGATAACTGTAAGACCAACAAGCAAATGGGCATTTATGCTGTCAAATGGTCATATGGTTAAACTAGGGGATGTGTGGGTAGGTGCACACTGTCCACAGTATTAAAATGGTGTGGAGGAGATTGATATGCACACCACAGAG
This sequence comes from Diplodus puntazzo, assembly GCA_963678695.2. Taxonomy (NCBI): domain Eukaryota; kingdom Metazoa; phylum Chordata; class Actinopteri; order Spariformes; family Sparidae; genus Diplodus; species Diplodus puntazzo. Next base: position 28,454,694 of record OZ023166.1, on the reverse strand, counting down.
CATGTCACTTAGTTTGTTTTCTTAGCCTGCTTGCTATTCATGGGTGTATATAAAACCTTTGGCCATAGTACCATTGCTCCCAGTGAAGCAATCCACACACAGGAGGACAACAGCAGGGAGGAGAAGGGACATTCAACTTGAGAGATAGTGTTCAATGTGGTCAACTGCATAATCCACAGATTTTCCTGAATGTGTGGACTTTCAGACTTTCTCTGAAGTTTTGCTGAAATTAAGAATTTGTCGTTACATTTTTTCCTACTCATGAATGTACACTGCTGTTTGTGTGTTTCAGCTGTGTAGCTGCAGTACAGCTAGCAGGTCATTTGGTGGGACTCCAGCTCCCACTGAGTGACCATCTGGACCACTGAGCTTCTGCATACACAGACACTACAGTGAGTCAGTGATGGAAAACCAGTCAGTGTACAGTGATGTCAGGAAGTAAAAGGAGTAGATACGATAAGGATTACAACCAGGAAAAGCTTTACAATGACTAGAACTGAATGGAGAATAGAAATAATGAATACAGAACAGGCAAACTAGAAATGGAATAAGCCAATAAGAGGGCTCAGTTGTGTTGGACACATTGTACCCTATTAACCTATGCTATGTAAATAAATGGATCTACATGTTCTGGAGTAAGACTGCTCCACTGTACCGTTATTATATGCTCAGCAGTGGAGAATACTTTTTTCAGTTGCCACACAGGTAACAGAGATGCATCAGTAGCATTTAGCCAGTCTGGCCAGCAGAGGGAAAGCCGTCACCTGAGACTGTCACAAATAAAGGGGGTCTTCTGTGAGAGACAGTGGAGGGGCCTCCGGATAGTTCTTCAGCTCCTCCTCAACTCTGGTGCTGGCAGATTAACGGACCACTGACCTTGACCTGACGTCGGTTTTCAGCTTGTGTGGCGGCATAGTTTCCGATGGCACTATGATGGAAAAATCGCATAATTCGCCTAATCCTCCCAAGCAGCCATGACGCTGCAGTTAGCTTTAGAGCTCGCTGAGCAGCAAGGTTGATTGTATTCCCACTTAGGGTCCTATTTAGATGGTCTATATTGCATGGTCTATAGCGCATGATCTAAAGCGCAAGGCACTAGTGCGTTAAGAGTGTGTCCAAGTGCATTTTGCTGGTTAAACGACAGATAGTCTGGACACAAAGTGAGGTGCACGCTACAAAAGGGCTGCTGCATGTCCCTCCGTGTGTGCTGATAGACCCATGGATCAGACAGGACAGGTCATAAAAAGTCATCCTCACCAATATCAGTGGGATGAGAGGGATAAATACGTCCTTAATGAGAAATATTAATGACATTACCTGCAGAGATCCTCCGGCAGCAGAAACCACATGTGTATCTCTACATTAACATGCATATTTGTGTACGAGGAACAGCTTATGAACTCCAATGGATATCTAAAACTTTTCACTGAACGACAGGATCAGTTAGTGTTTTTTTATGTTGATTTATGTTCTGTGTTCTTTTACACATTGAAAGGTTACACAGTCCAGATACATACAGTAAAATAGCTTGGAGTGAAGCTGTTCCGAGATCCTGTCAAACATATTAATTTCAGAAGCTACATGTTTAAACCTGTTTCCTTTGGAGACTTTATGACTACAGCTTTTAGTTTCACTGATTAAACGTGCCAACATATTTGTTACAGTGACATTACTGTGTGCATGGAAATGTTTTAAATAACTAAAAGCATCCTGTCAAATCATTAAATCAGAGTGTATGCATGGTGTGAACCTACCTGTGTAAACCCATTTTACTATCTGAATAATGCAATCTTTAAATGGCAGGAAACAGACTTTGACTTCAGACCAGCCTCTTGTTGGTTGATGGCGCTGTCACTTTCTATTGCTATTCACACAAACTTGGGCATGAAAGTGACAACTGCACCAGTCTGGAACGAGCAGTGACATTTGTGCTGAGTTGTGCGCCACTTTGCACCGGGCCAAAGATAGTGTCCTTTAGCGTATTTTATATTGTCAATCTGCGCAGCTGTCAGCACGTTCGCAGCCGCGTGGCTTTCAAGTTTTTCTGCGTGGTGTTTGTAACATACAAGACATCTGTGATGAAGTGAGCTGTGAATTTGACAAATGACTGGATGATAGATTGAAGTCCATACATCACATGTTAGAGATACCTAGGTGGCTTATTTTTGTCTTTTGGCAAAGCAGTACTGCTTTCTCACTAAAATACTGACATGATGGTATGGCGTACTTTGGCTCAGTTGTGTGCATCATAAAAGTCTTCATTGTCAACTACACTGTAGGGCCGCAAGTTTTTTAAAATGAAGTAGGTGATAGATTTCGTTTTTTGTTTTTTTTTGCCCCCATTAGCTGGGAATGGGGTGCTAGCCAATAGCAACACTGCTTGCTGCCTGTGCCTGCCTCCATAGAACCAACACAAACTGTGGCTACATAAGTAAGTAACTGACTGTGGAAGCAGAATTGGCATGCGACAAGTCAAGCCAGACAGATAAAATACTATTGAAAATTGATTTGCGGGAGTTGTTAGTTGATTCTAAATAATAGAGTACGAGAATTACGGTTCTTATGTGAAAATGTTTTTCCCCCCATTCCCACTTACCTGGGACAAACTGGCCCAGAATGCTGGGTCGATTCAATCCAGCCGTGGTCCAATTTGTATACACTCAATATTGTTCATGGCCTTTATTAGTTGTTGTGCTCACTTGCCGTTGTTATCATACTTGAAGATTCAAGATTCAAAACTCATGGACGTATTGTCCGTGAATGCAGCCAATAATGGATATTCGGCTTCATTGCTATAATCATAAAATAACACAAATGACACAATACAAGTAGTATTTTCATATAGTAGAAAAATTGGGTGTTGCATAAGTCCTAACGACATTAGCAAGCACCTGCACTACGATGAGAAAGGCATCCTACATATAAACCATAGATGGGGGAAAGAGATGGTCAATGGGTTTGAAAGCAGGGTTGGTGCAGATTTTTTACTTCAAGCTTAATTTCTAGGGGTGGGGGTTTTCCATTTTTTATTTTAATGAACAGTGTTTAAGGTGCAGAGCTAATTCACTTATTATAGTGACTGCAACCTATCTCTGTAAGTAGTCATGATGTCACTAAGTTTTCAGCACCTCTTTTTACGCAGGGTCACAAAAGTCATGTCGCAATGTCACTTGCTGGTTTCACCAAGGCTTCTCTTTCCAGGATAGTAATGATAAAATAATTACTCCTATTTTATTTCAATAAAAAAATCCTGGGATGTATCTCTCAATCCACTTACAAACTCTGTACATGCTCCACAAAATACTCAAATCCATCACAATTTGAATTATTAATTAAACACACACTGCTCTGCTGTGTTAACAGCTTTCACTTTACTGCTAACTTCATACTCACCGTCACACTCACACAACATCTTCTTCTCTCTTTTGACTGCACCTTCACTAACGTTATGCTCAAAACCTATGAATATTTATTCCTAGAAGTAGTTGGCTACTTGTGCAACACAATTTTGTTTTAAAAAAGATAAAATTTTTCAAAAGTTCCCATATTCATTGGGCCCAGCACATATAACTTAGGTCTGGGGGACTGCCTATCTTGCAATAGACTAGCAAAACCTGCTTTGGCTTTTTGTGCCCCTGCACTAGCAATAACTGTGGTGATTCCATTTTATTTCCAAAAGGTCAAGGGTCAAACTTCACTGCCACATAATGCAGGGGTAGACGATCAGGGAAATTTGCCACTGGCCACCGCCGTGGCACACACCGAACAGCTGGAGCGGCTCGAGGATCGGTCGCGGTCACATAAACGGACCACGAGCTCGACTGTAGCCGCACCGAGACCCAGCGCGTGCTCCCAACAGGACTTGACACGATGCGCACTGAGGGCAAAGTTTCATGGTACCGAAAAAGGTTCTTATCGGTTCTAGTGACAACCTTCAATCAGCAGCAGTGAGCGAGCGGCACGCGTTCCACAGGAGCGAGCGAGCTGTGCTCACTGTAGTTGCTTCCAGGTGGTGAGCTGATGTCCCAGGACACAGCGCTCTCTGTGCACAGAAAGTAGATGTCTCTGTCTTTGATCGGGTCGGGATCTCGTAACACTATTAGCGATAATTAGCTACCGAGACTATTTCACAGAAATCATTTCAAAACAAAAGGGAATTCACGTGAAATTAGATTTATTACATGTTTTACTTGTTATCTTTTTTCAAGGCATTATTTTTCACTGGCCCCATCGGGCCAGTGCTTGGAGCGTTCTGGTGGCCCTGACAGTTTTAAAAGTACATCCGGGCCACCGGGCCATTTATATTGTCGACCCCTGTGATGTTCTTCAAAAAACATTTCCTGGTCGTTATTCAACACCATAACTCAGGACAAGAATGAGAAATTGAGACCATGTTCCACATTTGATCAGATACTGAATTGGTGACATTAATCTTGGCTCTGTACTTTGAAACTATGCTGATTGTAGAGATCTTCTGTGCTGCTGGTTAAAGATGTGTGTGAAGCATCCATGCGTTATAATTTGCAGCTTCTTTAAGTTCCGTCAGAATCAGTGTTATTGACCAAATATGTTAACGCATAGAAAGAAGGACTTTTGACTGTTTTTTTGTTTTCAATCAACTTCAACTTGAATGGTGCAGAGAGGTACACAACCATGAACATTTATTCTCGTTTGTGGGATGCACAATATGGTTTTTTATATCTGCTACTTTTAGAATTATCATTGGACAGAAGGGGGGGGAGAGACAGAGGGATGACCTGCAGCAAAGGGCCACAGGGTAGAATCAAACCCAGGGCCGCTGCAGCGAGGACACAGCTCTGTACCATGGGTGTGCGACTGACACAGCCTCCCAGTTGAGTCAGTCAATTTCTTTGGATGAATTGTTCATTTATGTTTCTTTTTTCAACAGCTGTGACACCCACTGCCCACCTGCAACACCTGGAGGAGAAGGGGGAGGCATCCAGTTCCAACAGCCAAAAGCTTGAATCATACAAGAAGTCAATTGGACAGCTTGTCCAGACAAACTGGTAAACCTTTTTTATATCATAAAATGTGAAATATATTTCTGTGTATTAAGTTATACTGAGTATACGAGAATAGAGTAGTATAAGAAAAGCCAAAAGCTCTTGCTTTTCTGTTGTAGCTTTCAACCTGGGGGAATTGCGAGTTTGATCCAAAATCAAAAATTAGTTTTCAGTTTCAATCATCAAATGTTAAAGCAGTACTTGAGATCCCTCCCCCCGCATCCAGCGCAAGTCCAAAGGGAAAAAAAAGCTTCAAAAACACCTTAAAGACGACTCATCTAGCTAACATGTGGTCTGCCCCTACATTTCCCAAGTACAGTTATCTTCTGTTCATGAAGACAAACAGCTGACTACAAATGGTTTCTCCAATAGCATAGAAGATCCTTTACTGATTTGATTTTACTTTGTAACAAACTTAATTTATATCGTGTGGCTGATTCAATAACCCCAATTTCACCCTGGAATCTTAATTTTTGGTGAATATTATTTGAATTTGTCCAACCGTGTCCTGCAGAAAGACATCAGGATCATTTTAAAGAATTTGAGAATGGAAATGACAGTTGTCTGGGCGTAGAACTAATTATCTGCTGATCTTTGCACCTCCAGATGAGAGTCTAACAAAAGCATAGCTCTCAGAGCTGAAGAAATGTTTTGAAACAAAAATAGAAATGAAGTTGTGACCTAAAACTTGAAAGTCAAATGAAATCCTGGATGTAGAGAATCTGTGACAAGAATTTTCTCTGGGAACCTTTTCCACAGCAAACTTCTTAACTTAAAAACAACAGGTGTCAGCAAACTAAAAATATCAGTAATGGTTGCATTCCTTTTAGGTGAGCCAGTTCCAGGGTCCCAGTGCACTTTAATGGAACACAGCTTAATAAGGATAATTAGAAGCATATGCTTTACTCGGTATGACAAGACAAAAAGTTGTAAAAAGCCTATCAGTAAAAACACTGACATCTACTGATATGTCTGTATCACTTTATTCCTCAGTACCTGTTGATTGGTATTAGTTTAACATGTAAAATGTGTTCAGACTTGTTTGAATCAGTTTATTGTGCTCAACCAGGTCATTATAAATCGAAAACTCAACCTTTAAAGGGCCCACTGAACTATGATGAATACTGTTGTGAGTGTGGGGGGCTTTGGCTCCTGAGAGTGGTTCGTTCTCCAGCAGCACTCTGCTGCCTCTGCTCAACATGCTGCTAACACAGGAAATAGAAGAGCTAGAGGGTGTGTGTGTGTGTGTTTATTGTTTTTTGGCTGTATGCCCAGATGTAATAGATGGGAAAGAGACCAAAAACAAGAGGAAAGTTAGAGTTAAGTTCAAGTTAATATTCCAAATATAATCAATACATTGCATTGATACACCGATCAGGCAGGTGTCAGAGTTGACATGTTAGAAGCAGGAAAAGTGGGCAGGCGCAAGGATTTGAGGGCTAAATTGTGATGGCTGGATGACAGGGTCTCCAGAACTGCAGCTCTTGTGGGGTGGGAGAGTGGTGAACTGGCGACAGGGTCATGGGCAGCCAAGGCTCATTGATGCACGTGGGGACCAAGGCTGGACCGTGTGGTCCGATCCAACAGACAAACTACTGTTGCCTAACATAAATGCTGGTTCTGATAGAAAGGTGTCAGAATACACAGTGCATGGCAGTTCATTGTGTATGGGACAGCAAAGCCGCAGACCAGTCAGGGTGCCCATGCTGACCCCTGTCTACTGCCGAAAGCACCAACAATAGAAACATGAGCATCAGAACTGTACCACGGAGCAATGGAAGAAGGTGGCCTGGACTGATGAATCACATTTTCTTTTACATCACGTGGATGACTGGGTGCATGTGCGTCGCTTACCTGGGGAACACATGGTACCAGCACTATGGGAAGAAGACACGCCAGCAGAGGCAGTGTGATGCTTTGTGCAATGTTCTTCTGGGAAACCTTGGGTCCTGCCATCCATGTGGATGGTACTTTGACACCTACCTAAGCATTGTTGCAAATGATGTACACCCTTTCATTGCTGTGGCCTCTTTCAGCAGGATAATTCGCTGTGCCATAAAGCAAAAATGGTTCAGGAATGGTTTGAGAAGCAAACAACAAGTTTGAGGTGTTGACTTGTCCTCCAAATGTGCGGGATGTGCTGGACAAACAAGTCCAATCTATGGAGGCCCCACCTCGCAACTTACAGGACTTAAAGGACCTGCTGCTAACATCTTGGTGCCAGATACCACAGCCACGCTCAGTGGAGTAGACAGCTACAGGACTGGCTTTCTGCTACACTTGAGTCGCCGAGGGAGAGATTGAGAGAGATTATATATAAATATAATTATATTAGGTGTATCACAATCAGTGTTAATTTTGTGAACGAATACTAAAACAAAAAATGTATATTACAGTCCTTTTTCCATGACTAAGACAAGACGAAGATGGGCTAAAAATAGATCTTTGATAATGAAAACTGTGATGAAATGCATAGTTTGTTTTCGTTGGCACTCAGTACCTCCCTGTCATTGATTGATGTGTAGATTCTCAGAATCCCTGGAGATGCTAAAGTTGCTGATTATGCAGAGGCATATTTATTTAATGAGTTTAAAGAGAGAATACATATTGACTAAAAGTTAGCTAAAATCTATTGCTTTTTGTTGACTAAAGCCCCATTCACACTGCCTTTTCAAGGCAGGAATCTTGCATCGATGTTCCGCCTCGTCGTCTGTGTGAAAGTTACAGAGGCTTTTTTCTTGTTTTCCTTCTTCCCCTCGCACAAACACAAAGCAGCAGTGATTCTCATCAAAAGCAGCAACATCCTGCTTTCCATTTCAGTGATCAAAATCGAAAACTAATTTTGATGAATTTTAAATTCTAAATCAAAACTTTGACACCCCTAGTAAGTATGCATAAATGCAAGCTACTGCTCTGACCTGCAGGAGTTAAAAAATATGTTTAAAAATAAAAAACATTCAAGCTGCTGATTAGACCTCAATTAAAAATCTGGCCTGGGCACTATCCCTCCAAATCTGACCTGGGAACACTGAGGTGAATGGACCTGCTCTAGTTTTCACCTGGATTGCTTATTTCTTATTAACAGAAAAATCTACACACTGACAGGAACGCAGAGAGGAAACAAAAGTTTAAAGGATTCAAACATGCAATATATACCAAATGTGTGTACTTGTGTGTACCAACTCCCCATTTCAACTATCCCCCAGCCCGTATCTGATTCTTTGGTAAACAGAATAACAAGTCAATACAATTCATAAAGCCAAAAATGAACAACAGCCAGAGAGCAGTGCTCAGTGGGAAACAATGGGCCTGCAGGCAACTAGGATCGAGCCTACTATCTCTCTCTCATGACTAACATGTGTTTAGAGAGAGAAAGAGAGAGAGAGGGAATGTGTGTGTGTGTGTGTGTGTGTGTGTGTGTTGATTTTTGAAGTGAGAGACGCAGAATCATGGTTTCAGTGTTTTTTTCCCATCTGAGATGGGATAGAGATAGAGCTTAAAATGGGTTCACTGAGTATGTGAAAGTACACTACAGGTAAGAAGAAAGAAGCAATAGAAAATGTCTGCAGGATATTGCAAGTAGACAAAAGATTTGCTGTTTGTCTGCCTTTTCTCTGCTTTTTTCTGTCTGAAACTGAGTTCTGCAGGAAATGAGCAGGACACATGTTTGTAATCCAAATGAAACCAGTTCTTCAGTGTGTGTCTTGATCTGTGTTGTTTGTCTTCATTGTTAAGTAGAAACATATGGCCCTCTTATATACTGAAACCACAGAGTAATGTATTACTCTCTCAGATCCCTATAAAGTTCTTCGATGCTACACACCATATGCTTCGGTCTCAATCTCATTTTCCATGATTTTGATTGTTACACAAATGGCAAAATTGATTTTTGTAATAATATTATAACTAAGAAAGGGTGGCAACTAAACCAGGATTGCACAGTGCAGTAAACAGCATGCATTCACTACAGTGCCTTTAATGAAGACAAGACTGTGGGCACATTTGTACAGTAGGTGAGGGCAAATGTGCAGGTCTTATTATGCTAATTTTCAGGTTTATATTTTTATTTGGGAGTCCTAGCCGAATAGTTTTACATACTGTAATTTTCAAAAAACACAATGGCCCTCATTTATCAATCTTCGTATCTGACCAATTCTAGCGTACGAATGATCGGGTCTTGATAAATGCGGCGGCTGAATTCGATCGTCATTAACATGTTACGCCCTTAAATATTCCTGGTTCGGAGGCCTCGCCCACTGAGGTCAAACATGGAGAGAAGAAGCACTGGCAGGAAGAGAAACTTTTCCGAGATGGAGATCGGCATCCCGGCAGCGCCGGCACATCAAAGGCTCCATTCACTAATGCAATGTTGTGCAAAACTGAACAGGCCACAATAATATGGCACACTTTCTCTGGGGTATACAGCAGTAAGTTCCCCCTGCTGGTCTGAGACGGAGCCACCTGCCCTTCAGCAACCCGAAACAACTCCACTGTGACCCGTGTGCGTGTGTGTGCACACTATTGAATCTGCATTCCTGCTCTGTAGCAGGTTTGCCAGTGGGGTTATTAGGTATTCCGTTAATTAGTTGTCATGTTATCATATTTTATTTTACAAAAAAGTGGTATCAGTAAAAACGTGGGCTTTTTTTAATTAAAAATTTTTAATTTTTTAATTAAAAATTTGTTTTATTCGTTTGAAGAATCCGTTTTGATCTGTTCTAAATATGTGACTGCTTATACTTAATGACAGCTGAGGTTTGTTTAATAATTATTTTCAGTCTCAGCCAGATTTTGCTGTGCTGCACCGCAAATCGTCAGACTCAGATTTACGTACACGAGCTCAGACCTGACGTGAGATCTGATCATAGCTTCCGCTCACGTCCAAATTGATTAATGCCAAAGTTTGCGTGGAAATGGTCGTACGCACGGTTTTCTGCCGTACGTCCGTTTGAATGAGGGCCATTATCTTTCTCATATGGTGCATTGTTGCAGCAGCCCTTTTCACACTGTGTCTTGAACACTCCATTTCTAGCTACAGAGTGAGGTATAGTGATATATATTATCAAATATATTATATTATATTATATTATATTATATTATATTATATTATATTATATTATATTATATTACATTATACATTAGAGGGCTATTTGGAGGCCTGCAACAGTCACAGTTTATTTTCTTTTATTTGTCAGAGCATTTGTCTTTTAATTGCTGTTAGAATGTTGAGATAATTACTACAACTAGAACTGCAAGCAGTTATGAACGGTGGCCAAGCCCCCCTGCGCGACTTGGACCCGTGCACCGCAGAGCCCACGGAAGTTGGCCCCAAAGGATAACGTTCCCGGGGCAAAAGTGAGGACACAGGCCAACAACTGAGCCATTGTATTTGCTGTAAAGGGAAGTGCAACGGAAGTGCAAAAGGCTGAATGTGTGCTGATTTGGATTTGTTGTACTAAATCACGCCCCCTTTGACCAATCGTTACTTAACTATGTGGCTGGCCTCAGGAGTGACCCCACATCAGTACTGTTTCATTACATTTTTATTATTGCAACAAAAAATGAGAGTGACAAGGAAAAATGCATTTATGTTAATTAGTGTGTCGGCCTACATTTTCTAAACGCACTGTTATCAATTTGTCTTGCATATGTGAGAAGTAAACTAATGTTACAGAACCTGTGGAGAAGAAAGAACTTTTTGTGAGGAGCTACAGAGGTGACGTGTTAGCATGTTGGACGTAGCACAGAAAATTATAAACAGAACAAATGTACGCTATACAATTATTTCACAATGAACTGTTACCCATTTTTATATGCTCATGTAACATAACCAACTAGAATGAGTGAGAAATACTACAAAACAAAAACATTTTGCTCATCTGCATGTCTTAATTACTACCAGACTCTGTTAGGAAATATACCATATCATATTTGCATTTGTGACAAAACATAATCGATCAGTACAGTTGTCTTCTCTAGTGGGCAAACAGCGCACTCTCTGTCTGAAAAGACAGCATCGTGTTACTCTTAGCTAAGTTTTACTGGCGATAAAACATGGCAAAATTAATCCAGGAGACAATACACAAGTAAATACAACCAACTTTACTTTTACACAACTCATAGCATGGTATTGCCCACAGACATTACTAGGCTCATTACCTTTACAGTAGATCCGCTGCTACTTATGGATTACCCATAATCCTTCGTTATTCCCTAATGCAGGTATAAATAGTGACAGCAAATGGCGTAGTTGTCCCATTTAGTAGTATTTAACCTGAACCTTTCACAGCTCATATATATTACTACATGAACAATATGAATTATTTCCCCTGAGGTTGTATCATCAGCTTTCTTGTTGGGGAAAAAAAATATAAAAGTGTTTTTTGTCAGCTGCTGGACTCGTGAAGGAATCTGAAACTGGCTGTCATGAAAGATACACACAAAGATACAGTAATCCTTATAAGGCATAAACTTAACACATACAGAGACTGTCTTCTTGTCATGTCTTACCATGCTCAGTATACTGCCTGTACTTTGTCTTTGTAATTGAATGTTTGTTATGTCATAGTTATGTTTATGTATCTTTATGTTGATGTTTATGTACATCCTGAGCAAGAAGTGCTAGTGCATTTTTTGGAGTGCCAAAATTATTTTCATAACTCATGATCAGACACATCTGAAGATTCTATGTGCAAAGTTTCGTGCAGATGGCACTTAAATTGTAGGAGGAGTTGGAAAAAGTAGGCTTTGGACATGTGGTGACTTAACAAAGGAAAAGTGCAGCAGAAGTGGGTGGGGCCTATGTCAGAAAACCTAGCTCTATTCGGAAAATACATGAATATGATGTTTATGGATGTCTTCTTTAAAATGTGGAAGTTAAAGGCAAAAAACGCATTTACATCCATTATAGTGCCACCTATAGCCCAATTTGTGCCAAATTTGGCACAGATCCTCTGGATGACTTCATGTGCAAAGTTTCAGGCAGATGGCACTTAAATTGTAGGAGGAGTTCGAAAAAGTAGGTTTTGCATATGTGGCAATTTAGTGAACGAAATGTGCAGCAGAAGTGGGCATGTACTATGTCAGAAAACCCAGCTCTATTAAGGGAACATATGGATATAAGGTTTGCGAATGTGTTATTTAAAATGTGGAAGTTACAGGCAAAAACGCAATTGCATCCATTATAGCCCCATCTAGTGGAGTACATGTGCAATTTTTGGTATGGAAGAACTGTGTCCTATTCTATATGTACCATGTAAATTTCAAAGCTCTCTGCATAATAGTTTGGCTGAAATTAATGTTTGTTGTTTATCTTGTAATGAGCCACGCCCACATTAACCAGTCATGACCACCTTCAAGATATGGCCTCAGGATTGGCCCTACATCATACTGACCAAATTTCCTAAAAATCGGTGTAGCCTTTAAACTTCACTTATTTTTAGCGCCCCCTAGTGGCCAAATTTCGCCAAATTTGGCTCATCCCCTCCCAGTCTCATGGAAACCAAGGATCTCAAATTTGGTGTTAATAGCATTTAGTTTGACCGAGATATCAAACAGTTTACATTTTTATAGCTAGCTGCAGAAATTTGTTTGTTAATAATTTGCGCATTTTTTGACCGAGCAAAATTCTTTTGATAACTTTAGATCAGGTCTAGCTGAAGAGTGTACGTGCCAAGTTTCACGCAGATCAGACAAAATCCCAACGAGGAGTTCGAAAAAATATGTTTTCCATTTTTTGCGAAAAGACTTTCTAGGCGGAATTGGGCGTGGCCAATTGCAAAGTGATTCAGCTCCATTCAGGGAATCTGGGTATACAAGGATTTTGAATGTGCCACATATGATGTGGGAGTTATAGGCAAAAACGTGTTGGCCTAGGTTATAGTGCCCCATTCTGGCGGATATATGTAGTTTTTTGTGTCTGAGGTACGTGCAGGTGTCTGGACCAACCCTCCAAATTGCACCGCCTTCCCTTGCACGGTTTAGCCTGCAGCACCACTTTTAGTGGGAGAAAAAAATCTTTACAATTACAACAGGGTTCCTAGCACCGCTGGTCCTAGGAAACGCGTCTGCTTGCACACGCGTTCCCTCGGCCCCTCGGGCTTGGCCCCTAGACATTACACAATGCTTAGCACTTGCCTTATCACTGCTATATACTAGTACAGGGGCTGATCTAGCAGGTCACATAGTGTGTTTCAATGTGCCCTTGACTGCATACATACTATGATCCAAGTGTATTTGTGTGTCCTAGCTATTCCTGCAATTGTTGCTAGTTGCATGATGTCACAGCAGAACTCTAACCTCATTGGCTGTTTCTGTCTTTCTCTTTTTTTGTGCCTATTTCAGATAGTGTGGCAAACTGAAGGGAGAGCTGAAGCGAGGGTGGAGAGGCGGCAGGGCTTTCCTTTCCAACCATCATTTGCTTTTCCTTCGGCCCTGCGGAAGCACTCATCCACACTACTGCACTGGAACTCACTCATCAGTTCTTTTCCTATTTTCATTGTGTCACTACACTCATTCGCTCTCTTTCTATCCACCCAACTGTCCATCTTGCCTGATGAATAGGCCACTGGATCCTAAGGACTACAAGCCCTTAGATACCTCTCAGTGAAGACCAGTGAAATCAGTTCTTTAAGTTGTAAAGCTGCTAACAGAGATCATCCTCCTATCCTACTCAGGCAATGCAGTCGTATATTTGAATACACTCCTTCACCAGCCCCCCATCCCAAAGTCTGGCTCAATCCCACAGGGTCCCACAGGCAATGAGAAAGGCCAGGGGTTTTATCTCTTTCTAGACTTTCTTTTCTCCACCTTTTGTCTTCATGTTTTGGGGGTCCACTGGTGCCCCCGCCCTCTGTCAACCCCCCTGCACCCGCTGCCACCACGGCCGGCCACCCCAGTCGCCTCGTTGCAATGCCGACAGAGACACTGGCTCCAGCCCTGCCAGATAGCAAGGCCGCTGGCCCTGCTACACCCTTCAGTTCCACTGTACCCCTCCGGATCCTCAATAAGGGCCCTGACTACTTCAGGAGACAGGTACTGTTACATTACTCTATGGAATCAGCTGCATGCAAGTGTGCATGTTTTTGTGTGTATGTCTGTGTTAGTGCGATATAAGTAAACATTCAATTGAAGTTCATGGATCAGGCTTGTTCTAGCACATGACGCAGATGCTTGATTAAATTTGGATTTGGAATTTGAGGACCAGGTCGACACCTTGTGCTCTTTGACCCCGTTCAGACCTGGTATCAACATCTATCCTGAGTGATCTGATCACAAGAAGATAGCTCTAAGTAAAGGTGTGAATGCCCCCAAGACACTTAGAGGATCGATTCGCGATCCGATGGATCAGACCAAATTTGAAGGTGGTCTGGGCTGCATGTAATTATATTCCTTAATCAGTGCATACGCACATGTTTCCTGGCCACACTGAAGGACTGCCTAGTCAGCTGACATCCTATTCAAACAAGAAAAAGAAGAACACACTTACATGTGGTCCACTGTGTAGATGCAATGTAGAGACATGTTGAACAAGGTTCTCAGTCATCCAGGTCATGGTAACACTAAGTGCTGTATCATCAGGCAACTGGACTTGTTTCACTTTCTTTAAGACGTTTCACCTCTCATCCAAGCGGCTCTTCAGAACCCTTAAGAACTGAAGAACTGCCTGTCCTGCAGTGTGAGCAGCAGGCTGGTAGGTAGACAGGTGGGTAGCTTGTTCAGTCTTTTCATGAAGGTATTTTTCGTAAAGAAATGACACAAATGATAATGAACGTCTGAGTGGGCATATTAGAGGCCTGCAACAATCACAGATACAGATACATATTTTTTTTTATTGGTCAGAGCATTTCTATTAATTGCTGTCAGGATGCTAAGATAATTTCTACAAATACAACAAAATGCTTCTAGAACAACTTACCAACCCTAGCTTTAAGAGAACATTGCTTATCACTGCTACATACTAGTACAGGGGCTAATGGCACTGCCACTGATGTTTAACAAATCAGTTCTTCAGAACTGAAGAAGCCTCTTGAATGAAAGGTGAAACATCTTCAAGAAACTGAAGAAAGTCCAGTTGCCTACAATAAAGCACTTAGTAATGTAGAAACATGTTTGGGTTCTCTTAACCAACCAAAGTACACAGATTTTAAGAAATGTTGAATGAGGAGAAATTTGAATGTGAATGTGAATTGCTGTCTGAAAGAAATTCTTAATTATTTGGGCCTTCTAATCAATTCGGCAAATGTTTTATACATGAAGATATTTCTGTGGACAGGAAGTGGAGAGTCTGCAGGGCGGCATAAGCTGAAATGGTGTCCACCTTCTCGACTGCAGACTGGCAGCTCCATAGCTCCCCTAGTACTTAAGTTTAGTATCGGTGGAGAATGTTGTGAAGCAGAGATTGGCTGGGTTACAGCCTCGAGCATTAGATCTCTGGTGAAATATTCTCCGGTTTGTTGTCCTGACGGATTGGGTAGGACTCATGACTACGATCTGTGGTGGACAGTGAGTTACTTTGACTTCCTTGATAGACTCCCGCAGAGAGACTCCTCAAGTCTTTGTTCAGCTGTCCTGACGCTGCAGCTGACGCTGCAGTAACTAGCCAATATGTGCTAAATTTACCTCATGCAGGCTTAGCTCCGCCCTGCAATCAATCCTATTTGACACAGCTGACTTGGCCAAAACTGCCTGTTAACAGTCAGCTTCAACAGTTTCACAACAGTTTACCCAAAAAGTATCTGGACGAGATTAAATACCTCAAACTTTTCTCACAGAATGCCTAAACGCTGGATCTACAATATCTTCTTACCCAGCAGTAGTTTCACAGCTACTATTGCCTGGACAAAATGTAACTGAACAGGAGAGTACTGGCTACTGCTCACTAATGATGCTGGAGGGGGGCAAGAAGGTTATACCTGTATAGCAACTATGTTGTGCATGCTTGGCATGGATAGAATGTCTAACATTCCAAATAGTCAAACTTGTCTTAAGCAGCTATTGCTGCACGTGTTCCTACTGTTCATGATCATGCTTGCTCAGGTTTTACACCTTCTGGTTAAGTCCTGCAGATGATACACAACTGATACACAACTTTCTTATTGGGTTCTGCAACCCTCAGCAGAGGTGTTCCCAAACCAGCTGGTGATGACCCCTGTTAGAATGCTATCCACAACACCAGAATAGAGGGGCCCTAGCACTTCCAGAGAAACTGTACATTTCTTTAGCTATCTGAGTTGGTAGAGGTGTTTGGACCACGGCAGCTATAGATTCATTCTGTAAATACAGTGCTGTGCCAGTGTATCACAGCGGGGAAGTCCTGGGGTTTGAGCCCTATTTTACTGACTGAGTCCTTACGTGTGCTCCTCATGTTGCGAGTCCGAAGACTAGCAAGTTTCAGTGAGCCTAAAATAGGTTTCAGGTGTGAATATCAGTGGTTGGTCTGTCTCCAAGTTTTAGCCCTGAAATGGTTTGCATGCTGTTCTGATTGTTCCCTGCCACTCTCTTGATGGTTGGGTTTCCTCCTACCTGGAATATACAGGGATGAGCAGTATACATTATGAGATATGTCTATAGAAAATTGTTTGAGTGGAGTGTTTTTCATCTGTTGTCTCAGGTGGAACCTAACCCAAAGCGCCTCAGTGCTGTGGAGAGACTAGAAGCTGACAAGGCCAAGTATGTCAAGAGTCAGGAAGTTATCAACGCCAAACAGGAGCCAATCAAACCACCCGTGCTGGCCAAGCCTCCTGTTGGTCACCCCCTCCTGTCCAAGAGAGGTTCTGGGATTGGTGGAGGAGGAAATGGAGGCGGGATACCCTTCAAAGCATCCAATAATAATGCCAAGTCAGACACGTGTGCAACGAGCAGCGCCAGCAGCAAACGGGAGAATTTAAACCTGGAGATTTTAAAAAATCTGCTGAACTCATCATCCTCTTCAGGAGCAGAAGGACGAGGAGGTGGGGCTAAGAGTGCTGTGCTGATGAGGTCATCAGGGGGAATTCCCAGGAGTTGGACACCATCAGGGTAAATTCATATCTTACAAATATGTGCTATGTAAAGTACTTTGGCACTAATTTTGAGCTGTTTTTTGTGTTCAGATGCATTTATTGTAAATTGATCCGCTTGACGGAAATTTTTCAAATTCTCTGCTGATACAGGGTTGATATGGACTCACCATAGTTTGAAGGTGCATGAAATAAGCCATTATTTGCTCATTGTGTATTGGATGCCTCGTCATGGTAATATCTGTCTTAAAATGTCTAAAAAAAACTCCAGGTGGTCAGTAACAGATGTGAAGCTTCCCTCCAAATAATCAATAGCTGTGAGTTTTTCTATCCATAAGTATTGGAAATTCCTGATTTATACAAGTTAGCAAACTACTGTAGATAACTAGCTTAACTACATAGCCATAATTTGGTTGTCATGACCTGGATACTGCCTTGCTGCTTAAGAGACACACGGTTTTAACGGAAAGGTTTACAGATTTATTGAGTAATAAACAAGAACTCAAAAGACCTGATAAGATAGGCTATGAGGTTGATATCAGTGTGTCAGCAGATGGACGCATGAGGCTGATCCATACAAAGTGTTGGAATGTACGACAACTCCCTCCCTGGTCAGATCCCCTGTAAATCACCTCCATATTGTATCTCCTGTATTCACATTGAACTCCATTAGTCTTGGAGGCTGTCTTCAGTCCCAGTCTGGTGTCCAGACTCTAGGGGCCACTGGCTCCATGGCTAACTGAGCCATGCAATAATTAGCTAACAGTAGCTAGCTACAGCCAATGATAACTTGCAAAAAGCAGCAGTTGTCAGTTCATCTGGTGAATGCTGCTCCATATGCTTTTGGAGCTACCTTGAATTATTGGCCATGCTTCTCATAAATTACACCTTTAGGGTATAAATAACTGTTGTGACTATAAAAGCATTTTTGTTTACTATAAAATCAGAATTTTTTACAAAGAGAGGGTCTTGGAGTATTCTTGGGATTTTTAAGTTTGTGTGATACTATATTTAACGTTTCTGCCCCTGAATTCATTACCTGGGCATTAACACAAGGGAAACAGTAGCCCTTTTTACACAGCCTCGCTGCATTATCTCCGGAGCTGTGATTCGCCAATTCTCTGCCGATGGTGATTCACACAGAGCAAAGCATCTTCGCCTTAAAGACGGACCGCTGTGTAATTCACACAGAAAGCCAGCGCTGTGGCTCCTAAAGAGGCGTGACAGTACACGTCATGACGATGATCAAGGTGTTTCCCCGGTGTCCCCCCTGTCAATCTAAACCCACGGACAGTTTATAATCATATGGATGCTGTTGTCATGTGTAGTGATTGAGATCCTGACCCCCCAAACATCCTGGAAAGTGACAAAGTTAAATTTTTCGCTCTAAATTACATAATTACATGATCACCATCAGCAAACTGGACGCTGTCTAACTCATTGCGAGATGGAGGCTCTTTTCTGGGGGAAAGTTCACTGAAGTCTCGGTCAGGAGGGCTGACGGTCCCGGTGATTTATTTTCTACACAAACACTCACTGAGTTAAAGATTTTTGCCGGTGACAGACGCTGTTTTTCGGGCAGAAATGTGACAAAGAGTCGGTAGGACGGGCGAGGGGGCAGACAGGAGTACGGGCGCTTTTCCACATACAGCTGTGGTATTTTTTTCTTCATATAAGTTGCCAAAAACAGTTACAGTTACTACATTACTTTTGTTTGGTCATTTAACCTTGCTTTGTGGGAAATTTCTCTTTATTAAGTTGAGTCAGTTAACAGACCGTCCGATCGACACGCCCCCGCTCCATGCAGCCGGCTTATCCGTTCATACTATTCGGTTCTCCAATAATGCGGCCCTGATACTACCTCCAGAGGCAGATCAGCGCCAGAGCGAAATTCCACCCCTTGCCGCATCTGAAACTTTCACACAGAGGAGGGTACGGAGAATTGGCGCAGGATCCCCGCATGCAAACGGCAGTGTGAATGGGGCTAGTGACAAAGCTGTGACGCAGCTAAAAGGTTGTTAAGTTGCTTTTTATTTACATAAGTATGCAAGTGCAGGCTACAGTATTCAATTCAGCTTGTGTTTTGTGTTGTTTGAATCATCCATCAGCCAACTGTTAATATACTCTTTATACTGCTTTATATATATTTGTCTTTCTGTTTTCTGTTTATAGGATGCCACTAACCTACCGATCTACAATGACACTTAATGAGCAACCGCCAGACTCAGCTCCGAGTCCGAGCACCTCACACTCCCTCCGATCCTTCCCCCATTCTCTGAAGGTCCCTCCTATCAACAATGGGGGACGTCGCAGTCCTCAACAGGGAGGAAACCTCAACCTAAGCAGGCGAGTCCTTGACGAGAGAGGAGGTGAAGGTGGAGTTATTGAACGATCTCGCTCCCCACTACCACCTCTGCTCACCTCCCACTCCTCCTCCGACCTCCTGCGATTGTGCAATGGCAAGCCTCTCCGCACAGCCCGATCGAGTAGCTCCTCAGCTCCACCCCTCCCTCCGAAACCCAACCCCGCCTCCCTCCCTCCGCCCGCACTTTCCTTGTCACTGCCTCCCCCTCGTCCATCTCTATCCCCTTCTCCCTGTGACAACACCACCCCTCAGTCGCTACCTTGTGATTTTGGAGACCCTTCCAAAACTTCAAGCGATCCCAACGTGGAGTTAGAGCTTGGTTCATCGGTGGCTCGTCGCTCCTCGCTACACAGATCTAAATCAGACCTGTCAGACCGGTATGCCCGGGCTGGAGCTGACGTGGAACGCTTTTTTAACTACTGCGGCCTTGATCCTGAAGAGTTGGAGGCAGTCGGTCCAGAGAACTTTGCCCGGGCTAACTCGGATATCGTCAGCCTGAACTTCCGATCGGCCTCTATGATCTCCTCCGACTGCGACCGGTCACGGCGATCCTCCAATGATGGACTGTCAGATGCGGAGGAGGACGAGGAAGAGGAGGCAGGGGAGCGCGTTCCTTATGGCATCTCAGCTGTGGAGCGAAATGCAAGAGTCATTAAGTGGCTCTACAGTATCAAACAGGCGCGGGAGACGCAAAAAGTCTCCCATGTTTAGGACAAGCACTACAAAGGATTCGATGTACTGTCGACAGACTGTTCCATGTTTTAGAACTGATACATCGTTCAGAATTTCTCACAGGTGTAAAGATTGATGTTTTGGGTCTGAACTGAAAATCTGTCAAGTGTTAAGATGGATGAATGAATGGATGGAAGAGAAACGGGTCTAACACAAGCTTGGTAAGAAAACAGAAAACAATTTGTTTTGAAATGATGAAGAAATAAGGAGAAAGACTGTAATCCTCCCAGGTTTATAACAATGGGAATCAAAGAGCTTAAAGGAATAAAACTTGGACAGTCACATGAACAAAATGTTCTGTCTGGAGAGACAAACAAACATGGGACATATATGAAAACTATATAGTTAATACAGTGTTTCTCTATGGACACTGTATAATTCTGACGGACAAAGTCTGTCAATCTGCTTGAGCAACTAGAGCAAAATGCACTATGATTGTCGATGGATCCATAAATTGACCGCCTCATGACAGAGGGTCGTAGGCCTTCCTCAAAGAGAACCTTTTGGCATGTCAAACAAAGATTTGACTAGCAATTTATCAAGGTGAACCCTGGTTTCAGACTTCAGAATCATCGCCCCCGATGTGCTGATTCACAGCTGTTTCCCCAGCAGAATAGAGTTGACTAATCAAAGCATTGTAAATGGGATTATAAATGGGGATTTCATTTTTCTACATAGCTTGGAAGCTACCTCGCTACATCTGTAAAATGAAAATGAAAAGAAAGTTGTTTAACTCTTTAACTACAACTTCCATTTTGCCTTCTTTGGAAGCAGCAGGACACATTTTTGTTGGGAGAGACAGCAATTACAGCTTAATTGACTGACATATCAGAGTGGCAGTTCAATTAACTAGTGCCACTTGCGGAAGTACAAGCCATAGCTTGTTGCACATGCAGTATAAATATTTAATCAAAAAAATATAAATGCATTTTTTACAATTGAATGGTACTCAGAATTTTAAATGAAAATGAAAATTCTGTCACTATCTACTTACCTCCATGGTGATGGAAAGGCTGATTTTACAGCGGATGAGCTGTATGGAATTAGTCCCCATTTACTTCAGTTGTTTAGGAGAATGCTGCTATGGTGTTTTACGAAAGTTCACCCAGCCTTCTGTTGTCCTGGGTGTGAGTGGATAATAACTGATTTTTCATTTTTGGGTGAACTTTTCCTTCAACTCTTCGTAGCTAGTAGTACCATAGCTTGTGTGAAAACCAAACAGACTGATTGGTCAGGGCAAAACAAAAACAAATTAATTTCTCACTCCTGTCCCTGCTAAAACGGTAAGTCAGTCTAATGATTGGACATACAGTGTTTAGGTGTGCTAATGCCAGGTACCATTGACATTACTTGATCTACCTGTGCCTTTTCTGCAATGACAAGTCAAAATGTGCACTTTGAGAAAGGCCTCTGTGACAGTGTTGATGTCTGTTTAAAGAAACTTTAAAACAGATACTGAACTCTATCTGTCAAAAACTAGAAATCACTTTGGAAATTCAGAGATGCTGGTACACTGTGCAACCACAATTAAGTCAGCTCAGTGAAGTTTCTTGATGAAGGAGTAATTGTTCAATTCAGCACCAACTTATGGCTCACAAAGGTAAGGCTATAAAATCAAGGTGTTAACTATGATATTGCAAAATGTTGAGAAGCTCATGACACAAATGGTGATAAGCTTGTTTTCTCTGAGCTTTAGCGCTTCTTAAGCTATATATTGTAGTTGCTAAATGAAGGCCTTGAAGGAATGTGTGATGAATGAGTGATGAGGAAAGCAGGACAATGACCGATTTGGACAGATGCACACAACATATGAAATATAATCTCTTAAGCATATTATCCATACAGCATTAAGACTACACTATCATATCATTATGCTGTTAACAAATGTGTCATCAACCTGTTCATGTTAACCAACAAAACATTTCACTTGAGAGCTTTAGTGTTCTGTGATGGGATATAGTCATTCAGAGGCTGTTCGATTCCAACGTGACTACTGGTAATTTAGGGGATTTTCTAAAATAAATTAAATTTGCTCAAATTACACATAACAGTTTTCCTTAAATTGAACTTTTGGTCTGTTAAATTTGGTCTAGTTTAGAGTGTTTTCATCCAAACCTGATCCTGCTGCTGACCTATTAACTACACCAAATCTGCTGAGTGAATTTGTGAGAGTAGAACTCTGTTCTTAGTATTAATTACTATTTATCAGATCCATGTGCCATTTTAAAAGGTCTACATAGCAGAAGCAAGCTACCATAATAGATTTGTGAAGTCTCTCACTTTACAAATTCAACCTCATGGAAGAACCATCATGCTATTCAGTTTAGATTTAAAGAGGTAAGTGGAAATTAGCCCTCATGTTTAACGTAAGTGCTTCCCACTAAACTCTCAATTTTTCTTTTCTTTTTTTTCCTTTTGTTAAACAATTGTAATGAAGGAGCAATTTGTACAATATGGCCAGTATTTCTTTTGTTTAAAACATTCAGCAGTAGTAGTAGTAGTTTCAGCTGGAAGATACAGTGGTGGTCAAAAGTTTGCATCCACCTGTAAAGAAAATGTATATTATGGCAGTCTTGAATTCCAATGATTTCCACGGCTCTGGTGTTTTTGTGATGGGTGATGAGTGATACACAAACTACTTTATCACAAAAACATCCATGCAATTTGGTTCAATAATAGATTTATTATAGGCCCTCTGATAATGTGACCGAATCTGCTGGCTCTAAAATATACAAACAGTAACTCTAATATTTGGCTAAATGCCTCTTGGCCATTTTCGCCTCAGCTATGTTCTTTTGATAGCCATCCACGAGCTTTGGTCATCCTCTGGCTGAATTTTTAACCACCTCTGGACAGAATTAGTGAAGTTCAACTAAATGTGTTGTCTTCCTGACACAGACTTGTATCTTCAGCACAGTCCATGTGTTCTGATGGGGTTCAAGTCAGGAAGGCTATTCCTAAACCTCAATTCTACCCTGATTCAGTCATTCCTTTACCATGTTAGATGTGTGTTTGGGACCACCCAACTGCACCCAAGACCCAATCTTCTGCTGATGATTGTAGGTGTTCCTGAAGAATTTGGAGATAATCCTCCTTCTTCATTATTCCATTTACTTTCTTTAGAGCAGCAGATCCACTGACAGCAGAACAGCTCCACACCATAATACTACCAGCACCATGCTGGACAGTAGGTTTGATGTTCACCTTCTTTCCTCCAAACATATTGATGCTCATTGAGGTCAAACAACTCCATTTTTGTTTCATCTGACCTGGTTACATCTCCTTATTAGAACATCAAACAGGCCACAACTAAGAGAGCACTATGCATTGTGTTCTGTCTTTTTTGCTTACCATATGAACCAAACTACAGGTGTTAAACTTTTACACTCAGTGTAATCCACACCCACACACAGACCTGTGGGAAAATTAAAAGTAGGCCTACCAGAAAATGCCTGAGTATGCTACATGAGTCATGAGTTGTACACGAATAGATCAACATTGCCTCAAACATTTCCCAGCTGGAAATTACAGGACACCAAAACTCTCCTTTCAAAACAATGTTTATTACAAATCTGTGATTATGTAGATCACCAGGCACTATAAACCTACACTGAAAGCAATACTAATGAAGTTGTCTGTTCACTATTACATGACATTTTACAGATCATTATAGCATAGGAAGGTGGAAGAAAGATTGTGTTCATTTTATGTCAGCGTTCTCTCCAAATGCCACTTAAGATTTAGGGTGTTTAATGTTGTTTATACTGTAGTTCGCATCTTGCTATCACACACAGAAGATTTAGGCTGCGTTCATGATGAAACACCTAGTCGATGCCTCATCGCTGCTTTCTCTCTTGCCGTGTGTGTTGTCAAAGCCAGCCACAGGAAGAAGCTTGTTGCTTTACCCCTGTGTGTTCCCTGATGATGAGGTCAGATGCATTACATAGTTCACCTTCACTCTTATCTTTGTCATCTGTCTGCTCATCGTTGACATGTCTCAAGGCCTGAAGCCATATTGGTGTGAATGCAGCGCCTCAGTCAGTGTCTAGCAACTGTCGGTGTGTCTGTCGGCTCCACCACCTTGCTTCCCCTCTCCTTAAATCTGGGGTGCAGTTCTGCTTCTACTACAGAAACAACCCTGCTGGGCTCACTTCACTTCCCTGCACAATTAGTGATATTGACAATATAGAAGCGTGAACATCTGAGCTAACTGTAGTCTCTTAAATTAAGACATATGGTTTGGAATGTATATGGTGACAAGGGTTCAGAAGGATACCTTATTTGGCGTATAACTTTCAAAAACAGACGATCCAACAGTGGAAGCCATTTCACATGGTGATTGGTCAAGTGTTTTGAGGGTCTGGAAGCAGCCTTTGAACTTCTTTTTAAACCATCTTTTCATTCTTCGCACAGCTAGTTCATCACTTTTTATCTGCACGACCAATGAATGCCTTTGAGAAGAGACAGTCTGAAAGTGTGCCATTATCTCCAGCAGGTCTTTTCCAATTTGACCTGTCACCTTAAGCTTTCCAATACCTCAGCCTACAAGAACCTTTATGGTCTAGGCTTCCATTGTGTTGTACGAAGAAGAACATTTCGGGTTTATGTCATGACATTTTTTTATACTTTACCATTTTTCTGCACTGCTAGGTAGAACAGAATACTTAGTTCAGTTCTGCAGTCATATGAAGCATACTGAAACTGTCCATCATGTGTAATACATTCCTCCTGCCCATGTTGGCCATGAACTTATCCCTAACTAATATTCCCATTTTTACATCAACATTAGGGTGTATATGTGAGTTGAAATGCAGGTAAACCTGCTAAAATGGACAGCTTAAGTTTGCCTTTCTATTTTTTTTTCTGGTGTTTCATTTTTGACGTCACAAACATGCCCGGAAACTTCTTTTCCATCAGCGTCGCACAGTACCAATCACTAACGGTTAGGTTTTAAACTCAACACACAGCTTGAACAGAGATGGATGGAAAAGTATGTTACCTTCATTTCAACACACATCATAGCATCGCACTAGAAAAGGAGAGTATATTCGCATGTCCGACCAGATGTGTTCCATCACCGCCGATCCGAGCTGGAGCCAATCAACAGCTGTGACTACTGCAGAGACATTTGACCAGGATTGAATGTTGATGTGCTGATGGATTAAAGACAATGCCAGGTGTGGGTGTTAGTTGGTCTTTTGTTCAGGGGGAAAGAGGTATATGACTCCAAAGGGGCCCAAACCCCACAATCATTAATCGACCCTATCTTCAGATGAAGCTAACACAATGTTTCAGCAGTCTAAATTAGCTCAATCACTGCATTCCATTGTCATGAAAGTAATGTCAAGGTTATTTTATTAAGCAAATGCTGTGCATGGAAACACAAAGGGAATATGGTCCAAAGTAAAAGTACATTTGAAATATGCCTGCTTGATATAGCTATGTCATTGTCCCACACAATGTAGTCATGAAAAGTTATTCTTTTATAGCCAGTACTGACAGGAAGAATAATCACAGGGACTACTATATCAAGACATCTTAAAGCAGGCCTTGACATGACACACAGAAATTACCGACCTACTGCCAGTGCTCATGAATCTAACATGTCTGAGCAAACAAGCATTATGGAAGTTGTAGTTTCAATGTTTGATGCTTCCTAATTCAACCAAAATGAAAGTGAAGTGACCTCAGTTCAGAGACCCTCCCCCCGAGCATGTTCCTGTCTAGTACCCTGATCTGTCATTCCCATGTGTCTTCTCCCCTTTGGAACCCAGGAAACCCTGTTGCTTCTTAATGTCAGCATTAACAATATTGTACTGTTCTGGCAGCATCATCATGCTTCAGTTTCACTTCTGTCTACATGGTATGTTTTTTTTGTTTGTTTGTTTGTTTTTATCTTTGATTGACAGAGTTCTTCTGTGGTATTTTTTTTCATTGTTTCTTCTATGTGTAAATGCTGTAAGAAAAATGTATATATTTGATTTATAAAAAGGCAATATGTTGGATTTTAGTTTTTCTCTGTCTGAAGGTTTATGCGTTACAAAAGATGCTGAACACAAAAACGCTGTTTTGTTCTTTGCCCTCACTACAGAACTGCCTGATCAAACTTGGCAGGATTGTTTCAGAGACTTAGTGTTGACTGTTTTTCGACGTGGAAACTGTTATATTTTGCTTGATTGAAAAAAAAGTGTTCATGTTTAGTTTCTATTGATTATTTCAATAAATGGCTTCTTTTGCCATCTCTTGCCACTGAGGTGTCAATCACTTAAAGTGAGACTGTGACAATATACACATTCATGAAGTTTGGTTTATGAATATTTATGAACTTAGTATGAGTGTTCTGAAATTTGACCAAATCTGCTGGCTCAAAAATACACATACAGTAACTTGAACAATCAATGTAGGTGATTATTGAAAGTTGTGTGAATCTAATGTTCTTTGTAACATGGCCTCTTAACTTTTTCTGAGTGATTCTGGTTGATACCAGCTGCTGACTTTTCTGGGCCCGTTTTAATAGGACCTGTTTGACACAGCCATTAGACTCAGCCACAAACACTACAATGGGAAAGTCTAAGGAGCTCAGCATTGATCCGAAAATAACGTAATGGGCTCCATTATTGATTTGAACAAGTCAGGAAAGATACTTGGAGCCATGTCAAAGCAGTTACAGGTCCCAAGATCAACTGTGCAAACAGCTGTCTGTAAGTATGTAAGTGCATGGCTGCTGAGAGAAAACCGGTCAGGATGGTCAAAAGTCAACCAAAAACCACCAAAAGGCAAGTCTGCAATGAATGAGAAGCTGCTGGAAGACAGGTGTCAGTAGGGCTGGGCAATATGGCCAAAAGTGTTATCACGATATGTTTTTTTATATTGATCGATGTCGATAATTATCACAATATATATTTAACAATAATAATGTTGAAAGTATTGTTGAAAGTAATGTTGAGTATTCTCCTTAGGACAGAACCCAAAACAAACCAGAAGGTTAATTGTTGTTAATTATGGTTTATAAAATACATTTATTTATCCTCAGATTGAATAGGTGACATTCAGCAGAACCAACCAACCAAATGGCTTTATGTTAAACACTGAATAAATCAAATGATGAATATGTACAACAAATTGTCTGTTTCAAACATGTCTCAAACATTTTAGAGGTAGTGTACTGAATGGAACAATGATTAAAGAAAATAATAAAAAGGGTTAGTGTTGAGGATGATTATACTACTGTATCTCCTGTGAATATTGCACATTCTTGAGCTTACAGGTAGTTGTTCACTTCAGCTTCATTAGCCTTCTGTTCTGTAAGACCTGATGTAGTTCGGACATGCAACCACATATCATCTCTGAGCTGCTCCTCCACCTTGACCCTCCACTCTGCGTACAGCTGAGGGACTGATGTTTGGCAGAGTGTACTTAGCATCCATGACAGTCATTAGCTTCTTGAAGCCCTGTTTTTAAACTGTGCTTACAGGCATCATATCTTTAGCGGTACAGTACCTAATTGTGCTTGTTATGTCTTTGTCTTGCTTCAGTTTCTTCTCATATGGGGTAATGACTGAAAAAGCAGTGGAGATTGTTGGTTGTCGAAGAAAAGTTTGACTAGTAGAAGCAGTGGGGCTGGTCTGTTGGCTACTTGCGGGGAGGCTGTCACTAGCATGCTATGGTACCTGTTGAGATGATGGAAGAGGTTGATGGTGGTCACCGACACATTTTGTACCCAATGCTGGTCTGTCCTTTGTCAGACTTCAGGTAGCAGAGCTATTTCCAAATAAGCGAAGTGGCATGACCTTTCTTCGGTACAAGTTTCCTTGCACTCAGTTTCGCTAGTCTGACGCTCGTTTTTTTTTGTCAGCTCGACACTAAGGTGTTCACCATGAGTAGGAGGGGCTAGAAACATGCATCAATCATATGCATTTGTTTCTCTGCTGTGCTATTGGCTGTTGGTGTAGTGTCTTCTAGGTAGAGGAAAATTGAAAAAAAAACAAAAAACAAAACTAAATGTAATAAATTTATCATCGTTATTGTGGAAAATTTTATCGTGAAAATGATCTAGATCGTTTTATCGCCCAGCCCTAGGTGTCAGTGTCCACAGTCAGGTGTGCTCCACATCATAATGAGCTGAGGGGCTGTCCTGTTAGAAATAAGCTCTTGGTCCAGACACAGAACCTTAAAGCTCCACTTATGTTTACTGCTGATCACATAGACCAAGAAAAAACCTTCTGGAGGAAAACTCTGTGGTCACTTGAAACAAACTGAGTTGTTTGACCACAAACCCTAGAGGTCATAAATGTTTCTTTGTCTGATTTAATATCCCTCTTTTTACCTGAGTGAGTGTATAGGCGCATTCAAGTTGAACTCCTGCTGACTGACTGCATCAGCGAGATCTGCTGGCGACTGCAGGGACGGAGATACAAACGCTGCTATGAAGTCGGACACTATCTCTTCCCGTAGATGTGACGAGACTTGGCTGAGCTTGCGGTGTTTGCCTTCCTCGTCTGGGAAGAAGTGGAGGAAATTGAAATTCCATTAATGTTTGAGGAAAATCAACAACGACTGCGATCAGTTTTCTTACCTGATGCTCTGGGAACTTTGCTGGCCTTTTTCTCATATTTCTCCTTCGGAAATTATTCAATCAAAGATGTTCAAAATAGTAGTCAACCAAAACATGTAGGATGAGGGAATAGAGCAGTGAACTGCTGCTGTGTTGCATACAGACGACTCGCGATCAAGACCCGTGTCAAGCCTGTCTTTTGCAGAGGATGTATTCATCTGATTAGTTTTATATATATATATATATATATATATATATATATATATATATATATATATATATATATATATATATTTACATATATATTTACATATATATAGACAGTTCATATTATATATACTAGTGCATTGCCCGTAGGAAATATGTGTTCCTATAGAAAAGTGGGAGGTTAAGAGGCGTTTTCATGGATGGCCAAATAAGACTGTCTTTGAAGGTGGAACGTCAGGGATATTTAGGTTTGTTGTGAAATCCGATATTCCAGGGTACAATTGGCCGTTTTTGACTATTTTTGATTTTGTCATTATATTTCACCTTAAAAACTATTTACTTGGTGTCATTATTTTCAGCAGACCCTCAAGTGTGTGACTGTACAGTTATTTTTTCATTTTGACATACTGTATTCACACAATGGACCTAAAATCACAAAAAAGACATAAAATCCGATTAGAAAAAGTTAGATTTTTTTACTGTGAAAACCACAAATATGTTTAACAAACCATTTTTTATTACTTATAATGCAAATATAAATTGTTGTTTGCTAAATATGTGCATACATTTTAAACATTTACAAAGTTATATGTAAGTATTTACATTTAAATGCAGGCAATGCTCAGGCCTGCCTGAGGTCCTTACAGCTGAATGAAGAGCTGCACTGTCTGCTCCACATTCAGCTTCTCATTGTTTTGACTCATTAAACAAAAAACCGACTCCACTACACACTAAACACACTACACCAAACACTACATAACACACTAACTATACACTCCAAACACGCTAAATGTCACAAATCTCTCAACTCTCAATATCGCTGTCTGTACACCGACCGTCGTTGCCTGTCATTCATCCGCCTCCGTCCCTCCCACAACTTCCTGTTCCTCTACAACCAAACTTGCTGCTTGAACACTTGTGACAAAAGCCAGTTTTTACCGTTTCTTCTGCACCAGACGCAAACGTGACGGCAATGTTCCGAAAAGCGTGGCGGACATTATTTACCTTAAGTCTAGTTTTGGACGTGCCGGTGTGTCTGGTCCGTCGACTCGGGAGGTGGGCCATGTAGGTTGGCTAGCGGCTAGCGGCTAGCTACACACGAACATCCACAGATTCCGATTCAACTTTGTTGTCCGCGCGTCTCCGGATCTCCTCAGACCCGAACAGACTCAGTCCGGACTCGTTTAGTCTCATTAATCCACAACAGTCAGTTTAGATCATGCACAGAACAGAACGGGACCGAACCGCCAGCAAAATCCCGGTCCAGCTCGCGCTGCTGCAGGTATAAATCCGCTTGTTTCTTAAGGTATGTTGTGGGCTTGAGCTCTGCAGTGATTGGCTCTGGTGCGCATGTGACTGTGGTCGCTCCGGTGGACAATGCTGCAGAATTGTGTAAAGCATTTATGAAATAATTTATTCACGGTATCATTGCAGTCCAAACAAATGCGAAGTCGCACACCACTGAACCAAGCAGCAGCCATGTTGAAACTCTCAGGTCATTCTGATCCTGATCCGCAGAGATATTTGAGGCACACACACACACAGACAGACAGACAGACAGACAGACAGAGATTCCTTGCTTTTATAGAGAGAGATATATATAGACAGTTCATATTTAGAGACAATAGAATGTGACAGCTTTGTCACAATAACAACTTCAAATTTGGATATTTTGTAATTGCTTTACTTCAAAACGGTCACACAGTGGCACATCAAGAGTAGATGAATAGCCTAAAAATGTTGTCTTACTGTAAATGCTCATGTTCTGTTTTCCTTGTAATGTCACCATTAAATACATTTGAACTTTGTCTATCTGGTACAATTATAGTAAGTCTTGCCCAATAACAATACAATACAATTATAGCTGCTGCGCAGCGATGGGTCGGGTCCGGGCTATTTTTGGCAAATTTAGGCAATTCTGAGCAACAAACAGGAGAATAGGAATACAAGACAGTTGATAACAATGTTCATCTTGGACCACTTGAGGCTTGAATTCACAACTTCTGGAACCAAAGACTGTCATCTATCGCTCTGAGCTAATTGGCAAGTGGCAATACAACAGTGACAAAAATCAAGACAAAAATCTGAAAATACACATATTGCAGCATGGAGATGTTGGTAATGTGTTTTTAAAAATGATTGATTTGCTCCATAAGTGAATAACTGATGTTTAAAATGCTGCTTGCATTGACTGCAATTATTCACACTGAGAGCAGAATTCAAAATGTTCTCAAAAATTCAGTTTTTTAGGTAAAATTCTGATATTTGTCAAACATCATCTACAATGACTCTGAAAAATGTTCAATTTTTTCATGAACATTGAAGATTTATTTATCAATTTGCAGGTATATGTTTACAGTAGTGTTCACAGTCAAACATTTTCATGCACTGTAGGCAAAAATTGTGGGAGGAGATCGGTTTTTATAAGTTTTACAGTTTAAAAAAAAACACCACGTGTTTGTACATTTGCATGTACACATGGAAAAAAAATTGCATAACAACAACATAGACAACATAACAGTAACAACATCATACACATGAAGAAAAAAACACAGAACATCAGCAGCAACAGCAACATAAACAAACTTGTAATAAATAAATAAAAGTTAAAAAAAAGAAAGAGAAAAAAATAAAATAATAACATTTATAATAATTTTAATAATAAAAAAGAAGAGAATTACAACAAACAAATAGGATAATCACAACTATGACAACCGCCTTAAAATTAAAGGACTTCATAATTTTTAATAGGTTTAAATGTACAAAAGTTTCTTTAGTATTGAGGCTACAGTTTGATGAAAGTGTGAAGTTCTAGCGGGTTGATTTGTTATGAATTTTGAATGTTTTGAACTTTAGTTGCTTGCTGTAGCGCCACCATCAGGACTATTGGCTTGGGTTTACAGCTGAGGTAATCTGGCATGAGACTGGGCCTTTATGCAAAATTTGGTTAGCTTTCACCCATGGTCCGGTCCAAGCTATTTGTTTGTATTTAATTTAGAGCAGTGTTTTTCAACCCTGTTCCTCGGGGAACACTGTCCTGCATGTTTTAGATGTTTCCTGCTCCAACACACCTGATTGAAATTATCGGCCAATCATCAAGCTCTGCAGAAGCCTGACGAGGAGGCATTCATTTGAATCAGGTGTGCTGGAGCAGGAAACATCTAAAACATGCAGGGCAGTGTTCCCCGAGGAACAGGGTTGAAAAACACTGATTTAGAGGCTTGCTGTGATGCCACCATCAGGACAAATGTCTTGTGTTTCATGTTGAGGACATCTGACATTTTGATCTGTCATCGTCATCATCATTATCCTTGCTGATTGAGCTAATTGGCTTGAAGTGAGACCTGCTGTGTAGCTTCATTCGTCAACTCAGGGGGTCACTGTCTGAGCAGCTGTTGTCAAGGCAGATTTCAAAAATGGTCAAAATGTCAGAAATTCTGTTACCTGAACAAATATCTGATAATACATAAATTGCATCTTGACAGCATGGAAATGTTGGTGATTTGTTTATAACTCTTAGTGTTTTGCTTCATAAGAGAAAATCTGATATTTAAAAATGCCACTCTTACATTGACTCCAGTTGTTCCTTTGAGAGCAGAATTCAAAATGTTCTCAAAAATTCAGGTTTTGAGATAAAATTCTGATATTTGCCAAACTTCATCAACCATGACTCCAAAATATTCTCAATTTTTTTTCAGGAAGATTGAAAATGTATTTAGCAAGAACTTGATAGTATATGTTTACAGTACTGTTTACAGTCAAACATTTTGATGCACTGTAGGCTTAATTTTTGATAAATCAAAAATCCGAGAAAAAAGTTTTGTGGAGAACGGTCTGAAGATGCTCTCTAGAAAGTTTGGTGACAATTGAGCAAAAATTGTGGGTTTTACAGGTTTTGAAACAAAACTGAGTGATGGACTTCATAATTTGTAATGAGTTTGGGTGGACTAAAGTTTCAGCAGTATTGGGGCTACAGTTTGGTGAAGTTTCAAAACTGTAGCATGTACTGTTAATTTTGTAGGTATTTTTAAATTTTTTAAATTTAAACACTTATTGTGCCCCCCCCCAGGAGGAATATTGACATGTCCTTGGAATTAAGTAAATCTGGCATGGGGCCGGACATTTCTGTAAAGTTTGGTGAGTTTTCGCCCATGGGAAGTATGACTTCCTTGGAAGAAAGAAGAAAGAAGAAAGAAGAAGGAATTCCTAGGAATACAATAGTGTCCTGGCAGCTTAGCTGCCCGGACCCTAATTACGACAGTTATTCATTATTATGAAGACAACTGTGCTTAGGTGCATGATCATATCACAGCTGAGGGGAATTTGCTGACTACATTTTACAAATAAGCATAACTATAGACACATAAGATGATGCATTTTCATATAGCAACATTATTCACAATGAATGAAATACATTTCACTGAATGAATGAAATACAATAATCAGAACAAATGACTGAATCAGATGCCTTGTCCCGCTGCACCATCTCATCACACGCAAAATAGCTCAGGATAATTCTTTGTATTGTTAATGTGACGGGAACAGAAAGGGTTAATTAATAAGAGTGGATAGTACAGATAACACTGAACACAGCAGTGAACCACTTCTCCATCATCACCCTCAGCTGACAGAACTGAGCAGTTTATTGACGACATCTTTCAGGGTTGTTGCGTTACATGAAGGATTTTATAGGTTTATTCTTGTTGACTATCTCAACAATTGCGCAACTGCTCTGCAGCCGCCTCGCTCCCGCGATAACTTAAGGTCATGTGACATCGGATGTGGAGCAGAAACCACTCCCATCCAGGTCACCGTGGACACTTTTTAACCAGCATGCATCACGATTTAGGCAGCACTGCGTGATCTTGAACTCGCCTTATGCGTGTGAGTGGCTGCAGGTGTGTCTGTGATTGTAGGTTGATCCGGTGAGCTGATTGGCTCTTGCCTGGAAGCCAGGAGTTTAAAGGCCGGCTCCTCCCAGTTCCTGGGGGCTCTCTTCTGCTGTCCAAGACTGCCAGCATGTGTGATTGTGGACAGACTATGTTGGTTAATAAAACCATGTGAAAACGCTTCACTGCTGATGGTGCTTTGGGGACGGGAAGAGGGGAGTCTCAAACTCTTGTTGCACCAGGGTTTCCCCTAGGCCCTGGTCGTAACAAGCAGCAATGTGTTTGGAGGAGAGAACGTGAGGCCTTAACCCCAAGAACACCACACCTACTGTCCAGCATGGTGCTGGTAGTATTATGGTGTGGTGCTGTTCTGTTGTCAGTGGATCTGTTGCTCTAAACAAAGTAAATGGAATAATGAAACCTCAAATCATCAGCAGAAGATTGGGTCTTGGGTGCAGTTGGGTGTTTCAACAGGACAATGATCCCAAACACAAAACTAGCTAAACTAGCTTAACCACTGTGTAACACAGATTTGGCTGGACCAGTACACCCCAGACACTGCGATCACGCTAGTCAGCCGTACCATTTTTCGAGCTGATAAGACCACCAACTCCGGTAAGAGCTGGTGTACAAACGCCACTGTCAAAGACACTCACTGCTCTATGGATTCAGGGTACATAGTACTACAGTGCAGACCTTTCTACCAAGTTTACAAGTTTACAAGCTAATGCCAGATTAGCCATGGAGAAGCTACACCTCTCCATGAGCCAACACCAGTTGGCCCACCCAGACAGCATTGTGATAATCATGTCAACTTGAAGTCTGCAGGACTCAGCTCTGCAGGACTACTTCGAGGACAAAGATTGGGATGGTTTTGCTGAGGGGACAGACCTGGAGGTAGGGACCTGCAGGCCTAAGCAAGCACGGTGATGCCTGAGGAGAGGCATTAATGAGGCCTCTCCTCAGTGAGGCCTCTCCTCAGGCCATAGGGCCCCCAAAAAGACAGAAATTGCCCTGGCTGTCAGAGAGCATCCGTGGCCCTAGTCATTGTGGTGTGTCAAGACCACAGATGCTGGACAGCCCTCGTCTGTGGCTTTTTGGCCAATTGGATCAGTAGAAATGGCAGTGACTTGTCAGTAAAAGAAATCACTCTAAATGGCTGCTCAGGTAAGTGGATCAGCGCAGAAAAGAGAAACAGAAAAAATGGGAAGGCCTCTTGAGCCTGTCATTGTAGCATCCATGATTTTACCCGTTTAGCGCGGTTTCGCCTAGTTTTGCACCTCTGCCTCTTTGCCAGTTCCATTTGCATGTTTTTATTAGACATTATATTGATCACAAGCAGCTATAGTGATGGGCTGCCCCTGTACCTCAGCTGGTAGAGCATGCTTCCCATGTGCAGTGGCTGTTCCAGGATTCTAAATCTGACATGTGGCCCTTTGGTCCATGTCATTTCCCCTCTCTCTGTCATCCTTTTTCCTGTCACCCTAAAAAGCTGTCATGTCCAATAAAGCGATGGGGAAAAAAAGCCCCCCCGAAAAGAAAGGCAGCTATATTAGCAAGAGTAATGTAAAAAAAATGCTGCTCAATATTAACAACGGTTTGTACATCAGCAGAGGCATTTCCTTTCACACAGGCATGAAACCTATGTTAAAGTGGCTAAATGGCCCTTCAAACAGGTTTTTTTGAGAAACACTTGAGGGTGATGAGAACTCTGTGTCTTTTGAAAGTATTATGTATCTTTTCTTCAAAAACAAGTATAAAACAATCCGTAGTTCTCTGATGTCTCAGGTACTAGCTAACAGGTTAACGTTACATTGGTATTGCTGATTTGTGAATGACAGTTCTGCATGTTTATGTATTTGAATGTTGCATTCACCCCATTTATAGCATTTGAAATCCAAAATTTAACATAAGTCCAGCAGTGAAGTGGCTTCATTTCGTGCCGCTCATACCAGTGCAGAATGGCAGGGTAGGTGCTAATGTTAGCGTATAAAGCACTGCTA